>QXEO01000247.1:16435951-17035951 GCA_007115705.1 Dactylis glomerata
CCGGGATTTGTCATGCCCGGCATATATTTGCCGGCCACGACCGTCTCAGCAATCTCCACTGCTCGCTTGAGCCTCTTCCTCTCCTCTGCAATGATCAGAGTCTCGGCCAGATTGGATCCGGCGGTGGCACATGCCATCGAACGCTTGTAATCACCAATGATGGTGATCACTCCTTTGGGTCCCGGCATCTTCATCTTCAGATACGCCACATGCGTAGAGGCCATGAATTTTGCCAGTGCCGGTCTACCTAGCAAAGCATGGTAGGGACTTTCCAGATCAACCACCTCGAACATGAGGTTTTCCACCCTGCAGTTATCCCGGCTGCCAAACATGACATCCATCCGGATCTTGCCCATCGGCGCACATGAAAGTCCCGGCACAATGCCGTGGAACGTGGTCTTGCTTGGTTCCAGCATATTTTCCTTGATTCCCAGCTTCTCCATCGTATCCCGGTACATGATGTTGATGCTGCTTCCGTTATCAATGAGGACCTTGCTGAACCTCACGTTATTAGCCGGCCCGACAAATGTAGGATCCATCACAAGAGCATATCCGCCGGGGTTAGGCATGATCCTGGGATGATCTGCCCTGTCCCAGCCAATGGCCTGGTCAGACCAATGCATCAGTTTCGGAACGGCCAACATAACGGCGTTTACCTCCAAACACCGCCGGTACAAGCTCTGCTTGTCTGTTCTCTCGGTCTCAAAGACCATATAGCTCTGATCATACTCCCTGTACTCATTCCGGCCCGCTCCTGGGCCTCCGGCGTTATATTCCGGATTACAGCTCTGGTCAACTTGATTTACGCCGGCATTTCCGGCGTTGCTCTGATTCCTGGGATTAACCGGCCTAGGTGGGACTGCAATCGTATTGGCACCTGTCAACGGCGATGGAGCTGCCGGGACAGAGGGTCTAGCCGGTCCCCAGGGACCTGCACGACCTGCCAATATGTCGTCCAGCCACGAACAGTTCCTTGTCAAATGGTTTGCCGGCTTTCCCGGCTGGAATGTGTGGAACACACAAGGCTTGTCCATGGCAAGACCCACAGTATACTTCGGCCACTGCTTCTTCTGGCCGGCGGCTCCGCCGGCATTCTTGTTGACCCAGACATTCTTTTTCTGGAGGGGCTGCGGTTGCTGCTGCTGAGGCTGCTGATAGCCCTCATATCTCGGACGCTGGCTACTGCCGGCGCCCTCTTGCTCTTCCTCCACAGCTGCAACTTGTGCTACCCCATACCGGTGATCCGGCCTTTCATCTCTTCTCTTGTTCCGGTTATCAGAGCGATAGTACTGCCCTGGTCTTCCGGCGCTGTTGGTGTTCCCCTGGGTCTGCCCCTGTCCTTGTGAATCGAGACTGGGCTGCATGGGATCTCCCAGAGCATAACTATCAGCAATCTTGATTGTTTCGGCCAGCGTGGCCGGCATTTGCCTCTGAAGCTTTTGCCACAGCATGGTGCCATGCCGGCACCCATGAGCGAACCACATGATGGCCTGCTGCTCATTAATTCCTTCGCAGGAATTGCGCAACGTGCACCACCTGGTCAGGTAGTCACGATCAGTCTCATTCACTCCTTGCCGGCAGTTAGCCAGCTGCTGCGGACGGTTGGGCCTCTTGTATGTACTGGTAAAGTTCGACACAAACTGCTCTTCGAAATCAATCCAGCCGTTGATACTCCCGGCCGGCAGATTATTCAGCCATATCCTGGCTGGCCCTTCTAGCATTTGCGGTACATATCGCACCGCCCATCTGAGGTTTCCTCCGGCAATGTTCACTGCGGTGGAGTAATCCTCCAACCAATCTTCCGGCTTGGTACTGCCGTTATATGTTCTCGCGCCACGCGCGAGCTGGAAGAAGTAAGGTACCGGTTCACCCATAATCCGGGGTCCGAAACACATAGGACCCGGAGCTCCTTGTCTCTCCACCAACTCTGATTGGTGAATCTTGTCCAGCTTGAAGCGCGCATCATTTGCTGCCAAGGACCGGGGTCCTAGCCGGGACGCGATTGGGCCCGCGATCACATTCTCCTGCTGCTGCTTCGGCTGGTGCTGCTCACTATGCCGGCCTTGCTGATACTGCTGCTGATATCCCGCCCTGGCAAGGGCGGAATTGCCGTCATCCTCTCGATGTCCCGGATGGCCTGCGCCTTGCTGCTGCGCTGCACCTCCGGCGCCCTGCTGTTGACGCCGGGCTGCACTGTTACTCCGGCCACCACCGGCCGAGACTGCTCCTGGCCCGGCCGGCACATTCTGGCCAGCACCCTTGTGGCCGACATATTTGTCTGCTTGGCCGGCGTTCTTCTGAACTACTGCCTGCTTTCCGGCGATTGCCGGATCATACACTTGGATCTGCTTGTCCCGGCGGCCAGAGGTCACACTTCCGGCACGCCGGGCGCTGGGATGCGGGGACGAGGCTTGGCCCCTCGACCTCGCGCCGGCACCTCCCGCCGACACAATATACTGGGATGCCCCGGCACCTGGGTTTGCCTTCTTAAAGGCCTCCTGCTGCTTGGTAGCTTCAGACAAAAGATGGTTAAGTCGGGCTTGCTGCTCACGCAGTGCTTCGCCGGATAAACTAGATAAGTCCTTAGCTACCTCTGCTGCTGCTCTAAGGTTCTTTACTGGTGAGCTATAAATTACCTTAGGCACAGTACTAGTTGCAGTATGACTCTTAGCCCTAGCATCTTTACCTAGCTCAGTGTTAAGATCTCTACCTCTAGCTCTAACCTCTTCTATCCGGCTAGGCCGGGTTACCACAGGAGTAAAACCATGAGCTGCTTCATACTCACGGAGTTGCCGGTTAAACCGTTCGCGCTCCTGGTTCATGGCCAGGGCCTCGTCGACGAGGGCCTGACGAGATCCCTCCAGGACCTCCCTTGTTTGCTCCGGATCATCGCCGGATCGCACCGGCTCGAGAAGCCGCTCGATGACGGGAAGAAGCACCTCGCCCCTAGCCGGCACACCGGAAGTGCCGGCCAGGTTCTCCGCACGCTCCAACGGAGGACGCGCCAACCTCTTGACCTTCGGCGGCTCCGGAGGAGAAGCTTCGGCCGCTGCTGCTTTGCCGGCATCTTCCGCCGGCGGCACGGATGTGCCGGCCATCATCACCTCCGCCGACTCTACTGAGCGAGCGCTACGCCCAGCGTGAGCCAACCGATGTGACGGAGGATCCGACGCCACCAGCACCTCCTTCCTGCAAACTCTCTTAGTCCCCACGTACACCTCGTGGGAACCGAAAGACATAATCCGGCCATCCCTGGGGAACGTCCGGCCGCCGAGACATCCAGCGTTGTCGTTGACGAAGCTGAGCGAGCCTAGCCTCTGGACGAGGCCAGAGACCACGCGCACTCCCGAAGCTGCTATCACAGACCCCGTCCGAATAAACACTCCGCCCAGCATATCGATCTGCCCCACGGTGGGCGCCAAATGTCGTCGTGGTGAAACAACATATGCCATAGGATGGCTTAAATGGGGGCCGAACTAGATGCTGGAGGATTCGGGAGAGGGGAACGGGCTAAAGAGCACGACAGAAAGGAACACAGATCTACCCAGGTTCGGGGCTCTCATAAGGAGATAACACCCCTACTCCTGCTCTACTGGTTGTATATTTGGGTCGATGTAGTACACAACAATGGTGCTTCCAAGCTCTCTGCTAGAGAAGGAAGATGAACTGCTAAGTGTAGGAACACAGAGTGACCAACCCTTTACTAGGGCTCCCTATGCCACCTTATATAGTGGTAGCCAGGGTTACAACGGTCATAAGGGACCACAAGACACGGGCTACACTCCAAATAGGACTTGCTGACGAAGGCACCAACCCTTGACTTCCTCCCTGATTGCTCTCGATGGGACTTCATATCCCTGTACCTTGTACCTCTTGAACTGTGGCCTTACCTCTGTGAGGTGAGCTCTGTACTTGTGCACAGTGAGGGTTGGTAGACCACCACTGTGCACCCTGCCATCCCACTCTGCTACCATGCTTGGATGTTTTCTTCCTTGATTGTAGGGATGTGACACCTTGGTTGACTTAAGTATCCCGGATATGACCGTTGGCCATACCCAGGACATATATGCCGGACCAACGACCTACGAGGGTCGGGTAATCCGGCCTCCCCTGCTCCTGCACAACACACCAAATGGTTAGGCCGGCATATCTAAGTATATGCCGGCACACTTTTATAAGTATTCCGGCTATACCGGCATATCCAAGTATCAGCCGGGATACACACATATGCCGGCCTAGCCGATGCTCTTATATTCCGGCCAGGCCCTTCCTTGATAACCCGGCATAAAGTCAACCATAGACCTTGTGTTTTTCTAGTCTCTTGACCCTACCGGGGGTCATCCCCCCGACAAGAGGTTTCTGTCACTCCCCCAGGTGAAATAGAGGCATGAACCCACTATCGAGCATAAATACCCCCTCTTGGAGTCACTAGCAACTACTCGGCCAAGATAGCTACTAACAACGGAGAGCATGCAAGATCATAAACAACATAGAGATAACAAAAGATAATATTCAGTACAGCAACTTAATCATAAACACCAATATTCATCGGATCCCAACAAACCAAACATGTAGAATTACATAACGGTGATCTCAATCATGTAGGGCAGCTCATAAGATCTAAACACGAAGCACATGGTGGAGAAGACAACCATCTAGCTACTGCTATGGACCCATAGTCCAAGGTAGACTACTCACTCATCGCTCCGGAGGCAAGCATGGCGATGAAGAAGACCTCCGGTGGCGATTCCCCTCTCCGGCAGGGTGCCGGGAAGAGCTTCTGGACCCTCCCGATCTTTGGGTCGACGGCGGCGGCGGATCGCGATGTGTTCTGGAAATTTGATCGGGTACTTAGGTTTTTTCCGTCGGGGGGTATTTATAGGCGAAGGGGCGATGTCAGAGGTGGAGCCAGGCTCCCTCACACGGTGGTGGCGCGGGCCAGGGGCTGGCCGCGCCACCCCTGTGTGTGGGCCCCTGGTGGCCCACCTCCTACTCCTCTTCGGATCTCTGGAAGCTTCCGGGTAAAATAAGACTTCAGGAACTTGTTTCGTCCAATTCCGAGAATATTTCCTGTGTATCACTCTGAAACACAAAAACAGCAGAAAACAGAAAACTGGAACTCTGGCAACTTGTTAATAGGTTAGTTCCGGAAAATGCATAAAAGTGCCACTAAGTGTAACGAAACAATAGGCAAATGGTGTAAAAACAAGCATGGAGCATCAAAAATTATAGATACGTTTGAGACGTATCACTTTACCCGAAGGGTTCGCAAAACACGGGTACCCAAAGATTTTAAGTTGCCGCATGACCAAGAGAAGTACGACGGATCGCAAGAGCCAACCCTATGATTGTCAGATTACCTACAAGCAGTACAGATACTAGGATGAACAAGAGCAATAGCCATGCAAAGCTTGCAGTTACACCTCACCGGCGCATCATGGTTTTGGTTAAATACCCTACCCAACGATTCCATCGGAAGTTGGGGAGAATTAGAGAATCAATTCGTGAGAAACTTTCGCTCAACATATAAGCGCCCAGCATCACTAGAAGAAATCAAGTCATGCGTGCAGCAGAAAGGCGAAACACTAAGTGCTTATATACAACGCTGGAGTGTAATCAAAAACTCAGCAGAAGACGTCTCCGACAAAAGAGCGATAGATGCTTTTTCGAGCGGCCTTCATCGTACAGACCTAGTGGAGGAGATAGGAAGAGCAAGGCCAAAAACGGTATCAGAGCTAATGGAAACAGCCAACAGATTTGCCGATGGAGAAGACGCGTACAATAACAAAAGGGGTCGATCACCGAAAGTCGATAGAGCAAGCAGACAAAGACGAAGATACCGCAATGGCGACAACCACGGAAGGAGAAATCAGATAGCCACAGGATATGACGAAAGGAACGAAGAAGGCTATGAAAACACTGAATTTCCTACGAAAGACAGCAGAAGAAAGGAGAAGCCAAGGTACTCGGGTCCTTCGGGAGAAGATATGTTGTATGGTCCTTGTCGCATCCATTATGCTTACCTAGACGGGAAGAGAGTGTTGATACGTCTCCAACGTATCTATAATTTTTGATGCTCCATGCTTATTTTTACACCATTTGCCTATTGTTTCGTTACACTTCATGGCACTTTTATGCATTTTCCGGAACTAACCTATTAACGAGTTGCCACCGTGCCAGTTTCCTATTTTCTGCTGTTTTTGTGTTTCAGAAGTGATACACAGGAAATATTCTCGGAATTGGACGAAACAAGTTCCTGAAGTCTTATTTTACCCGGAAGCTTCCAGAGATCCGAAGGAGAGAAGGAGAGGGGCCACCAGGGCCCCACACGCCAGGCTCGCGCGGCCAAGGGCCTGGCCGCGCCGCCATGGGGTGAGGGCACCTAGGCCCTCCTCTGACATCGCCCCTTCGCCTATAAAGACCCCCCGACGGAAAAAACCTAAGTACCCAATCACTTTTCCAGAACACATCGCGATCCGCCGCCGCCGTCGACCCGAAGATCGGGAGGGTCCAGAAGCTCTTCCCGGCACCCTGCCGGAGAGGGGAATCGCCACCGGAGGTCTTCTTCATCGCCATGCTTGCCTCCGGAGCGATGAGTGAGTAGTCTACCTTGGACTATGGGTCCATAGCAGTAGCTAGATGGTTGTCTTCTCCACCATGTGCTTCATGTTTAGATCTCATGAGCTGCCCTACATGATTGAGATCACCGTTATGTAATTCTACATGTTTGGTTTGTTGGGATCCGATGAATATTGGTGTTTATGATTGAGTTGATGTACTGAATATTATCTTATGTTATCTCTATGTTGTTTATGATCTTGCATGCTCTCTGTTGTTAGTAGCTATCTTGGCCGAGTAGTTGCTAGTGACTCCAAGAGGGGGTATTTATGCTCGATAGTGGGTTCATGCCTCTATTTAACCTGGGGGAGTGACAGAAACCTCTAAGGTTGTAGATGTGCTGTTGCTACTAGGGAGAAAACAACATTCATATGCTCAAGGGCATATGCTTTGTTTACATTACACACTTTGCTTAATGCAATTATCCGTTGTTTGCAACTTAATACTCATGGGGTGTTCGGATTGATATCCCCGGGAGTGGATTATTAGTCATAGATGCAGTTGGATGGCGGTCTATGTATCTTGTTGTAATGCCCAGAGTAAATCTCATAGTGATCTTCTTGACATATCACGTTTATCTTTATTCTATCAATTGCCCAACTGTAATTTGTTTACCCAGCATGTGTTATTTATCTATGGAGAGACACCACTAGTGAACTGTGGACCTCGGTCCTATTTCCATCATATTGCTATCACCTGTTTACTTTACTCGCACTGTTTACTTTATTCGCTTACTCTACTGTTTTCCACTCGATACGCTTATAACCTTTGTTTCAAGCAAACCGGTGAGATTGACAACCTCATCGCAAGTTGCGAGCAAAGTACTTGGTTGTGTGTGTGCAGGTTCCGCGTTGCAGCTAGCAAGCTAAGCTTGGACGAGGTGCCATATATAAATTGTCCGAAGCTGTCGCAAACTAGCAAGCATCACCTTCAGTCGTCACTGTCTGCTTTTCTCCTGGACGATAAACCTTGGTTTCTTAACTGAGGGAAAACTTACTGCTATATTCATCAAAACCTTCTCTTGGGGTTTTCCAACTGGCCGTTCATATTACTTCATCAACAAACGCCAATAAGCTTTCTGGGACCATCATCAACTCGGCCCCATCAAGTTTTCTAGCGCCGTTGCCGGGGAAGAGTGAAAGACTTCTGCGAGGGGAGTTTTCGCACGCACATCCTTTACTTTGTTTTATTGTTTTGCTTTACTTTATTTATTTTACCTACATCGTTTTATATCAAAAACCCAAAAAAATTAGAATCCTTGGTAGTTGTTATTTCTTTACTTTTAGTTTATTATGTTGATCCCTAAGTACGTTCTGGAGGACCTCTCAGTAGGTAGTGGTTCGATTATTGGCAAAAGTAACATTGAGGAGTTCTTTAATCACCGCTTATTTGATTCACATGTTGGAAACTAGGTTTGCTAGTCTTAATCCTTTCATGCAATACATGTTCCTTAAGCTTTATGAAATTGAGGATCCCGGAAAGAAAGCTTTTATCTTAGAAACTTTGCGCTTAGAATTTAAAGAGGTCGTTATTGAAGCTAGAAAAGTTCTTAAACGTTTTAATAAACTCGGTTTACATATAAAGGTTATTAGTACAAACGATGAAGGAGCCGAAATACCTATACCTTGCAAGCTTTTGGGATTGTGTGAAGCTTTCAAAAATAATTTTGACTGGATCTGTCCTGAAAATCTTTTTGATGAAAATAGTGTACCAAAGTATGATCACAAAGGGTCTTCAAAAACTTATGTGGATGAAATACAATGCCTTATTGACAAGACCTCTACAGTTGATCTTAATGCATCTCTTGATAATACTTGATTCGCAATTTTCTGCGCCTAGCTCAAAGGCGTTAAAGAAAAGCACTCTTGGGAGATAACCCAATGTTTCTTTTTAGTGCTTTTTCTTTTATTTGAGTCTTGGAAGTCATTACTACTGTAATGACCGCTCCTTATCTTATTTATTTCGTTTTTATGCCAAGAGAAGCCTCTAATTTGAGTGAGGTAAAGATTTGGGGATGTTGCTGTCCTGAAACTGTTTTCGGTGCTGCACCGTAAAAATTCGTATAAATTCTCTGTATATCTTTTGGACCTGCGATTTCTTGTGCATATGCCCCAGGTTATATCCAAACTTTTGTTAGTTGAACACTTTTTGATTTGAGCAACAGAAAACCCCTCAAAAATTCGACCTTTGTCAGCTGTTCAGTTTTGACAGATTTCTGCCAATATTTGTGTTTGCCACTTTATCGCTTTCTTTTGAGTTCTTTTGATCACGGAACTTTTGGGGAGGTTGATACAGTAGTATTTTCTATATATGTGGTGGTTTTGAGTTGAAACCTGAAGCAAAAAGAGGTTGATTATATATTATGCTTACACTAATGTTGCTAATAGAATTGTGTTTAGTTTTGTATGAATGAAGTTTTCAAGTGTAGGGATTGGAGAATGATGAGATGAGTTGAAAAATGGACAAAAGCTCAAGCTTGGGGATGCCCATGCATCACCCCAAGAAATATCGAAGAAGTACAAGCGTCAAAGCTTGGGGATGCCTCCGAGGCACCCCTTCTTCATCGGCAAAAATTAGGTCACCTTTCAAAACACTATATTTTTATTGCTTCATGCACTATGTGTTTTTCTTGGAGCGTTAGTTGTTTTAGTTTTCTTAGTTGGTTTAGTTTCTTTGTTTGCTGCAATAAATGGTTGGACCCCAACAAATTTCTTTTGGAGAAGTTGCCTTGCTTTTCATTTGCGAAGAACACTCGTTGAAATTATAAGAGTGAAAACGGAGTTGTTCATGTGTTCTTCTTTTTTCCGCTACTGCTTTTGGTTTTTGTTTTCGCCTTGATTTGCATTCAGACCTTGTCATATCTTTTCATCAAGGTGTATTTTTGCCTCTGATCTTTATTGGTTTTCATCAAAAGAGGTGTCTTTAAAAATTTCAAATGGTGCTGGAAAAGAGAAAAAGCTTTGTGCAAAATAGTGGTACAAGAAGGAGCTTGTGTAGACTACGGCTTAGGCTTTTTCATGTCATGCTTGATGTCTTTTTGATAGTATGCTTAGTGGTTTTTCTGTAGCATGACTTGTCTCAAATAACTGAGATTGCTTAATGAGCCTTTGAAAAAATCATGCGTTGTTTTTATTGTATGGAAGCATTATTTTGGTTTTCTCCTTGATGCTTTATTTGGGTTGACTTGGCGCATGCTCACACATGTTAGACTCTTACAAAGTCACCAATAGCCTCTATGATCATTTAGTTTTTGACTTTTTATGCCATCTTATGCTTCTTTTAATGTCGCTTTGTCGCTTTGCATGATTATGGCCATTATTGCTCTCTTAGTTGGTCGCTCCCAGTCTTTTGCTAGCCCTCGCCTTGTACTGAGTATGAGCTCTACTCGTGCATCCAAATCCTAAAAGCCAAAGTTTTCCAAAGTGTCCACCATACATACCTACTAGCAATTTGCTATTCCAAGTAAATTTGACTTGCTTTTATTTTCTCTTCAAATTAAACTCTTACCAGTGTTTTGCGAAATTCGGTCAGTAAAGCTCTCACAAACCGGAAGGCACACTTTACTTTTTCCTATTCTTAAAAATTTGACATTGTGGTCTCTTATGTTGAGTTGTTATGCTTGCAAGTTGTAAGTTGGATTTTAGCCCGGCCATGCAGTCATGGGGCAAGCTTTCAACATTGCACTTCTTATTTGAGTTGATATCGTGATCTTTTGTTTATGGATGCCCGCGTTGTGAAATGAATTGGGAATCTTGTGGGGATCATGGAGTTTGTATATGTGTTAGGGAAACGCCGGGCCGCCAATCTAAGCCATGCATAATTCATGGTGGAAATTTGCAGCATACCCATGGTGAACATACGACGACGCATCTCACAATAAAAAGCTAAACAAAAGGCAAATAAAAGAGATGTCGAGGTGTTCATTGTCTGCTTGTCCTGTCATTTTGGTGTGGGCTTGTTCCATGTCATCAGGCACGGAGGTACCCCATTGGCGGTTCTCAATGATATGCATATACTTACAATGACAAGAGCCTTGCTTGGGACTCTAAGTAAAGTAGCATGAGGTTTGGGTACTCATAGTCACGGGGCACGAGGTTTTCAACTTATGATTTGTCAAGCATATGCATCATAATTGTTCTCGCATTAACTTTAACCATTCAAGATGCTTATGATGGGGGCAATGAGAGCTCAAAGCCGGTAAGTACCATAATTTTTGAAGGTTATAAAACTTGCAATCACTGCTTCCCTCTGCGAAGGGCCTTTCTTCTACTTTTATGTTGAGTCACCACCTTCTATCTTCATGCACCATAAGAGAGCATAGTTGTCATTCTTAGTGTGATATGCATTGTCCCAAAGTTTATTGATTGATTCATATTGTTGGTTTCACTTATTCTTAAATTATTTGTATCTAGTCGCCCTCTTAAACTTGAAGGTGTCCTATGCATTTATGTTTTGCTCTCTTTGAAGGACAAGCTGAAAACCATTTGTATGTTTTTTTTCCTTATGATTTGAACACACGTTTGACTTTCATTGTTTCATTTTCATGATCTTTTGTTTGTGTTCATTTGCATGTTTACAACATGGTTGCTAAGTTCTTATTGTCAAGATTATATCTTCATGCCCATGTTTTAAGTTCTTATGATCCCAGCTCACAAATGCTTACATATATGATCAAGATTGCGTAGGTGCATGTCACCTCAAAAATTATTCTTTTATTATCACTTACCTACTCGAGGACGAGCAGGAGTTAAGCTTGGGGATGCTTGATACGTCTCCAACATATCTATAATTTTTGATGCTCCATCCTTATTTTTATACTATTTGCCTATTGTTTCGTTACACTTCGTGACACTTTTATGCATTTTCCGGAACTAACCTATTAACGAGTTGCCACAGTGCCAGTTCCCTGTTTTCTGCTGTTTTTGTGTTTCAGAAGTGATACACAGGAAATATTCTCAGAATTGTACGAAACAAGTTCCTGAAGTCTTATTTTACCCGAAGCTTCCAGAGATCCGAAGGAGAGAAGGAGAGGGGCCACCAGGGCCCCACACGCCAGGCTCGCGCGGCCAGGGGCCTGGCCGCGCCGCCATGGGGTGAGGGCACCTGGGCCCTCCTTTGACATCGCCCCTTCGCCTATAAAGACCCCCCGATGGAAAAAACCTAAGTACCCGATCACTTTTCCAGAACATATCGCGATCCGCCGCCACCGTCGACCCGAAGATCGGGAGGGTCCAGAAGCTCTTCCCGGCACCCTGCCGGAGAGGGGAATCGCCGCCGGAGGTCTTCTTCATTGCCATGCTTGCCTCCGGAGTGATGAGTGAGTAGTCTACCTTGGACTATGGGTCCATAGCAGTAGCTAGATGGTTGTCTTCTTCACCATGTGCTTCATGTTTAGATCTCATGAGCTGCCCTACATGATTGAGATCACCGTTATGTAATTCTACATGTTTGGTTTGTTGGAATCCGATGAATATTGGTGTTTATGATTGAGTTGCTGTACTGAATATTATCTTATGTTATCTCTATGTTGTTTGTGATCTTGCATGCTCTCCGTTGTTAGTAGCTATCTTGGCCGAGTAGTTGCTAGTGACTCCAAGAGGGGGTATTTATGCTCGATAGTGGGTTCATGCCTCTATTTAACCTGGGGGAGTGACAGAAACCTCTAAGGTTGTAGATGTGCTGTTGCTACTAGGGAGAAAACAACATTCATATATTCTAAAGGGCATATGCTTTGTTTACATTACACAGTTTGCTTAATGCAATTATCCGTTGTTCGCAACTTAATACTCACGGGGTGTTCGGATTGATATCCCCGGGAGTGGATTATTAGTCATAGATGCAGTTGGATGGCGGTCTATGTATCTTGTTGTAATGCCCAGAGTAAATCTCATAGTGATCTTCTTGACATATCACGTTTATCTTTATTCTATCAATTGCCCAACTGTAATTTGTTTACCCAGCATGTGTTATTTATCTATGGAGAGACACCACTAGTGAACTGTGGACCCCGGTCCTATTTCCATCATATTGCTATCACCTGTTTACTTTACGCGCACTATTTACTTTATTCGCATACTCTACTATTTTCCACTCGATACACTTATAACCTTTGTTTCAAGCAAACCGGTGAGATTGACAACCTCATCGCAAGTTGGGAGCAAAGTACTTGGTTGTGTGTGTGCAGGTTCCGCGTTGCAGCTAGTAAGCAAAGCTTGGACGAGGCGCCATATATAAATTGTCCGAAGCTGTCGCAAACTAGCAAGCATCACCTTCAGTCATCACTTTCTGCTTTTCTCCTGGACGATAAACCTGGGTTTCTTAACTGAGGGAAAACTTGCTGCTATATTCATCAAAACCTTCTCTTGGGGTTTTCCAACTGGCCGGTCATATTACTTCATCAACAAACGCCAACAAGCTTTCTGGCACCATCATCAACTCGGCCCCATCAAGTGTCCAACCACCAGATGAAGGATTGCAGAACCTTTCTAAGGTTACAAAATGCCATTGATTCAAGCCAAGGGGCACGGCAGGGAGGAAAAAGCACGAATCAAGGATATCAAATGCAACGACTCGCAAAACAGCTGGAGTCAAAAGTATATATATCAGCAATGATCCAACCAGTACCAAAGTCGAAGAAAGAAAGGAAGAGCATATCAAGACGGGTCAACCTAGCAATAACATCACCACCAGCTACCACGGAGTATCTAAAGTGGTCCGATCAACCAGTTAGGTTCAGCAGAGCAGACCATCCGAGGAAAGTCCCCAGACCAGGCCACTCGCCAATGGTGCTCAAAGCCCAGATAGGAGGATATGATGTCGGAAGAGTATTCATGGACGCAGGAAGTGGTATAAACCTAATATACGCCAGAACGTTGAGAGCAATGTGCATATCATTGGAAAATCTAAAGCCAACAGATTGTTCTTTCCACGGAATAGTACCAGGAGCCGCAAATTATCCCTTGGGCAAAATAGAACTCGATGTCTGTTTCGGCGACAACAACAATTATCGTAGAGAAAAGCTGGAGTTTGAAGTCATGGACTGGCCCTCACAATATCACGCAATCCTGGGACGCCCAGCATTTGCAAAATTCATGGCAGTACCTCATTATGCATATCTCACACTCAAGATACCAGGACCTAATGGAACGATCACGGTACAAGGAAGCTTTGTAGTATCCAACTCCTGTTGGCACAAACCTTCGGCATGACAGCAGAGTACAAAAGATTAAAAGGCAAAACCGACCACAACATGTGATGACCCACAAGTATAGGGGGTGTATCGTAGTACTTTCGATAAATAAGAGTGTCGAACCCAACGAGGAGCAGAAGGTGTTGATGAGCAGTTTTGATCAAGGAATCACTGTAAATACTAGCAAACAGGTTTTCAGGGGTATTTGGTAATACGAGTAAATAAAGTGCGAGTAAATAAAAGACAGTAGTAACAATTGCAGCAAGTGGCCCAATCCTTTCTTCAGCAAAGGACAAGCCGGTTGTGTACTTATAATAACCAAACGTTCTCGAGGACACACGGGAGTTTCTGTCAAGAGCTTTCGCTCCATAAAGCCAATAGTCTTTATTGGTTTGATAGGTATTATGGGGGTGAACCTGTGCTAGCGCACTACCCTTACTAGGATAAATACACACTTGTGATTATACCCCTTGCAAGCATCCGCAAATACAAGAAAGTAATTAAGATAAATCTAACCACAGCCTTAAACTCTATGATCCTACGCTCCCTGGTGCAATGGTTTCCCAACAGAGGTTTAGGTTTCTGTCACTCCAGCAACCCCACAATCGGTAGCCAAATACACAATGCATCTCACTAGGCCCATAAATGGTGAAGTATCATGTAGTCGACGTTCACATGACACCACTAGTGAAATAGCACCACAACAATATCAAACCATTAAATATTTCTCAACAATAATTCACTACTAGCATCTTGACTTCTCCCATGTCCTCAAGAACTAAACGAACTACTCACAAGACATCATATGGATCATGATCAGAGGTGAAATAATGGTAAATAACAATCTGAACATAAACCTTAACTCAACGGTTCCACTCAATAGCATCAACTACAAGAGTAATCAACACCGGGAAAGTTTCCCCTATGAATATAACAAGATCCAACTCAAGATGTTACAGCGGGATGGCGTAGTGATGGTGGAGATGAAGGTGCTGGTGATGGAGATGATGATGATGATCCCGATGAAGTCTGGTGCGATGGTGATGATGATGGCGACGATCTCCCCTCTCCGGGAAGGAATTTCCCCGGCAGATTTCTCCCTGCCGGAGAGCTTTTCTCTCTCTGGTGTTCTCCGCCCCACAGAGGCGGCTGTGTCTAACTATGAGCCCCCCCTTGACTTAGGTTTTCGGGGATGATGATGTACGCGAAGAGGCGAGACCAGAGGTGGGCCAGGGAGGCCTCACGCAGGGCTGGCGCGGCCAGGGGGCTGGCCGCGCCACCCTGGCATGTGGGGCCCTCCTGGCTCCTCTCGACTCCTCCTTCTGGCTTCCTGAGTCTTCTGGGAAAATATAATTTCCTGGTATTTTTCTGGAATTTTCTTGATCTTCAAAATATGGTCCCTTGATGGTCCCTTTTCCAGCAGAATCCTGACTCCGGCAGCAAATCCTCCGATGATCATCAAACATGTGAAAACAAAGGAAATAACATAAGTATCAACTCTAAATATGAAATATATCAATAAATAACAGTAAATTATGATACAAAATAGTGATGCAAATTGGACGTATCAACCCCCCCCAAGCTTAGACCTCGCTTGTCCCCAAGCGAAAACTAAACTCAGTAAACATGATCACAGGTTTATGGAGTGAAGTGTCGATAATCAAAATACGGACAAGAAGCATCACATTCACCAAGGCACAAATTATAATAGACAGCAACTTCCCTTTATAAGATATAGACTTGCAATAGGTAAAAGGGAATCATATGTAAAGATGCACAAGGAAAACTATAATTGGCAATGGCAAACCTTAGGTCCTGGTCAAAGAATGATGGACAAGCTATTCTTTCTTTTAGATGGAGCCTTTTAAAACAGAGCTAATATAGCACAGACCATATGCTCAACAAGGTAAACTTTTGCATTCATAGGAAGCTTTCAAAGACATATTCCTTCAGACAAAAGCATTATACAAAACAAGGAAGATAGTAAACATGATTAAACGGATCAACATATGGATGAGTGAAACATAACAACTCAAATGCTTGCTTGAGACAGAGGGAAATAGGTTGACTCAACATAAAAGTAAAAGATAGGCCCTTCGCAGAGGGAAGCAGGGATTAAACATGTGCTAGATCTTTTCATTTGTAAAACAGAGGTAAAAATTGTTTTGAGAGGTGGTTGCTTTTGTCAACGACTAGCAACGGAGTTCTTGATATCTTCCATACTAAACAAGTGAGAGCGGTTCTGAGATGTTTGATTAATTGGCACTTTGGTGCTCTTTTATAGCTTTGCACTCCTCCCCACCTTTTTCCTTTCTCAAACCATGGCTAACCGATTCCATCGGGTGCCGACCAACATTCACATTCCATTGGAGGAGTGCCTTTTTTCTTTCTTTTTCTTTTTGAGATTATAATGGTCTGACCAGCTCCCTTGCAAAATTAATGACGAGCAGATGAAGCTGCCTAGTCGAGGGGTACTTAATTTAGTATGGAAGATAACAAACCCATCCACTACGTCCTCATGAGCTAAAAATAGTGGCACAAAATGAGAAGTGTTTGAAGGTTTTTGAAAGGTAGCACATGAAAATTTACTTGGAATGGCTTGAAATACCATGCATAGGAATTTATAGTGGACTCTTTGGAAGTGACTTGGCTTTGGGATATGGATGCACGAGAAGTATTTCCTCTCAGTACAGGTTTTTGGCTAGCAAGGCTGGGTAGCAAGCATAAGAGTTGCATGAAACAAACAAACACACATATAATAAGAACAATCATGCAAACTCCCTTGAAGGTACAACGATTTTAACTTTGAGAATAACAATGCTTATAAGCCAACATAAGGGAAAACTGAAGTGATGTAACTACAAGCACTTCTTTATTCTTTTCTACTCAAACTTCAAGGTAAAGTTGCTACTGACCAAGCTAGGTTTGCCAAAACCAACTAAATTTACTCATGCTCCCAATGTGATACCAATACCAATCAACAAGACTAGTCATATTAGAGAGATTGCAAACTAACATAAAGTGTGCGGAAAGTAAATGATAAAACTTCTCATTAATATTTCATTACCGCAACTCACACCAAGGGATACATAGATAACCAACTAAGGAGGATACTTCCAAAGTGCAAACTATTCTATAAGATAACTTCTCTATTTATGATATGACTCTACTTGAAAAGTAAATAAGCAAAAGGTAATGATGTGATACCGCGGCACTCCCCCAAGCTTGGAACAAGCCAAGGGGATGCCTATACCGATGACGAATTACTCCTTTGGCGGTGGCGGTGGATAATCTCTAATAAGCTTCTCAATCAAATCCTTCAGATCATCAATCTTGTACTCGAGGTTACGAATCATCTCAGAATTGTGCTCAACACGGTTCATGAACCTATCGGCCAGAGAATCCCAGCTCTTGGAATTATTTCCCCATACTTCTTCACTCTTGGAGCTTTCTATCCCTGCATTGTTAGAACGATTTATATCCCAGCCAGAGGGTAATCGTGATTTGGGCACCTTTTGGAACTAACATTCATGAATTAGAGTATGGAAAGGATTTTGGCTTGGCGGAGATGTCCGTGGAGCTAAGGTGTGATGCGGCACACCCCCTCCGGTCCTTATGCGAGCACTCTTCTTGAACTTGTCATGATCTGTCACCACCCCTATGCTGGCAATCATGGTGTTTGGCCTTGGATTTTGATCTTCCTCCTCGTCTTCGCTTTCAACCTCTTCTTTCAGCCGGAAGTCCTTGGTGTCATCTTCCGGAGGTGTCTTCTCCTTGTCACCGCTTGAAGAGGCCATGACTCCCCCAAGCTTAAGATCAACTCCTGACAAAAACAGCTCGAAACAAAACACGACAAGAAAATGATATACAGACCTCGGGGACTCCGGGGGGTTAAATAGGCGAAAACTATACATTGAAGCGAAATCACAGGAAGAAAACGGGACGGAAACGAGTTCCGGGGTGCTCTCACACCTAGGTGGCGCGGCCAGGGGTGGGCCCACGCCACCTACGTGTGAGAAACACACGGACTCCTTTTCCTGCCCGTTTTTGTCTCGTGATTTTTCATATTTAGTAAAAACAGCAAAAATATTAAAGGAAGAGCTTTTCGCGAAACTTCTCTGACTAGAACTGTTACCTATTCGAAAACGAACTCTGTAGGTACCTGCAATTTGTCTTGGATGAATTCTTCCGGAGAAACTGTTTCAATAACATCAACATCTTCATTATAAGAATCTCCAGAAATATAATGCTTGAGTCTTTGCCCATTCACCACTTGTGTAGAATCATCCTTCAATGAAGCAATCTAAATAGCACCTGAGCGGTACACTTTCACAATAACATATGGTCCTTCCCATTTTGAAAGTAATTTTCCTGCAAAAAATCTGAGACGAGACCTATACAAAAGAACTTTCTCACCAACATGAAACTCTCTCTTAAGAATTCTCTTATCATGCCATTGCTTGACTTTCTCTTTGAAATGTCTGGCATTCTCATACGCTTCGTTTCTCCACTCATCTAGAGAACTCAAATCTAATAACCTTTTCTTACCGGCTAGTTTAAAATCCCTATTAAGCTCTCTCACTGCCCAAAAAGCTTTGTGTTCTAATTCTAAGGGCAAGTGACACGCTTTTCCATAAACCATCTTATAAGGAGACATACCCATGGGGTTCTTATAAGCAGTTCTATAAGCCCATAAAGCATCGTTTAACTTACTAGCCCATTTTTTCCTAGATCTATTGACGGTCTTCTGCAAGATAGACTTGATCTCCATATTTGAAAGCTCTACCTGCCCACTAGTTTGGGGATGGTAAGCAGAAGCAATTCTATGATTGACATCATATTTAGCAAGAGTTTTTCTAAAACTACCGTGAATAAAATGAGAACCTCCGTCAGTCATAAGATATCTAGGCACACCAAACCTAGGAAAAATAACATCCTTAAGCATTTTCAACGAGGTCTCACCATCGGCACTCTTTGTAGGTATGGCTTCTACCCATTTAGTAACATAATCAACAACAACAAGTATATGGGTATAGCCTTTTGAAGGAGGAAAAGGACCCATAAAGTCAAATCCCCAACAATCAAACGGTTCAATAACAAGAGTGTAATTCATAGGCATTTCGTTGCGTCTAGAAATATTTCCAACTCTTTGACATTCATCACAAGATAAAACATACCTTCTGGCATCTTTAAAGAGGGTTGGCCAATAAAAACCTGATTGTAGAACCTTTTGCGCGGTTCTATCTCTAGCATGATGCCCTCCATAGGCACTGCCATGGCATTTTCTTAATATCTCTTGTTGCTCATATTCCGGTACGCATCTTCGCATAATACCATCATCTCCTTCTTTATATAAGTGTGGGTCATCCCAAAAGTAATGCCTCAAATCGTAGAAGAATTTTCTTCTTTGCTGAGCTGTAAAGGTTGGAGGCAAATACTTGGAAACAATAAAGTTAGCATAATCAGTATACCAAGGAAGGTCTCGCGAAGTTATATTTATTGCAGCCAACTGTTCATTTAGAAAACTATCGTTAACAGGAATAGGATCAAAAGAAATGTTTTCCAATCTAGACAAGTTGTCAGCCACAGGATTTTTAGCACCTTTCCTATCTACGATATGCAAATCAAACTCTTGTAAAAGTAACACCCATCTAATAAGCCTAGGCTTAGCATCCTTCTTAGTCATAAGATATCTAATAGCAGCATGATCAGTATGAATAGTAACTTTAGAATCAACAATGTAAGATCTAAACTTATCACATGCAAAAACAACAGCAAGAAACTCTTTCTCAGTAGTAGCATAATTCTTCTGAGCAGCATCAAGAGTCTTACTAGCATAATGAATAACATTCAACTTATTATCAACGCGCTGTCCAAGAACAGCACCAACAGCAAAATCACTAGCATCACATATAATTTCAAAAGGTAAATTCCAATCAGGTGGTTGAACAATAGGAGCAGTAGTTAAAGCCTTCTTAAGAGTTTCAAAAGCTTCCTTATAATCATCATCAAAGACAAATGGTACATCCTTTTGAAGAAGATTGGTAAGAGGCTTTGAAATCTTAGAGAAATCTTTAATAAACCTCCTATAGAAACCAGCATGACCAAGAATACTGCGAATACCTTTAACATCTCTGGGACAGGGCATTTTCTCAATTGCTTCAACCTTTGCTCTGTCAACTTCAATACCTCTTTCAGAAATTTTATGTCCAAGGATAATTCCTTCATTCACCATAAAGTGGCATTTCTCCCAATTAAGAACAAGGTTAGTTTCTTCGCACCTCTGCAAAACTTTATCAAGGTTGTGCAAACAATTATCAAAGGAAGTTCCATAGACGAAGAAATCGTCCATGAAGACCTCCACAATTTCTTCACAAAAGCCATGAAAAATAGCAGACATGCATCTTTGAAAAGTAGCAGGAGCATTGCATAAACCAAACGGCATACGTCTATAAGCATAAGTTCCATAAGGACAAGTAAAAGTGGTTTTCTCTTGATCATCCTTCTTAACAGCAATTTGAGAAAAACCAGAATAACCATCAAGGAAACAAAAATGAGTCTTCTTAGACAACCTTTCTAACATTTGATCTATAAACGGTAAAGGATAATGATCTTTCTTAGTAACTTTGTTTACCTTCCTATAATCAATGCACATTCTATAATCAACTACTACCCTTTGAGGAATAAGCTTGTTATTCTCATTAGGCACAACAGTCATACCTCCTTTCTTAGGAACACAATGGACATGACTAACCCATCTACTATCAGCAATAGGATAAATAATACCAGCATCAAGGAGCTTTAATACCTCATTTCTTACCACATCCTTCATCTTGGGAATTAAGCGGCGTTGATGCTCCACGACTGGCTTCGCGTCTTTCTCCATATTAATGGCATGCTGACATAAAGTGGGAGAAATCCCTTTTAAATCATCAAGAGTATATCCCATAGCTCCTCGGTGTTTCCTCAATATCTCCAATAATCTTTCTTCTTCCTTTCCTGAAAGTTTAGAGCTAATAATAACAGGATATATTTTCTTATCATCTATATAAGCATATTTAAGATTATCAGGCAAAGGCTTTAATTCGAAAATAGGATCTTCCTTAGGTGGCAAAGTGGTACCAAGATCCTCCACAGGTAGATTATGCTTGATTAATGGTGGTTGACGAAGAAGAATATCGTCAATCTCTTCTCTTTCCTTGCTAAAAACATCACTTTCGTGATCTTCCATGAATTGCTGCAAGGCATTATTAGGAGCAAGTGCAATAGAAGCAAGCTGTTCAACTCAAAAAATTTCATTAGGCGTTTCATTCTCATAAGAAGTCTTAGCAAACTTGGAAAAATCAAACTCATAAGACTCTCCATTAAACTTAGTAAAAAAATTCTCCTTCTTACAATCTATCATGGTGCCACAAGTGTTCAAAAATGGTCTACCGAAAATAATAGGACAAGTTTTACTAGCCTCCTTACCAAGTACTAGAAAACCAGTAGGGTATTTAGTCTTACCGCATAGAACCTCCACATCTCGAACAATACCAAGAGGCCAAACAGTCTCTCTGTTAGCAAGCTAAACAACCACATCAATATCTTCAAGTTCACAAGCGCCAATCTCATGCATGATTTCTTTGTAAAGCTCTAAAGGAATAGCACTTGCACTAGCACCAATATCACATAAACCATAATAGCAATGATCTCCAATCCTGACAGAAATAACAGGAACACTTGTTTTCCTATGCTTTTTAGGATGTGAGAGAATGTTAGAAGCATATTCACAAAAAAGAATATATTCATCTCCTACATCTTTAGTAACAAGATCCTTCAATATAGCTACAGGAGACTTAATAGTAATTTGCTCATCAGGTTCTGCAGCTTTCTTGGTACTTTTATTAGACACACTTACCAAAGTAGAATACTTCTTTACCTTAGCAGGGAAAGGTGTCTTCTCAAAATAAGGTTCAGGCACAATGCTATCAACAGTACAAACTTTAGTAGCTGTAGCAGGAATATGACTAATAGAATCTTTATAAGGCGCATGATATTTGTTCCAATCTTTCTTTGGAACATCAAGATAAGAGGCAAAGGCCTTAAGACAATTAGCAAGTATTTGTGAATCAAGACCATAAGCAGCGCTAACACTATGAAAGTCATCGGTTCCCATAAAAGATTTAACGCATTCATAATCATAGTTTATACCTGACTTCCTACCTTTGTCGTTCTCCCAACCTTCAGCATTCTCTTGTATACGGTCAAGAAGTTTCCACTTAGCATCTTCTTTCATATTTGTAAATGATCCAAAGCAAGAAGCATCCAAATAATCCTTATCAGGAAGAGTAAGCCGCGCATAAAAATTATCAATAACAATATTATTGGGGAGCTCATGAATGGGGCATTTGAGTATTAGTAACTTCAATCTCCCCCACGCTTGGGCAATACTCTCTCCATCATGAGGCCAAAAATTATATATCCGGTTACGGTCTTTATGAATTTCACTTGGAGGATAAAACTTGGAATAAAAGAGAGGCACAATATCCTCCCATGCCATAGATGGACCATCTTGGAGTAGTCGATACCACTCTTCAGCTCTGCCTTTCAATGATAATGAGAATAATTTCTTCTTGACCTGGCTTGGTGAAATACCTACACATCTGAACAACTCACATAATTCATGTATAAATAATAAGTGATCACCCGGATGGACAGTTCCATCTCCTGAATAGCAGTTATCCATAATACGCCCAACAATTTTCATAGGTATTTTAAAAGGATCAATTTCAGCAGGTGGTTGCAGTGGTGGTTCCTCCGCATGTGCAGCAGTAGTAGTAGATGTGTTTCCAAATAGGAAACCAAATGGAGAGTTCTCCATAGCAGAGTAAAACAAAAATAAAAGACAAAATAAAAACAATACTCACAGTGATGGTTACCTTTACCAATTCCACTCTTCAATAGCGCTACACTCCCCGGCAACGGCGCCAGAAAATAGTCTTGATGACCCACAAGTATAGGGGGTGTATCTTAGTACTTTCGATAAATAAGAGTGTCGAACCCAACGAGGAGCAGAAGGTGTTGATGAGCAGTTTTGATCAAGGAATCACTGTAAATACTAGCAAACAGGTTTTCAGGGGTATTTGGTAATACGAGTAAATAAAGTGCGAGTAAATAAAAGACAGTAGTAACAATTGCAGCAAGTGGTCCAATCCTTTCTTCAGCAAAGGACAAGCCGGTTGTGTACTTATAATAACCAAACGTTCTCGAGGACACACGGGAGTTTCTTTCAAGAGCTTTCGCTTCATAAAGCCAATAGTCTTTATTGGTTTGATAGGTGTTATGGGGGTGAACATGTGCTAGCGCACTACCCTTACTAGGATAAATACACACTTGTGATTATACCCCTTGCAAGCATCCGCAAATATAAGAAAGTAATTAAGATAAATCTAACCACAGCCTTAAACTCTAAGATCCTGCGCTCCCTGGTGCAATGGTTTCCCAATGGAGGTTTAGGTTTCTGTCACTCCAGCAACCCCACAATCGGTAGCCAAATACACAATGCATCTCACTAGGCCCATAAATGGTGAAGTATCATGTAGTCAACGTTCACATGACACCACTAGTGAAATAGCACCACAACAATATCAAACCATTAAATATTTCTCAACAATAATTCACTACTAACATCTTGACTTCTCCCATGTCCTCAAGAACTAAACGAACTACTCACAAGACATCATATGGATCATGATCAGAGGTGAAATAATGGTAAATAACAATCTGAACATAAACCTTAACTCAACGGTTCCACTCAACAGCATCAACTACAAGAGTAATCAACACCAGGAAAGTTTCCCCTATGAATATAACAAGATCCAACTCAAGATGTTACAGCGGGATGGCGTGGTGATGGTGGAGATGAAGGGGCTAGTGATGGAGATGATGATGATGATGATCCTGATGAAGTCCGGTGCGATGGTGATGACGATGGCGACGATCTCCCCTCTCCGGGAAGGAATTTCCCCGGCAGATTTCTCCCTGCCGGAGAGCTTTTCTCTCTATGGTGTTCTCCGCCCCGCAGAGGCTGCTGTGTCTAACTCTGAGCCCCTCCCTTGACTTAGGTTTTCGGGGACGATGATGTACGCGAAGAGGCGAGACCAGAGGTGGGCCAGGGCGGCCTCACGCAGGGCTGGCGTGGCCAGGGGGCTGGCCGCGCCACCCTGGCGTGTGGGGCCCTCCTGGCTCCTCTCGACTCCTCCTTCTGGCTTCCTGAGTCTTCTGGGAAAATATAATTTTCTGGTATTTTTCTGGAATTTTCCTAATCTTCAAAATATGGTCCCTTGATGGTCCCTTTTCCAGCAGAATCCTGACTCTGGCAGCAAATCCTCCGATGATCATCAAACATGTGAAAACAAAGGAAATAACATAAGTATCAACTCTAAATATGAAATATATCAATGAATAACAGTAAATTATGATACAAAATAGTGATGCAAATTGGACGTATCAACGTGCTACCCGACGTCGGGCGATCCCTGCCAGATCAGGCTTTCGATACAACTCAAGACTCGAAGAAAATACAGGTCCATCCAATAGATCCAAACAAGACCACTTCCATAGAGGTAAACTTGGACCCTGCATAGGAAAGCGTGCTCGTCGAGTTCCTCCGTGAGCGCTGGGAAATCTTTGCCTGGTGTCCCTCAGATATGCCAGGTGTTCCCAGGGAACTCGTCGAGCACGCACTAAACGTGGATCCTAAAGGAAAGCCGGTCAAGCAACCACTACGACAATTTGATGAACCCAAGAGGAAAGCAATAGCATCAGAACTACATAGGCTGGAAAACACAGGGTTCATCCGATAAATCAAAACGTCGACTTGGGTATCTAATCTAGTAATAGTCCCCAAGAAGAATACAGACGTACAAAGAGTATGCGTCGATTACACATCTCTCAACAAGCACTGACCAAAGGATCCCTTCCCCCTACCTCGCATCGACCAAATAATTGACTCAATAGCAGGGTGCGAAAGGATTTCCTTCCTTGAGGCATATTCCGGCTACAACCAGATCAAGTTGAAGAAAGAAGACGAGGAAAAAACAGCTTTCATAACACCTTATGGCGTGTTCTGCTACCAAGTCATGCCTTTCGGCCTAAAAAATGCAGGGGCAACTTATCAGAGGATGATGCAAAACTGCCTTGGAAGTCAAATAGGGCGAAACATCCAAGTTTACATCGATGACGTGGTCATCACCACGAGAAACGAAGAGTCTCTTATCAGCAACCTGGCAGAAACCTTCGACAACCTAAACAAGTATAAGCTCAAGCTCAACCTGACAAAATGCTCTTTCGGTGTATCAGCAGGGCAACTTTTGGGGTTCCTAGTATCAGCAAGAGGAATAGAGGCAAACCCAGAAAAGATCCAAGCAATATTAACAATGGGAAAACCAACGAAGCTAGACGACGTATAGAAACTTGCAGGGCGCGTCGCGGCGCTAAGTCGATTTGTGGCTCGACTAGGAGAGAAAGCACTACTTTTCTACGCGCTCATGAAAAAATCAGATGATAAATTCAAGTGGACGGAAGAAGCGGACGTGGCCTTCATGCAGTTGAAAAAAGTGCTCTCCACAACTCCGGTGTTGGTCGCACCAAAGGAAAAAGAACCACTACTATTATACATTGCAGCAACACATCAAGTGGTAAGTACAGTACTAGCAGTCGAAAGAAGTGAAGAAGGAAAAGCTCACAGCGTTCAGAGGCCAGTGTATTTCATCAGTGAAGTACTCTCTCCAACAAAGCAAAGGTACCCGCACTACCAAAAGCTCGCATATAGTGTTTTCACAATAGCCCAGAAACTACGACAATACTTCGCGGTGCATCCAATCATAGTGGTCAATGAAGCACCACTCTCCAATATATTGAACAATCCTTCGGCAACAGGACGTGTCTCTTTATGGGGAATTGAATTATCATCCCTGGACATCACGTACGAAAAGCGAAAGGCAATCAAGTCACAAATTTTGCCAAATTTTACAGCAGAGTGGCTGGAGTTAAAAAGTACAGGTCCTCCTGATTTATCAAGTGTGTGGACGATGTATTTCGACGGCTCCAAAAGAGTCCAAGGCGCAGGAGCAGGCATAGTCCTGATTTCACCACAAGGCGACATATTGAAATATGTGTTACGAATGAGTTTTCCCCAAGCTTCCAACAATGAAGCTGAATACGAAGCATTGCTCCACGGAATGAAAATGGCAAAAGCTTGTGGAGCAACTCGACTTCAAATATTTGGAGACTCGAACCTCGTCGTTCAAAAAGTAATGAACAAATGCGACGCCATCAGCTACAACATGACAGCATACAAAAACTTATACTATTATCTCGAAGGAACATTCAATGGATGCGAAGTTTCGCATGACAGCAGAGCCAGCAACAAGGAAGCCGACAATTTAGCAAACATCGGGTCCCAATGCTTACCCGTACCACAAGGATCTTCTGGGAGGAAATCATGGAGCGATCAATAAAGAACAGCAAAACCTCGACTACGGAGGGGCAACCGACAGGCTCGGGGGCTGGAAATACAAGTGTAGCAGAACCAGAAGAAGTCATGATGATAGAAGAAACTTGGATGTAGCCATATCTGGCATACATGATAAACAAAACACTACTAGAAGACACGGTAGAAGCCAAAAGGATAATACGACGATCCAAGGCTTTCGTTGTGTTACAGGGAAAATTATATAAGAAAAGTATATCGGGCGTCCTACAACGATGCGTCACTCCTCAAGAAGGACAAGAAATCTTAAAAGATATTCATGCAGGGGTATGTGGACATCACGCGAGTAGCAGAGCTATTGCAGCCAAGGCCTTTCGAGAAGGATTCTATTGGTTAACCGCCATCAAAGACGCAAAAGGTATAGTTCGAAAGTGTGAAGCATGCCAAAGGTTCGCATCTCGGCCGCACGCGCCAACAGCAGAGTTACAACCAATACCATTATCATGGCCCTTTGCACAGTGGGGTCTCGACATGGTAGGAAAATTGCACAAGTCTTGGCCAGGAGGACACATTTATATGCTGGTGGCAGTCGACAAATTCACCAAGTGGGTAGAAGCAGCCCCAGTGACAACTCAAGATTCTAAAGCCGCAATAAATTTCATCAAGTCTATAGTCTTTCGCTTCGGAGTACCACACAACATAATCACAGACAATGGTACAAACTTCACGTCAAAGGAGTTCAAGGACTATTGCGAAGGACTGGGAATCAAATTGAAGTTTGCATCTTTAGCACATCCGAAGACAAACGGACAAGTCGAAAAAGCCAATGGTTTAATATGCAACGGGATAAAGAAGCGGCTATTAGCACCCCTCAAAAAAGCCAAGCACGCTTGGATAGATGAGCTACCCTCCGTACTTTGGAGTCTACGAACTACACCTAACGCAGCCACTCAAGAAACCCCCTTTTTCCTGGTCCATGGCGCAGAAGCTGTGCTTCCAGTTGAAGTAACTCATGAAGCTCCAAGGATCGCACCATACGATGAGGCAACCTCCACAGAAGCACTGCAGGATGATGTTGACGCACTAGATGAGGCAAGAGATGTAGAGCTCGCCAGAGCTACTCAGTATTAGCAAAACTTGCGAAATTACCACAGTAGTCGAGTTCGTCCACGATCTTTCGTGGTAGGAGATCTAGTTCTATGACTCAAACAAGATGGCCATGGAAAACTTGAGTCCCCATTGCTGGGAACTTACATCGTAACAGAAGTGATACCAGGAGGAGCTTATCGGCTACAAGACAAGAAAATGGGGCAACACGAGAGCAACCCGTGGAATGCAGAGCAACTACGATGATTCTACGCATAGGCAAAGTAAGGAGACTAAGGAGTTTTTCGAGTTATGACCCTCTGGATCCAGAACATGAGGTCATAGGTCGGGTTCATTGGGTCAAATCGACAATATGTGTAAATATCTTACTTTACACTCGGGTGCTAGGACCCTCGAGTCATACGAAATAATATTACCAAGTTCTTGCAATTATCTATGATGTATTCTACGGTTGATGATACGTCTCAAACGTATCTATAATTTTTGATGCTCCATGCTTGTTTTTACACCATTTGCCTTGTGTTTCGTTACACTTCGTGGCATTTTTATGCGATTTCCGGAACTAACCTATTGACAAGATGCCACAGTGCCAGTTCCCTGTTTTCTGCTGTTTTTGTGTTTCAGAAAAGCTACACAGGAAATATTCTCAGAATTGGACGAAACAAGTTCCAGAAATTCTATTTTTCCCGGACAAAGGACGAGGACCGAAAGAGAGCCGAACGGGGGCCAGGGGCCAGCCTCACACCAGGGCGGCGCGGCCCAGCCCTTGGCCGTGCCCCCTATGTGGGAGGAGCCCCTGGCAGCCCCCTGACGATGCCCCTTCACCTATATAAAGCCTCAGGATGGAAAACCCTAGGGGATTCGGCAATTTTCCAGAAAGAGTTCCGTAGCTCCGTCGCCACCGTCGACAAATTTCGAGGGATAGAAGTCTCTGTTCCGGCACCCTGCCGGGATGGGGAAGTGCCCCCGGAGCCATCTCCATCGGTCTCCATCGCCGTCTCCGCCGTCTCCATCGACCTCACCGCCATCTCCATCAACCTTGCTGTCTCCTATGATGAGGAGGGACTAGTTCATCCCCGGGGCTGAGGGCTCTACGGGTAGCTATGTGGTTCACCTCTCTCTCCCATGATGTGATCTCTATGTGATCGTGAGCTTTGTATCATGTTGAATAAGTAGATGCTACTCTTCATCATTATGTGTACTCTAGTGGTGTTATTAAAGTAATCTATTCCTCCTGCCATGGTGTAACGGTGACAGTGTGTGCATCGTGGTGGTACTTGGTCTAGGCTACGATTGTGATCTCTTATGGATTATGAGAATAATTATCACTATGATAGTATTGAAGTGATCTATTCCTCCTTTCATGGTGTAATATTGACAGTGTGTGCACCGTGTTAGTACTTGGTCTAAGTTGCAATAATATTTATCTTGAGTTGTGATTTGATTTGGATATCTCTATGAGTGGTGTTTGTCAAGTACTTGATAAACTTTAAGGGGTGCTTCTGTAGCCACTAAGCAATGATTAGTGTTATTCAATAGGAGAGTATTTTAGAGTAGCATAGTGAAGAGAAGTTATTTATTTGTTCAATTATGTTATATATTTGTTGGGAGTGTGTCCACTAGTGAAAGTATGATCCCTAGGCCTTATTTCCAAGCTTTGCACACCGTTTACTTGCTATTTTGTTACTTGTTTGCTTGCTGCCATTTTTATTCCATATTGCATTTACTACTTATAATCATCCATACCACTTGTATTTCACTATCTCTTCGCCGAACTATTGCACCTATACATCTGACAAGTGTATTGGGTGTGTTGGGGACACAAGAGACTTTCTGTATCGTAATTGCAGGGTTGTTTGAGAGGGATAGCTTTGACCTCTACCTCCCTGGGTTCGATAAACCTTGGGTGATCCACTTAAGGGAAACTTGCTGCTGCTTTACAAACCTCTGCACTTGGAGGCCCAATACTGTCTACAAGAACAGAAGCGTGTGTAGACATCAAGCTCTTTTCTGGCGCCGTTGCCGGGGAGGTAAGGTAAAAGGTACTCGCATCCTCCTATGTGAGTGCTCGGAGTTATTTCCTTTAGATTCTGCAATCATATCTTTTTGTTTCTTGTTTTTATTTTCACTAGTTAGGCTTAATGGAAAACAAAGAGTTCTTTAGTCTTTTTCCTGAGTTTAGATTTGAAGAGAAAATTGTAAAACCGTTGGAGCTTTGTTCGCATGCTAATAGTGTTGTTAGTATGAATGCTTTGAATACCGTTATTGCTAATGCTATAGAAAAGTCTAAGCTTGGGGAAGCTGTTTTTATTAAGCATGATATTTTTAGTTCCCCAGCTTTAGTGGAGAAAGTTTGCTCTGATGATATTCTATCTCCCCTATGTGATGTTCCTATGCCTGTTACCTATGTTAGTGATCATGATTGGGAAAAGCACTCTACTTTTGATATTGAAAATATTTTTGGTACAAATTCTAAGATTAATAATTGTTGTACCATTAGTGCTATCCATGTTCCTTCTTATGATGATATGTTTGAAGAATATGCTTTGCGAAATAGCTGTTCTCTAGCTTGTGATGGTACTAAACCTCTAGTTTATGATGGTTATGAGGATGGGTATAATATTTTCAGTTCACCTACTATTGAGGATAAAATTAGTTATGAATACAATATGCCTCCTTTTTTGATGATTATGGTGATGAGAATAATTATTCTGTTGAATCTGCTCCTACTACTATTGTTCATGTGGGGAGTATTAATTCTTTTATGCATGTAGCTCATGATAGGGATGCTTTATATGATAGTTATATTGTTAGTTTTATTCATGATGCTACTGAAAGTTATTATGAGAGAGGGAAACATGATTTGATGGATCTCAACAATATTAAGTTTCCCCTCTTTATGTTGCAAATCTTGAAGTGGCGCTTGTTTTATCTATCCATGTTTGCTACTATGTGCCTCGTTGATTTATTTTATTACAAGATTCCTATGCATAGGAAGTGGTTTAGATTTAAATAAGTTTCATATTTGCTTTTTGAGGCTCTCTATTGCTTTAAGTTCCTATATGGCGCCTTTGCCTCAAGCGCTTATATGGCGCCCACATGAGCATCTTTACAAATTACAGCGCCTAGCTCAAAGGCGTTAAAGAAAAGCACTCTTGGGAGATAACCCATTATTTATTTTCAGTACTTTTTCTTTTATTTGAGCCTTGGAAGTTATTACTACTGTAATAACTGCTCCTTATCCTTTTTATTTCATTGTTGTGCCAAGAGAAGCCTCTAATTTGAGTGAGGCAAGATTTGGGGATGTTGCTGTCCTAAAACTGTTTTCGGTGCTGCACCGTAAAAATTTGTGAAAATTCTCTGTATATCTTTTGGACCTGCGATTTCTTGTGCATATGCCCCAGGTTATATCCAAACTTTCATTAGTTTAACACTTTTTTATTTGAGCAACAGAAAACACCTTTAAAAATCGGCCATTATCAGCTGTTCTGTTTTGACAGATTTTTGCCACTATTCATTTTTGCCGCTTTATCGCTTTCTTTTCGAGTTCTTTTGATCACGGAACTTTTGGGGAAGTTTCTACAGTAATATATACTTAATTTGTGGTGGTTTTGGGTTGAAACCTGAAGCAAAAGAGGTTGATTTATCATTATGCTTACACTAATGTTGCTAATAGAATTGTGTTGAGTTTTGTATGAAGGAAGTTTTCAAGTGTAGGGATTGGAGAATGATGAGATGAGATGAAGAATGGACAAAAGCTCAAGCTTGGGGATGTCACCCCAAGAATTATCTAAGAGGTACAAGCGTCAAAGCTTGGGGATGCCCCCGAGGCACCCCCTTCTTCATCGGCAAAAATCAGGTCACCTTTCAAGACACTATATTTTTATTGCTTCATGCACTATGCGTTTTTTTTGGAGCGTCAGTTATTTTTGTTTTCAGATTTATTTTGTTTTGTTTGCTGCAATAAGTGGTTAGATCACATCTTGTTTCTTCTGGAGGAGATGAACTCGCTTTTCATTTGCCAAGAACACTCTAGTTTTCACTCTTATCGTTCAATAAGTGTTCTCTTTTTCTGCTACTGCGTTTAGCTTGCATTTTTTGCCTTGATTTTTGTTCAGATCTTATTTTATCTTTGCATAAAGGTGTATTTGGACCTCCGGTATATGTTGGTTTTCCTTAAAAGAGTTTCCTCAAAAAGGTTTGAATGGTGTTGGAAAAGAGAAAAAGTTTCATGCAAAAAAGTGGTACAAAAGGAGCTTGTGTAGACTGCGATCTAGGCTTTTGCATGTCGGGCTTGATGTCTTTTTGATAGTATGCTTAGTGGTTTTTCTGTTGCATGACTTTTCTCAAATAACTGAGATTGCTTAATGAGCCTTTGAAAAAAAGCATGCGTTGTTTTTATCGTTTGGAAGCATTATTTTGGTTTTCTCCTTGATGCTTGATGCTTTATTTGGGTTGACTTGGCGCATGCTCACACATGTTAGACTCTTCCAAAGTCGCCAATAGCCTCTATGATCATTTAGTTTTTGATTTTTGATGCCATCTTATGCTTCTTTTAATGTTGCTTTATCGCTTTGCATGATTATGGCCGTTATTGCTCTCTTAGTTGGTCGCTCCCAGTCTTTTGCTAGCCCTCATTTTTTACTGAGTATGAGCTCTACTCGTGTATCCAACTCCCAAAAACCAAGTTTGCCATTGTGTCCACTATAAATTCCTATGCATGGTATTTCCAAGCCATTCCAAGTAAATTTTCATGTGCTACCTTTCAAAAAAAATTCAAAATACTTCTTATTTTGTGACACTGTTTTCAGCTCATGGGGACGTAGTGGTCGGATTTGCTATCTTCCATATTGTTTATTCCAAAAAGAAAAAAAAGAAAAAAAAGAAAGAAAAAAGGCACTCCTCCATGGTATGTGAATGTTGGTGGGCACCTGATACGTCTCCAACATATCTATAATTTTTGATGCTCCATGCTTGTTTTTACACCATTTGCCTATTGTTTCGTTACACTTCGTGGCACTTTTATGCATTTTCCGGAACTAACCTATTAACGAGTTGCCACAGTGCTAGTTCCATGTTTTCTGCTGTTTTTGTGTTTCAGAAGTGATACACAGGAAATATTCTCGGAATTGGACGAAACAAGTTCCTAAAGTCTTATTTTACCCGGAAGCTTCCAGAGATCCGAAGGAGAGTAGGAGGGGGCCCACCAGGGCCCCACACGCAGGGGTGGCGTGGCCAGGCCCCTGGCCACGCGAGCCCCGCGTGAGGGCGCCTGGCTCCCCCTCTGACATCGCCCCTTCGCCTATAAAGACCCCCCGACGGAAAAAACCTAAGTACCCGATCACTTTTCCAGAACACATCGCGATCCGCCGCCGCTGTCGACCCGAAGATCGGGAGGGTCCAGAAGCTCTTCCCGACACCCTGCCGGAGAGGGGAATCGCCACCGGAGGTCTTCTTCATCGCGATGCTTGCCTCTGGAGCAATGAGTGAGTAGTCTACCTTGGACTATGGGTCCATAGTAGTAGCTAGATGGTTGTCTTCTCCACCATGTGCTTCATGTTTAGATCTCATGAGCTGCCCTACATGATTGAGATCACCGTTATGTAATTCTACATGTTTGGTTTGTTGGGATCCGATGAATATTGGTGTTTATGATTGAGTTGTTGTACTGAATATTATCTTATGTTATCTCTATGTTGTTTATGATCTTGCATGCTCTCCGTTGGTAGTAGCTATCTTGGCTGAGTAGTTGCTAGTGACTCCAAGAGGGGGTATTTATGCTCGATAGTGGGTTCATGCCTCTATTTAACCTGGGGTAGTGACAGAAACCTCTAAGGTTGTAGATGTGTTGTTGCTACTAGGGAGAAAACAACATTCATATGCTCAATGGCATATGCTTTGTTTACATTACACACTTTGCTTAATGCAATTATCTGTTGTTCGCAACTTAATACTCATGGGGTGTTCGGATTGATATCCCTGGGAGTGGATTATTAGTCATAGATGCAGTTGGATGGCGGTCTATGTATTTTGTTGTAATGCCCAGAGTAAATCTCATAGTGATCTTCTTGACATATCACGTTTATCTTTATTCTATCAATTGCCCAACTGTAATTTGTTTACCCCGCATGTGTTATTTATCTTATGGAGAGACACCACTAGTGAACTGTGGACCCCGGTCCTTTTTCCATCATATTGCTATCACCTGTTTACTTTACTCGTACTGTTTACTTTATTCGTATACTTTAATGTTTTCCACTCGATACGCTCATAACCTTTGTTTCAAGCAAACCGGTGAGATTGAGAACCTCATCGTAAGTTGGGAGCAAAGTATTTTGTTGTGTGTGTGCAGGTTCCGCGTTGCTATTGGCCGAAGACGAGTCAACAAGTATCGTTAACGGCGCCCTTGTTGGAGTGTTATTAAGCCAGTCTGCATCACTTTCAGTCGTTTGTCTCTCCTCTCCAAGAACGATATTAAATCTTGGTTTCTTAACTGAGGGAAAACCAGCTGCTATACTCATCACACCTTCCTCTTGGGGTTCCCAACGGGCTGGTCATTCACCACGCACAAGGACTGTTGCTGGGGGACGAAGAAGAATAATCTCCCTCGTCAACTAGCCATCAGCTGTTTTTCTGGCGCCGTTGCCGGGGAGGAAGTAGAAGACTTCTGCGAGGGGAGTTTTTCGCACGCACATCCTTTACTTTGTTATTGTTTTGCTTTACTTTATTTATTTTGCCTGCATCGTTTTATATCAAAAACCCAAAAAAAATTAGAATCCTTGGTAGTTGTTATTTCTTTACTTTAGTTTATCATGTTGATCCCTAAGTACGTTCTGGAGGACCTCTCAGTAGGTAGTGGTTCGATTATTGGCAAAAGTAACATTGAGGAGTTCTTTAATCACATTAGTATGCATAAGGAAGTTGAGGAAAAGTCTTTGGTTGAGCTAGCTCCTAGTATTGAAGTTGCTTCTGCTTATTTGATTCATATGTTGGAAACTAGGTTTGCTAGTCTTAATCCTTTTATGCAATACATGTTCCTTAAGCTTCACAAAATTGAGGATCCCGAAAAGAAAGCTTTTATCTTGGAAACTTTGCGCTTAGAATTTAAGGATGTCGTTATTGAAGCTAGGAAAGTTCTTAAACGTTTTGATAAACTCGGTTCACCTATAAAGGTTACTAGTACAAACGATGAAGGGGCCGACATACCTATACCTTGCAAGCTCTTGGGATTGTGTGAAGCTTTCGAAAATAATTTTGACTGGATCTGTCCTGAAAATCTTTTTGATGAAAATAGTGTACCAAAGCATGATCACAAAGGGTCTTCAAAAACTTATGTGGATGAAATACAATGCCTTATTGACAAGACCTCTACTGTTGATCTTAATGCTTCTCTTGATATTACTTGATTCGCAATTTTCTGCGCCTAGCTCAAATGCGTTAAAGAAAAGCACTCTTGGGAGATAACCCAATGTTTTCTTTTCAATACTTTTTCTTTTATTTGAGTCTTGGAAGTCATTACTACTGTAATGACCGCTCCTTATCTTGTTTATTTTGTTTTTGTGCCAAGAGAAGCCTCTAATTTGAGTGAGGTAAAGATTTGGGGATGTTGCTGTCCTGAAACTGTTTTCGGTGCTGCACCGTAAAAATTCGTATAAATTCTCTGTTTATCTTTTGGACCTGCGATTTCTTGTGCATATGCCCCAGGTTATATTCAAACTTTTGTTAGTTTAACACTTTTTGATTTGAGCAACAGAAAACCCCTAAAAAATTCGACCTTTGTCAGCTGTTCAGTTTTGACAGATTTCTGCCAATATTTGTGTTTGTCACTTTATCGCTTTCTTTTGAGTTCTTTTGATCACGGAACTTTTGGGGAGGTTGCTACAGTAGTATATGCTTTATATGTGGTGGTTTTGAGTTGAAACCTGAAGCAAAAAGAGGTTGATTATATATTATGCTTACACTAATGTTGCTAATAGAATTGTGTTTAGTTTTGTATGAAGGAAGTTTTCAAGTGTAGGGATTGGAGAATGATGAGATGAGTTGAAGAATGGAAAAAAGCTCAAGCTTGGGGATGCCCATGCATCATGCCCCCGAGGTACCCCTTCTTCATCGGCAAAAATCAGGTCACCTTTCAAAACAATATATTTTTATTTCTTCATGCACTATGTGTTTTTCTTGGAGCGTCAGTTGTTTTAGTTTTCTTAGTTGGTTTAGTTTGTTTGTTTGCTGCAATAAATGGTTGGACCCCAACAAATTTTCTTTGGAGGAGATGTACTCGTTTTCATTTGCCAAGAACGCTGTAGTTTTCACTCTTATAAAAAATCGAGTGTTCTTCTTTTTCTGCTACTGCTTTTGGTTTTCGTTTTCGCCTTGATTTGCGTTCAGACCTTGTCATATCTTTTCATCAAGGTGTATTTTTGCCTCTGATCTTTATTGTTTTTATTGTATGGAAGCATTATTTTGGTTTGTCATCTTAATATAGCCTTCATGATCATTTAGTTTTTGACTTTTGATGCCATCTTATGCTTCTTTTAATATCGCTTTGTCGCTTTGCATGATTATGGCCATTACTGCTCTCTTAGTTGGTCGCTCCCAATCTTTTGCTAGCCCTCGCCTTGTACTGAGTATGAGCTCTACTCGTGCATCCAACTCCTAAAAGCCAAAGTTTTCCAAAGTGTCCACCATACATACCTACTAGCAATTTGCTATTCCAAGTAAATTTGACTTGCTTTTATTTTCTCTTCAAATTAAACTCTTACCAGTGTTATGCGAAATTCGGTCAGTAAAGCTCTCACGAACCAGAAGGCACACTTTACTTTTTCCTGTTCTAAAAATTTGACATTGTGGTCTCTTATATTGAGTTGTTATGCTTGCAAGTTGTAAGTTGGATTCTAGCCCAGCCATGCAGTCATGGGGCAAGCTTTCAACATTGCACTTCTTATTTGAGTTGATATCGTGATCTTTTGTTTATGGATGCCCGCGGTGTGAAATGAGTTGGGAATCTTGCAGGGATCATGGAGTTTGTATACGTGTTAGGGAAACGCCCGGGCCGCCAATCTAAGCCATGCATAATTCATGGTGGAAATTTGCAGCATACCCATGGCGGACATTCGACGACGCATCTCAAAATAAAAAGCTATACAAATGGTAAATAAAAGAGATATCGAGGTGTTCATTGTCCGCTTGTCCTGTCATTTTGATGTGGGCTTGTTCCATGTCATCGGGCACGGAGGTACCTCGTTGGTGGTTTTCGATGATACATATATACTTACAATGACAAGAGCCTTGCTTGGGACTCTAAGTTGAGTAGCATGAGGTTTGGGTACTCGTATTCACGGGACACGAGGTTTTCAACTTATGATTTGTCAAGCATATGCATCATATTTGTTCTCGCATTAACTTTAACCATTTAAGATGCTTATGATGGGGGCAATGAGAGCTCAAAGCCGGTAAGTACCATAATTTTTGAAGGTTATAAAACTTGCAATCACTGCTTCCCTCTGCGAAGGGCCTTCTTTTACTTTTATGTTGGGTCACCACCTTCTTTCTTTATGCACCATTAAGAGAGCATAGTTGTCATTCTTAGTGTGATATGCATTGTCCCAAAGTTCATTGATTGATTCATATTGTTGGTTTCACTTGTTCTTAAATTATTTGTATCTAGTCACCCTCTTAAACTTGAAGGTGTCCTATGCATTTATGTTTTGCTCTCTTTGAAGGACAAGCTGAAAACCATTTGTATGTTTTCCTTATGATTTGAACACACGTTTGACTTTCATTGTTTCATTTTTATGATCTTTTGTTTGTGTTCATTTGCATGTTTACAGCATGGTTGCTAAGTTCTTATTGTCAAGATTATATCTTCATGCCCATGTTTTAAGTTCTTATGATCCCAGCTCACAAATGCTTACATATATGATCAACATTGTGTAGGTGCATGTCACCTCAAAAATTATTCTTTGTTATCACTTACCTACTCGAGGACGAGCAGGAGTTAAGCTTGGGGATGCTTGATACGTCTCCAACGTATCTATAATTTTTGATGCTCCATGCTTGTTTTTACACCATTTGCCTATTGTTTCGTTACACTTCGTGGCACTTTTATGCATTTTCCGGAACTAACCTATTAACGAGTTGCCACAGTGCCAGTTCCCTGTTTTCTGCTGTTTTTGTGTTTCAGAAGTGATACACAGGAAATATTCTCGGAATTGGACGAAACAAGTTCCTGAAGTCTTATTTTACCCGGAAGCTTCCAGAGATCCGAAGGAGAGTAGGAGGGGGGCCACCAGGGCCCCACATGCAGGGGTGGCGCGGCCAGGCCCCTGGCCGCACGAGCCCCGCGTGAGGGTGCCTGGCTCCCCCTCTGACATCGCCCCTTCGCCTATAAAGACCCCCCGACGGAAAAACCTAAGTACCCGATCACTTTTCCAGAACACATCGCGATCCACCACCACCGTTGACCTGAAGATCGGGAGGGTCCAGAAGCTCTTCCCGGCACCCTGCCGGAGAGGGGAATCGCCACCGGAGATCTTCTTCATCTCCATGCTTGCCTCAGGAGCGATGAGTGAGTAGTCTACCTTGGACTATGGGTCCATAGCAGTAGCTAGATGGTTGTCTTCTCCACCATGTGCTTCATGTTTAGATCTCATGAGCTACCCTACATGATTGAGATCACCGTTATGTAATTCTACATGTTTGGTTTGTTGGGATCCGATGAATATTGGTGTTTATGATTGAGTTGATGTACTGAATATTATCTTATGTTATCTCTATGCTGTTTATGATCTTGCATGCTCTCCGTTGTTAGTAGCTATCTTGGCCGAGTAGTTGCTAGTGACTCCAAGAGGGGGTATTTATGCTCGATAGTGGGTTCATGCCTCTATTTAACCTGGGGGAGTGACAGCAACCTCTAAGGTTGTAGATGTGCTGTTGCTACTAGGGAGAAAACAACATTCATATGCTCAAGGGCATATGCTTTGTTTACATTACACACTTTGCTTAATGCAATTATCTGTTGTTCGCAACTTAATACTCATGGGGTGTTCGGATTGATATCCCCGGGAATGGATTATTAGTCATAGATGCAGTTGGATGGCGGTCTATGTATTTTGTTGTAATGCCCAGAGTAAATCTCATAGTGATCTTCTTGACATATCACGTTTATCTTTATTCTATCAATTGCCCAACTGTAATTTGTTTACCCAGCATGTGTTATTTATCTCATGGAGAGACACCACTAGTGAACTGTGGACCCCGGTCCTTTTTCCATCATATTGCTATCACCTGTTTACTTTACTCGTACTGTTTACTTTATTCGCATACTTTACTGTTTTCCACTCGATACGCTCATAACCTTTGTTTCAAGCAAACCGGTGAGATTGACAACCTCATCGTAAGTTGGGAGCAAAGTATTTTGTTGTGTGTGTGCAGGTTCCGCGTTGCTATTGGCCGAAGATGAGTCAACAAGTATCGTTAACGGTGCCCTTGTTGGAGTGTTATTAAGCCAGTCTGCATCACCTTCAGTCATTTGTCTCTCCTCTCCAAGAACGATATTAAACCTTGGTTTCTTAACTGAGGGAAAACCAGCTGCTATACTCATCACACCTTCCTCTTGGGGTTCCCAACGGGCTGGTCATTCACCACGCACAAGGACTGTTGCTGGGGGACGAAGAAGAATAATCTCCCTCATCAACTAGCCATCAGCACCCGATGGAATCGGTTAGCCATGGTTTGAGAAAGGAAAAAAGGTGGGGAGGAGTGCCAAGCTTTATAAAAGAGCACAAAAGTGCCAATCTCTCTCTCAAAAACTTGCTTCATTTTTGTATGGAAGATAGTAAGAACCCCATTGCCAGTCGTTGACAAAGACAACCACCTCTCAAAACCAATTTTTATCTCTCTCTTTTACAAATGAAAAGCTCTAGCACATGTTTTATCACTACTTCCCTCCGCGAAGGGCCTTTCTTTTACTTTTATGTTGAGTCACCACCTTCTATCTTTATGCATCATTAATAGAGCATAGTTGTCATTCTTAGTATAATGTGCATTGTCCCAAAGTTTTCATTGATTGATTCATATTGTTGGTTTCACTTGTTCTCAAATTATTTGTATCTAGTCGCCCTCTTAAACTTGAAGGTGTCCTATGCATTTATGTTTTGCTCTCCATGAAGGACAAGCTGAAAACCATTTGTATGTTTTTCCTTATGATTTGAACACACATTTGACTTTCATTGTTTCATTTTCATGATCTTTTGTTTGTGTTCATTTTCATGTTATAACATGGTTGCTAAGTTCCTTCTATCAAGATTATGTCTTTCATGCCCATGTTTTAAGTTCTTTTGATCCCAGCTCACAACGCTTACATATATGATCAAGATTGTGTAGGTGCATGTCACCTCAAAAATTATTTCTTTTGTTATCACTTACCTACTCGAGGACGAGCAGGAGTTAAGCTTGGGGATGCTGATACGTCTCAAACGTATCTATAATTTTTGATGCTCCATGCTTGTTTTTACACCATTTGCCTTGTGTTTCATTACACTTCGTGGCATTTTTATGCGATTTCTGGAACTAACCTATTGACAAAATGCCACCGTGTCAGTTCCCTATTTTCTGCTGTTTTTGTATTTCAGAAAAGCTACACAGGAAATATTCTCGGAATTGGACGAAACAAGTTCCAGAACTCCTATTTTTCCTGGATGAAGGACGATGACCGAAAGAGAGCCGGGGGGGGGGGCCAGGGGCCAGCCTCACACCATGGCAGCGTGGCCCGGCCCCTGGCCGTGCCCCCTATGTGGGAGGAGCCCCTGGCAGCCCCCTGACAACGCCCCTTCGCCTATATAAAGCCTCGGGACAGAAAACCCTAGGGGAGTCGGCAATTTTCCAAAAAGAGTTCCATAGCTCCGCCGCTACCGTCGACAAATTTCGGGGGATAGAAGTCTCTGTTCCGGCACCCTGCCGGGATGGGGAAGTGCCCCCGGAGCCATCTCCATCGGTCTCCATCGCCGTCTCCGCCGTCTCCATCGGCCTCACCGCCATCTCCATCAACCTTGCTGTCTCCTATGATGAGGAGGGAGTAGTTCATCCCCGGGGCCGAGGGCTCTACCGGTAGCTATGTGGTTCACCTCTCTCTCCCATGATGTGATTTCTATGTGATCGTGAGCTTTCTATCATGTTGAATAAGTAGATGCTACTCTTCATCATTATGTGTACTCTAGTGGTGTTATTAAAGTAATCTATTCCTCCCGCCATGGTGTAACGGTGATAGTGTGTGCATCGTGATGGTACTTGGTCTAGGCTACGATTGTGATCTCTTATGGATTATGAGAATAATTATCACTATGATAGTATTGAAGTGATATATTCCTCCTTTCATGGTGTAATGTTGACAGTATGTGCACCGTGTTAGTACTTGGTCTAATTTGCAATAATATTTATCTTGAGTTGTGATTTGATTTGGATATCTCTATGAGTGGTGTTTGTCAAGTACTTGATAAACTTTAAGGGGTGCTTCTATATCCACTATGCAATGATTAGTGTTATTCAATAGGAGAGTATTTCATAGTAGCATAGTGAAGAGAAGTTATTTATTTGTTCAATTATGTTATATTTGTTGGGAGTGTGTCCACTAGTGAAAGTATGATCCCTAGGCCTTGTTTAACAAGCTTTGCACACCGTTTACTTGTTGTTTTGTTACTTGTTTGCTTGCTGCCATTTTTATTCCATATTGTATTTACTACTTATAATCATCCATACCACTTGTATTTCACTATCTCTTCGCCGAACTAGTGCACCGATACATCTGACAAGTGTATTGGGTGTGTTGGGGACACAAGAGACTTTCTGTATCGTAATTGCAGGGTTGTTTGAGAGGGATAGCTTTGACCTCTTCGTCCCTGAGTTCGATAAACCTTGGGTGATCCACTTAAGGGAAACTTGCTGCTGCTCTACAAACCTCTGCACTTGGAGGCCCAACACTGTCTACAAGAACAGAAGCGTGTGTAGACATCAGTTGATCACAACCCAATATTTTTGAAAGCACAATGAAAGGTCCAAAAGGAACCTGATAAAATATTAAAAACACACCTCGGAACCATGATTGGTTCCTATAGTAAAACACATAATTCAGATACGATTGTTCGTTACAAATAAGCACGACAGCTGGATTACATAGCAAATAAATCTAGTAAAAACTACGCTTCGGCTTCAAACTCCTTCTGGCACTGAGTGCAGTCGTAGATTTTCACGTCGAACTTCGATGTGCCAACATGATAATCAAAGGTCATAAAGAACCCTGATGGAGGTCATGGTCCTCCGCAAATTGCGGCCAGCCGCCCTTGAAGAACTGTTCGCCGGCGCCGTCGTACCACACCTCCACTTCATATGGAGTTCCTCCACCAGAGTGTTCACGGAGAACTGCTTCGCGCAGTTCCCGCCCATCCATGAAATTCGTGAATTTCGATGGCAGGCGTTGAATCTCACGACATTGCGGGCCGGCGATGCAAAAGAATGAGAAAAGTCTAGGCAGAGGAGGAGACACGCTAGCAGAAGGAGTACTTGGACCAGGTGCAGCTAAGTGCACCTTGGGTTTGTTTTTACTCCCAGCCGGATGGCTGGGGCGCCGCTTCACCAGAGCGGATGACGAAGCCGCCAAAGCATCAATCGAAGCCTTGTTCCTACTGTCGCGAGGGCGGCCGCAGCCCCGCTTCTCCACTGGGGCCCCAAGGTTCAAGCAGGACCCACTTGCATCAGCCATGGAGGCAGGAGTTGGGGAAAAGAAACTCTAGATGAGTTTAAGAGGAGAAAGATGGAGCAGCGGAGAAGCTAAATACTGGATTAGGGTTTTTACCCATCACCAGACGTGCTTTATTTATAAGCACATATAATGGGCCTTTACAAGGGCCAAAATATAATCGCGGGATCTTATATGTCGCCCAGAGCAGACGATATTAGACAGGTCAACGTATCTAGGAAAAGAAGGAGTAAAAAAAGAGAGAGAGAAGAGGAAGAGAAACAGGAGTAGGAAGGGCGAGAGGGAAACAAAGAAGCAGGGAATACGAAAAATATCTGTCAAAGAAGCATAAGTTTACCCCGTGTACGACTTGGGGGCTTATGACATTCAAAGAAAATGAATACATTGTGTAAGTGAAAGAAGTCGACAATTGACGCAAGTACAACAAATATACTTATCTATTTTCTTGAGCCTATACCCGAAAATTTCGGCTATAGCCTCGGGGGCTACTCCGATTGGGAGCGCTGGGCGCGCACCCGATGATATTTATTCATGAGTACTGAAGCAAAGTAGGTGAAAGAACGATCATAAATTTCTATTACTCCCATCGGAAGCGACCTTTTTATCAATTTAAGTAAACTCGAATATTTTGTACTCTGAAACAGTCAAAGTTGCATCATCGCGACTAAAACTCGAATGCCGTGATTTATCATGAAGGTAAGACCCCAGGACCCATCCTGTGCGGCCCGATATACGCACACGGATACGCTCTGCTGGTATGTATACGTGTCTACGACGCAAATAAAAATCTTGGTGGATGCACTGGGTACCCTGAGAACCACTGGGATTCATTCTTTATAAGTCCTAAATGCGGCAAAAGAATGGGTTTGACCGGTTTCCCGAATTCAAATCCAAGAGGATTGAATTTGAAGTAGGTGGCAAGTGTCTGTTCCGGCAGTTAACTGACCTCTTGATCCGTCAGAGTTGTCAGGCTTGTTCATCAAAACCCCTTGCAAAGTATCATTATGAATAAGTCGATAAGACCAAGTCGAAATATTTAAAGACATGAGGAAGTCGAAGAATTGATCAAGACGAAGAGTAGAAGATCTGAGATTCAACCCGAATCTGCAATTCTGGTAGAATCTCGGGGGCTACTGACAAGGGTATAGATAATAGAGCCCATTAGTTGAGTACACCTGAGGCCCGTTAAGCTAGGCCCAATTATAATACTAGTCGAAATACGAGTTCTTACCGTATGTCGATATTGTAATTTGTATCGGACCCTACCCGATCCTCGAGACCTGGCCACCTATATATAGGGGCCAGGAGGGGACGGTGTAGGCCAGATTGAAAGCAAGCCAGGTTCTACACCCACGTTTACTTTCATAGCCACCTTGTTTGACTAATTTTACCTTCGAGTTCATCCGACGCCCTATCTCCCCGATCCTAAGTCCTTCATCTAGGACATTTGTCCAGTTAACCCCTCGTCAGAGAGCAAAACATAAATGCATAGGACACCTTCAAGTTTAAGAGGCGACTAGATACAAGTAATTTAAGAACAAGTGAAACCAACAATATGAATCAATCAATGAAAACTTTGGGACAATGCACATTATACTCAGAATGACAACTATGCTCTCTTAATGGTGCATAAAGATAGAAGGTGGAGACTCAACATAAAAGTAAAATAAAGGCCCTTCACGGAGGGAAGCAGTGATTGCAAGTTTTATAAACTTTCAAAAATTATGTTACTTACCGGCTTTGAGCTCTCATTGCCCCCATCATAAGCATCTTGAATGGTTAAAGTTAATGCGAGAACACTTATGCTACATATGCATGACAAATCATAAGTTAAAAACCTCATGTCCCGTGAATACGACTACCCAAACCTCGTGCTACTTTGCTTAGGTCCCAAGCAAGTTCTTGTCATTGTAAGTATACGCGTATTATCGAGAACCGCCAACGGGGTACCTCCGTGTCCGATGACATGGAACAAGCCCACATCAAAATGACAGGACAAGCAGACAATGAACACCTCGACATCTCTTTTATTTACCATTTGTATAGCTTTTTATTTTGAGATGCGTCGTCAAATGTCCACTATGGGCATGCTGCAAATTTCCACCATGAATTATGCATGGTTTAGATTGGTGGCCCAGGAGTTTCTCTAACACATATACAAACTCCATGAACTCTACAAGATTCCAATTTATTTCACACCGCGAGCATCCATAAACAAAACATCACGATATTAGATGAAGTGCAATGTCGAAAGCTTGCCCCATGACAGCATGGATGGGCTAATTTTCAACTTACAACTTGCAAGCATAACAACTCAACATAAGAGACCACAATGTCAAAATTTAAAAGCTAGAAAAGTAAAGTGTGTCATCCGGTTCGTGAGAGCTTTACTGACCAATTTTTGCATAACACCAAAAAGAGTTTAATTTGAAGGATAGATAAAAGCAAGTCAAATGTACTTTGGAATAGCAAATTGCTAATAGGTATGTATGGTGGACACAATGGAACAACTTAGTTTTTAGGAGTTGGATGCACGAGTACAGCTTATACTCAGTACAAAATGAAGGCTAGCAAAAGACTGGGAGCGACCAACTAAGAGAGCAATAACGGCCATAATCATGCAAAGCGACAAAGCAACATTAAAAGAAGCATAAGATGGCATCAAAAGTCAAAAACTAAATGATCATAGAGGCTATTGGTGACTTTGGAAGAGTCTAACATGTGTGAGCATGCGCCAAGTCAACCCAAATAAAGCATCAAGGAGAAAACCAAAATAATGCTTCCAAATAATTAAAACAACGCATGATTTTTTCAAAGGCTCATTAAGCAATCTCAGTCATTTGAGACAAGTCATGCTACATCAAAACCACTAATCATGCTATGAAAAATACATCAAGCACGACATGCAAAAGCCTAGGACGCAGTCTACACAAGCTCCTTCTTGTACCACTTTTTTTGCATAAAGCTTTTTCTCTTTTCCAACACCATTCAAACTTTTTATAGCCAACTCTTTTGATGAAAACCAATAAGGACCAGAGGCAAAAATACACCTTGATGAAAAGATATAACAAGATCTGGACACATATCAAGGCGGAAAACGAAAACTAAACGCAGTTCTAGAAAAGAAGAACACTCACTCAAATCTGTTTTTCACTCTTATCGCTCAACGAGTGTTCTTGGCAAATGAAAAGCAAGGCAACTTCTCCAAAAAGAATTTGTTGGGGTCCAACCATTTATTGCAACAAACAAAACAAAACTAAACTGAAAACTAAAAACAACTGACGCTCCAAGAAAAACGCATAATGCATGAAGCAATAAAAATATAGTGCGTTGAAAGGTGACATGATTTTTGCCTATGAAGAAGGGGTGCCTCGGGGGCATCCCCAAGCTTTGAAGCTTGTACTTCTTGGATATTTATTGGGGTGACATGGGCATCCCCAAGCTTGAGCTTTTGTCCATTCTTCAACTCATCTCATCATTCTCCAATCCCTACACTTGAAAACTTCCTTCATACAAAACTAAACACAAATCTATTAGCAACATTAGTGTAAGCATAACAATGAATCAACCCTTTTTGCTTTAGGTTTCAACTCAAAACTACCACATATAAAGCATATACTACTGTAGCAACTTCCCCAAAAGTTCCGTGATCAAAAGAACTCAAAAAGAAAGCGATAAAGCGGCAAACACAAATATTGGCAGAAATCTGTCAAAACAGAATAGCTGACAAAGGTCGAATTTTTAGAGGGTTTTCTGTTGCTCAAATCAAAAAGTGTTCAACTAATGAAAGTTTGGATATAACCTGGGGCATATGCACAAGAAATCGCAGGTCCAAAAGATATACAGAGAATTTTCACGAATTTTTACAGTGTAGCACCAAAAATTGTTTCAGGACAGCAACATCCCCAAATCTTACCTCACTCAAATTAGAGGCTTCTCTTGGAACAAAAACGAAATAAAAAGGATAAAGAGCGGTTATTACAGTAGTAATAACTTCCAAGATTCAAATAAAATAAAAATAACTGAATATAAAAACATTGGGTTATCTCCCAAGAGTGCTTTTCTTTAACGCCTTTGAGCTAGGCGCAGAAAGTACGAATCAAGTAACATCAAGTGATGAAGCATCAAGCTCATAATTTGCTCTAAGAATAGAGTCAAAAAGCAATTTCTTTCTCTTTCTAGGGAAGTGTTCCATACCTTTCTTGAGTGGAAATTGATATTTGATGGTGCCTTCCCTCATATCAATGATGGCACCTACAGTTCAAAGAAAGGGTCTTTCCAAAATAATAGGACATGAATCATTGCATTCAACATCCATGACAAGAAAATCAACGGGAACAAGGTTATTATTAACCATAATAAGAACATCATTAATCCTTCCCAAAGGTTTCTTCTTAGCAACATCAGCAATAGGAACATCATAATAACACTTTTCAAGCGGTGGTAAATCAAGCATGTCATAAATTTTTCTAGGTATGATAGAAATACTAGCACCTAGATCACATAAAGCATGGCAATCAAAACCATTAACATGCATATCAATAATGGGTTCCCAACCATCTTCTAACTTCTTGGGAACCGAAGCTTTTTGCTTCAACTTTTCATCCCTAATTTTCATGACAGCATTGGTAATATGCTTAGTAAAAGCAATATTTAAAGAACTAGCATTAGAAGTTAAAGCAAGCTTTTGCAAGAACAAAATAACTTCAGATATATTGCAGCCATCAACATCAAAATGATTAAAGGAAATAGAGCTATCATCTCCTACACTCCGAAAAATTTCAGCACTCTTTTGAGAAAAAGTTTTGGCTGTTTTGGGCTTTTTAACACAAGGAGTCGGAGTTTTCTCTACACCAATCAAAGTAAGAGGATTGCTAGCATTAGGAGCAACATCATTAGAGGTAGTAATGGTACATACCTTCATCTCTCTAGCCATCTCATCTTCTCTTTCCCACCTGGCATGCAATTCTGCAAGCATCCTAACATTTTTATCAATTCTAACTTGGATAGCATTAGCAGTAGCAAAAGGATCAGGCTTAGCGGACATTCTGTTAACCAACGAAGATTGCACATTAGACAAAGATGAAATATCAGTTTCAGCTTTGGAAACCTTAGCTTGCAACTCAGGAATATCCTTGTTTAAATTTTCAAGTTGATGACTAATAGTCCTCAACAGAGCTGATTGCTCCTCCATAGTCTTGGTGAAAGCCCTGTTCTGCTCATATTGCGCCTGCATAAAATTCTTGGTAGCCTTTCAAGTTCAAAAATTCTTTCTTCACTAGGCATTTTAGGTCTACCAAGATAGCTATTATCACCATTAGAAGGAAACGATCTATAATTATTACCAGCAAAATTGTTCCTATAAGCATTGTTGTTAAAATTATTATTTCTAATGAAGTTTACATCAACATGCTCTTCTTGAGCAACCAAAGAGGCCAAAGGAACATTATTAGGATCTACATGAGTCCTATCATTAGAAAGCATAAGCATGATAGCATCAATCTTATCACTCAAGGAAGAGGTTTCCTCAATAGAATTTACCTTCTTACCTTGTGGAGCTCTCTCGGCGTGCCATTTAGACTAATTTACCATCATATTATCGAGAAGCTTTGTTGCGGTGCCCAAGGTAAGGGACATAAAAGTGCCTCCAGCATCTGAATCAAGTAGGTTCCTCGAAGAAAATTTTAGTCCTGCATAAAAAGTTTGGACAATCATCCAAGTAGTCAGTCCATGAGTGGGACAATTCTTTATCATAGATTTCATTCTTTCCCAAGCTTGAGCAACATGTTCATTATCTAACTGACTAAACTTCATAATATTGCTACGCAAAGCTATAATCTTAGCAGGAGGATAGTATTTACCAATAAAAGCATCCTTACACTTAGCCCATGAATCAATACTATTTTTTGGCAAAGACAGCAACTAGTCCTTAGCTTTTCCTCTCAAAGAAAAAGGAAGCAACTTAAGCTTAATAATATCACTTTCAACATCCTTATATTTCTGCATCTCACATAGCTCAACAAAATTGTTGAGATGAGCTGCAGCATCATCAGTACTAGCACCAGAAAATTACTCTTTCATAACAAGGTTCGACAAAGCAGGCTTAATCTCATAAAAATTTGCAGCAGGAGCAGGTGGCGCAATAGGAGTGCAGATAAAATCACTATTATTCGTGCTAGTAAAGTCACACAACTTGGTGTTTTCAGGAGTAGCCATTCTAGCAAACTAAAAGCAGACAAGTAAAAACAACTATCAAGGATTCTAATTTTTTTTTTGGGTTTTTGATAAAATGATGCAAGTAAAAATAAAGTAAAGCAAAACTTAAAACAAAGTAAAGGATGTGCGTGCGAAAACTCCCCTTGCAGAAGTCTTCTTCCTCCCTGGCAACGGCGCTAGAAAACTTGTTGATGGCACGGTGATGATGGTGCCAGAAAGCTTGTTGGCGTTTGTTGATGAAGTAAAAATGACCGGCCAGTTGGAAAACCCCAAGAGAAGGTTTTGATGAATATAGCAGCAAGTTTTCCCTCAGTTATGAAACTAAGGTTATCAATCCAGTAGGAGAGAGACAAACGACTGAAGGTGATGCCCGCTAGCTTCGCGACAGCTTCGGAACAGCCATCTAGCTACTGCTATGGACCCATAGTCCAAGGTAGACTACTCACTCATCGCTCCAGAGGCAAGCATGACGATGAAGAAGACCTCCGGTGGCAATTCCCCTCTCCGACAGGGTGCCGAGAAGAGCTTCTGGACCCTCCCGATCTTCGGGTCGACAGCGGCGGCGGATCACGATGTGTTCGGGAAAATTGATCGGGTGTTTAGGTTTTTCCCGTCGAGGGGTCTTTATAGGCGAAGAGGTGGCGCCTGAAGTGGACCAGGGGGCCCACACCACAGGCCGGCGCGGGCCAGGGGTGGGTTGCGCCCCCTGTTGGTGTGGCCACCCTCTGGTCCGGCTCCGGCTCCTCTTCGGTGTTCTGGAAGATCCATGAAATATCTGGACGACTAGCTTTGGTTTCGTCCAATTCCGAGAATATTTCCTGTGTAACTTTTCTGAAACATAAAAACAGCTGAAAACAGGGAACTGGCACTGTGGCATCTTGTTAATAGGTTAGTTTCGGAAAATGCATAAAAATGCCACGAAGTGTAACGAAATACTAAACAAATGGTGTAAAAACAAGTATGGAGCATCAAAAATTATGGATACGTTGGAGACGTATCATCCATCTCAACGACGAACCGGACAGTATCACTTGGAAACTCACCAACGATGGCGCCTACTCCTCGGCTATGGTCTACCTAGCTCAATTTGATGCACCCCCTCCCCCCACATCTTTCATGATTTTGGCGGTTTGGAACAATTGCCCCCTTCCCCCCCCAAATGCAAAACATTTGCTCGGTTGATTCCCCAAAACTGAGTGTGAACGGCGGATCGTCTCATACAAACGGGGGCAAATTATGGTCCTTGTCAACTTTGCAAAAGAGAACTGGAGTCGGCGGCGCACCTAATTTTCAAATGTCAATACTCCATTAGAGTTTGGAATGGCCTCAAAGATTGGCTTGGCCTAGTGGACTTTGACAAAAACCTTTGGGCTAACTTCAACTACCTTAATGAATGGTGGTGCGCCATCTCCGGAGCACTTGGTAGATGTTGGAAGGTGAAAGAGCATGTGCCCCCATGTGTGGTTTTGGTAATTAATGACAATCCCTATGGACTAATGATTGCATTGAGTTATATTTGGAGGACATGTCCATAGATATTGTTTGATCCATATGTTGGCTTCAAGGTTGTAATTTGAAGAATGAAGTCGTGTTTGATCAACACATCTAGAAGACTATGAAGTGCAAGTTCAATATGATCCATCTCGGAAGATATCATTTGATTGAAGCTTGCAATGGATTAATGAAGATTGAGCTAGGCAAGGATCTCCCATATTGGTGTATGGGGGAGTATTTTGAGATGTCTTCATGAAGCTCGTGCAAGCAAGCAAGCATGATCAAGAAAGGTGTTCAATCTTGAGGGTGTCAAGACCGTCATCATCTAGCTCAAGTGGATTGCACAAGGCAAAGGTTTGTTCTTGATAGGTTTTCTCTTCTACCGGTCTCGTTTGTTAGTTTGGAGACCGGGTTATAGGATTGGTAGGCGTACTATCAAGAGGGGCTCTCGAGTGAGTAACTTAATCGTATTGTTTGGGGAGAGCTCAAACCTTTGCATACTTGGCATTATCTTTATTGGTTCTTATTTGGCTTTTATCCATGTGAGGTTCTAGAGCTTGTGGTTATTTCCATGACAAGCTCTAGCTCATCAAAAATGGATTTCGTATGGAACTCTAATTGCATTTTGGTGTTTGGAGGTTTTACTGGTTCATCTTTATAGCTAAGTCAACATTTTATCATTTGGTTTCATCCTACTTGTTGGACTATGATGTTTCTATGAATGATGTTGTAGAGCTCATTGTGGTGATTCCAATGAGCCCAAGATCATCGAAAATGGAGTCCGAATGCAAAAGTTATCGTTGTTTTCGTATTGCTCGCTCTTCCTGGGCGGATTATCCGGCCCAGTTTTGAAATATTCGGCCGAAATATCCGGCCTTAAATCTGAGTGACGCGCACTTTGCCAACTTCTGGTCCTTAGCCGTTTTCAGGGGTGGACAGATTATCTGGCCCAGTTTTGAAATATCCGGCCGAAATATTTGGCCCCAAATCTGGACGACGTGCGCGACGTCCTTAGCAGTTTTTCGGGAGGGAGGGCGGAATATCCGGTCCAAACTTGGACCGGAATATCCGGCCCTGCAGTACAGCAACGGCTACATTCCCAAGAGGGGTATAAATACCCCTCCCCTTCTTCAAGCTTGGGTGAGCTCGTTTTTCCTTCTCTCTCCCTCCATTGTTGACCTTGGAAAGCTTGCCCATCTCTCAATTCCTCCCATGATTCTTGCATATCTTTGAGGGAAAAGAGAGAGGAGATCTAGATTTATATTTCCACCAATCACTTTCTCCTCTTTGTGAGGGGAACCCATTGGATCTAGATCTTGGAGTTCCTTGTGGATTTCTTCCTTTGTTCTTCCGCTCATATCGCTCCATAGCATTAGTTGCTTTGGTAGGATTTGAGTGAAAAGGATTTGAGCACTTGTGTTCTTGCCATTGCATCGGTTGCATCGGTTTGAGTTCTCCTCGGAGATTCGGTGGTGAAAAGTTCATTGAGCTTTTTACTCTTGGGTTCTTGGAACCCTAGACGGCTTGATACGTCTCCAACGTATCTATAATTTTTGATGCTCCATGCTTGTTTTACACCATTTGTTTAGTGTTTTGTTACACTTTGTGGCATTTTTATGCATTTTCCGAAACTAACCTATTAACAAGATGCCACAGTGCCAGTTCCCTGTTTTCTGCTATTTTTGTGTTTCAGAAAAGTTAAACAGGAAATATTCTCGGAATTGGACGAAACCAAAGCCAATCGTCCAGATATTTCACGGAGCTTCCAGAAGACCGAAGAGAAGACGGAGGGGAGCCACTGGTGGGCCACACCACCAGGGGCGCGGCCTAGGGCTGGCCCGCACCCCCCTATGGTGAGCCCCACCAGGGCCACTTCAGGCGACACCTCTTCGCCTATAAAGATCCCCCGACGGGAAAAACCTAAAGACCCGATCAATTTTCCAGAACACATCGCGATCCGCCGCCGTTGTCGACCCGAAGATCGGGAGGGTCCAGAAGCTCTTCCCGACACCCTGCCAGAGAGGGGAATCGCCACTGGAGGTCTTCTTCATCGCCATGCTTGCCTCCGGCGCGATGAGTGAGTTGTCTACCTTGGACTATGGGTCCATAGCAGTAGCTAGATGGTTGTCTTCTCCACCATGTGCTTCATGTTTAGATCTCATGAGCTGCCTTACATGATCGAGATCACCGTTATGTAATTCTACATGTTGTGTTTGTTGGGATCCGATGAATATCTGTGTTATGATTGAGTTGATGTGCTGAATATTATCTTATGTTATCTCTATGTTATTTATGATCTTGCATGCTCTCCGTTGTTAGTAGCTATCTTGGCCGAGTAGTTGCTAGTGACTCCAAGAGGGAGTATTTATGCTCGATAGTAGGTTCATGACTCTATTTAATCTGGGGGAGTGATAGAAACCTCTAAGGTTGTAGATGTGTTGTTGCTACTAGGGGGAAAACAACATTCATATGCTCAAGGGCATATGCTTTGTTTACATTACACACTTTGTTTAATACAATTATCTGTTATTCGCAACTTAATACTTATGGAGTTCTCGGATTGATTCGCCACAAGTGGACTATTAGTCATAGATGCAGTTGGATGGCGGTCTATGTATCTTGTTGTAATGCCCAGATTAAATCTCATAGTGATCCTCTCGACATATGCACGTTGTCTTTATTCTATCAATTGCCCAACTATAATTTGTTTACCCAGCATGTATTATTTTATCTTATGGAGAGACACCGCTAGTGAACTGTGGACCCCGGTCCTATTTCCTTTATATTGCTATCACATGTTTACTTTACTCGCACTGTTTACTTTACTCGCATATTACTATTGCTTTCCACTCGATACGCTCATACCCTTTGTTTTAAGCAAACCGGTGAGATTGACAACCTCATCGTAAGTTGGGAACAAAGTATTTGGTTGTGTTGTGTGCAGGTTCCACGTTGCCGCTCGCAAAGCAAAGCTTGGACGAGGCGCCCTATAAATTGTCCTAAGCTATCGCGAAGCTAGCGGGCATCATCTTCAGTCGTTTGTCTCTCTCCTACTGGATTGATAACCTTGGTTTCATAACTGAGGAAAAACTTGCTGCTATATTCATCAAACCTTCTCTTGGGGTTTTCCAACTGGCCGGTCATTTTTACTTCATCAACAAATACCAACAAGCTTTCTGGCACCATCATCACCGCGCCATCAACAAGTTTTCTGGCGCCGTTGCCGGGGAGGAAGAAGATTTCTGCAAGGGGAGTTTTCGCACGCACATCCTTTACTTTGTTTTAAGTTTTGCTTTACTTTATTTTCACTTGCATCGTTTTATCAAAAACCCAAAAAAATTAGAATCCTTGATAGTTGTTTTTACTTGTCTGCTTTTAGTTTGCTAGAATGGCTACTCCTGAAAACACCAAGTTGTGTGATTTTACTAGCACAAATAATAGTGATTTTATCTGCACTCCTATTGCGCCACCTGCTCCCGCTGCAATTTTTTATGAGATTAAGCCTGCTTTGTTGAACCTTGTTATGAAAGAGCAATTTTCTGGTGCTAGTACTGATGATGCTGCAGCTCATCTCAACAATTTTGTTGAGTTATGTGAGATGCAGAAATATAAGGATGTTCAAAGTGATATTATTAAGCTTAAGTTGTTTCCTTTTTCTTTGAGAGGAAAAGCTAAAGATTGGTTACTTTCTTTGCCGAAAAATAGTATTGATTCTTGGGCTAAGTGTAAGGATGCTTTTATTGGTAGATACTATCCTCCTAAAAGGATATGCAGTGAAAATTTATCTGTTCTCAAAGACCCAAGAAGAGTACAAATATAGAAAATGAGGTTCATTAGAATTATTTGTATTCTCATAATTAATCATATCGAATTAACCAGTAGGTAATTGGCAAGCTATTGGTACACTACCATACAAATTTAAGCATGGTAGAACTGAACAGACATAAAACACGAGACACATAATCTCTTAGATGGAAGAGTGACATAAGAATCACAATTTTCCAATTCCAGGGAGGGCCCGAGCATCCAGTAATTACTATGTACAAAGAGATACCCTATTAACCACTCGGAAATAATATCAGGATGGCACTTCCATGGGGAAATAGATGAGAGAAAGAAGGAGACGACTATGGAACTCACCGAGATGTTGACCTGACATCCACATAGCGAAAACAACCTGCAATTCAGTTGCATACCGAAAGGATGCAACAACATAGAGTAGAACTGCATGAGAATAAAGCACAGTGCGAAGCAGAATAACCCAGGCTATTATTTAAACTGGATTGCACCCAAAACACAAGTATTAATACACGATCATAGAGAAGCTATGAGAACCATCTTGGAGTCTTACATCAGAATCCAATATCTATACTTACCCTTGAACAGACCATATAATTATTACAAAATTTGATGTTACAACATAGTCAGGTGTATGAGGCATTTTCTTTTGTAATTCTTATGCAAACAACAACAGAAAGCAAATGGGTTCGAGAATCTAGAGCGCACCAATGTTCATACCATCCATCCTATGATGATCTTGTATGTGAAATAGATATCTAGATTACGATATCCAGTATATAACTACTCACAATCTAAACGATGTTAAGAAAAAAGGCCAAATACCAAGTGCACTTCGTGAAATTAAACAAATTGGTCCCTTGAATCCGCATCTTTTGTTTATCAACCGTGGTTTTCGGACTACCTGAATGCTTGAACGCATCCCACATGATATCTTCATGCTCCTGGATGCCAGAGACAAAGGGGCGCATATTTGATGCAAAATACTTGCCAGAGTAACTTTCCAGTGTTGTTTTGCCGCAAAAACTCTTGAAAGGTCAGAGATGCTCACACAGTCTAAAGAAAAGCTATAGCAGCAAGTAGAGCAAAAATCTTAGGACTGACCTTTGGATGCATGTATATCCAGAATTTTAATCTCCCCACAAATTGCAAGGAGCAAGTTTGGAGCACATGCAATCTTCCATTGGTTGCCGGCACTGCAATTTTAGAGCTCAACACATTAGGCAAACTCCTGGAACAAAGATACATATAGAAGCGTACGCAAAAACAAGCTCCAGTTCAGTAAACCAGTAAATCAAAATTGTTGCATTGTTTATTGCACCGAATTACTTTACAAATTCTTACGCTACCTTCTAGCACAAATATCTCTGCTGTCGAGCAGACGGCAACAAATCCCATGTAGACAAAAAGCAATCTGCCCTGCTTGAGCTCATCGACTGTGACAAGCAAAGCTCCAAAAGATTGAGCTCCGTGAAGGAGACCAGCCAGCACTGGCGTGAAGGACGGCAGCGATGGTGCCAGGGACGACCACTGGTGGTGGAGGCCAGGGAGGCGGAGCAGCACCGCCAAATCGCGAGAGGGGAAGGGCGGAATCAGGATTTGGGAAAAAGGACATGAGGGGATTGTGGAGGAGCAGAGGGCAACTGGTTGGGCAATGGCTAGGGTTTTGATCTAGATCAACGGCTGAGAATCACTAGTAAAATCTAAAGCCAAAAGAAAAAAAATTGAAACAGCAATAATAACCATGCAGGGTTTCCTACAAAGGCTAACATTGCACAAGATAACGGAGCCAACTTCTCAATAAAGACCTTGCCGGTGTACTGGAGGCATACATCATGCTAGTACTCACCAAAACAACGAATTGATTTTTGCATTAAACGTCATCATTTTACACAAGCACGATCAAGCGCTTCAAATGGCAAAGTGATTGACGAGAAACATACACAAGCTATTATACTCTACTTCAAAATTAGCAGGTCAAGTCAGGCAAAACAGAATTTTCAGATACAGTACTTCAAGTAGAACAAAGGAAGTGGCCATCAAACAGGACAGGAGTGCTACAAATTAGTAGTTCAGAAGTAAATCTGAAGACAATCCTGCAATACATATCAAGCCCTGGAATAAGCATCCAGAACAATTTATGGTTCATACAACCGGTGTCCCAAGATTATTCAACCACATACATTAGGTAGTCTCTTGTAGTGGGTACTGACAGTCCCTCATTGCATAGATAGATAAAAGGATGGAGCTTTCAAAGCAAAGACACGGTCAGAGCACCGATTCAATGGAGTGGCTGTTGGTATCTTTACAAAGTCTAGACTTGTGCTTCATCATGCGGAGTCCGTTGCCATTGCTGTTGCCCTTGTCGCTGTAGCTGTCTTTGTCACTGCTACTGTCTTTGCCATTGCCAGCCAACACTTCCAAACCAGAGAAAACAACAATTGGACTGCCATCTGTAGCTGATGGTTCATCCATCCAAGAGGACCTGCCTCCCATATCTCTGAAGAAGTTGATGATACAAAACTTACCAGAACCTAAGCTGATAATGTTGGCTGGATTAATGAGATCCGGGAGCCAGTCCCCTGGCAAATGTGGATCCCCCCAAACATAGCACCGCTGCTTCTTGGGAGCATGCCCTCCCAGGATAGGGGAGAGGTCAGCAGCGCATGGGAGCTGGTGATTACCATCAGAGGCGCCAAACCAGAGCTTGAGCTCAGGGACGTAATCGGCCTTGCCGGAGAAAGGCATCAGCCAGCCACCAGCCAGGCTCCACTTCCGGCTGACCGTGTCAAAGCAGTATGTGCCAACGGTGTTCACAGAGACGCAGATGATGTTGCCCACAACAGCATAAGACAATATCGTGGTATGCTCGTCAGGTTGGTGATGGAAGAAGGGCGGGCGCGGGAGGGCGTCGCAGTGCCATGTCTTGTGGGCAGTGAAGTCTTTAACTGCGCAGTCGCGCCAGATGAGGGCCTCGAACGGAGCGACACTACTCGGGTCGAGGGACGTGTCGAGGATGTAGAGGCTGCCGCCGTCCTGGTCCTGCTCGCCTTCAGGTCCAGGACCGGGGACGGAGAGGGCGACGGGGAAGTCCTTGCGCTCATTGAGGCATGGCGTGGTGATCGAGCAGCGGGTCTCGGTATCGTACAAGGTGGTGCGTTTCCCGCCGTCGGCGAAGAAGATCTTGGTTCCGGAGAGAGGAAAGGAGTGCAGCCGGTTATATTCGCCATCGGTCACAGGGCACGTCGTTGGGCGGACACTAAAGATTGGTTGGGGCGGCCGAATGGCAGTCTCCAGCTGCTGCTTATCTGTGAGAGCTGCCGCATGTTTCTTCTTCTTTTGGGCAAACCAAGGAGACAGAGCATCTTGCGGTACTCTTTTAAGTCTGGGCAGATCTCGCGCCTTCGCTGCTGCTTCCTTTGCCGGGTAGAAGAAATTGTCGCTGTTGAGGCGGCGCAGGGAATAGATGCCTTGATAGTGGTTCGCCATCACCAGATTCACGAACCGCCGGAGGCTCATGGTTGAAAAACCCGAGCTTTGCTTCAAAAACCTTCAAATGCACAACAGAAAGGAAAACATTAGAGCAGAAAATCCTCCCTTTCACAAAACTTTAAAAAAAATCGTCCTCAAGGTACTAAAAGAAATATGGGTTGCCTACTTGCCTTTGGATCAAGGTCGACGAAGAGGAACTGGGGGCAGCACGACAACGTCGGGCGTCGGGCGTCGGGCGGCAGGCGGCGGGGAGGGAGGAAACAAGCCAGCGAGAGGATTGAATTGAGATTTAGGTCTACCTCCCTCAAACTTTTATCGGGGAGACTGATGTGTTGGGTACTTGGGCCGAACGACATGTAGCAACACAGGGTTTCGCATTGTCTTGAATATTTTTATTTGGTTACTGGTGTTGAAAGAAATTACTAAAGGAGATCAGACAAGAACCTTGTGCTTCTCATCCCACGGTATCTTCCCAGAGTTGGTCTGGTACTTCTCCAAGATCCTTGACAGCCTAGAAGCGAGCCACAGTTTTCATCTTTGCGATCAGATCCAAAGAAAACATAGCCCTAGAAAAATAAAGAGGGTGCAAATAAAGAACGTATGCTGTCATGCCATGAGAAATAGCTTATTTGCTTCACAGGAGGCAAATTGATAATGTGCTACTAAATTTCAGTTAAAGTACAAAGGATGAATTCGTTATCTTCCCAGGGAGATACAACAATCACATGGCTAGCTCAACCAGATGACACTAACTTTGGACATGTATACGAGACAGTTGGCAGAAATACTAATTCAAGTGAACAAAAAAGATAAGCAGTTTTGCATGCAGAAACCAATAGCTCTATATCCAGTGCAGTCCTTGCTTGAATTCTGTTCACATTGATAAAACGGAAGAGATTTGAAGAAATATAACCTGTAACAATTTAAGATCACCCGTTCTCACGTCTTCATTCACCACATCTTGCACGCGTATAGGACATCAGAAAATCATCGATCAATTTTGATTATAATAAATGAAAACCATGGATATTTTTTTCCACGCACATACCTTGAAGCCTGAATTAAACACATCATCAGTACTATTATTTTGAACTCGTGTACGTAACTAATCTTGCTCGTACTCTTTGTCTCTCTCTTTGTGCCCTTAGTCACATAACTAAATATATGTTATTAAACTTTGACATCTAGGATATGGGTTCTTCAGTGGGATCGACATGGCGCTTGTATATGTCCCTCCAGTATAACACCAATTTTGTTCATATGCTCCCGAATCGACGTCTCAGCACGCACGTGTTGCCTGACACCTAAAAACATAAGAAAAGTAATAGTTAGAGAAAATAGGGAAACATATTACAAAATAATATGTGTGTTTGTAATCTTTACCTCCGAGAGCATTAAACTGCGATCATGTTTGGCACGGCTGAAATGTGAGGGTGGTGGCACTGATGCCATCAAGTGATCTGAAAAAAATAATCATAAATGATAGTATATTTGGATTTCATATTTAAGTACATAATCACCTAGTAATTATCTTACTTGATGTATAAATAACCTCCATGTTGGAGAGGCCACAAGAATAATATTTTCTGTTTTGCTGATGATAGTTGATTGCCGAATAGATAAGCGAAATCACCAAAACAAACTCTAGGAAAACGATATTGCGAACACTATCAAATGAGAATCCAAATTATGGCCAAGAGAAAGAACATAACATTGGTGGAAAAAATACTATCAGTCCCGGTTTGTAAAGCTCATTAGTCCCGGTTGGAGCAACCGGGACTAACAAAGCGGGATTAAAGCCTCCAGCCTTTAGTCCCGGTTGTTTACGAACTGGGACTAAAGGGCCTCCATGTGGCTCAGGTCATGTGATGCGGCTGGAGGACCCTTTAGTCCCGGTTGGTAACACCAACCGGTAAACGTTCGTTCAAAAAAAATTGAATATGAATTTCGGAATTTCTCTAATTTCTTTATTTCTCTAATATCTAATCACCTCTATTCTCATGTCAAATTACATACTTGTGGTCCTCACTTCCCGGTCGGTCACCCATCCTCACACTGCTCCACCGTTAGCTTGCTTAACTTCTCCATTCCTTCTATAGTAGCTTCCAAGACTGCACTCACGACTTCTTGATAATGGTATGTGATGCGTGGTGAATGACCAGCCCGTTGGCAACCCCAAGAGGAAGGTGTGATGAGTATAGTAGCTCATTTTCCCTCAGTTAGAAACCAAGGTTTATCGTTCAGGAGAAAAGCAGACAAATGACAGCTGAAGGTGATGCTTGCTAGTTTGCGACAGCAGTGGACAATTTATATATGGCGCCTCGTCCAAGCTTTGCTTGCTAGCTGCAACGTGGAACCTGCACACACACAAACAAATACTTTGCTCCCAAATTGCGATGAGGTTGTCAATCTCACCGGTTTGCTTGAAACAAAGGTTATGAGTGTATCGAGTGGAAAACAGTAATAGTATGCGAGTAAAGTAAACAGTGCGGGAAAAGTAAACAGGTGATTGCAATATGATTAAAATAGGACCGGGGTCCACAGTTCACTAGTGGTGTCTCTCCATAGATAAAATAACATGGTGGGTAAACAAATTACAGTTGGGCAATTGATAGAATAAAGATAACGTGATATGTCAAGAAGATCACTATGAGATTTACTCTGGGCATTACAACAAAATACATAGACCGCCATCCAACTGCATCTATGACTAATAATCCACCCTCGGGGATATCAATCCGAACACCCCAAAAGTATTAAGTTGCGAACAACAGATAATTACATTAAGCAAAGTGTGTAATGTAAACAAAGCATATGCCCTTGAGCATATGAATGTTGTTTTCTCCCTAGTAGCAACAGCACATCTACCACCTTAGAGGTTTCTGTCACTCCCCCAGGTGAAATAGAGACATGAACCCACTATCGAGCATAAATACCCCCTCTTGGAGTCACTAGCAACTACTCGGCCAAGATAGCTACTAACAACGGAGAGCATGCAAGATCATAAACAACATAGAGATAACAAAAGATAATATTCAGTACAGCAACTTAATCATAAACACCAATATTCATCGGATCCCAACAAACCAACATCATAGAATTACATAACGGTGATCTCAATCATGTAGGGCAGCTCATGAGATCTAAACATGAAGCACATGGTGGAGAAGACAACCATCTAGCTACTGCTATGGACCCATAGTCCAAGGTAGACTACTCACTCATCGCTCCGGAGGCAAGCATGTCGATGAAGAAGACCTCCGGTGGCGATTCCCCTCTCCGGCAAGGTGCCGGGAAGAGCTTCTGGACCCTCCCGATCTTCGGGTCGACGGCGGCGGCAGATCGCGATGTGTTCTGGAAAACTGATCGGGTCCTTAGGTTTTTCTCGTCGGGGGGTCTTTATAGGCGAAGGGGCGATGTCAGAGCTGGAGCTAGGCTCCCTCACACAGGGGTGGCGCGGCCAGGGGCCAGGCCGCGCTGGCCCTGTGTGTGGGGCCCTGGTGGCCCCTCTCCGTCTCTCCTTCGGATGTCTGGAAGCTTCCGGGAAAAATAAGACTTCAGGAACTTGTTTCGTCCAATTCCGAGAATATTTCCTGTGTATCACTTCTGAAACACAAAAATAGCAGAAAACAGGAAACTGGCACTGTGGCGCTTGTTAATAGGTTAGTTCCGGAAAATGCATAAAAGTGCCACTAAGTGTAACGAAACAATAGGCAAATGGTGTAAAAACAAGCATGGAGCATCAAAAATTATAGATACGTTTGAGACATATCAAGCATCCCCAAGCTTAACTCCTGCTCGTCCTCGAGTAGGTAAGTGATAACAAAGAATAATTTTTGAGGTGACATGCACCTACACAATCTTGATCATATATGTAAGCATTGGTGAGCTGGGATCAATAGAACTTAAAACATGGGCATGAAAGATATAATCATGACAATAAGAACTTAGCAACCATGTTGTAAACATGCAAATGAACACAAACAAAAGATCATGATAATGAAACAATGAAAGTCAAACGTGTGTTCAAATCATAAGGAAAAACATACAAATGGTTTTCAGCTTGTCCTTCAAAGAGAGCAAAACATAAATGCATAGGACACCTTCAAGTTTAAGAGGGCGACTAGATACAAATAATTTAAGAACAAGTGAAACCAATCATCATGAATCAATCAATGAACTTTGGGACAATGCATATCACACTAAGAATGACAACTATGCTCTCTTAATGGTGCATAAAGAAAGAAGGTGGTGACTCAACATAAAAGTAAAAGAAAGGCCCTTCGCAGAGGGAAGCAGTGATTGCAAGTTTTATAACCTTCAAAAATTATGGTACTTACCGGCTTTGAGCTCTCATTGCCCCCATCATAAGCATCTTGAATGGTTAAAGTTAATGCGAGAACAATTATGATGCATATGCTTGACAAATCATAAGTTGAAAACCTCGTGCCCCGTGAATACGAGTACCCAAACCTCATGCTACTTTACTTAGAGTCCCAAGCAAGGCTCTTGTCATTGTAAATATATGTGTATCATTGAGAACCGCCAATGGGGTACCTCCGTGCCCGATGACATGGAACAAGCCCACACCAAAATGACAGGACAAGCAGACAATGAACACCTCGACATCTCTTTTATTTGCTATATTGTTTAGCTTTTTATTATGAGATGCGTCGTCGAATGTTCACCATGGGTATGCTGCAAATTTCCACCATGAATTATGCATGGCTTAGATTGGCGGCCCGGCGTTTCCCTAACACATATACAAACTCCATGATCCCTACAAGATTCCCAACTCATTTCACACTGCGGGCATCCATAAACAAAAGATCACGATATCAACTTAAATAAGAAGTGCAATGTTGAAAGCTTGCCCCATGACAGCATGGCTGGGCTAGAATCCAACTTACAACTTGCAAGCATAACAACTCAACATAAAAGACCACAATGTCAAATTTTTAGGAACAGGAAAAAGTAAAGTGTGCCTTCCGGTTCGTGAGAGCTTTACTGACCGAATTTCGCATAACACTTGTAAGAGTTTAATTTGAAGAGAATATAAAAGCAAGTCAAATTTACTTGGAATAGCAAATTGCTAGTAGGTATGTATGGTGGACACTTTGGAAAACTTTGGCTTTTAGGAGTTGGATGCACGAGTAGAGCTCATACTCAGTACAAGGTGAGGGCTAGCAAAAGACTGGGAGCGACCAACTAAGAGAGCAATAATGGCCATAATCATGCAAAGCGACAAAGCGACATTAAAATAAGCATAGGATGGCATCAAAAGTCAAAAACTAAATGATCATGAAGGCTATTGGCGACTTTGTAAGAGTCTAACATGTGTGAGCATGCGCCAAGTCAACCCAAATAAAGCATCAAGGAGAAAACCAAAATAATGCTTCCATACAATAAAAACAACGCATGATTTTTTCAAAGGCTCATTAAGCAATCTCAGTTATTTGAGACAAGTCATGCTACAGCAAAACCACTAAGCATACTATCAAAAAGACATCAAGCATGACATGAAAAAGCCTAAGCCGCAGTCTACACAAGCTCCTTCTTGTACCACTATTTTGCACAAAGCTTTTTCTCTTTTCCAACACCATTTGAAATTTTTACAAATACCTCTTTTGATGAAAACCAATAAAGATCAGAGGCAAAAATACACCTTGATGAAAAGATATGACAAGGTCTGAACGCAAATCAAGGCGAAAACGAAAACCAAAAGCAGTAGCAGAAAAAGTAGAACGCTCGATTTTTAATAAGAGTGAAAACTAGAGCGTTCTTTGCAAATGAAAACGAGTCAACTTCTCCAAAGGAAATTTGTTGGGGTCCAACCATTTATTGCAGCAAACAAACAAACTAAACAAACTAAGAAAACTAAAACAACTGACGCTCCAAGAAAAACACATAGTGCATGAAGCAATAAAAATATAGTGTCTTGAAAGGGGACCTGATTTTTGCCGATGAAGAAGGGGTGCCTCGGGGGCATCCCCAAGCTTTGACGCTTGTACTTCTTGGATATTTTTTGGGGTGATGCATGGGCATCCCCAAGCTTGAGCTTTTGTCCATTCTTCAACTCATATCATCATTCTCCAATCCCTACACTTGAAAACTTCCTTCATACAAAACTAAACACAATTCTATTAGCAACATTAGTGTAAGCATAAAATATATATTCAACCTCTTTTAGCTTCAGGTTTCAACCCAAAACCACCACATATAAAGTATATACTACTGTAGCAACTTCCACAAGAGTTCCATGATCAAAAAGAACTCAAAAGAAAGCGATAAAGTGGCAAAAACAAATATTGGCAGAAATCTGTCAAAACTGAACAGCTGACAAAGGACGAATTTTTGAGGGATTTTCTGTTGCTCAAATCAAAAAGTGTTCAACTAAGAAAAGTTTGGATATAACCTGGGGCATATGCACAAGAAATCGCAGGTCCAAAAGATAAACAGAGAATTTATACGAATTTTTACGGTGCAGCACCGAAAACAGTTTCAGGACAGCAATAACCCCAAATCTTTACCTCGCTCAAATTAGAGGCTTCTCTTGGCACAAAAACGAAATAAACAAGATAAGGAGCGGTCATTACAGTAGTAATGACTTCCAAGACTCAAATAAAAGAAAAAGTACTGAAAAGAAAACATTGGGTTATCTCCCAAGAGTGCTTTTCTTTAACGCCTTTGAGCTAGGCGCAGAAAATTGCGAATCAAGTAATATCAAGTGATGAAGCATCAAGCTCATAATTTGCTCTAAGAATAGAGTCAAAAAGTAATTTCTTTCTTTTCCTAGGGAAGTGTTCCATACCTTTCTTTAGTGGAAATTGATATTTGATAGTGCCTTCCCTCATATCAATGATGGCACATACAGTTCGAAGAAAAGGTCTTCCCAAAATAATAGGACATGAAGCATGGCATTCAACGTCCATAACAAGAAAATCAACAGGAACAAGGTTATTGTTAACCACAATAAGAACATCATTAATCCTTCCCAAAGGTTTCTTCTTAGCAACATCAGCAATGGGAACATCGAAATAACATTTTTCTAGCGGTGGTAAATCAAGCATGTCATAAATCTTTCTAGGCATGATAGAAATACTAGCACCTAGATCACATAAAGCATGGAAATCATAACCATTAACATGCATATCAATGATGGGTTCCCAACCATCTTCTAACTTCTTGGGAACAGAGGCTTTTTGCTTCAACTTTTCATCCCTAATTTTCATGAGAGCATTGGTAATATGCTTAGTAAAAGCAATATTTAAAGAACTAGCATTGGGAGTCAAAGCAAGCTTTTGCAAGAACAAAATAACTTCAGATATATTGCAGCCATCAACATCAAAATCATTAAAACAAGTAGAGCTATCATCTCCCACACTCCGGAAAATTTCAGCACTCTTTTGAGAAAAAGTTTTGGCAGTTTTAGGCTTTTTAACACAAGGAGTGGGAGTTTTCTCTACACCAATCAAAGTGAGAGGATTGGTACCAGTAGGAGTAACATCATTAGAGGTAGTAATGGTACATACCTTCATCTCTCTAGCCATCTCATCTTCTCTTTCCCACCTGGCATGCAATTCCGCTAACAATCTAATATTTTCATCAATTCCAACTTGGATAGCATTAGCGGTAGTAACAACATTGCTCACATTCACATCATTAGGAAACACTTTTAATTTCAGAAGTTCAACATCATGAGCAAGGCTATCAACCTTGGAAGCAAGAATATCAATTTTGCCTAACTTTTCCTCAACAGACTTATTAAAAGCAGTTTGCTTACCGATGAAGTCCTTGAGCATTACCTCAAGCTCGGAGGGCGCGGCCCTAGTGTTGTTGTAGGAGTTACCATAAGAATTACCATAACCATTACCATTGGTAGAAGGATACGGCCTATAATTGTTACTAGCAAAATTGTTCCTATAAGCATTGTTGTTAAAATTACTGTTTCTAATGAAATTCACATCAACATGCTCTTCTTGAGCAACCAAAGAGGCCAAAGGAACATTATTAGGATCAACATGAGTCCTATCATTAGCAAGCATAGCCATAATGGTATCAATCTTATCATTCAAGGAAGAAGTTTCCTCAACAGAATTTACCTTCTTACCTTGTGGAGCTCTCTCGGTGTGCCATTCGGAATAATTTACCATCATGTTGTCGAGTAACTTTGATGCGGCGCCCAAGGTAAGGGTCATAAAAGTGCCTCCAGCAGCTGAATCAAGTAGGTTCCTTGAAGAAAAATTCAGTCCTGCATAAAAAGTTTGGATAATCATCCAAGTAGTCAGTCCATGAGTGGGGCAATTCTTTACCATAGATTTCATTCTCTCCCAAGCCTGAGCAACATGTTCATTATCAAACTGAGTAAACTTCATAATATTGCTACGCAAGGATATAATCTTAGCAGGAGGATAGTATCTACCAATAAAAGCATCCTTACACTTAGCCCATGAATCAATACTATTCTTAGTCAAAGACAGCAACCAATCTTTAGCCTTTCCTCTCAAAGAAAAAGGAAACAACTTGAGCTTAATAATATCACTATCAACATCTTTATATTTCTGCATCTCACATAACTCAACAAAATTGTTGAGATGAGCCGCAGCATCTTCAGTATTAGCACCAGAAAATTGCTCTTTCATAACAAGGTTCAATAAAGCAGGCTTAATCTCATAAAAGTTTGCAGCAGTAGCAGGTGGTGCAATAGGAGTGCAGATAAAATCACCATTGTTTGTGCTAGTAAAGTCACACAACTTAGTGTTTTCAGGATTGGCCATTTCAGCAAAACGAAAGTAAACAAGTAAAAACAACTACCAAGGATTCTAATTTTTTTGGGTTTTTGATAAAAAGCAATGCAAGTAAAATAAATAAAGTAAAGCAAAACAATAACAAAGTAAAGAATGTGTGTGCGAAAACTCCCCTCGCAGAAGTCTTCCACTTTTCCCCGGCAACGGCGCCAGAAAAAGAGCTTGATGCGTGGTGAATGACCAGCCCGTTGGGAACCCCAAGAGGAAGGTGTGATGAGTATAGTAGCTCGTTTTCCCTCAGTTAGAAACCAAGGTTTATCGTTCAGGAGAAAAGCAGACAAATGACAGCTGAAGGTGATGCTTGCTAGTTTGCGACAGCAGCGGACAATTTATATATGGCGCCTCGTCCAAGCTTTGCTTGCTAGCTGCAACGTGGAACCTGCACACACACAAACAAATACTTTGCTCCCAACTTAGGATGAGGTTGTCAATCTCACCGGTTTGCTTGAAACAAAGGTTATGAGTGTATCGAGTGGAAAACAGTAATAGTATGCGAGTAAAGTAAACAGTGCGGGAAAAGTAAACAGGTGATTGCAATATGATTAAAATAGGACCCGGGTCCACAGTTCACTAGTGGTGTCTCTCCATAGATAAAATAACATGCTGGGTAAACAAATTACAGTTGGGCAATTGATAGAATAAAGATAACGTGATATGTCAAGAAGATCACTATGAGATTTACTCTGGGCATTACAACAAAATACATAGACCGCCATCCAACTGCATCTATGACTAATAATCCACCCTCGGGGATATCAATCCGAACACCCCAAAAGTATTAAGTTGCGAACAACAGATAATTGCATTAAGCAAAGTGTGTAATGTAAACAAAGCATATGCCCTTGAGCATATGAATGTTGTTTTCTCCCTAGTAGCAACAGCACATCTACCACCTTAGAGGTTTCTGTCACTCCCCCAGGTGAAATAGAGACATGAACCCACTATCGAGCATAAATACCCCCTCTTGGAGTCACTAGCAACTACTCGGCCAAGATAGCTACTAACAACGGAGAGCATGCAAGATCATAAACAACATAGAGATAACAAAAGATAATATTCAGTACAGCAACTTAATCATAAACACCAATATTCATCGGATCCCAACAAACCAACATCATAGAATTACATAACGGTGATCTCAATCATGTAGGGCAGCTCATGAGATCTAAAAATGAAGCACATGGTGGAGAAGACAACCATCTAGCTACTGCTATGGACCCATAGTCCAAGGTAGACTACTCACTCATCGCTCCGGAGGCAAGCATGGCGATGAAGAAGACCTCCGGTGGCGATTCCCCTCTCCGGCAGGGTGCCGGGAAGAGCTTCTAGACCCTCCCGATCTTTGGGTCGACGGCGGCGGCGGATTGCGATGTGTTCTGGAAAACTGATCGGGTCCTTAGGTTTTTCTCGTCGGGGGGTCTTTATAGGCGAAGGGGCGATGTCAGAGGTGGAGCCAGGCTCCCTCACACAGGGGTGGCGCGGCCAGGGGCCAGGCCGCGCCGGCCCTATGTGTGGGGCCCTGGTGGCCCCTCTCCGTCTCTCCTTCGGATGTCTGGAAGCTTCCGGGAAAAATAAGACTTCAGGAACTTGTTTCGTCCAATTCCGAGAATATTTCCTGTGTATCACTTCTGAAACACAAAAACAGCAGAAAACAGGAAACTGGCACTGTGGCGCTTGTTAATAGGTTAGTTCCGGAAAATGCATAAAAGTGCCACTAAGTGTAACGAAACAATAGGCAAATGGTGTAAAAACAAGCATGGAGCATCAAAAATTATAGATACGTTTGAGACATATCAAGCATCCCCAAGCTTAACTCCTGCTCGTCCTCGAGTAGGTAAGTGATAACAAAGAATAATTTTTGAGGTGACATGCACCTACACAATCTTGATCATATATGTAAGCATTGGTGAGCTGGGATCAATAGAACTTAAAACATGGGCATGAAAGATATAATCATGACAATAAGAACTTAGCAACCATGTTGTAAACATGCAAATGAACACAAACAAAAGATCATGATAATGAAACAATGAAAGCCAAACGTGTGTTCAAATCATAAGGAAAAACATACAAATGGTTTTCAGCTTGTCCTTCAAAGAGAGCAAAACATAAATGCATAGGACACCTTCAAGTTTAAGAGGGCGACTAGATACAAATAATTTAAGAACAAGTGAAACCAATCATCATGAATCAATCAATGAACTTTGGGACAATGCATATCACACTAAGAATGACAACTATGCTCTCTTAATGGTGCATAAAGAAAGAAGGTGGTGACTCAACATAAAAGTAAAAGAAAGGCCCTTCGCAGAGGGAAGCAGTGATTGGAAGTTTTATAACCTTCAAAAATTATGGTACTTACCGGCTTTGAGCTCTCATTGCCCCCATCATAAGCATCTTGAATGGTTAAAGTTAATGCGAGAACAATTATGATGCATATGCTTGACAAATCATAAGTTGAAAACCTCGTGCCCCGTGAATACGAGTACCCAAACCTCATGCTACTTTACTTAGAGTCCCAAGCAAGGCTCTTGTCATTGTAAATATATGTGTATCATTGAGAACCGCCAATGGGGTACCTCCGTGCCCGATGACATGGAACAAGCCCACACCAAAATGACAGGACAAGCAGACAATGAACACCTCGACATCTCTTTTATTTGCTATATTGTTTAGCTTTTTATTATGAGATGCGTCGTCGAATGTTCACCATGGGTATGCTGCAAATTTCCACCATGAATTATGCATGGCTTAGATTGGCGGCCCGGCGTTTCCCTAACACATATACAAACTCCATGATCCCTACAAGATTCCCAACTCATTTCATACTGCGGGCATCCATAAACAAAAGATCACGATATCAACTTAAATAAGAAGTGCAATGTTGAAAGCTTGCCCCATGACAGCATGGCTGGGCTAGAATCCAACTTACAACTTGCAAGCATAACAACTCAACATAAAAGACCACAATGTCAAATTTTTAGGAACAGGAAAAAGTAAAGTGTGCCTTCCGGTTCGTGAGAGCTTTACTGACCGAATTTCGCATAACACTTGTAAGAGTTTAATTTGAAGAGAATATAAAAGCAAGTCAAATTTACTTGGAATAGCAAATTGCTAGTAGGTATGTATGGTGGACACTTTGGAAAACTTTGGCTTTTAGGAGTTGGATGCACGAGTAGAGCTCATACTCAGTACAAGGTGAGGGCTAGCAAAAGACTGGGAGCGACCAACTAAGAGAGCAATAATGGCCATAATCATGCAAAGCGACAAAGCGACATTAAAATAAGCATAGGATGGCATCAAAAGTCAAAAACTAAATGATCATGAAGGCTATTGGCGACTTTGTAAGAGTCTAACATGTGTGAGCATGCGCCAAGTCAACCCAAATAAAGCATCAAGGAGAAAACCAAAATAATGCTTCCATACAATAAAAACAACGCATGATTTTTTCAAAGGCTCATTAAGCAATCTCAGTTATTTGAGACAAGTCATGCTACAGCAAAACCACTAAGCATACTATCAAAAAGACATCAAGCATGACATGAAAAAGCCTAAGCCGCAGTCTACACAAGCTCCTTCTTGTACCACTATTTTGCACAAAGCTTTTTCTCTTTTCCAACACCATTTGAAATTTTTACAAATACCTCTTTTGATGAAAACCAATAAAGATCAGAGGCAAAAATACACCTTGATGAAAAGATATGACAAGGTCTGAACGAAATCAAGGCGAAAACGAAAACCAAAAGCAGTAGCAGAAAAAGTAGAACGCTCGATTTTTAATAAGAGTGAAAACTAGAGCGTTCTTTGCAAATGAAAACGAGTCAACTTCTCCAAAGGAAATTTGTTGGGGTCCAACCATTTATTGCAGCAAACAAACAAACTAAACAAACTAAGAAAACTAAAACAACTGACGCTCCAAGAAAAACACATAGTGCATGAAGCAATAAAAATATAGTGTCTTGAAAGGGGACCTGATTTTTGCCGATGAAGAAGGGGTGCCTCGGGGGCATCCCCAAGCTTTGACGCTTGTACTTCTTGGATATTTTTTGGGGTGATGCATGGGCATCCCCAAGCTTGAGCTTTTGTCCATTCTTCAACTCATATCATCATTCTCCAATCCCTACACTTGAAAACTTCCTTCATACAAAACTAAACACAATTCTATTAGCAACATTAGTGTAAGCATAAAATATATATTCAACCTCTTTTAGCTTCAGGTTTCAACCCAAAACCACCACATATAAAGTATATACTACTGTAGCAACTTCCACAAGAGTTCCATGATCAAAAAGAACTCAAAAGAAAGCGATAAAGTAGCAAAAACAAATATTGGCAGAAATCTGTCAAAACTGAACAGCTGACAAAGGACGAATTTTTGAGGGATTTTCTGTTGCTCAAATCAAAAAGTGTTCAACTAAGAAAAGTTTGGATATAACCTGGGGCATATGCACAAGAAATCGCAGGTCCAAAAGATAAACAGAGAATTTATACGAATTTTTACGGTGCAGCACCGAAAACAGTTTCAGGACAGCAATAACCCCAAATCTTTACCTCGCTCAAATTAGAGGCTTCTCTTGGCACAAAAACGAAATAAACAAGATAAGGAGCGGTCATTACAGTAGTAATGACTTCCAAGACTCAAATAAAAGAAAAAGTACTGAAAAGAAAACATTGGGTTATCTCCCAAGAGTGCTTTTCTTTAACGCCTTTGAGCTAGGCGCAGAAAATTGCGAATCAAGTAATATCAAGTGATGAAGCATCAAGCTCATAATTTGCTCTAAGAATAGAGTCAAAAAGTAATTTCTTTCTTTTCCTAGGGAAGTGTTCCATACCTTTCTTTAGTGGAAATTGATATTTGATAGTGCCTTCCCTCATATCAATGATGGCACCTACAGTTCGAAGAAAAGGTCTTCCCAAAATAATAGGACATGAAGCATGGCATTCAACGTCCATAACAAGAAAATCAACAGGAACAAGGTTATTGTTAACCACAATAAGAACATCATTAATCCTTCCCAAAGGTTTCTTCTTAGCAACATCAGCAATGGGAACATCGAAATAACATTTTTCTAGCGGTGGTAAATCAAGCATGTCATAAATCTTTCTAGGCATGATAGAAATACTAGCACCTAGATCACATAAAGCATGGAAATCATAACCATTAACATGCATATCAATGATGGGTTCCCAACCATCTTCTAACTTCTTGGGAACAGAGGCTTTTTGCTTCAACTTTTCATCCCTAATTTTCATGAGAGCATTGGTAATATGCTTAGTAAAAGCAATATTTAAAGAACTAGCATTGGGAGTCAAAGCAAGCTTTTGCAAGAACAAAATAACTTCAGATATATTGCAGCCATCAACATCAAAATCATTAAAACAAGTAGAGCTATCATCTCCCACACTCCGGAAAATTTCAGCACTCTTTTGAGAAAAAGTTTTGGCAGTTTTAGGTTTTTTAACACAAGGAGTGGGAGTTTTCTCTACACCAATCAAAGTGAGAGGATTGGTACCAGTAGGAGTAACATCATTAGAGGTAGTAATGGTACATACCTTCATCTCTCTAGCCATCTCATCTTCTCTTTCCCACCTGGCATGCAATTCCGCTAACAATCTAATATTTTCATCAATTCCAACTTGGATAGCATTAGCGGTAGTAACAACATTGCTCACATTCACATCATTAGGAAACACTTTTAATTTCAGAAGTTCAACATCATGAGCAAGGCTATCAACCTTGGAAGCAAGAATATCAATTTTGCCTAACTTTTCCTCAACAGACTTATTAAAAGCAGTTTGCTTACCGATGAAGTCCTTGAGCATTACCTCAAGCTCGGAGGGCGCGGCCCTAGTGTTGTTGTAGGAGTTACCATAAGAATTACCATAACCATTACCATTGGTAGAAGGATACGGCCTATAATTGTTACTAGCAAAATTGTTCCTATAAGCATTGTTGTTAAAATTACTGTTTCTAATGAAATTCACATCAACATGCTCTTCTTGAGCAACCAAAGAGGCCAAAGGAACATTATTAGGATCAACATGAGTCCTATCATTAGCAAGCATAGCCATAATGGTATCAATCTTATCATTCAAGGAAGAAGTTTCCTCAACAGAATTTACCTTCTTACCTTGTGGAGCTCTCTCGGTGTGCCATTCGGAATAATTTACCATCATGTTGTCGAGTAACTTTGATGCGGCGCCCAAGGTAAGGGTCATAAAAGTGCCTCCAGCAGCTGAATCAAGTAGGTTCCTTGAAGAAAAATTCAGTCCTGCATAAAAAGTTTGGATAATCATCCAAGTAGTCAGTCCATGAGTGGGGCAATTCTTTACCATAGATTTCATTCTCTCCCAAGCCTGAGCAACATGTTCATTATCAAACTGAGTAAACTTCATAATATTGCTACGCAAGGATATAATCTTAGCAGGAGGATAGTATCTACCAATAAAAGCATCCTTACACTTAGCCCATGAATCAATACTATTCTTAGTCAAAGATAGCAACCAATCTTTAGCCTTTCCTCTCAAAGAAAAAGGAAACAACTTGAGCTTAATAATATCACTATCAACATCTTTATATTTCTGCATCTCACATAGCTCAACAAAATTGTTGAGATGAGCCGCAGCATCTTCAGTATTAGCACCAGAAAATTGCTCTTTCATAACAAGGTTCAATAAAGCAGGCTTAATCTCATAAAAGTTTGCAGCAGTAGCAGGTGGTGCAATAGGAGTGCAGATAAAATCACCATTGTTTGTGCTAGTAAAGTCACACAACTTAGTGTTTTCAGGATTGGCCATTTCAGCAAAACGAAAGTAAACAAGTAAAAACAACTACCAAGGATTCTAATTTTTTTGGGTTTTTGATAAAAAGCAATGCAAGTAAAATAAATAAAGTAAAGCAAAACAATAACAAAGTAAAGAATGTGTGTGCGAAAACTCCCCTCGCAGAAGTCTTCCACTTTTCCCCGGCAACGGCGCCAGAAAAAGAGCTTGATGCGTGGTGAATGACCAGCCCATTGGGAACCCCAAGAGGAAGGTGTGATGAGTATAGTAGCTCGTTTTCCCTCAGTTAGAAACCAAGGTTTATCGTTCAGGAGAAAAGCAGACAAATGACAGCTGAAGGTGATGCTTGCTAGTTTGCGACAGCAGCGGACAATTTATATATGGCGCCTCGTCCAAGCTTTGCTTGCTAGCTACAACGTGGAACCTGCACACACACAAACAAATACTTTGCTCCCAACTTGCGATGAGGTTGTCAATCTCACCGGTTTGCTTGAAACAAAGGTTATGAGTGTATCGAGTGGAAAACAGTAATAGTATGCGAGTAAAGTAAACAGTGCGGGAAAAGTAAACAGGTGATTGCAATATGATTAAAATAGGACCCGGGTCCACAGTTCACTAGTGGTGTCTCTCCATAGATAAAATAACATGCTGGGTAAACAAATTACAGTTGGGCAATTGATAGAATAAAGATAACGTGATATGTCAAGAAGATCACTATGAGATTTACTCTGGGCATTACAACAAAATACATAGACCGCCATCCAACTGCATCTATGACTAATAATCCACCCTCGGGGATATCAATCCGAACACCCCAAAAGTATTAAGTTGCGAACAACAGATAATTGCATTAAGCAAAGTGTGTAATGTAAACAAAGCATATGCCCTTGAGCATATGAATGTTGTTTTCTCCCTAGTAGCAACAGCACATCTACCACCTTAGAGGTTTCTGTCACTCCCCCAGGTGAAATAGAGACATGAACCCACTATCGAGCATAAATACCCCCTCTTGGAGTCACTAGCAACTACTCGGCCAAGATAGCTACTAACAACGGAGAGCATGCAAGATCATAAACAACATAGAGATAACAAAAGATAATATTCAGTACAGCAACTTAATCATAAACACCAATATTCATCGGATCCCAACAAACCAACATCATAGAATTACATAACGGTGATCTCAATCATGTAGGGCAGCTCATGAGATCTAAACATGAAGCACATGGTGGAGAAGACAACCATCTAGCAACTGCTATGGACCCATAGTCCAAGGTAGACTACTCACTCATCGCTCCGGAGGCAAGCATGGCGATGAAGAAGACCTCCGGTGGCGATTCCCCTCTCCGGCAGGGTGCCGGGAAGAGCTTATAGACCCTCCCGATCTTTGGGTCGACGGCGGCGGCGGATTGCGATGTGTTCTGGAAAACTGATCGGGTCCTTAGGTTTTTCTCGTCGGGGGGTCTTTATAGGCGAAGGGGCGATGTCAGAGGTGGAGCCAGGCTCCCTCACACAGGGGTGGCGCGGCCAGGGGCCAGGCCGCGCCGGCCCTATGTGTGGGGCCCTAGTGGCCCCTCTCCGTCTCTCCTTCGGATGTCTGGAAGCTTCCGGGAAAAATAAGACTTCAGGAACTTGTTTCGTCCAATTCCGAGAATATTTCCTGTGTATCACTTCTGAAACACAAAAACAGCAGAAAACAGGAAACTGGCACTGTGGCGCTTGTTAATAGGTTAGTTCCGGAAAATGCATAAAAGAGCCACTAAGTGTAACGAAACAATAGGCAAATGGTGTAAAAACAAGCATGGAGCATCAAAAATTATAGATACGTTTGAGACATATCAAGCATCCCCAAGCTTAACTCCTGCTCGTCCTCGAGTAGGTAAGTGATAACAAAGAATAATTTTTGAGGTGACATGCACCTACACAATCTTGATCATATATGTAAGCATTGGTGAGCTGGGATCAATAGAACTTAAAACATGGGCATGAAAGATATAATCATGACAATAAGAACTTAGCAACCATGTTGTAAACATGCAAATGAACACAAACAAAAGATCATGATAATGAAACAATGAAAGTCAAACGTGTGTTCAAATCATAAGGAAAAACATACAAATGGTTTTCAGCTTGTCCTTCAAAGAGAGCAAAACATAAATGCATAGGACACCTTCAAGTTTAAGAGGGCGACTAGATACAAATAATTTAAGAACAAGTGAAACCAATCATCATGAATCAATCAATGAACTTTGGGACAATGCATATCACACTAAGAATGACAACTATGCTCTCTTAATGGTGCATAAAGAAAGAAGGTGGTGACTCAACATAAAAGTAAAAGAAAGGCCCTTCGCAGAGGGAAGCAGTGATTGCAAGTTTTATAACCTTCAAAAATTATGGTACTTACCGGCTTTGAGCTCTCATTGCCCCCATCATAAGCATCTTGAATGGTTAAAGTTAATGCGAGAACAATTATGATGCATATGCTTGACAAATCATAAGTTGAAAACCTCGTGCCCCGTGAATACGAGTACCCAAACCTCATGCTACTTTACTTAGAGTCCCAAGCAAGGCTCTTGTCATTGTAAATATATGTGTATCATTGAGAACCGCCAATGGGGTACCTCCGTGCCCGATGACATGGAACAAACCCACACCAAAATGACAGGACAAGCAGACAATGAACACCTCGACATCTCTTTTATTTGCTATATTGTTTAGCTTTTTATTATGAGATGCGTCGTCGAATGTTCACCATGGGTATGCTGCAAATTTCCACCATGAATTATGCATGGCTTAGATTGGCGGCCCGGCGTTTCCCTAACACATATACAAACTCCATGATCCCTACAAGATTCCCAACTCATTTCACACTGCGGGCATCCATAAACAAAAGATCACGATATCAACTCAAATAAGAAGTGCAATGTTGAAAGCTTGCCCCATGACAGCATGGCTGGGCTAGAATCCAACTTACAACTTGCAAGCATAACAACTCAACATAAAAGACCACAATGTCAAATTTTTAGGAACAGGAAAAAGTAAAGTGTGCCTTCCGGTTCGTGAGAGCTTTACTGACCGAATTTCGCATAACACTGGTAAGAGTTTAATTTGAAGAGAATATAAAAGCAAGTCAAATTTACTTGGAATAGCAAATTGCTAGTAGGTATGTATGGTGGACACTTTGGAAAACTTTGGCTTTTAGGAGTTGGATGCACGAGTAGAGCTCATACTCAGTACAAGGTGAGGGCTAGCAAAAGACTGGGAGCGACCAACTAAGAGAGCAATAATGGCCATAATCATGCAAAGCGACAAAGCGACATTAAAAGAAGCATAGGATGGCATCAAAAGTCAAAAACTAAATGATCATGAAGGCTATTGGCGACTTTGTAAGAGTCTAACATGTGTGAGCATGCGCCAAGTCAACCCAAATAAAGCATCAAGGAGAAAACCAAAATAATGCTTCCATACAATAAAAACAACGCATGATTTTTTCAAAGGCTCATTAAGCAATCTCAGTTATTTGAGACAAGTCATGCTACAGCAAAACCACTAAGCATACTATCAAAAAGACATCAAGCATGACATGAAAAAGCCTAAGCCGCAGTCTACACAAGCTCCTTCTTGTACCACTATTTTGCACAAAGCTTTTTCTCTTTTCCAACACCATTTGAAATTTTTACAAATACCTCTTTTGATGAAAACCAATAAAGATCAGAGGCAAAAATACACCTTGATGAAAAGATATGACAAGGTCTGAACGCAAATCAAGGCGAAAACGAAAACCAAAAGCAGTAGCAGAAAAAGTAGAACGCTCGATTTTTAATAAGAGTGAAAACTAGAGCGTTCTTTGCAAATGAAAACGAGTCAACTTCTCCAAAGGAAATTTGTTGGGGTCCAACCATTTATTGCAGAAAACAAACAAACTAAACAAACTAAGAAAACTAAAACAACTGACGCTCCAAGAAAACACATAGTGCATGAAGCAATAAAAATATAGTGTCTTGAAAGGGGACCTGATTTTTGCCGATGAAGAAGGGGTGCCTCGGGGGCATCCCCAAGCTTTGACGCTTGTACTTCTTGGATATTTTTTGGGGTGATGCATGGGCATCCCCAAGCTTGAGCTTTTGGCCATTCTTCAACTCATCTCATCATTCTCCAATCCCTACACTTGAAAACTTCCTTCATACAAAACTAAACACAATTCTATTAGCAACATTAGTGTAAGCATAAAATATATATTCAACCTCTTTTAGCTTCAGGTTTCAACCCAAAACCACCACATATAAAGTATATACTACTGTAGCAACTTCCACAAGAGTTCCATGATCAAAAAGAACTCAAAAGAAAGCGATAAAGTGGCAAAAACAAATATTGGCAGAAATCTGTCAAAACTGAACAGCTGACAAAGGACGAATTTTTGAGGGATTTTCTGTTGCTCAAATCAAAAAGTGTTCAACTAAGAAAAGTTTGTATATAACCTGGGGCATATGCACAAGAAATAGCAGGTCCAAAAGATAAACAGAGAATTTATACGAATTTTTACGGTGCAGCACCGAAAACAGTTTCAGGACAGCAATAACCCCAAATCTTTACCTCGCTCAAATTAGAGGCTTCTCTTGGCACAAAAACGAAATAAACAAGATAAGGAGCGGTCATTACAGTAGTAATGACTTCCAAGACTCAAATAAAAGAAAAAGTACTGAAAAGAAAACATTGGGTTATCTCCCAAGAGTGCTTTTCTTTAACGCCTTTGAGCTAGGCGCAGAAAATTGCGAATCAAGTAATATCAAGTGATGAAGCATCAAGCTCATAATTTGCTCTAAGAATAGAGTCAAAAAGTAATTTCTTTCTTTTCCTAGGGAAGTGTTCCATACCTTTCTTTAGTGGAAATTGATATTTGATAGTGCCTTCCCTCATATCAATGATGGCACCTACAGTTCGAAGAAAAGGTCTTCCCAAAATAATAGGACATGAAGCATGGCATTCAACGTCCATAACAAGAAAATCAACAGGAACAAGGTTATTGTTAACCACAATAAGAACATCATTAATCCTTCCCAAAGGTTTCTTCTTAGCAACATCAGCAATGGGAACATCGAAATAACATTTTTCTAGCGGTGGTAAATCAAGCATGTCATAAATCTTTCTAGGCATGATAGAAATACTAGCACCTAGATCACATAAAGCATGGCAATCATAACCATTAACATGCATATCAATGATGGGTTCCCAACCATCTTCTAACTTCTTGGGAACAGAGGCTTTTTGCTTCAACTTTTCATCCCTAATTTTCATGAGAGCATTGGTAATATGCTTAGTAAAAGCAATATTTAAAGAACTAGCATTGGGAGTCAAAGCAAGCTTTTGCAAGAACAAAATAACTTCAGATATATTGCAGCCATCAACATCAAAATCATTAAAACAAGTAGAGCAATCATCTCCCACACTCCGAAAAATTTTAGCACTCTTTTGAGAAAAAGTTTTGGCAGTTTTAGGCTTTTTAACACAAGGAGTGGGAGTTTTCTCTACACCAATCAAAGTGAGAGGATTGGTACCAGTAGGAGTAACATCATTAGAGGTAGTAATGGTACATACCTTCATCTCTCTAGCCATCTCATCTTCTCTTTCCCACCTGGCATGCAATTCCGCTAACAATCTAATATTTTCATCAATTCCAACTTGGATAGCATTAGCGGTAGTAACAACATTGCTCACATTCACATCATTAGGAAACACTTTTAATTTCAGAAGTTCAACATCATGAGCAAGGCTATTGACGAGGTTTATCCCCGGCAATGCCCATGTTTCGGGGCTTTCGATTCATGGAGAGCATGTGGGCGCTTGGCGGATTCGACGGCTTCAGACAGAAACAGGGGGTGCACACGAATTTACCCAGGTTCGGCCCCCCGGAGGGTAAAGACCTACATCCTGCTTGTCTGATCTTGTATTGCTGGTATATGTGGAGCTGTTACAATGGTGCTCAGATGCAATCTGGCGGAGGTGGAAGGAGATGGCGTGGCTAGCCTATGCGAGGTTGTTTTGTAGGCTATGCGAATCTCGTCTCTAGGGGGGCGCCCTTGGTGGCTTTATAGATGCAGCCAGTTAGGGTTTACAAATATTTTTTGCCTTCTACTCCAAGTCGAAGTGCTGGGCTTTGCGGGCTTCGGGTACCCTTCGAGCGGGCTTCTTCCTTGGCAGGAACCAGGTAGGCAAATATCGAGGACCGAGGGGTCATACCCTCGTCAGTAGCCCCCGAGTGCCTGGGATAGTCGAAGACTATGGCAGGGACTCTAATCCGAGATTCTCCTTGACGTCGTAGTCTTGTATGTCGCGCGTAGAGGCACCAAATGAAGTTCTTGCATGTCGTGGTTGGTGGAGTCACACGGTGGCCGAAATCATGGTGATGATGTTGTCGACGGCTTGCTGTAGGCGATGTCGGGGTCGAATGCTTGCTGTTGGCGATGTCGTTGTCGAGTCGGAATTTGTCGACCCGAAGTCGACGTAGCAGACGGAGCGTCGTTGATGATTTAGAAGGCCGCTAGAGTTAACAGCGTATGGCGCAGCCCCCGAGTGTGTTGCTAACGCCGGGAGAATAGATGCCAATGCGAGGCGAAGCCCCCGAGCGTGTTGCCCACGCCGGGCGAATAGATGTCAATGCGAGGCGCAGCCCCCGAGCGTGTTGCCAATCGTCGAGGCGGAGCCCCCGAGCGTGTTGCTAACGCCGAGTGAACAGCGAGACCCCTAAGTGCAACGGGTAAAGGCATGGTACCCGACGCGTCCGTCAGGATACTTGAAGCGTCCGTATGTACGGAATTATCTCAGCAGAGCACGTATAGCTGTGTTGCCGGGCCAACAATGTTGCTAACTGTGGACTTGCGAATTATCTCAGCAGAGCACGTATAGCTGTGTTGCCGGGCCAACAATGTTGCTAACTGTGGACTTGCGAATTATCTCAGCAGAGCACGTATAGCTGTGTTGCCGGGCCAACAATGTTGCTAACTGTGGACTTGCGAATTATCTCAGCAGAGCACGTATAGCTGTGTTGCCGGGCCAACAATGTTGCTAACTGTGGACTTACATCCGTATTTGATATACGGCATCCGAATTGGTATATTGCCACCAGAATTCGGGCATTAAGTGTAGCCCCCGAGCGTGTCGCTAACGCTGGGCGAATAGACGCCAATGCAAGGCGAAGCTCCCGAGCGTGTTGCGAACGTCGGGGCGAATAGACGCCACTATGAGACGTAGCCCCCGAGCGTGCTGCCAACGCCGGGGTAAATGAATGCCGATTCGAGGCGACGAAGTATGTCATGGTGGAGGGTCGATGACTTTGATCCCTGCAGTCGAGGAGGTAGATACCTCGTGCTCGACGGTCGTTAGGCGAATAGACATATGTATAATATGAAGGCAAAACACATGTATGATGTAAAAGCAAAGCCCCCGAGTATCGGTTGCTGAAAGTGTCGAAAGCATACAGAAAGCAATGAAAGTAATCAACTCATAGTTGAGGAAGACTTAGCTTTGGTATTTTCTCCCGGGGTGACCCCTAATATTTCCAATGGCGGTGGTCTCATGTCGTTCGGACACTCCATGGCCGAATCACGCAGGGGTCGAATTCCTTCAGACGCCAGGGTCGAATTTCTTCGGACGCCGGGGTCGAACTTCTTCGGACGCCGGGGTCGAATTTCTTCGGATGCCGAGGTCGAATTTCTTCGGACGCCGGGGTCGAACTTCTTCGGACGCCGGGGTCGAACTTCTTCGGACGCCGGGGTCGAACTTCTTCGGACGCCGGGGTCGAATTTCTTCGGACGCCGGGGTCGAATTTCTTCGGACGCCGGGGTCGAATTTCTTCGGACGCCGAGGTCGAATTTCTTCGGACGCCGGGGTCGAACTTCTTCGGACGCCGAGGTCGAATTTCTTCGGACACCGGGATCGAATTTCTTCGAGACGCCGAGGTCGAATTTCTTCGGACGCCGGGGTCAAATTTCTTCGAGACACCGCGGTCGAATCTCTTCGGACGCCGGGGTCGAACTTCTTCGGACGCCGGGGTCGAACTTCTTCGGACGCCGGGGTCGAACTTCTTCGGACGCCGAGGTCGAATTTCTTCGGACACCGGGCTCGAATTTCTTCGAGACGCCGAGGTCGAATTTCTTCGGACACCGGGCTCGAATTTCTTCGAGACACCGAGGTCGAATTTCCTCTCGATGCAGACTCGAATTTCTTGGCGATGGCGGCGACGAAGACCATGGCGGCGGAGTCGAAGGCCATGATGGCGAACTTGAAGATCTTGGCAATGGCGGCGTTGAAGATCTTGATGCTTGATTCGAAGGTCATGTCGATGGTGTTGAAGATCTTGGCGATGGATCTGTTGCAGCGTTGATGGAACCGGCGAATCCGTGGATCCAGCGCCCGTCGTCCCCACGGTCGGCGCCAATTGACGAGGTTTATCCCCGGCAATGCCCATGTTCCATCAACCTTGGAAGCAAGAATATCAATTTTGCCTAACTTTTCCTCAACAGACTTATTAAAAGCAGTTTGCTTACCGATGAAGTCCTTGAGCATTACCTCAAGCTCGGAGGGCGCGGCCCTAGTGTTGTTGTAGGAGTTACCATAAGAATTACCATAACCATTACCATTGGTAGAAGGATATGGCCTATAATTGTTACTAGCAAAATTGTTCCTATAAGCATTGTTGTTAAAATTACTGTTTCTAATGAAATTCACATCAACATGCTCTTCTTGAGCAACCAAAGAGGCCAAAGGAACATTATTAGGATCAACATGAGTCCTATCATTAGCAAGCATAGCCATAATGGTATCAATCTTATCATTCAAGGAAGAAGTTTCCTCAACAGAATTTACCTTCTTACCTTGTGGAGCTCTCTCGGTGTGCCATTCGGAATAATTTACCATCATGTTGTCGAGTAACTTTGATGCGGCGCCCAAGGTAAGGGTCATAAAAGTGCCTCCAGTAGCTGAATCAAGTAGGTTCCTTGAAGAAAAATTCAGTCCTGCATAAAAAGTTTGGATAATCATCCAAGTAGTCAGTCCATGAGTGGGGCAATTCTTTACCATAGATTTAATTCTCTCCCAAGCCTGAGCAACATGTTCATTATCAAACTGAGTAAACTTCATAATATTGCTACGCAAGGATATAATCTTAGCAGGAGGATAGTATCTACCAATAAAAGCATCCTTACACTTAGCCCATGAATCAATACTATTCTTAGTCAAAGACAGCAACCAATCTTTAGCCTTTCCTCTCAAAGAAAAAGGAAACAACTTGAGCTTAATAATATCACTATCAACATCTTTATATTTCTGCATCTCACATAGCTCAACAAAATTGTTGAGATGAGCCACAGCATCTTCAGTATTAGCACCAGAAAATTGCTCTTTCATAACAAGGTTCAATAAAGCAGGCTTAATCTCATAAAAGTTTGCAGCAGTAGCAGGTGGTGCAATAGGAGTGCAGATAAAATCACCATTGTTTGTGCTAGTAAAGTCACACAACTTAGTGTTTTTAGGATTGGCCATTTCAGCAAAACGAAAGTAAACAAGTAAAAACAACTACCAAGGATTCTAATTTTTTTGGGTTTTTGATAAAAAGCAATGCAAGTAAAATAAATAAAGTAAAGCAAAACAATAACAAAGTAAAGAATGTGTGTGCGAAAACTCCCCTCGCAGAAGTCTTCCACTTTTCCCCGGCAACGGCGCCAGAAAAAGAGCTTGATGCGTGGTGAATGACCAGCCCGTTGGGAACCCCAAGAGGAAGGTGTGATGAGTATAGTAGCTCGTTTTCCCTCAGTTAGAAACCAAGGTTTATCGTTCAGGAGAAAAGCAGACAAATGACAGCTGAAGGTGATGCTTGCTAGTTTGCGACAGCAGCGGACAATTTATATATGGCGCCTCGTCCAAGCTTTGCTTGCTAGCTGCAACGTGGAACCTGCACACACACAAACAAATACTTTGCTCCCAACTTGCGATGAGGTTATCAATCTCACCGGTTTGCTTGAAACAAAGGTTATGAGTGTATCGAGTGGAAAACAGTAATAGTATGCGAGTAAAGTAAACAGTGCGGGAAAATTAAACAGGTGATTGCAATATGATTAAAATAGGACCGGGGTCCACAGTTCACTAGTGGTGTCTCTCCATAGATAAAATAACATGCTGAGTAAACAAATTACAGTTGGGCAATTGATAGAATAAAGATAACGTGATATGTCAAGAAGATCACTATGAGATTTACTCTGGGCATTACAACAAAATACATAGACCGCCATCCAACTGCATCTATGACTAATAATCCACCCTCGGGGATATCAATCCGAACACCCCAAAAGTATTAAGTTGCGAACAACAGATAATTGCATTAAGCAAAGTGTGTAATGTAAACAAAGCATATGCCCTTGAGCATATGAATGTTGTTTTCTCCCTAGTAGCAACAGCACATCTACCACCTTAGAGGTTTCTGTCACTCCCCCAGGTGAAATAGAGACATGAACCCACTATCGAGCATAAATACCCCCTCTTGGAGTCACTAGCAACTACTCGGCCAAGATAGCTACTAACAACGGAGAGCATGCAAGATCATAAACAACATAGAGATAACAAAAGATAATATTCAGTAGAGCAACTTAATCATAAACACCAATATTCATCGGATCCCAACAAACCAACATCATAGAATTACATAACGGTGATCTCAATCATGTAGGGCAGCTCATGAGATCTAAACATGAAGCACATGGTGGAGAAGACAACCATCTAGCTACTGCTATGGACCCATAGTCCAAGGTAGACTACTCACTCATCGCTCCGGAGGCAAGCATGGCGATGAAGAAGACCTCCGGTGGCGATTCCCCTCTCCGGCAGGGTGCCGGGAAGAGCTTCTGGACCCTCCCGATCTTCGGGTCGACGGCGGCGGCGGATTGCGATGTGTTCTGGAAAACTAATCGGGTCCTTAGGTTTTTCTCGTTGGGGGGTCTTTATAGGCGAAGGGGCGATGTCAGAGCTGGAGCCAGGCTCCCTCACACAGGGGTGGCGCGGCCAGGGGCCAGGCCGCGCCGGCCCTGTGTGTGGGGCCCTGGTGGCCCCTCTCCGTCTCTCCTTCGGATCTCTGGAAGCTTCCGGGAAAAATAAGACTTCAGGAACTTGTTTCGTCCAATTCCGAGAATATTTCCTGTGTATCACTTCTGAAACACAAAAACAGCACAAAACAGGAAACTGGCACTGTGGCGCTTGTTAATAGGTTAGTTCCGGAAAATGCATAAAAGTGCCACTAAGTGTAACGAAACAATAGGCAAATGGTGTAAAAACAAGCATGGAGCATCAAAAATTATAGATACGTTTGAGACGTATCAAGCATCCCCAAGCTTAACTCCTGCTCGTCCTCGAGTAGGTAAGTGATAACAAAGAATAATTTTTGAGGTGACATGCACCTACACAATCTTGATCATATATGTAAGCATTGGTGAGCTGGGATCAATAGAACTTAAAACATGGGCATGAAAGATATAATCATGACAATAAGAACTTAGCAACCATGTTGTAAACATGCAAATGAACACAAACAAAAGATCATGATAATGAAACAATGAAAGTCAAACGTGTGTTCAAATCATAAGGAAAAACATACAAATGGTTTTCAGCTTGTCCTTCAAAGAGAGCAAAACATAAATGCATAGGACACCTTCAAGTTTAAGAGGGCGACTAGATACAAATAATTTAAGAACAAGTGAAACCAATCATCATGAATCAATCAATGAACTTTGGGACAATGCATATCACACTAAGAATGACAACTATGCTCTCTTAATGGTGCATAAAGAAAGAAGGTGGTGACTCAACATAAAAGTAAAAGAAAGGCCCTTCGCAGAGGGAAGCAGTGATTGCAAGTTTTATAACCTTCAAAAATTATGGTACTTACCGGCTTTGAGCTCTCATTGCCCCCATCATAAGCATCTTGAATGGTTAAAGTTAATGCGAGAACAATTATGATGCATATGCTTGACAAATCATAAGTTGAAAACCTCGTGCCCCGTGAATACGAGTACCCAAACCTCATGCTACTTTACTTAGAGTCCCAAGCAAGGCTCTTGTCATTGTAAATATATGTGTATCATTGAGAACAGCCAATGGGGTACCTCCGTGCCCGATGACATGGAACAAGCCCACACCAAAATGGCAGGACAAACAGACAATGAACACCTCGACATCTCTTTTATTTGCTATATTGTTTAGCTTTTTATTATGAGATGCGTCGTCGAATGTTCACCATGGGTATGCTGCAAATTTCCACCATGAATTATGCATGGCTTAGATTGGCGGCCCGGCGTTTCCCTAACACATATACAAACTCCATGATCCCTACAAGATTCCCAACTCATTTCACACTGCGGGCATCCATAAACAAAAGATCACGATATCAACTCAAATAAGAAGTGCAATGTTGAAAGCTTGCCCCATGACAGCATGGCTGGGCTAGAATCCAACTTACAACTTGCAAGCATAACAACTCAACATAAAAGACCACAATGTCAAATTTTTAGGAACAGGAAAAAGTAAAGTGTGCCTTCCGGTTCGTGAGAGCTTTACTGACCGAATTTCGCATAACACTGGTAAGAGTTTAATTTGAAGAGAATATAAAAGCAAGTCAAATTTACTTGGAATAGCAAATTGCTAGTAGGTATGTATGGTGGACACTTTGGAAAACTTTGGCTTTTAGGAGTTGGATGCACGAGTAGAGCTCATACTCAGTACAAGGTGAGGGCTAGCAAAAGACTGGGAGCGACCAACTAAGAGAGCAATAATGGCCATAATCATGCAAAGCGACAAAGCGACATTAAAAGAAGCATAGGATGGCATCAAAAGTCAAAAACTAAATGATCATGAAGGCTATTGGCGACTTTGTAAGAGTCTAACATGTGTGAGCATGCGCCAAGTCAACCCAAATAAAGCATCAAGGAGAAAACCAAAATAATGCTTCCATACAATAAAAACAACGCATGATTTTTTCAAAGGCTCATTAAGCAATCTCAGTTATTTGAGACAAGTCATGCTACAGCAAAACCACTAAGCATACTATCAAAAAGACATCAAGCATGACATGAAAAAGCCTAAGCCGCAGTCTACACAAGCTCCTTCTTGTACCACTATTTTGCACAAAGCTTTTTCTCTTTTCCAACACCATTTGAAATTTTTACAAATACCTCTTTTGATGAAAACCAATAAAGATCAGAGGCAAAAATACACCTTGATGAAAAGATATGACAAGGTCTGAACGCAAATCAAGGCGAAAACGAAAACCAAAAGCAGTAGCAGAAAAAGTAGAACGCTCGATTTTTAATAAGAGTGAAAACTAGAGCGTTCTTTGCAAATGAAAACGAGTCAACTTCTCCAAAGGAAATTTGTTGGGGTCCAACCATTTATTGCAGCAAACAAACAAACTAAACAAACTAAGAAAACTAAAATAACTGACGCTCCAAGAAAAACACATAGTGCATGAAGCAATAAAAATATAGTGTCTTGAAAGGGGACCTGATTTTTGCCGATGAAGAAGGGGTGCCTCGGGGGCATCCCCAAGCTTTGACGCTTGTACTTCTTGGATATTTCTTGGGGTGATGCATGGGCATCCCCAAGCTTGAGCTTTTGTCCATTCTTCAACTCATCTCATCATTCTCCAATCCCTACACTTGAAAACTTCCTTCATACAAAACTAAACACAATTCTATTAGCAACATTAGTGTAAGCATAAAATATATATTCAACCTCTTTTAGCTTCAGGTTTCAACCCAAAACCACCACATATAAAGTATATACTACTGTAGCGACTTCCACAAGAGTTCCATGATCAAAAAGAACTCAAAAGAAAGCGATAAAGTGGCAAAAACAAATATTGGCAGAAATCTGTCAAAACTGAACAGCTGACAAAGGACGAATTTTTGAGGGATTTTCTGTTGCTCAAATCAAAAAGTGTTCAACTAAGAAAAGTTTGGATATAACCTGGGACATATGCACAAGAAATCGCAGGTCCAAAAGATAAACAGAGAATTTATACGAATTTTTATGGTGCAGCACCGAAAACAGTTTCAGGACAGCAATAACCCCAAATCCTTACCTCGCTCAAATTAGAGGCTTCTCTTGGCACAAAAACGAAATAAACAAGATAAGGAGCGGTCATTACAGTAGTAATGACTTCCAAGACTCAAATAAAAGAAAAAGTATTGAAAAGAAAACATTGGGTTATCTCCCAAGAGTGCTTTTCTTTAACGCCATTGAGCTAGGCGCAGAAAATTGCGAATCAAGTAATATCAAGTGATGAAGCATCAAGCTCATAATTTGCTCTAAGAATAGAGTCAAAAAGTAATTTCTTTCTTTTCCTAGGGAAGTGTTCCATACCTTTCTTTAGTGGAAATTGATATTTGATAGTGCCTTCCCTCATATCAATGATGGCACCTACAGTTCGAAGAAAAGGTCTTCCCAAAATAATAGGACATGAAGCATGGCATTCAACGTCCATAACAAGAAAATCAACAGGAACAAGGTTATTGTTAACCACAATAAGAACATCATTAATCCTTCCCAAAGGTTTCTTCTTAGCAACATCAGCAATGGGAACCTCGAAATAACATTTTTCTAGCGGTGGTAAATCAAGCATGTCATAAATCTTTCTAGGCATGATAGAAATACTAGCACCTAGATCACATAAAGCATGGCAATCATAACCATTAACATGCATATCAATGATGGGTTCCTAACCATCTTCTAACTTCTTGGGAACAGAGGCTTTTTGCTTCAACTTTTCATCCCTAATTTTCATGAGAGCATTGGTAATATGCTTAGTAAAAGCAATATTTAAAGAACTAGCATTGGGAGTCAAAGCAAGCTTTTGCAAGAACAAAATAACTTCAGATATATTGCAGCCATCAACATCAAAATCATTAAAACAAGTAGAGCTATCATCTCCCACACTCCGAAAAATTTCAGCACTCTTTTGAGAAAAAGTTTTGGCAGTTTTAGGCTTTTTAACACAAGGAGTGGGAGTTTTCTCTACACCAATCAAAGTGAGAGGATTGGTACCAGTAGGAGTAACATCATTAGAGGTAGTAATGGTACATACCTTCATCTCTCTAGCCATCTCATCTTCTCTTTCCCACCTGGCATGCAATTCCGCTAACAATCTAATATTTTCATCAATTCCAACTTGGATAGCATTAGCGGTAGTAACAACATTGCTCACATTCACATCATTAGGAAACACTTTTAATTTCAGAAGTTCAACATCATGAGCAAGGCTATCAACCTTGGAAGCAAGAATATCAATTTTGCCTAACTTTTCCTCAACAGACTTATTAAAAGCAGTTTGCTTACCGATGAAGTCCTTGAGCATTACCTCAAGCTCGGAGGGCGCGGACCTAGTGTTGTTGTAGGAGTTACCATAAGAATTACCATAACCATTACCATTGGTAGAAGGATACGGCCTATAATTGTTACTAGCAAAATTGTTCCTATAAGCATTGTTGTTAAAATTACTGTTTCTAATGAAATTCACATCAACATGCTCTTCTTGAGCAACCAAAGAGGCCAAAGGAACATTATTAGGATCAACATGAGTCCTATCATTAGCAAGCATAGCCATAATGGTATCAATCTTATCATTCAAGGAAGAAGTTTCCTCAACAGAATTTACCTTCTTACCTTGTGGAGCTCTCTCGGTGTGCCATTCGGAATAATTTACCATCATGTTGTCGAGTAACTTTGATGCGGCGCCCAAGGTAAGGGTCATAAAAGTGCCTCCAGCAGCTGAATCAAGTAGGTTCCTTGAAGAAAAATTCAGTCCTGCATAAAAAGTTTGGATAATCATCCAAGTAGTCAGTCCATGAGTGGGGCAATTCTTTACCATAGATTTAATTCTCTCCCAAGCCTGAGCAACATGTTCATTATCAAACTGAGTAAACTTCATAATATTGCTACGCAAGGATATAATCTTAGCAGGAGGATAGTATCTACCAATAAAAGCATCCTTACACTTAGCCCATGAATCAATACTATTCTTAGTCAAAGACAGCAACCAATCTTTAGCCTTTCCTCTCAAAGAAAAAGGAAACAACTTGAGCTTAATAATATCACTATCAACATCTTTATATTTCTGCATCTCACATAGCTTAACAAAATTGTTGAGATGAGCCGCAGCATCTTCAGTATTAGCACCAGAAAATTGCTCTTTCATAACAAGGTTCAATAAAGCAGGCTTAATCTCATAAAAGTTTGCAGCAGTAGCAGGTGGTGCAATAGGAGTGCAGATAAAATCACCATTGTTTGTGCTAGTAAAGTCACACAACTTAGTGTTTTCAGGATTGGCCATTTCAGCAAAACGAAAGTAAACAAGTAAAAACAACTACCAAGGATTCTAATTTTTTTGGGTTTTTGATAAAAAAGCAATGCAAGTAAAATAAATAAAGTAAAGCAAAACAATAACAAAGTAAAGAATGTGTGTGCGAAAACTCCCCTCGCAGAAGTCTTCCACTTTTCCCCGGCAACGGCGCCAGAAAAAGAGCTTGATGCGTGGTGAATGACCAGCCCGTTGGGAACCCCAAGAGGAAGGTGTGATGAGTATAGTAGCTCGTTTTCCCTCAGTTAGAAACCAAGGTTTATCGTTCAGGAGAAAAGCAGACAAATGACAGCTGAAGGTGATGCTTGCTAGTTTGCGACAGCAGCGGACAATTTATATATGGCGCCTCGTCCAAGCTTTGCTTGCTAGCTTCAACGTGGAACCTGCACACACACAAACAAATACTTTGCTCCCAACTTGCGATGAGGTTGTCAATCTCACCGGTTTGCTTGAAACAAAGGTTATGAGTGTATCGAGTGGAAAACAGTAATAGTATGCGAGTAAAGTAAACAGTGCGGGAAAAGTAAACAGGTGATTGCAATATGATTAAAATAGGACCGGGGTCCACAGTTCACTAGTGGTGTCTCTCCATAGATAAAATAACATGCTGGGTAAACAAATTACAGTTGGGCAATTGATAGAATAAAGATAACGTGATATGTCAAGAAGATCACTATGAGATTTACTATGGGCATTACAACAAAATATATAGACCGCCATCCAACTGCATCTATGACTAATAATCCACCCTCGGGGATATCAATCCGAACACCCCAAAAGTATTAAGTTGCGAACAACAGATAATTGCATTAAGCAAAGTGTGTAATGTAAACAAAGCATATGCCCTTGAGCATATGAATGTTGTTTTCTCCCTAGTAGCAACAGCACATCTACCACCTTAGAGGTTTCTGTCACTCCCCCAGGTGAAATAGAGACATGAACCCACTATCGAGCATAAATACCCCCTCTTGGAGTCACTAGCAACTACTCGGCCAAGATAGCTACTAACAACGGAGAGCATGCAAGATCATAAACAACATAGAGATAACAAAAGATAATATTCAGTACAGCAACTTAATTATAAACACCAATATTCATCGGATCCCAACAAACCAACATCATAGAATTACATAACGGTGATCTCAATCATGTAGGGCAGCTCATGAGATCTAAACATGAAGCACATGGTGGAGAAGACAATCATCTAGCTACTGCTATGGACCCATAGTCCAAGGTAGACTACTCACTCATCGCTCCGGAGGCAAGCATGGTGATGAAGAAGACCTCCGGTGGCGATTCCCCTCTCCGGCAGGGTGCCGGGAAGAGCTTCTGGACCCTCCCGATCTTCGGGTCGACGGCGGCGGCGGATCGCGATGTGTTCTGGAAAACTGATCGGGTCCTTAGGTTTTTCTCGTCGGGGGGTCTTTATAGGCGAAGGGGCGATGTCAGAGGTGGAGCCAGGCTCCCTCACACAGGGGTGGCGCGGCCAGGGGCCAGGCCGCGCCGGCCCTGTGTGTGGGGCCCTGGTGGCCCCTCTCCGTCTCTCCTTCGGATGTCTGGAAGCTTCCGGGAAAAATAAGACTTCAGGAACTTGTTTCGTCCAATTCCGAGAATATTTCCTGTGTATCACTTCTGAAACACAAAAACAGCAGAAAACAGGAAACTGGCACTGTGGCGCTTGTTAATATGTTAGTTCCGGAAAATGCATAAAAGTGTCACTAAGTGTAACGAAACAATAGGCAAATGGTGTAAAAACAAGCATGGAGCATCAAAAATTATAGATACGTTTGAGACGTATCAGTATGCTACCAATTCTATTAACCTATACACTTTAGTAACATATAATATTACTTTTTAAAATTCCAAATAAATTTACAAAATAAGCAACAATAATTAAGTAATAATAAGTATTAATGAATTCCAAATAATCTTTATACATAATTTAATTATTAATTTTTAATAATTAAAATATTCAAAAAGGCCAAAAAATTGAAAAATCCAAAATTCGAAAATTAATAGACTTTTTTACCGAAAGAGAGGGTGTATATTTTTTCAAACATGCTACTCATCCAATAGAATAACAATAAGAGGCACGAGAAATCTTGAAGACTCACACCACACCACACCACACCACACCACACCACACCACACCACACATCTACGATCATCCACCTAAATGTTGAGACGATCAACATGGCTACTGTAGCCTTGTAGCTTCCAGTGCCTCCTAGCAATCTCGAATCCCAGGTGAGCGTCTAGAGTGGCATACAACACTTGCTCGAAGCTCAATAGAACTTTGGCCCAACAAAATATTAGTTATTCTTCTTCTTCATTCCAATGGAGCCAACGGCAGTGTGATTAAGGCCAGCCGGCGGCGTCCTAAAGCGTTTTCGACGAGTTCCCAAGCGATCGTCGTAATGGCAGCGAATTCTGAAGCGATCGTCGACGTAACTGGCGCGGGAAGTGGGCGGTTCATTTGAACAAGCCTTTAGTCCCGGCTCGTGACAGGAACCGGGACACTAAAGGGTTCATGTAGCATCCTACCTTTTACTAAAGGTAGCACAACTATGTATATGCTATTCCCTGGATCACTCATAGCATCATAGAACAAAATATAGCATTCATTGCAGATAGTGTAATTTATTACAACGCAGATCCAGACTCACAAGTTTTTAAACTTACAAAAATTGTTTAGTCACTTGGACTATCAAAACCAGAGTTCAACTCAAATAACACAATGGAAATAAAAGCAATGAACCATCATCTTCAGCAATGTGCCACAGGCAGTCATGTTGGTATGCAGGCTCGAGAATCCTCCACTTACTCCTCATCAGAATAACCTACATGTTTAATATGTAGCCCAAATGGGTCAGTACAACAATGTACTGGCAAATGACACATATTTGGTGGCAATTGTGAAACAACTATACTACATGACATTGGGCTTGGTGGATCTCATAGGCTAGTTTGCATAAAGCTAATTTTATCCTATACTTCTTTGCAAAACCTTTTCTCAAAATTTTAATTTATAAGGGTCGAAATAACCCTCAAATACTACATAGTTGCAAGTTATGTAGCGCTGGGCGCAACTCAACAAAGTTTGAAGCATATAAACCACCACCCCTTGGAGTGTATGGCCCTGAGCTCCTCCTGATTGTTTCTAGTCAAGTTTTAAAGCATTCAGAAACGGTGATGAGATTCTTCCGAACATTCCATGACTAGAGACTCAAATGTCCATAACCGAGGACATGGCTAAACGCTTAGATTTTGAAACCCTGCAAGGGTTGTGCACTTTCACCTTAAGACTCATTTTACCCCATAAATAAATGAGACAAGACCTTTCAGAAAAAGCATTTAACCAAACTAGTCTGACCGTGCCCCCTATGTTCTGCTACCACCTCGTGTCAGTACTCTTGGCTGAACCCTTAATCATACTCAATCAACACAGAGCCCATAGTGTCATAAGGCTGCACTGGAAGTACTCTAAATATGGAAGACATGGTAATCTCTTTAATCCTGAGTGGCCATCCCGAGCAGTATCTTGAGTACACATCCTCTACGAGGCATGTGCCCCAGAACCCACCTTCCTCACACTCTTCTTATCAAACCAATCCACCCAGGTAGTTTATTTTAGTTGAAGTTGTTAATTCATTCACAAAATAATTTTAACAAAGTGATCATAGCATGGCATCAATATTCAAGTAGTTTTAGCCTCCTACCAAGTGGTGTTTGAGGTTGGCTACTCTCTACTAGGATCTAGCAATTTGAAAAACAATTGAGTATTCCACATATCATGCATACTACTGAAAAACACTAATGCAGTAGTAAAATAGGTAGAGGATATGTGTGTCACTTGCCTTGGTAACAACCAGCACAGTCACAGCAGTCACAAGAATAGTTCAGCTCCTCTTCACAATCTATACCAGCAATAACACATACATAAACACACAGTTCACAATAGCAATCATAGACATATATGCATGCATGCACATGGCCAATTAATTTCACACAACTTATGTTGTGTGAAAAAGTTGCAATTAGGGTTTCAAATGATGAGTTTTGATAAAACAAAACCAATGCAAAAAGAATTACTCAAATAGCACCTTTAGAAAATTAATTATTGCTAAAACAGAGGCACAAGAGTAAATAAACTACACCAAGTTCATGCATGTTCCAAAGGTGTGAAAGTTTGATTCTAAAACAATCTACAAATTGCAAGGAATCTAGTGACTACAAAAACACAAGATTTGAACCAGTAGAATAAAAGATATAAAATAAACAATACAAGATTAGGGTTTAATTCAATCTGAATTTAGATTCAGATTTAATTTAAAAACTTTGAAAATAAACTACACTAGTAAATTCTACACATCATAAGCTTTCCAACGATATATTATTCATCAAAAACCGAGTTACGGATCTTTTTCTACAATTTTTGCAAGATTTAGAAGTTTTAAAACAAATTCAATCTAATTTCAAAAATTGGCCGGCCTGGGCGTGACACGCGGCGCGACCTGATTGGTCGGTACCGCTTCGGGCAGATTAGGGTCCTGGGCCGTTAGATCTTATTCACTCTCTTGGGGGAGAGCTAGTCACCGTTGGAGAGGTGTGAATCCCCATGAAGGGTACTCAAGCGCCACGAAGGCTTACCTTCTTCTCCTTGAGCCTGCTCCACGAAGTAAGAGCCCAATAACTCGTGGTAGACCTTAGGGTGGTCTCCAAACCCTCACAAACTTTCCACGGGGCGAATCACAAGCCGAATGCCTCCGAGCGACCCTAGCTGCCTAGGGTTTCCCACAAACCTAAGAGTAACAAGCAATACTCGATGAACACAAGGGGGAATGAAATTTGGCTTGGTGGAAACGTAGATCGGGGTCTCCTCAATCTTTCTACCAAAGGGATTTGGATTTGAGTGGGTAGAATGGGAGATCCTCAAGCTTTGAATGCTCTTTAATGGAGGAGAGAGAGAGAGAAGGCAAAGATATGATTTGAATGGCAACCTTATCCTCTCCAAGGTAGGTGAAGGGGTATTTATAGACCGGAGAGAGAAAGAGCCGTTTGAAGCAAGTTTCATGTGTCCAGCCTGTGTAAAGTCGGCGCCGCCGGCCTCTATGCCGGACCGGCCGGCGCACAGCCCGGTGAAACCGGGCCAGCACCGGTCCGTCCATCGCACAGCCCAGCGACGCCGGCCCTACACCGAGCAGGATGGCGAAGGCGAGGGAAGCACCGGGGCCCACGCCGGGTAGGCCGGCTATTACGTCGGGCCAGGACCGAGGCCCCCACCAGAACACCAAATCGGTTGGGGCCCTGTGCCTCTACCAGACCGGCCGGTGCAGCGCCCGGCACACCGGGGCTCACGCCGGGTAGGCCGGCCCTTGCGCCGGACCAGAACCCCTACCAGAACACAAATCCGGTTGGGGCCCGGTGGCTGTACTGGGCAGGCCGGCGTAGAGCCCGGCGCCGCCAGCCATTAATGTCGGCTCAGGAAAACTGCTTCGAACAATCCTTTCTTCCTGCGAACTTTTGGCGAAGTGTTTGGCAATAGTGGGAGGAAGGATATGAAAAAGAAAATATGCCACCTTTCCACTGAGTTCATCGAGATTACCCCTCTTAATAGTGCGGAGTTCCTATACTCAAAAAGTAAATAAAGCAACAAAGGAACTACCGTCTCTTCGAAATAAATGGGGGGTCTCACAACTCCTTCCATCAAACATGACGAACTAAAACCTGCAAATAAAGCTAGCAAGACACATTAGATCGTCACTAGCTCGTGTGTCATCGTTAATCAAAATAAAGATTAAGGGTAAAATACCCTTACATCAGTCGTGCCATGTTTCCCAATCAGCCTTCAAAAAGTCACCCCACTTTAATTTACTTTCATCATACTCTCCAGTACCACACTCCAGATGATTATGTCCAAGAAAACCAGAGGCTCCACAAAACCTCGGAATCTTTTCGAATTTGATTTGATACAATTCCCTTTGCCCTCCTCTAACAACTGAAACAAACCGAGCTAGAGGTTTAAGAACATCCAGTTTAACTTGAACACGAACAAAGTTATTGATACCAGCAATTTGAGTTTCAACAGTACTAACTGGACCAACCTTCTTCTGAACCAAATTTTTAATCAAAACCTTGTCCCTGTATCCAGTCGGTAGCTTATGTATCTGAAGCCAAACCGCAACTTGATTTAACTCAACAAACTTAGGAGCTGATAATCCATCATATGGCTCAATTATCACCGCGTTCTGCCTAAATAACCACGGTCCGCCTTGCTCGATTTTTAGCCAATCGCCTAGACAATGGCACTGAATTGTGAATAAATTCTCTTCGAGTGCTTGGAAAATTACCTCTTTAGCAGGGCTCCATGTCGTTCTCATATGCTGCTCGAACGGTAATGGACTGAAGTAATTTGCGGTGTGCACCCGCGCCAACGCTAGCCACTTGATCCCCTCCTTGGGCGCAGTTTCCTCCTCTTCAAAGATCAGATCATCGATCTCATCGTCCTCAATCCCGAGCCGCTGGAGCAGATCGTCAATCGCCTCGCCTTTTTTGCTACCCGATCCTTCTCCATGACCAGTCACAGAGTTTTCCGACCTCGAGCCCATGGTGAAGATGCTGACCACCAAACCCTAGCAAGCCAGGGTCACGAGAACCAGTACTTAGCCGAAGGATCAAAAGGAGAAGGCCTCCCTCGGTAAGAAATAGAACTCCACCCGGATCGGAACCCGGCGTGGAGGAAGCTAACCCTAATCGCTGGCCAGTCACCTATCCCGCGTTAGGTCGTAAAAAAGTAATGCTGCCTTGGGGCTCATGTCTTCCTTGTTGGACCGATCGTTTGCAGGGCAATGCGTGTGGCTTCTACCCTTTCGGCTAACCAAATAAAACGTCAATCCCAGTGGCCTTCTTTTCCGTGTCTCCCCTCATTCAGCTCCGCTTTTGTAATTCTGTTCCCAGAATCTTTCGGCAAATTTCTTTCTTGGCATGGCCAATTATCTAACATTTACATTTCTTATGTGTTCTCGTATCGACATGTGGTTCCTTAACATGATCATGAAATCCATATCAAAATTCAGTGCAACATATGTGAGCAATATAATGAATTTGCTTTTCACAAAATCCTTTAGGCCCCGCTTTGTGAGCTCTAGATCAGGTGGCCACAGGATCATGCCATGCAGGCAGCCCAGTGTAGGTCCAGCTAGGCCAGTGAAATGGATGTCATCTACGATAGTGGCTAAGAAACAACTTAAGAAATGAAGAAGAGCAACCAGAGCACAGCTGCTCCACAATATCAACATAACAAAGTGCAGAACTAACGGATTCAGATTAATACTCAAATGCCAGCACGTCACATGGTGAGATAATAATCTATAACTCCAGCACAATAACGATAACTGAAAGAAACAGGTCCCTTGAGAGGAGTGCCAAACTTTAACAAAAATGCACATTGCAAGACTACGCTGCCTTACAACACACTTCACTCGTCGTCGTCCTCATCATCATCAGCGGCACCAGCAGAGGAGTTGAGGGCGTTGAGCCTTTCCACAAGACTGGCCTTCCTCTGCTCGTAGGTCAGCTTCTTGAGGTTGAACCTGTATCGAAAAGCCAAGTTAAAATGCGACTTATATCAAGCAGGAGAACTCTGAAGCCTAGCCTCTGAGATGCTATAATGAACAGCTAGCTATGTACCTCTTGTGCGTCTTGGGAGCCTCCTTGCTCGATTTGACCAAGCTAGGATCAGCACGGATGGCAGCATGAACGTTCTTGTAAATTGATTCCATGTCATCAGCAGAGATTCCCTTCTTGATGTACTCACTGAAGTGGGACTGGAACTTCTCCGGTTCCTCCTCAGCTAGTGTCTGAATGAGATGGATCAGAAGTTAAAATATGAAACGGGTAAGCTTCTTCAAACAGTAACAAAATGCATTGCTTTAGGTACACCAGCAAGAACACCGGGGAACGAAACAGGTTAGAATTGCAATATAATCAGCAAGCAAACTCACCCTCATGTAGTCAGCAACATGCCCTCCATAGATGTACTTGCGGTGAACCTCAGCATCCAGCTGCTTCTCATCCTTCTTGTAACCAGCAAATCTCTTGTCGCTGTGGGGAATGTCAAGACCACCATCCAAGGCTCCCTGCAGCAACAAAAAGATTTTACATCTAGGGCTAAGCAGCAAACAAAACTAAAACAAAAGCTAAAATACGGATAGCAGCATATCTCAAATAATGTTCTGGAAAAGTAACTAAATGATGAGTTAGATTTAACTACACACAAATCGAAGATGAGAGCAAATAAATAAGAACCATCTTAATCCCTCAAGTTCATGGTCTTTAAAGCGGTAATGCGTCCTAAGGCGAAACAGGGGCGCTTTGACGCCTAGGCGACGCCAAAGCGGCTGTTTTTCCAAAGCAGAGGGAGGGCGCTTTGACGCCTAGGCGTCGCTTTACGGACGCCTTAAAAACCATGCTCAAGTTAATTTGCATACTAAGCTTACTAAAGAAACTATAAATAGTAGAGCAAAACAAACTGTTCACGGCTTAATGGTATAAATTAATGTCTAAAAGATAGCACAATAATCATGACTCGCGATGATCCACCCCAAACTTCCATGCCATAAGCTTGAGACATAAGTATCTATGCAGATGCATACATAACAGCCTCACATACCTTAAGTGCACCAAACACACGGTTTCCAGTAGTGGTTCTAAGAAGACCAACATCCAAGAGTGCACGGAAAGGCCTCCTCTCACCAGTTGGCTCAACAGAGAAGTCCTCCCCAGATGCCTGAGTTCAGACACATTATGTGTTTATCAGAAGCAGCCCAGATGGTTGCAAATAATGAATGAAATGTAGCAAAATATATTATACCTCAACGTTGCCCTCATAGTCCTGATCCAAATCACGGCACTTGAGCACACGACGAGCCAAAAGCAGACCAGTGCAGTAGGCTACAGGATGGATGGATTCAGAAAATTAAATTAGATAACTATTTCCTATCAAGGTAACAGCACAAGCTTTGCTCACTACTCCAGTAGATGAAATCTACCTGCAGCATAGTTGGTAAGGCCAACTTCAAGGCCATATCGGGGCAACTCATGAGAGTAGGCAGCAGCCATCACAATATCGCCAGCAATGGTCGCATGGACGATCTGGGCAGTGACATCCTTGTTGGTGAAACGCACAACAAAGCGGTACTTTGGTGTGTTGTACTTGTTCTTGTCCTGGGTAGTGAGCCTCAGCCTGGCCCTGTAGTCGGTCTTCCCCTCTGAGAAAACAAGGGCAAAAGGTAAACAACCAATCAAAATCGCTGCCAAAAGATAGAAATATAGCATGGTAGATTGGTAATGGAGTCAAGTGTTGAACATACGTCTCCTTCTCCTGTACTTGACTTGGTACCGCTTGGAGTACGCCCTTGTCTTCTGGTTCTTGACGAACACCTAGAAGATATATTCAAAAGTAGCAAGTGAATACACACAGGTCATAAATGATAATTCAGTCAAATATATATCATACTAATCTATCAGGTGGTAGAAACGAACATGTGAGCTCATATATTCATAAATACACACTTTCTAGTCACACAGACAACCCATCCTACTGACATTACCCAACAGATTATACTGATGAACCCGGTATAAGAAATGGAAACTTAGGCAGCATGATTTGAGAGAACGGTAAATTCGTAACAAGCAACACAAACGATTGCGGCGCCAGATAACTCTAGATCTAACATATTCTGCTAGCTGGGAGCAAGATTTCTGCACATAACAGAACAAACATCTGCAAATCTCATGGCAGGTGCTGATGTATTCCTAAACCCCTGGGTCTGTAGCACAAACCCTACTCGAAACACCGAAAACCTAGGCGACGACGGCGCCTACACCCGAGGCGCACGAAAGGCAGACGCTATGGGCAGCAGCGGGGCGGAGGAAGGGGAGAGATCGGAGGCGTACCATCTCGCCTGCGAGGAAGGAGCTCCTTCGGAAGGAGACGGCGGCTGCGCGGGCGGGCGAGAGTTAGGGTTGGAGAGCGAGGCAGCGGGTTGAGCTTATAAATGGGTATACATGGGCCTGGCTGCTTGCTGGGCCGTTCGAGTAAGCCGCTCAAGCTAATGTGGGCTACGACGGATGATGAATCTCATCGTGAATGATTAAAATTTGACGGTGCACGGCAATACATTCTAGGTGGTGGTTTCTGGTTGTTTCAACTTTGTTAAGTTTTGCACAATGCTACACTAGTAAGCGTGCACGTACAACGCACGTATTACAATCTATACTGATTTTTTTATTTCCTTTTTAGCATGTTTTTTCCTAAACCACTTTAACGTGTAATTAAGTCATGATACATCATGAAATAAGTATCCCGATACAAAACAGAATATATCTATTTAAAAGTGTTGGTGGATAAAATTTCTCTGTAAAGTATTCCATGAAATTTAACATCCACAGAATACAGAATGATATGCCTGATTACGAAGAAGAATCGAAACTGTGGATTCCGTCTAAACCATTCACAACGCACACCGGACGGCCGAAACGCCCGACACGCTGGCCTCGCTCTCGAGTCTTGTCCCACGCACAGCGGATGATCGACTCACTCACTTCTTCTCCCCAGAAAAGAAAAAAATGCCTCGCTCACTTTGTCCCTGCGTCTCCCCCATCGCCGGTGACTGGTCCAACGGTCCCCTGAACCCCCGCCGCTGGCCTCGAGGGCCACCTTCTCCTTCCTCTTCATCCAGTCGACTGGAGACCCGGCGGCGCTCGCGGGAGGCCAGGTGACCCAGCGGGAGGCGCCAATGGACGTGGAGGGGCGGACCTAATCCCCATCGGATCCGCGGCCGCGTCCACCGCCGCCGGTGGGTGTGCGTCGGCCTCATCTCCTCCACCTAAGCGGACTCCCCGTCCCCAATGAATTCCCTCCCCCATATGGTGTCTTCAACGTGGCTTACCACGCCGGCATCCCGCTGGCCGGGCTCGCTACCGATGGACGGTCCTCTCCGGCTTGCTCCCATCTGAGTTCATCACTCACGGATTCCTCTATGATGCGATGCTCCCTTTTCTAGGCTCACGTTCCGCCTCGTCGACAAGCGCAGGTCCGTCTCTCTCGGCTCTCTATGTCTATTCGTGACTCCCTTTGGTACTCTGTAATCGAAACTTGACTGGTTCACCTTGCCAAATGCACATCCGTGTGAAGCAAAACAAATTAGAGGATGCTGTAGAATTTGGTTTGTAATCGTATTCCTAGGTCTGTGTTGATTAGTTCAAAACAAGTAACATGTTCTTTTTAAATCTGATGGCTGATACAAAGCTGAATTTAGGCATGGTTACTTCACTTGGATGTTTCGGATCATCTCCCCTGTTATACATGTTCTCTGTAATATGAAAAGTATTTTTTTCATCCACTTGATACAATTTTTATGGTTATACTGCAATTTTCTATATGCAGCCCCTTTCATTGTTGAGTTCTTTCCTGTCTACATAGTGATTTATCGTTTCTAGACGACAGCTTATTTTGATATATATTTATGGTTTGCTGAAGCTGGCATGTTTTCATAAGGCTTGCATTAGAAAGAGCTTTAAGAGAAAATCCACATGTATAACAGAATCTTATTAAAGTGCCATGCGGCAAACAAAATTTGAGTAGCTTGAGCAGAGCATTTGAAGCATAATATTTTCTTTGATTCAGCGAAACATATATTGAGTGAGATAAGAAGCAGTAGTAAGGTAGATAACATGTTTGTATATTTGCTAATACTGGACTGGAATAACGGCTTTGGTAGTAGAGATACTACGCTGGGAATGGCCTGATAAGGTGTGCGAAAAAATTCATATTTAGCAATTTCCATCACCTGTTTTCACTCTGAAAAATCTGCTTATTATATTTTGCAGAACACGTGCATAACTGGAAGCAATTAAATGAATATGGCATACATCCTGCATTGGTAATTTGTGAACTTACAATTACAATTTGTGACTGCAGGAGGCTATAAATGTAGTTCCTAATGGCATATAAAAAGCCTGACAGCTTAAACCTGGAGACTTTACTGGTTGACAAAACGCCAAGGATGAAGCCTAAAACCTTGTAAGGCTAATTGTTTGTGTCTTGATGTTTTTAGTTTACTCACCTGTATGTTCTCCGAATAATGCTTCCAAAGCATGCAGGGAAACCCATGGGGCGTGGGTGCGGCTGTGGTTGTGGCAGAAGGTGATGAGATTTGTTATATAGAGCAAAGAAAGAGTAAGTATATTAATTGTTTGGTTTTTTTTATACCAAAATTTTTCATCTCTTAATTAAGCAACTTATGGTAGCTCGTATGGTCTTTTGATTGCTCGGCTTCGAGTACCAGTCAAGCCTCATAGTTTCTATCTTGATGTACATATCAACAGCCCATTGTTGGAAGAGGCGCCCCCCGAACAAGATAATGTTAAAGAGCTCTTTGCGGACTTGCAACTTGAAGCAGTAGTATTCCCTCGCACTAACAAATCTACTGGACTCTGCTAGATCGAGTAGATCTTGAAGATGGTTGCGGTCCATGTCATCTACATATGAAGAAAACAATGGTTTAGAAACATATTAATTTGCGCCATTGTTTTCTAATTAGTAGAATGGTCTTTATCTCGTCCAGTATAATCATTACCTTGATCTTCATCTCGTCTTATAATCATTACCTTGATCTTCATCTCGTCCAGTTAAATCATTACCATGGTCTTCATCTCGTGTAGGTAAATCATCACTTTGGTCTTCATCTCGTCTAGGTATCTCAGTGGCTTGGACTTCATGTAAAACATCACCTTGGTCTTCATTTAGTGTAGGTATCTCAGTGGCTTGGACTTCATATCCTGTGGTAGTAAGTATATCTCAAATAGATGCGCATTCACATAACATTTTATAATAACCATACTAAAAGAGTAATAATAAAAAATGAGGGCATTATACAGACCTGTTGCTAAATCAGAATTGTTCACAAAATTTTGAGGGGGGTCAAGATATGGCATTTTACGGTTCCAGCCGGTCTCCCCACGTGGGAAAAATAATGGATATGCCAAGGGATCATAGCACCCATAGTAAGCTCTAATATAGAGGGGACGTCCTCGTTTTCCATGCACGACAACACTCCGATCGAAGCAGTTCATCGGGTCATTCCCTTCAACCCAGATCGCAGCCACTTCCGAAGTAGTGGGTGCATTGTAACGGCGTTGATCCAGGGTTATATTTGTGTTCAGCTCAATCTTGTACTCATCAAGATTTGAAAAAGTCCCTACACTCTTGAAAGTCTGCACATAAGGGTTGTGCTCAAGTATCCTCAATATTTTCCGAATGAGGTCTACATTTAGATCAGGAGACCTCTGGATCCTGTGAGACAAGGTTTCATCGTTATCATAAATGTAAAGCTGCAGATGTCGTGGCCCATTGTCGCTAGGCACCAGATCATCTATTTTGTGATACAACATGCCATGTGCACGGAATGTATAGTTGCCTGTCCCTGTCGCGGTGCTTACTCGGCGGTCAAGAGTAACTCCAAGACTCGTGAATGAGAAGTGGGAGTTGAAATAGCGGATGTTCTCCCTGAAATATTTTGCATCCTCGTCGGTCTGACTTGTCCACAACCGCTTTAACTCTTCATGAACATCTGGAATGAATACAGCAACTCTTCCTTTTCTACAACAAAATGCAGGCCCCTCGTACTGAAATCGCATTGCTCCACAATGGACACAATCTTTAACCTTTTTGAGGACATGGTGCTTTTTTGGTAGGTTTTGATAGATGCTCTCAGAAGCATTATTTGCGGGCATTCCAGTAGTAGCACGACGTTCTTCTCGGTAAGTTTCGTATTCTACACCTAACCATTGAATACAAACAAATTATATTAATTAACAGACATAAAAAGAAACAAAGTTTGACATGATGGTCCATAAGGTAGTAATTTCCATACGTGGTCCCATGAATATCCTCGCTTCCTCATCAAGAACATCGTCATATGCTTGCTCGTTTTGTTGTACGGATTCCAAATTTCCTATTAGTCACACCATTGTATATTTGTATATTTGTATCAGCCTGAGATCAATGTAATATAATAGTACAATATCCAAACATCAGATGTGAGATTATTTACCTTCGAACCATGATGGATCATCAGTTGGCTCAAATATTCCGTAAGCATCGTTTTCTTGGTCATGAGCCGCTGCACCTCTAATATTTGTAGTCATATGCTCATCTTGTGCATCACACATAATTATGTCGTTGGTAGCAACGGTACAACTTGGTGTGTGTGGGTAGAATGTAGAACTGATTCATGGTTAAAAGGTGATCCTACATTATTAGGTTCTGCAATTGTCATATTGAGTGGAGTTTGTTCATGGGCATCATTCAGAATTTTGTCATCTGTAGTAACACCACTAAGCCTTGCCGCGTTGTATTCACGCATCTTCTTCCTCCGAGCATCAATCTGGTCAGGACTCATCGAAGAGTATCGAACCCTATCATGTAGTCTTATTGCTTCTGCTGACCTCTTACATGTTTGCACATCAAGAACCACACTTCCTGTATGTAGTGTATTAACAACAACAATTAAATGAAAGAAGTAAGAGTGATGGTAAACTTCTGGCGGCATATAACCATACATACCGGGAGTGAACAATACATCGTGCGTTAGTGGTAGAGGTGTCGAATATGTTACTGCAATTTTGAGAACAGCCCATATTAGACGGATGTAAGAGGTATGCACAGGCTCAAACAGTTGAACGTGAGCACTACCTGGTTGGCCGCTTGATGGTGTAGAGCTAGCAAGACCCGTAGGTATTACTCTCTGGTATGTGTTATCTGTGTGGAGAGCCAATCAGTATCTTCATCCTCTTCTAAGGTTGGCTCAAATGCAGGAGTAGCAAGTACGCCCTGCGTCCCTCCTGGTTGGGTGAGTACGGATCGCCTCGAGCCTATTTGACTATTATCTAAAGCCAAAAAGAAATGTGTTGATAACAATCTGGATCTAGTATTATGTGGTAGGAAGTAATTATTGGCCATACCAGTCGACACAAATGGTTCTCCCACCAAAGTGGCAGCTTTTTTTTGTTGGCGAGTTATTCGTAGCTTCTCCAGGTATGCTGCTCTCTTCTCATCAGAAAGTTTTGCGTACCATCCTTGACCAATTTTTTCCTTTAGGATTTTGTCGCAATGGTTCATGAACAACAGTAGGGTTTACAGATCCACTTGTATTATCACCTGCAGACAGTACATGTTATATGAGCAAATATAATCAGGTTAGGAGTAACAATTAAATGATGATAGCTGAATTACCTGTTGGTAATATGTTTGTTATATCTTTTAAAGGTGTAGTACCAGCAGACCCAATCAGAGACGATGGTGTTTCATCCCCCACATTAATAGCCAGAGCAGCTGCAGCTTTCTTTTGCCGTCGGGATTCTCGCAGATTGTTCAGGTATTCAGCTTTCTTTTCATCAGAGAGTCGAGCATACCATCCTCCTTTGCCGGATGGTGTCTTCTTATTAGCAGGAGCAGGAGGCGTGGATCTGGAAGGACCGTTTACTGTCATGTTTGTTAGGTCTTTAAACGGGGAACGTTCTTCCATCTCCGACGCCAATTATATTGCTACATATATGGTAGACAGGCAGTATAAGTGAACTGAATATTATGCGTGACGGACATGGTATATGTTTTTAAAAACTCCCCGTAGTGCTCTAAAAGTATGCAAGCCGAAAGAAGTGTCTTTTTGTGGTGATTGAAGATGAATGTTTAATGTACCATATTATTGGTATTCCTCAGTTCAGTAAGTTTGTACCGCTGCTTAAGATAACTGTTGCTCTTTGTATATACAGGAGTGAATACTCTGTTTGACTGAAAAGATGAAGGGAGGTTCAAAGATCCGGATTGGTAAAGAAATTTTTGCTCACCTGAACGTCAGAACCAGCCTCCTTTATCAGTTTGATTTACAATCTTGCACTGGTTCTTGCAGCAGCGTTGTGGTGGAGGACCCTTGCGGCTTTTCCTGCAGTTGGTGGCGAGGTGGAGTACGCGTGCGTGCGGCGGCGTCAACGGCGACGGCGTCGGTGTCGGTTCGGTGTCCGCATAGGCATCGGCGTCGGCGTCGAGGTGGAGTACGCGTGCGTCAGCGGCGGTGTCGATGTGGAGTACGCCTGCGTGCGACAACGGCGGCCGTGGAGGTAGAGGACGCCTGCGTCCGGCAAGGCGGCAACAAGGGCGTTAGAGAACTATTGTGCGGCGGCAAGGTCCCCGTGGATGGAAGAGTCCGCATTAATTGAGAATGAGGGACCTGATCACGTAAGTTTGGACATAGTTAGCGGGATATGATCCTGGCATTGATGGAGATTGATCGTGAAGAGTTATTTTGCGGGATTTCAAAAAGTGTTGAGTTGAGCTCAACATTGGAGCTATGTGGACCGTTAGATTTAGTGTATTTGACGGACGTGATCAATCGTATCCCAATATGTTTGTGCCTTTATAAGTAGTGGAGATGGAGATGGAGATAGATTTAGTGTATTTGATGGACGTGATCAATCGTATCCCAACATGTTTGTGCCTTTATAAGTAGTGGAGATGGAGATAATTTGCAACTATGTAGTACTTAGAGGTTATTTCGACCTTTAAGAACTAAAAATTTTGAAAGAAAGTTTTGAGAAGAAATTGTAGGATAAATTTGGCTTTATGCAAATTAGTCTAAGAGATCCATCAGTCAAATATCATATAGTATAGTCTTTTCAAAACAGCCACTAAATATGTGTCATATGCCAGTACATCGTTGTACTGACCCCTTTCATTGGGACTGCATATTCAAATGTGCAGGTTTTTTTGATGATGAGTAATGGTAGGAGTCTCGAGCCTACATACCAACATGTCTGTCTGTGGCAACTGCTGAAGATGGAGGCTCACTGTTGTTTATTTTTCATTGTGCTTATTCTGTGTTGAACTCTGTTATTGAGCTAGTCCAAGTAGTTATGCGTCTTTGTAAGGTTTTAAAGACTCGTGTGTCTGGATCAGCGTTGTAATAAATAATACTATTTGCAATGATTACTATATTTTATTCTGTGGTACTATCAGTGATCCAGGGAATAGCACATACACAATTGTGCTACCTTTGTCAAAAGGTAGGACGCTACATCTTGTTTTTGTCTTTTTGGTCTTTTATTTTCACATATATTCATGAAATCCAAAAAATAGTATAGTATTGCTGCTGAAAAAATTATGGCAGATCAAACAACCAAGTTGTGTGACTTTACTAATGCGCCTAATGCACAATTCATTGCTAGTCCTATCACATCACCTGAAATTAAGGCCGATTCATTTAAAGTAAGTCATGGGCTACTAAATTTAATTTCTAAAGATCAATTTGGAGGTAGTGCTAGCGAGGATGCTTCTATGCATTTGCATGATTTTTGAGAGATTTGTGATATGCAAAAGTTTAAAATGTTGAAAATGATATTGTCAAGCTGAAATTATTTTCATTATCTCTAAGAGGCAAGGCTAAAGATTGGCTACTTTCATTACCTAATGGTAGCATTAATTAATCGAATAATCTTAGAGAAGCTTTTATCAAGAAATATTATCCTCCGGTTAAAGATTTTACAAAACAAAAATAATATCCTTTCTTTCAAGCAAAATGATAACGAACATGTAGCAACCGCTTGGGAGAGACTTAAAATTATGCTACGCACTTGCCCATCACATGGAGTGAATGAGTGGACGATTTTAAATTCTTTTTATAATGGCTCAACTATATGTCTAGGAGCATGCTAGATTCCGTTGTTGGAGGAGCTTGTATGACTAAAATTGTTAATGCAGCTAAAGTTATTCTTGAAAACATGCTACAAAATTTCAGCCAATGGCACAGAGAGAGGGCGCCATCCTCAAGTAGGAAAATCAAATTTGTCGAGGAAGTAGATTCCTTGACCGCTAAAGTTGATGCTATCTATTCATATATCTTTAAACAAAATGTTGATAATGTCCCATTACAAGATCTTGTTGAGAATAATCCTGAAAATATAGACATCAATTATATTACAAACTTTGGAAATAATGGATACAACAATTTCAACAACTCTTATGCTAGGGCGCCTCATGCAAATAACTATGGGAACCGTTCTTTTGTTCCATATCCAAATACTTATGACACTAATAATAAGTGGAAACCTGCGATTACACAACCATCTAATGAATATGCGAAAAAATAATTAAATAAGAATCTTTCTGAACAAGTTGCTAGTCATGCTTCGATGATAGAAGAATTGAACAAATTAATTTCTTCAATAAGCTTTGATATTAAAAATTTACAACTTCAATCAGCTGATTTGGATAAAGCCCTCTCTAAATTGGCCGATAATCAAGCAACTCTTTTAAGTATGCCAGTAGGAAAATCTCATGCTTATCATACAGTAGGCATGAATTGTATTGCTGTTTCTGAAGTTCCACCTTCAACATTTGAAGAAACTTATAATGAATTGTTAAATTATGTTGATCTTCTTGAACCACTCTTGGAACAATTTGAATCAATGAATATGGAAGAAAAAGAGTAGAGGAAGTAAAAAATGCTCTCCGATAATATTAAAGAACCTCTACTTGATTTTGACAAACGTAGTTTGAATGAACTCATCAATATATTGCAAAACTTTTCTAATGATCCTTCTTTTAATATTCATCAAACTAGTTTTGGATATTATATAGCTAACCATGTTATTAAGGAAAATATACAACGCTATAACAATGGGGCTATGATACCACCTAAGCTTGGGGATGTTTGGATTCCGAAAATACTTATTGCTGTATGAAAAGAGTCACACCATGCTATCTTAGACTTAGGAAAAGAGTCACACCAAGTACTATTCATGTGATATTATCTACATTTGTGCTTCCATGCATGCTAGATTTATATAACCAACCCGTAAAGATCGAATCCTAGAATACGATAGTAAGTAGGAACAATTGCATATGCATTATGACATAGGCCGAGGGAAATAAAATAAAGGCGAAAACCTTTTTTCTGAAAGCATCCATTCTCCCATTTTCATTTACATGTGCCAGGTTTCAAGACCCAATATCAAGTTGTCCACTGAACCTCAAAAGAGGTGAAAACCTGTTTAGAACATCACAAGATAAGTTGTCTGCCTCCCTTAGTATTAGTAAAGTATTTTTTGCAGTGTATCTCTTACATAAATTTACAAAAAAATACACATAACCTCCTCCTCATTATCTTGAACGCCAAAACTACATATGCATTAGTTTGGACTTATGAGACTTGGAAAAACTTGGTTCTTCAGTCTCCAACATAAGTTCGGCTTATTCTCATGTTAAACATGGCATATAAGTTTATATATCTGATGTGTTGGCATTCTTTGTGTTTATGACTCATTCGACATCTTTTGTAGTAATATTTTGTTCATCTTATACAGATAATAACATATCAATGCAGTGCAAACTCACCGGTAGTCCCAACAATGCAAACCCACTTCTTCAAGTGCTTAATCAACTAAAAAGTTACTTACTTGGGTACTGTAGTACTTGGTAAATTTTCATGTTAGTTTCTTAAATCATTTGGCACTATGAATAGTAACTTACACTACCTATCTCATTCTAATATATATTCTAACAAGCATACAATTTGGCTTGAAAATTTGTATAAAGGTAGGATGAATTGAGCCCTATTTGCTTTGTATTTTGTTACACTTCGTGGCGTTTTTATGCATTTTCCGGAACTAACCTATTAACGAGATGCCATAGTGCCAGTTCCCTATTTTCTGCTATTTTTGTGTTTCAGAAAAGTTACACAGGAAATATTCACGGAATTGGACGAAACAAAAGCCAAAGTTCCTATTTTTCCTGACACGAGACGGAGTCCAAAGCAGAGACGGAGGGGGGCCAGGAGGCGGCCATGCCATGCCATGGCGCGGGCCACCCCTAGGCCACGCCAGGCTATGGGGTGGGGCCCTAGTCCATCCCCTGACATCGCCCTTCCGCCTATATATTCTCCTCGACAAGAAAACTCTAAGACCCAAACTCTTTTCCAGAAAACATACTGTAAGCCACCGCCGTCATCAACGCAAGATCGGGAGGGTCCAGAAGCTCTTTCCGGCACCGTGCCGGAGAGGGGAATCACCACCGGAGGCCTTCTTGATCACATGCCTGCCTCCGGAGTAATGTGTGAGTAGTCTACCTTGGACTACGAGTCCATAGCAGTAGCTAGATGGTTGTCTTCTCCTCCATGTGCTTCATGTTTAGATCTCGTGAGCTGCCTATCATGGTCAAGATCATCGTTATGTAATTCTACATGTTGTGTTTGTTGGGATCCGATGAATATTGAGTACTATGTCAAGTTGATTTGTGATTTATCATCTCTTTGTTGTTTATGATCTTGCATGCTCTCCGTTGCTAGTAGATATCTTGGCCGAGTAGATGCTAGTGACTCCAAGAGGGAGGGTTCATGCCTCTAGTAATCTGGGAGAGTGACAATAACTTCTAAGATTGTAGATGTGATGTTGCTACTAGGGAGAAAACACCAATCTTGTGTTCAAGGACATTTGTATTGTTTACATTACACACTTTGCTTAAGGCGATAATCTGTTGCTTGCAACTTAATACCCAACGGTTGCTCGGATGATATCCGGCGGGTGGATTACTAGTCATAGATGCAGTTGGATTACGGTCTATGTATTATGTTGTAATGCCCAAGTGAATCTCATAGTGATCCTCATGACATGTATATGCATTTGTTTGCATTCTTTATTCTGTCAATTGCCCAACTATAATTTGTTTACCCAGCATGTTATTTATCTTTATGGAGAGACAACTCTAGTGAACTGTGGACTGATGTCTACGCACGCGTCTATTCTTGTAGACAGTGTTGGGTCTCCAAGTGCAGAGGTTTGTAGAACAGCAGCAAGTTTCCCTTAAGTGGATCACCCAAGGTTTATCGAACTCAGGGAGAAAGAGGTCAATGCTATCCCTCTCAAACAACCCTGCAATTACGATACAGAAAGTCTCTTGTGTCCCCAACACACCCAATACACTTGTCAGATGTATAGGTGCACTAGTTCGGCGAAGAGATAGTGAAATACAAGCGGTAGTGATGATTATGAGTAGTAAATGTAATATGAAATAAGTATCGCTGCGAGCAAACATGTAACAAAACTGAAAGGAAACGGTGTGCAATGCTTGGAAACAAGGCCTAGGGATCATACTTTCACTAGTGGACGCACTCTCAACAAATATAACATAATTGAACCAATAGATACTAGGGATTTCTATTTTCGTGCCCTCGGGTCCTTAGTTGTACTCAGTTTTCCCCAGCTCCTTAGTTTTTCCTCAGTTTTGTCCAAGCCCTTGTCTGAAACCGTCACCAGTGCTGGAACGGCCGGTTGCCCGACGGTTCAACACCTTTGACCGTTAACTGTTGACTAGTGGGGCCACGTAGAGCCCGCAAAGACACGTCAGAGCATCCATCTTTGTTTGACCGTAAGCATCGCCGTATCCCTGACCAAACGCGGATGAGTGGGGCTTTGGTATATCGAATGACAAGTGGGTCCATGACGCTGATACAAGGGGCAATACACGGGTAGGATTAGATTTTTAAACGGAGCTCTACAGCGATGGCACAGAGGAGGTGGCCTGCGGGGTGCCGAGATGAGATCGACGTCCACAAAGAACTGCATGAGGCGAGACCAGACGCATTAGATAGATATGAACTAGACGCGTTTAACCATGCAAAGAAGAGAAGAAATGGTCGAGGACATCGACGACGACCTCAACACTTTGACTGACGGTATCGGACACGAACACGAGCAATGTAGAGAAAACTAGTATCTCTCCTTTCTGGCGTGTATAGATGGGTGCTAGGGGAGTGTGGTGGCGAAGGGAAAGACCTCGCGGTGGTCTGTGGCGTCCAGCATAGCGGGGTGGCATGGCCGTGCCCACAGCGGCGTGCATGTTCGGCATTGGCATCAGCATGTACGTTCGTCATTGGCCTCGGCGGTATCTCTGGTGTGTCAGTGATCGAATAAGGGGACGGGATTGAGGGTGCATCCCGACGGTGACCTAGCAGTGGCGGCGAGCATGCATAGCCGTTCTGACCATGCCGATATCGGCATCGGCATCGTTTGGAGGCTGTGGTGCTCGAATCATAGTGGAAATTGCGATTCCCTATTATTTTTATATGCATAATATATAGAAAATAGCTAGATCTATAAATCGATGCATATGAAGCTACATATATATTCTTGATCATAATCCCCTTAGATGCATGGCTTCACGTCGTCGTTGCTTTCATCATCAGTATCTTTGTCGTCCGTGTAGTAGTACTTCCTGCATGTTGTTCCGTCGAACACCTTCACTGTGAGCACATAATCGCCTTCATATTTGAAGTGTAGGAAGCAGCCGAAATCCACACCATGTGCGATGGCGAAATTCTCCCAGCCCTTGTCGAGGTACATCCGGCCTTGTCCGTCAAATAGGACCTCCACGGTCCAGAGACGAGGACCGCAGTCATCTGCTCGCAGATACACCTTTGCGGGCTCCTAGCCGTCAAGATAGTCCGCAAACTTTTGTGGGAGTGCCTGCAAAGAGATCGAGCGCCGATCGTTTGAAATTAAAGGTTTTTTAGAACATGCACATAATTAATTACATGCATCATATATGTGGGAGCGTGTACGTACCTTCTTGGCCAAAGGGTCTTCATAGATGGTGATGAAGAACTCCTCTATGATCAATGGCAGTGTTGACGGTAGTGGTGGCAATGATGATGATCCACCACCCTGGCCGCCCCTTCCCCTTCCCCTTCCCCTTCCGGTCGGCGTCCGAGATGTGGAAGCCATGGCAATAGATCAAAGTGTATGTGAACGAAGAAGAGAGAGGCAGAAATGAAGAAGAGAGAGGCAGAACCTATTGACATGAGGGATGGCCGTTGTGGGGGTTTATAAGGGAGAGATGACCGTTGTGGGGTTTACACCATAAATTAAGGTAGAGATGACCGTTGTGGGGTTTACACAATAAATTAAGGAGGAGATGACCGTTGTGGGGGTGGTTTATATCTCAACAAAAAAGTAATGCCTAAAATAAATGGAAATTCGTGATAGTTTATCATTTTACCGTGAAAAGTAATGCCTAAAAGAAATGGAAATTCGTGATAGTTCATCATTTTACCGTGAAAAGTAAAGCCTACAAGAAATGGAAATTCGTGATAGTTTATCATTTCAACGTGAAAAGTAATGCCTACAAGAAATGGAAATTTGTGATGGTTTATCATTTTACCGTGAAAAGTAATGCCTAAAAGAAATGGAAATTCGTGATAGTTCATCATTTTACCGTGAAAAGTAAAGCCTACAAGAAATGGAAATTCGTGATAGTTTATCATTTTACCGTGAAAAGTAATGCCTAAAAGAAATGGAAATTCGTGATAGTTCATCATTTTACCGTGAAAAGTAAAGCCTACAAGAAATGGAAATTCGTGATAGTTTATCATTTTACCGTGAAAAGTAATGCCTACAAGAAATTCGTGATTACCCAACTTGTTGAATCCGGTGGCAAACTCGTCATTTAGCATACATAGAGGGGTAGTAGTTTGCCACCGACAAATAGAGAGAGGGTGGCACGATACTGCCCGTTAGATCATAGGATCGACGGTAGGTGGGCACGATCCGTGTGACAACAGCTCGACCAATCAGGCCAAGTTTGGGCTTCTGTGAGAAGGGAGAGGGTAAAACTGAGTAGTATCAAGGATACAAGGGCAAGTAAATAGTAAACAGGCTAAGGAATTCAAATAAGAGATTTAGAAAAATAAAAACACATCTTTTGTACAATGAAACCCAGGTTGGCCTACCTCAAAGTATTAGCAATTCAAATATACATGAGTGTAAAAATTATGGCCTCATTCAGACAAACTATGTTTTGGGTATAGATATTTTGAGAAGGGGTTTGAGTGGAAAGCCATGAACCTTCATAGCTAGTAGTGATTTGAAAAGTGGCCATTTGTGTTAAAATTTGATTTATATATGATTGTCTACGTGGCAGGTCGCGTAACAAGACTCCATGAGTAGGAGGCACTATGATTTTATATTTTTGATTTTTTTTGCGCATGAAATGACTCAATTAGATGGCTTAATCCCATCTGTTGACCAGCCACTTGAGGGTAAAACTGAGTATATTGCACTAGCCAGTATTAGTACTCGAGGGGAAAACTGAGTACATATATTTTTCCAGTGTAAGACTCAAGGGTAGAACTGAGTACACGTAACGGTGCTGACGTGCAGTCCTACGGACGCGTGTCGCGGTGAGCAGCGGTTAGCCGCGCGGTGCGCGTGTTGAGACCAAACGTCAACTGCTGAGACGAACCGTCACTTTGCCAGTACAGAGCCCCTCTCTCCCTCCCTCTGCACACAGTCTCATTATAACTTACGCATGCAACCACGCCTCTCACGTCCCATCACCTTCTCCAAAAAACCCCAGCCGCCCTACGCGCGCTCCCCTGCCGGCGATGGAGAAGAAGAATGCGCCGGCGGCCGTCGCCCCCAAGCCCGTCGCCTCCGAGCCCGTCGCCGCCGAGCCCGTCGCATCCGAGGTCGTCGCCGCCGAGCCCGTCGCCTCCGAGGGCGGCGCATCCAGGCGCGGCGCCTCCGTGAACTGGGCCTCTCTCAGGGCTGACGGACCACTTCACAAGATTGGCGCCTGCTTACTGGCGAACGAGGAGTATGTTGACACCTACTCTGCTTTGAGGCAAGTTTGTACTAATTGGCGCTCAGATTTACCTGAGCCCGACGTGCACCTGCACGAATGGATCATGGTAGAGCACGCCCTTCCACGCGCCGCTGAGTTCTCCTTCCTCCACCTCTGCACATCCCGCTACGTCACCATCGATCTAACGGAAGTTCATGCAAGATTCAAATTCCTCCATATCTATAGAGTTAATCCTTTTATTTTCAATCATAAACATCTTAGTGCTGAATGTTATCTTCATCAATCCCATATATTTTAGATACTACTTCGTTAGCTTTTGTCGTGGCGTCATCGTGCTTGCCCAGAAGAACCAGCCGCACAAGATACGGCTTCTGAACCCACTCACAAAGACATCAAACACTATATTTGAGGCGCAGATGCCATCTGTTATTCTGGAGTCAGTCACTGTAATGAAGTCCCCGACTATGCTCTTCGTTTCCACATATTACCCGGCGGAAATTGCTTGGGTCGATGAGAGCACTCCAACTAAGGGTATAGATGAAGATTGGGGAGAAGGAAGATTTTCGATCGAGCACTATTCTATGCGTTGCATTACCACGTTCAATGGTGAATTCTATGCACTAGCTATGAACAATTTTGAGTTCAAAACATTAGTGTGCACCAACAATGCCTAGTTGGAGCAGGGCGCGAGCAATGTCAACATGGAGACACTTTTTTCATTTCCAGAACTTGGAAATGACAAGTTCTACCTTGTGAAGTCGGATGGTGATCTGCTGCTTGTCTTGTTGGGCGGTCGTTTGGATGAAGGTCAAACATTGGTGTACCGTGTGGACACTGTGAGCCGCTCTCTGCATGCCATCAATAACATTGGCAGTCATGCCTTCTTCGTCCATCATGTCCGGTGTATCTCCGTCGACACCAGAGTGCACCCGACACTTCGACCTGGCTGCATCTACTACGCGGATTTGGGTTATATCAGAGAGTACTTTGATGATATGAACGTCTGGAATGAGTGGCCACTATGTGTGGATAGATTAGGAAAGTACGGTCTGAAAGATGAACAAAGGCCATACCGTTTGGAGGATGTATTGGCTGCACACTGCAGACGGAAGGAGTTCAATGAATATTTCTTTCGGACTAGAAAATGGAGCGACGAATATATATATGATGAATGAAGAACAGATTCATTCATCCTGGGGTATCCTAATCTTCATGTTGGGCATACATTGCGTCTTGTATTATTTTCAGCTTAGTTTGTCGTGAACATTAACATCGTTATTGGCTGCTTTTGGCTGCTGTATGCAGTTTATGTATTATACTTAGTTTTCTAGATTTATTATGCTGCTGTGAATTTATCCTATACTAGCTTCTAGATTTGCTACTAGATTTGTTACCATATTGGGCAAAAAACGAGGGCCAAAAGGCAACAATCATTGAAGAAAGACAGAAATAGAAGCTTCTCTAGATTTGATACTAATTTGGTGAAAAGAGAGAGAACTGTTACATAGAGAGAGGGGAAAAAGGCGCTCTGAAAAGGCAATGCCAATTTGGCCCGAGAGAGACAGAACCGAGCTCTCACGTATAACCAAACGCGGTCTCGTCCTGTCCCACGCGGTCCCTTTCTACCAGCCCCACGCGACGCGGCCCCACACGATGCGGCCCCACACGTCAGCACGGAAATGGTCAACTAAACGGGAATCCTCCCGTGCGACCTCCTTCTGAGGGTTTCAGACAACGGCTTGGGGAAAACTGAGGAAAAACTAACGAGCTGGGGAAAACTGAGTACAACTAACGACCCGAGGGCACGAAAATAGAAATCCCTAGATACTATCATCAATATGCAACTCAAAACAGTTCTCCAATGGAAAACAAACACTAATCATGCGTAGGGCTACGAAGCACTCCTCAAAGTCCGTATATACCCAAACTAGATTGTCCCACACTATCACCATGAACGCACTAGATAGTTCCAACAAACACCAACATTTCATAGAGACATTAACCAAAAAGATACACATGATGCGCACACTAGTCACCTTCACACCATGATACAAGGTATCTCCGAAGATTACAAATAATAAGCACGGGAGTAGCATAATATCTGAATAATAACATCTACCAATTCAACTAGATACAAAGCTCACGATCACATAAAGATCACATCATGGGAGATAGAGGTGAACCACATAGCTACCGGTAGAGCCCTCAGCCCCGGGGGAGAACTACTCCCTCCTCATCATAGGAGACAACAAGGTTGATGGAGATGGCGGTGAGGTCGATGGAGACGGCGATGGAGACCGATGGAGATGGCTCCGGGGGCACTTCCCCGTCCCGGCAGGGTGCCGGAACAGAGACTTCTGTCCCCCGAAATTTGTCTTCGATGGTGGCGGCGCTGCGGAACTGTTCTGGGAAAAATGCCGATTCTTCTAGGGTTTTCCGTCGGGAGGCTTCTTATAGGCGAAGGGGCGTCGTCAGGAGTGGACCAGGGGCTCCTCACCACAGGTGGGCGCGGCTAGGGCCTAGGTCGCGCCCCCTCATGGTGTGGGTAGCCTCTGGCCCCTCTCCAACTCCCGTTTGGTCTTCGGTACTCTTCCGGGAAAAATACGACTTCTGGAACTTATTTTGTCCAATTCCGAGAATATTTCCTGTGTAGCTTTTCTGAAACACAAAAATAGCAGAAAACAGGGAACTGGCACTATGGCATCTTGTCAATAGGTTAGTTCCAGAAATCGCATAAAAACGCCACGAAGTGTAACGAAACACGAGGCAAATGGTATAAAAACAAGCATGGAGCATCAAAAATTATAGATAGGTTTGAGACATATCAGCATCCCCAAGCTTAAATCCTGCTCGTCCTCGAGTAGGTAAGTGATAACAAAAGAAATAATTTTTGAGGTGACATGCACCTACACAATCTTGATCATTTATGTAAGCGTTGTGCGCTGGGATCAAAAGAACTTAAAAAATGGGCATGAAAGGTATAATCTTGATAGAAGAAACTTAGCAACCATGTTATAACATGAAAAAGAACACAAATGAAAGATCATGAAAATGAAACAATGAAAGTCAAACGTGTGTTCAAATCATATGGAAAAACATAGTAAATGGTTTTCAGCTTGTCCTTCATGAGAGAGCAAAACATAAATGCATAGGACACCTTCAAGTTTAAGAGGGCGACTAGATACAAGTAATTTAAGAACAAGTGAAACCAACATCATGAATCAATCAATGAAAACTTTGGGACAATGCACATTATACTCAAAATGACAACTATGCTCTCTTAGACAGTGCATAAAGGTAGAAGGTGGTGACTCAACATAAAAAGTAAAAGAAAGGCCCTTCGCGGAGGGAAGCAGTGATTAAACATGTGCTAGAGCTTTTCATTTGTAAAATAGAGAGATAAAAATTGGGTTTTGAGAGGTGGTTGTTTCATATCAACGACTGGCAATGGGGTCTTACTATCTTCCATAATAAACAAGTGAGAGTGGTTTTGAGTTCTTTGAAAATTTGGCACATTGGTGCTCTTTTATAAAGCTTTGGCACTCCTCCCCACCTTTTTTCCTTTCTCAAACCATGGCTAACTGATTCCATCGGGTGCCCACCAACATTCACATACCATGGAGTGCCTTTTTTCTTTTTAGAATTAGATTGCAATGGTCTAACCAGCTCCCTTGCAAAATTAATGACGAGCAGATGAAGCTGCCTAGTCGAGGGGTACTTAATTTAATATGGAAGATAGCAATTCTGACCACTACATCCCCATGAGCTAAAAACAGTGGCACAAAATGAGAAGTAGTTGAAAGTTTTGAAAGGTAGCACATGAAAATTTACTTGGAATGGCTTACAAATACTATGCATAGGAATTTATAGTGGGCTCAATGGCAAACTTGGTTTTTAGGGGTTGGATGCACGAGTAGAGCTCATACTCAGTACAAAATGAAGGCTAGCAAAATACTGGGAGCGACCAACTAAGAGAGCAATAACGGCCATAATCATACATAGCGACAAAGCGATATTAAAAGAAGCATAAGATGGCATCAAAAGTCAAAAACTAAATGATCATAGAGGCTATGGAGACTTTGTATGAGTCTAACATGTGTGAGCATGCGCCAAGTCAACCCAAATAAAGCATCAAAGGAGAAACCCAAAATAATGCTTCCAAATAATTAAAACATCGCATGATTTTTTCAAAGGCTCATTAAGCAATCTCAGTCATTTGAGACAAGTCATGCTACAGCAAAACCACTAAGCATACTATCAAAAAGACATCAAGCACGACATGCAAAATCCTAGGCCGCAGTCTACACAAGCTCCTTTTTGTACCACTTTTTTGCATAAAGCTTTTTCTCTTTTCCAACACCATTCGAACTTTTTTGAAACAACTCTTTTGATGAAAACCAACATGGACCAGAGGTCAAAATACACCTTGATGCAAAGATATAACAAGATCTGAACATAAATCAAGGTGAAAAATGAAAGCTAAACGCAGTAGCAGAAAAAGAGAACACTCGTTGAACGATAAGAGTGAAAAACGGAGTGTTCTTGGCAAATGAAAAGTGGAATAAGTTTCTCTCCAAAACAACATGATGTGATCAAACCATTTATTGCAGCAAACAAAACAAAATAAAACTGAAAGCAAAAACAAAGACGCTCCAAGAAAAATGCATAGTGCATAAAGCAATAAAAATATAGTGTGTTGAAAGGTGACCTAATTTTTGCCGATGAAGAAGGGGTGCCTCGGGGGCATCCCCAAGCTTTGACGCTTGTACCTCTTGAATATTTCTTGGGGTGACATGGGCATCCCCAAGCTTGATCTTTTGTCCACTCTTCAACTCATCTCATCATTCTCCAATCCCTACACTTGAAAACTTCCTTCATACAAAACTCAACACAATTCTATTAGCAATGTTAGCATAAACATAATAATGAATCAACCCTTATTGCTTCAGGTTTCAACTCAAAACCATCACATATAAATCATATACTACTGTAGCAACTTCCACAAAAGTTCCGTGATCAAAAGAACTCAAAAAGAAAGCGATAAAGCGGCAAACACAAATATTGGCAGAAATCTATCAAAACAGAACAGCTGACAAAGGTCGAATTTTTAGAGGGTTTTCTGTTGCTCAAATCAAAAAGTGTATAACTAATGAAAGTTTGGATATAACCTGGGGTATATGCACAAGAAATCGCAGGTCTAAAAGATATTCTGAGAATTTTCACGAATTTTTACGGTCTAGCACCGAAAACAATTTTAAGACAGCAACATCCCCAAATCTTACCTCACTCAAATTAGAGGCTTCTCTTGGCACAAAAATGAAATAAAAAGGATAAGGAGCGATTATTACAGTAGTAATAACTTCCAAGACTCAAAATAAAAGAAAAAGAACTGAAAGTAAAAAACATTGGGTTATCTCCCAAGAGTGCTTTTTTTTAACGCCTTTGAGCTAGGCGCAGTAGTTTGCAAAGATGCTCATGTAGACGCCATAAAAGAGCTTAAGGCAAAGGCGCTATATAAGAACTTGAAGCAAGAGAGAGCATCAAAAAGCAAATATGAAATACATTTAAATCTAAACCACTTCCTATTAAAAATAGTCTTGTAAAGAGACAAGTCATGAAAGCTCAAAGCAAAAGGCATAGGAAGGCAAAACAAGTACAACTTCAAGAATTGCAACATAAAGAGGGGAAACTCAATATTGTTGAGATCCATCAAACCATGTTTCCCTCTCTCATAATAACTTTCAGTAGCATCATGAATAGAACTAACCATATAACTATCACATAAAGCATCCCTATCATGAGCCACATGCATAAAAGAATTAATACTCCCCACATGAACAATCGTAGTAGGAGCAGATTCAACAGAATAATTATTCTCAACACCATAATCATCAAAAACAGGAGGCATATTGTAATCATAACTAATTTTTTCCTCAAAAGTAGGTGAACTGAAAACATTATACTCATCATTGTAACCATCATAGACTAGAGGTTCAGTATCATCACAAGCTAGAGAACAACTATTTCGCAAAGCATATTCATCAAACATATCATCATAAGAAGGAACATGGATAGTACTAATGGCACAACAATTATTAACCTTAGAATGGGTACCAAAAAGATTTTCAATATCAAAAGTAGAGTGCTTTTCCCAATCATGATCACTAACATAGGTAACAGGCATGGGAACATCATCCCAATCAGAATTATCATAATCTATAGTAGGATCATAATGCTTAGGGGAAGATACCGTGTCCTCTCGCCTTTTACTCCTCTTCTTCTTCTTCTTCTTCTTTTTCTTCTTCATACTCTTCTCACTCTCTCCTTTAGGAGGGAGAGACTTGAAGGGCATCTTCTCCACATATCCTTTAGGAGGGAAAGGCATCTTCTCCACATAATCTGGTTTACTAACAGAAACAATAGAAGAAACTTTGGAGGATTCCTGCTCTCTATTAATAAGATAGAAACATCTATTAGTCCTATCATAGCTTGGCAAAACATCATGTTTTATAAGATTTTGTAAGTAAGTATTTGCAAGGCAATCTTTAACACAATAGAGATGACAACCATGAAGGGTACTATTAATATCAGAATCACTCTGAAAGGACGAGATGTCGCCTAGAGGGGGGGTGAATAGGCGTTTTAAAAACTATTATGGATTTGTCTTGTAAGAATGCAGAATTAAACTAACGTTTATTTTACAAGCACAAAACCTAAATAAGCTAGGCTCAACTAAGTGCACCAACAACAACTAGAGCTAAGCAAGATAGCACAAGATATAATTCACAAGTGATAAACAAGATATAAGTACTTTAAGCATGAAGGCTATCACAAGGAAATAAACTCAGGTATAGAAATAACCGAGGCATGCGGAGACGAAGATGTATCCCGATGTTCACTTACATAAAGTAAGCTAATCACCGTTGGAGAAATGCGGGAAACCACGAAGGCTCCCGAATGCCATGAAGGCTCACCTTCTTCTCCGAGCCCCCCACGAAGCTAGGGACCCCTTCTTATGGTTAGCTTTTCCTCCACTCCGGAGATGGCAAGCTCCACAACCACTTCACAACTCCCACGAAGGGGAAGCCCGGGCCTCTTCACAATCTTCCACGAAGAGGTCACCGAGGCACCAACCGCCAAGCCAACTAGGAGGTCACCCTCCAAGAGTAATAAGCTCACGGTCTCTCACTCGAACAAATCGTAATGGAGAGCTCAACACTATGCAAGGATGCAAAGCAAGAACACAAGGGGAAGTGCTCAAATCCTTCTCTCTCAAATCCCACCAAGGCAACAAATGCTATGGAGGAGTTAGAGAGGAAGAACAAGGGTGGAGGTCAACCAATGACTCCAAGATCTTGATTTAAAGGATTCCCCTCACTTAGAGGAGGAATGATTTGGTGGAGATTGTAGATCAAGATCTCCTCTCTCAAATCCCTCAAAAAGATGCAAGAATCATTGGAAGGAAGAGGGAGAAGGAAAGCTCAAGAGGGTCAACAATGGAGGTGTATTTCATGCTCAAGAATCTTGAAACATTTGGGGAAGAAGACCCCTTTTATAGTCCTCAAGGAAAACTAGCCGTTTGGGGTGAAACTGGAATTCCCGGTTGAATTCTCGGTTTGACCAGAAATTCTCGATTGAATTCTCGGTTGAATTTCCGGTTTAAACCGAGCCAAAACCGAAAATATAAGAAAACAGTTCTACAACTTTTCGGTTGATTTTTGGTTGAATTTCCGGTCCAAACCGAGCTCGGAACCGGCAGAAAATATCCTCACGAAAAATGCGATAACTTTTACATCCGGACTCGGATTTTAGCAAACTTGGGATTTTTGAAAAGCTAAGAAAAATATCTATCCAATGGAGACCATAAAACCCAAGAAGTAGTAAGAGATAAAATACCAAATAAGAAGAGGTGAAAACCTCTTTTAAGAAAGAACCGGTAAAACCTCCAAACTCGAAAACGCGATAAAAGATGCATACGGATTCCGTTTTCGATGAGCTTGGACTTGTTGGAAAGCTAGCAACAAGCACAAGAACCTCACAAGGCGAAACACCAAGAAGCAACAAATTAGGAAGATGCAAAGTATGCAAAGGATTGAGCTCCCTAAGACGATGTGATCAAGTTACCCAACCGAAGGCCCCTCTTGATAGTGCGGCTATCTATCCTATAACCCGGTCTCCCAACAAACACCTTGAGACCGGTAAAAGGAAAACCTAGCAAGGACAAACCTTTGCCTTGTGCACCCCGCTTGATTTTGATGATGATGCTTCATGCTTCCGTCAAGCCGGAATGCTTCACTTGATCATTGTTGCTTCATGAAGACTTCCAATATGCTCCCCCATACACCACTATGGGATACCTTCACTAAGGCATGTCTTCACAATTCCATTATCACCAAATGGATGACAAGCTTCAAGCATATGATCTTCTTGAGATGCTTATCTTGAAACTTGCACTTTGCAACCTTGATGATAACCACCACTTGATGTCATCCTTTCATGGTCTATATAAAATCTCACTAGTGATGCATATCCATGACACAATACCTAACCCACATAGACAACACAAACACATATGTAATGGGTTAGTTCACAAAGCATAATTGACAAACCATACCATACCACAAGACCAATTGGTCCCATGTGGCACATTCTTTATGCTTCATGTGTTGACCAATCTAGAATCCAATCTTTGATCTTAGCCTTGGTCAACCTTGAATCTTCTCATGCTCTACCACAATATCTTGAGCCACATAAAGAATTCTTCATTTGATTGCATGCTCTAGGTATTAGTCAATCATATCTCAACTCATGAGACCATCATGACCTCGACATAGAGCCATATCTTGAATTCTTCTCTTGTAGCCAAACTCTTAAGATCTTGAAACTCCTTGGCTTAACACATAAGCTAGAGCATGGATTACATGAGTTCTACACAAGAACTACATCTTTATTTCTTCTTCTTGATCATAATGAATTCATCTCTTCTATTCAATGATCTTGATGCCAATACTTAAGATAAAACTTTATCTTCATGGCATCCAAGCCTTGAATCCAACACACGGACTTCAAGCAATTCCTATGAACAATTCCTTCACAAAAATCTCAATGAAAACATTAGTCCATAGGGATTGTCATTAATTACCAAAAACACACTTAGGGGCAATTACCCTTATAATCTCCCCCATTTTGGTAATTGATGACAATCTCAACAAGAGGGTTTATATAATGAATGATAGAAACTAATATGCAACTTATCCGAGAATAAATTGCATACAAGAGGTTGTATTTGATATGGTCAAGTAACACGAAGCTACTACCGCATATCAAAATCAATTGTACTCACATAAACTACAACAAATATGGTTGATGTGAGAGCAACCAAAATATATAGAGCAAACTCCCCCACAATATATGCACGTGTGATGAACTTGAATTTCATTGCATACATTGTCAAGATAAACCTTTGATGGAGTTTACACTATATATTCAACCATGCAAAACATCTAACAAAGAAGAGATGCATGAAAGGCAAACACTTAAGCACAACCAAACTTAAGTATAAAAACCATTTACCTTAAACCCTCTAAACTTCTCCCCCATTGGCAACGATTGCCAAAATGGATGAAGGAATTTAGAAGGCCAATATAGTATGAGTTCCTCCCCAAGATGTGCATTGCTCATAAAAATGAGTGAAATCATATGCACTTATCAAATTAACAATATTTGGAGGAAGTCAAACCATATTGAGGATCAAAGATTACAAAAAGATGACATAGTGAAGGAAGCTTCAACGAATGAAGCAAGCAAGCAATCAAGAGACCCAAAGAACCAATTGGACACAAGAAGAAGTGATGATAAGAGCTACTAGGTGCTTTAAATGAAATAAGGAAGCTCCCCAAGGTTCATGCATAAATTTGAATTTTTGTTGCATTTGAATACAATATGTACAAACATGGAATCCTCACTCCCTCTATATCATTTAAAACAAAACATGAGCACGAAAGAATACAAAAGGATCAATACGCTTATCGAAGTGAACTTTAGTCCAAAAAGATTCACGAGATATGAGTGCGAGAAGAAGCAATAAATAATAAACAAGCTCTCATAAATCAAGTTCTTACCAACACCATCAAGAACAAAATGGATAAGAAAGATGGTCGGCAAAGAACGAGGATATCAAGGGAAGAAATTAACACTCTTATGCATATACATTTCTAAGTGGACAAAAAATCATGGTGAACAATCCACAAAGGAACATGTATACACAAGAGATTAGTTGAACTTAAGGAAGACATGATATCCAAGAGAGAGTCATAGAATATACCAAATAGCTTTGCTAGAAAGCATAAATAGCTCAAGGCTCCATTTTCCATTATGGTATATTAATAAACTCCCCACGCAAAATCATCAAAGCCATCACAACTAGCAATAAGGGATCAAAAGATAGTCGGGATGCTTTGAAAGGCAACAAGCATAATAAAGAAGGGTACAACTTGCAACATTATCTATATTGCACGTGAGAGAGCGTTGAGGAAATAATATGCAATAAATTGCTAAAAAGGCATATTTGGGATTGGTGAATCATAAACATGATTTTATATACTTCCCATCATATGCACTCATCTCAACTTGCTCATATATGAAATAAAGAGATTTCTTTATAAGACCTTTGCAAGAACCGCAACATTTGCAAATAAATATTATCATGCCAAGAACCAACCTACAAGAGTTGGGATGCTAGAAAAGTATGCATGAATGTTATACTTGTTACCGAGATAGCAATGGTGTGATGTAGTAGATAGGAGTTCACCGATCATCCTAGCTTGTCTCCAATAATCATATGGTGATAGCACCTTCCTTATAAATGAGACAAGCATCCATTGCATCTCCAATGTACCTAAGACAACATTCAAGTACATCTTGGTCCCCAAACTTATTGGGTCCAAAGTGGTTAGAATAACCACAATACATATGATAGGATCCATATAAATATGTGCATAGTTAGAGATGAAATTTGAATTTCATGCACATCTTAGCCCTTTAGGATTTGATGGAGTATAACATATATATTGGATCAAAGAAAGCAACTAAGACACAAAATTAAGCATAAAGAGAATATGCATGCACCTAGCTTTCAAGATCCAAAGAAGATACAATTTAGACAAAAACACCAAGAGTACAAGGAGGTATAAAAGGTGTGGTAAAACACATTAGTTGTCCAAATAGTATCAATGGAACAAATCAACAAATGATTTATTCAACAAAATTCAATGAATGAACCTAACAACTCATTGAGCAAGAAAGAAATAAAAAAAACACATGCTCAAAGATTTATCTCATTCAAGCAAATAAATCATAGAAGAAGAAATGAGATAACTAACTCCCAAAAGAGCAAGGTTCCAACAAATAAATCAAACCCTCTACGATTTTCAAAATGGCACAAGTACAAAAAGAAAAATGGTTTGTCCTACATCAACACACACTTGATGGGGATCAAGAGATGAGATAAAGTCAAGCAAAAAGATCCTCAAGAAGGCAATAAGACAATGGGAGTCAAAATAATTTCTCGGTAAGAAATATGGGCAATAAGAGGCAAATTCCAAGGTGAAGATGATCTAGAAGAATTACCACGCATGTATATGAATACCAATTGTCAAAGACAAGAAGTTCATATTGGAATTATTTTCTGGTGGTGTATTGCAAAGATATTCAAGATCAACTTCACAATAAAAGGCATATGGTTAAATATTCAAATTAAGCACCATGCATGAAAAAGGATTCTTGGTAGCTCCAAAAATAGTCAAAAAATCATGCAAAGCAATGATTAGAGTAACTAGAAGCAAAAGGCTTCCTACTTATGATATATATAAATATATTTGAGTGAAACCGCACCAAGAATTCTTACTCAAACCAAGACCAAAGAAATGAGCTATAAAATCTTTTAAGAGAGAGCGGAGCTTGTTTGAGAAAACATGCCACCTAGGAACAAGATAATTAACAATATCAACACTAAGTGGCAATACCTCAAAAGTTCACATTTCCTAGGCTTGTGATATGCACAAGGCATATTACTCCCCCATAATGTGATATTCAATTCTTTACTACAAGAGGCAAATAAAATCCAACTAGAGATAATTAATGGAGATATAGAATTTCAATTTCTCATGAGCATGGCATACCACATAGAGACTAGGTAATCTTGCAATATCAATACTAAGTGGTATTACTCATGTGCACACATTTATAGGATTGTGAGGTGCCAATGGCAAATCACTCCCCCAAAATGGGATGTTCCATTATCACTCAATAAGAGCCAAATAAGATACCAACAAGATGCATTAGAGGCTCAAATCAAACACACAAGTATATGATGTGCCAAACAACCAACACCTACTTGAATACACAAGTTAAGCAGGTATAAGGAACAACATATACAAACATGTGCCAAACAACCAACACCTACTTGAATACACAAGTTAAGCAGGTATAAGGAACAACATATACAAACACATACTTGGTACAAAACCAAAACATGCAAAGGGGCAAGTAACTTACAATGTAAAGAGGTTAAGTACAAGTTACCGCAAAGAGGCACATTGGATATAAAATGATAGTGTCAATGACTTGGCTTGATGAAATAAAATTAATGAAGATCCCTTAATTCTTCATGAGGTAGCCAAGTCTCCAATGCCCTCCAGAAACACCTACTGATCAAGTTTTAGCTTGTTGGTCCCCAACCAAGTTGGGTCCTAAGAGGTTAGTCACAATAGGCTTGGCAACCCAAATGGTCCTTTTCTTGGCACCACTTTGAGTTCCAACAAACTTGGCAAAGATATTTCCATCCTTATCTTTCCTAAGAGAATAATCATCATCAACAATGATAGGATTAGATAAGGTACCGCTTAAGCATGAAAAAGCAAAATGCCCCTTCTCACGGCAAATATAGCAACAAGTGCTTCCCTTTCTCTTCTTCATTGATTTCTTGATTTGGGAAGCTTCATCTTGTTTCTTCTTGGGAAGTGGCCTATCTTCAACTTGAGGTCGAACTTGAGCTTGACCTTGTGCCCGCTTCCCTTGTTGCTTCTCACTCAAGTGCTTCTTCTTCAATGGGCAAGATCTCACATGATGCCCTTCAATCTTGCGCTTGAAGCAAACAATCTTGGCCAAATTCTTGACTTGGTCTTGTCCCTTCTTCTTCTTGTTGCTCTTGGACTTGTTCTTGTCATTGGAGTTGAATCCAAGTCCACTCTTGTTATTAGGGGATTTTTGCACACTCAAAATATTATCAAGTGTGGATTTCCCTTCATGACGCTTCTCCAAGTCTTTCTCCAAACTAGTGACTTGGTCTTTGAGCTCTTTGATTTCCTCTATAAGGTTAGTAGTAATACAAGTACTAGAGGAAGTAGAAGCTTCATTGTTAGAGCAACAAGGTATATCAAGTAATTCATCACAAGATGTAGAAATATTATGCCTAGACAAATTACTAGGACTAGCACAAGGTAATATAGCATTTTGGTTCAAAGTAGTGCTAATGTCTAAATGAGGCTCACAAGATGTTTTCTTAGTGATACTTGCCTCATGAGCTAACTTTAGCCCATTATAAGAGATTAGGAGATCCCCATTAGAGCCCGAGAGCTTTTCATGGCTTTCCTCCAATTTCTTATAATTGCTTGTTAGCAACTCAAGTTGAGCCCTTAGCTCAACATTCTCCTTCAATATAGATGCTTCACAAGAAGTAGAGTTAGTAGAACAAGCATCATTAATAGATTAAGCATTTGTAAGCTCATAAGATTTAATAGATTGAGATAGGGAGGAATTAGTATGCTTTTCTTCGGATAGCTCTTGCTTGAGGAGATTGAATCTCTGTTTCCCCTCATCAACGAGGGAGTTCAATTCCTTAATGGTTTCCTTGTGTTCAAACAAGGTTTCCATTAAGTGTTCGACTTTAGCACGAGCATCATTATTACCACAAAGAGATGCATACACAATTCCCATCTCATGCAAGAAAGCTTCATTATCATCATCAACATCATCATCACTCTCATCATTATGAGATGTTTTGGGATACAAAGTAGGAGTTACCTTTGACCCGCTTGCCATAAGGCACATGTGAACTTGGGGAGATGATGAGGGACCATCAATAGAAGCACATTCTTCATTGTCGAGTGTAGGACAAGCTCTTGCGAGATGTCCATACTCGTGACATTCATAGCATTGCCTCCTCTTGATAGCAACCTTCTTGGTTCTTCTATTAATTTCTTCTTTAATTATGTGACCCAATTTTTCTTTAATTTCCTCTATATGGTTAGTCAAATAACAACTAGAGGAAATAGAATCATTTTGAGTATGGTCACAACTAGAAACAAGCATATCATCACAAAATTTAATCAAGTAAATTCTAGGAGATATGCAAGGACCTTTAACACAAGAATGAGTAAAGAATTTATTGCAAGAAGTGTTTAGGTCCAAACTCTCTACACCCTTAGGATTTATAGAAATAGAATCATTGGTGCAAAGAGCAAGACTACCATCATCACATATGATTTCTTCACTCACCATATCATTACCTTGTGACAAGTCACATGTTGGTGAAGTGGAAGAACTTGAACACTCATCACGACCGGATGTGGAAGCAACTTGGAGCTCTTCATGATGTGAAGATGAAGAGAGCTCCTTGGGTTCACTTTCAACCTCAAGAGAAATGGACCCACCAAATGACTCTTCTAGCTTGGTCCATATCTCATGAGACGTCTTGCACTTTTAACCCATCAAGCAAACATAAACTATGGAGCTCATAGACAATAAAATTTCATTAGATACTTGAGCTTCAAGATGTAAATTTTTCTCATCCTCAATAGATAGATTTTGAAGATCCATCGGAGGAGAAAAATGTACATCTAGAAATCGCTCTATATTTGGACACAAAGTCCGAAGATTAGAAAGCATGCGATTTCTCCATAGCATATAATTTGTGCCATCAAAAATAATTGTGTCATTGTGCACTAAATAACTAGCCGACATCTTTACTCTCAAGGCGGTGAAGCCTAAACAAGGAGAGACCTTACTCTGATACCAATTGAAAGGACGAGATGTTGCCTAGAGGGGGGTGAATAGGCATTTTAAAAACTATTACGGATTTGGCTTGTAAGAATGTGGAATTAAACTAACGTTTATTTTACGAGCACAAAACCTAAATAAGCTAGGCTCAACTAAGTGCACCAACAACAACTAGAGCTAAGCAAGATAGCACAAGATATAATTCACAAGTGATAAACAAGATATAAGTACTTCAAGCACGAAGGCTATCACAAGGAAATAAACTCGGGTATAGAAATAACTGAGGCACGCGGAGACGAAGATGTATCCCGATGTTCACTTACATAAAGTAAGCTAATCACCGTTGGAGAGATGCGGGAAACCACGAAGGCTCCCAAACGCCACGAAGGCTCACCTTCTTCTCCGAGCCCCCCACGAAGCTAGGGACCCCTTCTTATGGTTAGCTTTTCCTCCACTCTGGAGATGGCAAGCTCCACAACCACTTCACAAATCCCACGAAGGGGAAGCCCAGGCCTCTTCACAATCTTCCACGAAGAGGTCACCGAGGCACCAACCGCCAAGCCAACTAGGAGGTCACCCTCCAAGAGTAATAAGCTCACGGTCTCTCACTCGAACAAATCGTAATGGAGAGCTCAACACTATGCAAGGATGCAAAGCAAGAACACAAGGGGAAGTGCTGAAATCCTTGTCTCTCAAATCCCACCAAGGCAACAAATGCTATGGAGGAGTTAGAGAGGAAGAACAAGGGTGGAGGTCAACCAATGACTCCAAGATCTTGATTTAAAGGATTCCCCTCACTTAGAGGAGGAATGATTTGCTAGAGATTGTAGATCAAGATCTCCTCTCTCAAATCCCTCAAAAAGATGCAAGAATCATTGGAGAAAAGAGGGAGGAGGAAAGCTCAAGAGGGTCAACAATGGAGGTGTATTTCGTGCTCAAGAACCTTGAAACATTTGGGGAAGAAGACCCCTTTTATAGTCCTCAAGGAAAACTAGCCGTTTGGGGCGAAACTGGAATTCCCGGTTGAATTCTCGGTTTGACCGGAAATTCTCGGTTGAATTTCCGGTTTAAACCGAGCCAAAACCGAAAATATAAGAAAACAGTTCTGCAACTTTTCGGTTGATTTTCGGTTGAATTTCCGGTCCAAACCGAGCTCGGAACCGGTAGAAAATATCCTCATGAAAAATGCGATAACTTTTACATCCGGACTCAGATTTTAGCAAACTTGGGCTTTTTGAAAAGCTAAGAAAAATATCTATCCAATGGAGACCATAAAACCCAAGAAGTAGTAAGAGATAAAATACCAAATAAGAAGAGGTAAAAACCTCTTTTAAGAAAGAACCAGTAAAACCTCCAAACTCGAAAATGCGATAAAAGATGCATACAGATTCCATTTTTGATGAACTTGGACTTGTTGGAAAGCTAGCAACAAGTACAAGAACCTCACAAGGAGAAACACCAAGAAGCAACAAATTAGGAAGATGCAAAGTATGCAAAGGATTGAGCTCCCTAAGACGATGTGATCAAGTTATCCAACCGAAGGCCCCTCTTGATAGTGCGGCTATCTATCCTATAACCCGGTCTCCCAACAAACACCTTGAGACCGGTAAAAGGAAAACCTAGCAAGAACAAACCTTTGCCTTGCGCACCCCGCTTGATCTTGATGATGATGCTTTATGCTTCCGTCAAGCCGGAATGCTTCACTTGATCATTGTTGCTTTATGAAGACTTCCAATATGCTCCCCCATACACCACTATGGGATACCTTCACTAAGGCATGTCTTCACAATTCCATTATCACCAAATGGATGACAAGTTTCAAGCATATGATCTTCTCGAGATGCTTATCTTGAAACTCACACTTTGCAACCTTGATGACAACCACCACTTGATGTCATCCTTTCATGGTCTATATGAAATCTCACTAGTGATGCATATCCATGACACAATACCTAACCCACATAAACAACACAAACACACATATGTAATGGGTTAGTTCACAAAGCATAATTGACAAACCATACCATACCACAAGACCGATTGGTCCCATGTGGCACATTCCTTATGCTTCATGTGTTGACCAATCTAGAATCCAATCTTTGATCTTAGCCTTGGTCAACCTTGAATCTTCTCATGCTCTATCACAATATCTTGAGCCACATAAAGAATTCTTCATTTGATTGCATGCTCTAGGTATTAGTCAATCATATCTCAACTCATGAGACCATCATGACCTCGACATAGAGCCATATCTTGAATTCTTCTCTTGTAGCCAAACTCTCAAGATCTTGAAACTCCTTGGATTAACACATAAGCTAGAGCATGGATTACATGAGTTCTACACAAGAACTACATCTTTATTTCTTCTTCTTGATCATAATGAATTCATCTCTTCTATTCAATGATCTTGATGCCAATACTTAAGATAAAACTTTATCTTCATGGCATCCAAGCCTTGAATCCAACACATGGACTTCAAGCAATTTCTATGAACAATTCCTTCACAAAAATCTCAATGAAAACATTAGTCCATAGGGATTGTCATTAATTACCAAAAACACACTTAGGGGCAATTACCCTTACACACTCATATCTATCAAAGAAGTCTTTCTAGATATCTCTTCACACTCCAAAAACAAAGTAAGCTCATCATGCTGATTGAGAGTAATCTTGTCATCACAATACAAATTTATGGTACTCATCCGATTAAATGGGCATTGAAAATTAAAGTGACCCATGTTATCGCAAAGTTCACAAAGAAAAGGATAAAGCTCACAAACCTTTTCACCAAGCTCATCTAGAGCCCTGATCCACATATTGGTTTCTTCATTCCCATGGGTGATGCAATAATCTTCCTTGTTGTGACTCTGTTCACAAGGTCTATGTACTCCACAAAAATTAACATGCTTATAGGAAGTAGTACTTTCAGAAATTTGAGCATGTTTATTGCAATCATCAATAACAATATCACTAATACGTCTCCAACGTATCTATAATTTTTTATGCTCCATGCTTGTTTTTACACCATTTGCCTATTGTTTCGTTACACTTTGTGACACTTTTATGCAGTTTCCGGAACTAACCTATTAACGAGTTGCCACAGTGCCAGTTCCCTGTTTTCTGCTGTTTTTGTGTTTCAGAAGTGATGCACAGGAAATATTCTTGGAATTGGACGAAACAAGTTCCTGAAGTCTTATTTTACCTGGAAGCTTCCAGAGATCCGAAGGAGAGTAGGAGGGGGGCCACCAGGGCCCCACACGCAGGGGTGGCGCGGCCAGGCCCCTGGCCACGCGGGCCCCGCGTGAGGGAGCCTGGCTCCACCTCTGACATCGCCCCTTCGCCTATAAAGACCCCCCGACGGAAAAAACCTAAGTACCCGATCACTTTTCCAGAACACATCGCGATCCTCCGCCGCCGTCGACCCGAAGATCGGGAGGGTCCAGAAGCTCTTCCCGGCACCCTGCCAGAGAGGGGAATCACCACCGGAGGTCTTCTTCATCGCCATGCTTGCCTCCGGAGCGATGAGTGAGTAGTCTACCTTGTACTATGGGTCCATAGCAGTAGCTAGATGGTTGTCTTCTCCACCATGTGCTTCATGTTTAGATCTCATGAGCTGCCCTACATGATTGAGATCACCGTTATGTAATTCTACATGTTTGGTTTGTTGGGATCCGATGATTATTGGTGTTTATGATTGAGTTGCTGTACTGAATATTATCTTTTGTTATCTCTATGTTGTTTATGATCTTGCATGCTCTCCGTTGTTACTAGCTATCTTGGCCGAGTAGTTGCTAGTGACTCCAAGAGGGGGTATTTATGCTCGATAGTGGGTTCATGCCTCTATTTAACCTGGGGGAGTGACAGAAACCTCTAAGGTTGTAGATGTGCTGTTTCTACTAGGGAGAAAACAACATTCATATGCTCAAGGGCATATGCTTTGTTTACATTACACACTTTGCTTAATGCAATTATCCATTGTTTGCAACTTAATACTTTTGGGGTGTTCGGATTGATATCCCCGGGAGTGGATTATTAGTCATAGATGCAGTTGGATGGCGGTCTATGTATTTTGTTGTAATGCCCAGAGTAAATCTCATAGTGATCTTCTTGACATATCACGTTTATCTTTATTCTATCAATTGCCCAACTGTAATTTGTTTACCCAGCATGTGTTATTTTATCTATGGAGAGACACCACTAGTGAACTGTGGACCCCGGTCCTATTTACATCATATTGCTATCACCTGTTTACTTTACTCGCACTGTTTACTTTACTCGCATACCTTACTGTTTTCCACTCGATACACTCATAACCTTTGTTTCAAGCAAACCGGTGAGATTGACAACCTCATCGTAAGTTGGGAACAAAGTACTTGGTTGTGTGTGTGCAGGTTCCGCGTTGCTACTGGCCGAAGACGAGTCAACAAGTGCGCCCTTGTTGGAGTGCTATTAAGCCAGTCTGCATCACCTTCAGTCGTTTGTCTCTCCTCTCCAAGATCGATATTAAACCTTGGTTTCTTAACTGAGGGAAAACTAGCTGCTATACTCATCACACCTTCCTCTTGGGGTTCCCAACGGGCTGGTCATCACCACGCACAAGGAAACTTCTGGTGCAATCAACCACGCGCCAGCAGCTAATTTTCTGGCGCCGTTGCCGGGGAGGAAGAAGAAGACTTCTGCGAGGGGAGTTTTTCACACGCACATCCTTTACTTTGTTATTGTTTTGCTTTACTCTATTTATTTTACTTGCATTGCTTTTTATCAAAAATCCAAAAAAAATTAGAATCCTTGGTAGTTGTTATTTCTTTACTTTAGTTTATCATGTTGATCCCTAAGTACGTTCTGGAGGACCTCTCAGTAGGTAGTGGTTCGATTATTGGTAAGAGTAACATTGAGGAGTTCTTTAATCACATTAGTATGCATGAGGAAGTTGAGGAGAAATCTTTGGTTGAGCTAGCTCCTAGTATTGAAGTTGCTTCTGCTTATTTGATTCACATGTTGGAAACTAGGTTTGCTAGTCTTAATCCTTTCACGCAATACATGTTCCTTAAGCTTCATGAAATTGAGGATCCCGAAAAGAAAGCTTTTATCTTGGAAACTTTGCGTATAGAATTTAAGGATATCATTATTGAAGCAAGGAAAGTTCTTAAACGTTTTGATAAACTCGGTTCACCCATAAAGGTTATTAGTACAAACGATGAAGAGGCCGAAATACCTATATCTTGCAAGCTCTTGGGATTGTGTGAAGCTTTCAAAAATAATTTTGACTGGATCTGTCCTGAAAATCTTTTTGATGAAAATAGTGTACCAAAGCATGATCACAAAGGGTCTTCAAAAACTTATGTGGATGAAATATAATGCCTTATTGACAAGACCTCTACTATTGATCTCAATGCTTCTTCTGATGTTATTTGATTCGCAAATTTTCTGCGCCTAGCTCAAAGGCGTTAAAGAAAAGCACTCTTGGGAGATAACCCAATGTTTTCTTTTCAGTACTTTTTCTTTTATTTGAGTCTTGGAAGTCATTACTACTGTAATGACCGCTCCTTATCTTGTTTATTTCGTTTTTGTGCCAAGAGAAGCCTCTAATTTGAGCGAGGTAAAGATTTGGGGATGTTGCTGTCCTGAAACTGTTTTCGGTGCTGCACCGTAAAAATTCGTATAAATTCTCTGTATATCTTTTGGACCTGCCATTTCTTGTGCATATGCCCTAGGTTATATCCAAACTTTTGTTAGTTGAACACTTTTTGATTTGAGCAACAGAAAACCCCTCAAAAATTCGACCTTTGTCAGCTGTTCAGTTTTGACAGATTTCTGCCAATATTTGTGTTTGCCACTTTATCGCTTTCTTTTGAGTTCTTTTGATCACGGAACTTTTTGGGAGGTTGATACAGTAGTATTTGCTATATATGTGGTGGTTTTGAGTTGAAACCTGAAACAAAAAGAGGTTGATTATATGTTATGCTTGCACTAATGTTGCTAATAGATTTGTGTTTAGTTTTGTATGAAGGAAGTTTTCAAGTGTAGGGATTGGAGAATGATGAGATGAGTTGAAGAATGGACAAAAGCTCAAGATTGGGGATGCCCATGCATCACCCCAAGAAATATCCAAGAATTACAAGCGTCAAAGCTTGGGGATGCCCCCGAGGCACCCCTTCTTCATCGGCAAAAATCAGGTCACCTTTCAAAACACTATATTTTTATTGCTTCATGCACTATGTGTTTTTCTTGGAGCGTCAGTTGTTTTAGTTTTCTTAGTTGGTTTAGTTTGTTTGTTTGCTGCAATAAATGGTTGGACCCCAACAAATTTCCTTTGGAGGAGATGTACTCCTTTTCATTTGCAAAGAACACTCCGTTTTCCATTCTTACAATTTCACCGGGTGTTCTTCTTTTTCTGCGACTGCTTTTGGTTTTCATTTTCGCCTTGATTTGCGTTCAGACCTTGTTATATCTTTTCATCAAGGTGTATTTTTGCCTCTGATCTTTATTGGTTTTCATCAAAAGAGGTGTTTATAAAAATTTCAAATGGTGTTGGAAAAGAGAAAAAGCTTTGTGCAAAATAGTGGTACAAGAAGGAGCTTGTGTAGACTGCGGCTTAGGCTTTTTCATGTCATGCTTGATGTCTTTTTGATAGTATGCTTAGTTGTTTTGCTGTAGCATGACTTGTCTCAAATAACTGAGATTGCTTAATGAGCCTTTGAAAAAAATCATGCGTTGTTTTTATTGTATGGAAGCATTATTTTGGTTTTCTCCTTGATGCTTTATTTGGGTTGACTTGGCGCATGCTCACACATGTTAAACTCTTACAAAGTCGCCAATAGCCTCTATGATCATTTAGTTTTTGACTTTTGATGCCATCTTATGCTTCTTTTAATGTCGCTTTGTCGCTTTGCATGATTATGGCCATTATTGCTCTCTTAGTTGGTCGCTCCGAGTCTTTTGCTAGCCCTCGCCTTGTACTGAGTATGAGCTCTACTCGTGCATCCAACTCCTAAAAGCCAAAGTTTTCCAAAGTGTCCACCATACATACCTACTACCAATTTGCTATTCTAAGTAAATTTGACTTGCTTTTATTTTCTCTTCAAATTAAACTCTTACCAGTGTTATGCGAAATTCGGTCAGTAAAGCTCTCACGAACCGGAATGCACACTTTACTTTTTCCTGTTCTTAAAAATTTGACATTGTGGTCTCTTATGTTGAGTTGTTATGCTTGCAAGTTGTAAGTTGGATTCTAGCCCATCCATGCTGTCATGGGGCAAGCTTTCAACATTGCACTTCTTATTTGAGTTGATATCGTGATCTTTTGTTTATGGATGCCCGCGGTGTGAAATGAATTGGGAATCTTGTGGGGATCATGGAGTTTGTATATGTGTTAGGGAAACGCCGGGCCGCTAATCTAAGCCATGCATAATTCATGGTGGAAATTTGCAGCATACCCATGGTGAACATTCGACGACGCATCTCATAATAAAAAGCTAAACAATATAGCAAATAAAAGAGATGTCGAGGTGTTCATTGTCTGCTTGTCCTGTCATTTTGGTGTGGGCTTGTTCCATGTCATCGGGCACGGAGCTACCCCATTGGCGGTTCTCAATGATATGCATATACTTACAATGACAAGAGCCTTGCTTGGGACTCTAAGTAAAGTAGCATGAGGTTTGGGTACTCGTATTCACGGGGCACGAGGTTTTCAACTTATGATTTGTCAAGCATATGCATCATAATTGTTCTCGCATTAACTTTAACCATTCAAGATGCTTCTGATGGGGGCAATGAGAGCTCAAAGACGGTAAGTACCATAATTTTTGAAGGTTATAAAACTTGCAATCACTGCTTCCCTCTGCGAAGGGCCTTTCTTCTACTTTTAGGTTGAGTCACCACCTTCTTTCTTTATGCACCATTAAGAGAACATAGTTGTCATTCCTAGTGTGATATGCATTGTCCCAAAGTTCATTGATTGATTCATATTGTTGGTTTCAGTTGTTCTTAAATTATTTGTATCTAGTCGCCCTCTTAAACTTGAAGGTGTCCTATGCATTTATGTTTTGCTCTCTTTGAAGGACAAGCTGAAAACCATTTGTATGTTTTTCCTTATGATTTGAACACACGTTTGACTTTCATTGTTTCATTTTCATGATCTTTTGTTTGTGTTCATTTACATATTTACAACATGGTAGCTAAGTTTCTTATTGTCATGATTATATCTTCATGCCCATGTTTTAAGTTCTTATGATCCCAGCTCACAAATGCTTACATATATGATCAATATTGTGTAGGTGCATGTCACCTCAAAAATTATTTCTTTGTTATCACTTACCTCCTCGAGGACGAGCAGGAGTTAAGCTTGGGGATGCTTGATACGTCTCCAACGTATCTATAATTTTTGATGCTCCATGCTTGTTTTTACACCATTTGCCTATTGTTTCGTTACACTTCGTGGCACTTTTATGCATTTTCCGGAACTAACCTATTAACGAGTTGCCATAGTGCCAGTTCCCTGTTTTCTGCTGTTTTTGTGTTTCAGAAGTGATACACAGGAAATATTCTTGGAATTGGACGAAACAAGTTCCTGAAGTCTTATTTTACCCGGAAGCTTCCAGAGATCCGAAGGAGAGTAGGAGGGGGGCCACCAGGGCCCCACACGCAGGGGTGGCACGGCCAGGCCCCTGGCCGCGCGGGCCCCGCGTGAGGGAGCCTGGCTCCACCTCTGACATCGCCCCTTCGCCTATAAAGACCCCCCGACGGAAAAACCTAAGTACCCAATCACTTTTCTAGAACACATCGCGATCCACCGCCGCCGTCGACCCGAAGATCGGGAGGGTCCAGAAGCTCTTCCCGGCACCCTGCCGGAGAGGGGAATCGCCACTGGAGGTCTTCTTCATCGCCATGCTTGCCTCCAGAGCGATGAGTGAGTAGTCTACCTTGGACTATGGGTCCATAGCAGTAGCTAGATGGTTGTCTTCTCCACCATGTGCTTCATGCTTAGATCTCATGAGCTGCCCTACATGATTGAGATCACCGTTATGTAATTCTACATGTTTGGTTTCTTGGGATCCGATGAATATTGGTGTTTATGATTGAGTTACTGTACTGAATATTATTTTTTGTTATCTCTATGTTGTTTATGATCTTGCATGCTCTCCGTTGTTAGTAGCTATCTTGGCCGAGTAGTTGCTAGTGACTCCAAGAGGGGGTATTTATGCTCGATAGTGGGTTCATGCCTCTATTTAACCTGGGGGAGTGACAGAAACCTCTAAGGTTGTAGATGTGCTGTTGCTACTAGGGAGAAAAAACAACATTCATATGCTCAAGGGCATATGCTTTGTTTACATTACACACTTTGCTTAATGCAATTATCCGTTGTTCGCAACTTAATACTTTTGGGGTGTTCAGATTGATATCCCCAGGAGTGGATTATTAGTCATAGATGCAGTTGGATGGCGGTCTATGTATTTTGTTGTAATGCCCAGAGTAAATATCATAGTGATCTTCTTGACATATCACGTTTATCTTTATTCTATCAATTGCCCAACTGTAATTTGTTTACCCAGCATGTGTTATTTTATCTATGGAGAGACACCACTAGTGAACTGTGGACCCCGGTCCTATTTACATCATATTGCTATCACCTGTTTACTTTACTCGCACTGTTTACTTTACTCGCATACCTTACTGTTTTCCACTCGATACACTCATAACCTTTATTTCAAGCAAACCGGTGAGATTGACAACCTCATCGTAAGTTGGGAACAAAGTATTTGGTTGTGTGTGTGCAGGTTCCGCGTTGCTACTGGCCGAAGACGAGTCAACAAGTGCACCCTTGTTGGAGTGCTATTAAGCCAGTCTGCATCACCTTCAGTCGTTTGTCTCTCCTCTCCAAGATCGATATTAAACCTTGGTTTCTTAACTGAGGGAAAACTAGCTGCTATGCTCATCACACCTTCCTCTTGGGGTTCCCAACGGGCTGGTCATCACCACGCACAAGGAAACTTCTGGTGCAATCAACCACGCGCCAGCAATCACTTTCTATGCAAGTGTCCTTAAAAGGTTCATGATACACGTCCCCATTTCCCTTGAGAACATTAATATGGGAAGCAAAGGCTTTAAAGCAATCAACTATAATTTGAGGATCAAAACCATATTTAGCACTAAGCTCTTGAAAATCAGCAGTTTCAGCGAAAGACTTAATGCAATCAAACTTGTAATTCATACCTGATCCTTTACCTTTGTCGCTATCCCAACCTTCAATATTGTTTTGAATTGTTTCAAGCAGACCCCACTTGGTGTCAACATCCTTGCTTGTGAAAGACCCATCAAAGCATGCATCTAGATAGTCCTTGTAATATCCTGAAAGCCTTGCATAAAAATTATTAATAACAATATTACGGGGAAGATCATGAATAGGCCATTTGTGCATTAGTAACTTCAATCTTCCCCACACTTGGGCAATGCTTTCTCCCTCATGCAGATGAAAATTATAAATGTAATTCCTATCTTTATAAACCTCACTAGAAGGATAGAATTTAGAATAAAAGAGAGGTACAATTTCCTCCCAATCAATAGATCGACCATCCTTCAGTGTTTTATACCATTCCTCAGCTCTGCCTTTTAGTGATAAAGAAAATAGCTTCCTCTTAACTTGGTTCATTGAAATACCTGCACACTGGAACAACTCGCATAATTCATGTATAAAAAGCAAATGATCACCAGGATGGACAGTTCCATCACCTAAATAGCAGTTATCCATAGCACGTTCAACAATCTCCATAGGTATTTTAAAAGGATGAGGAGCACAAGCATCATTAGAAACATCACAAAATGGGAGATAAAATATTATCAGAACAAACTTTCTCCACTAAAGCTGGGAAACTAAAAATATCATGCTTAACAAAACCAGCTTCCCCAAGCTTAGACTTTTCTAAAACGGTGTTCAAAGCATTCATACTAACAACACTATTAGTATGCAAATTAAGCTCCAAAGGTTTTTCAATTTTCTCTTCAAATCTAAACTCAGGAAAAAGACTAAAGAACTCTTTACTTTCCATTAAGCCTAACTAGTGAAAATAAAAACAAGAAACAAAAAGATATAATTGCAGAATCTAAAGGAAATAACTTCGACCTTACCTCCCCGGCAACGACGCCAGAAAAGAGCATGATGTCTACGCACGTGTCTGTTCTTGTAGACAGTGTTGGGCCTCCATGTGCAGAGGTTTGTAGAACATCAGCAAGTTTCCCTTAAGTGGATCACCCAAGGTTTATCGAACTCAGGGAGGAAGAGGTCAAAGCTATCCCTCTCAAACAACCCTGCAATTACGATACAGAAAGTCTCTTGTGTCTCCAACACACCCAATACACTTGTCAGATGTATAGGTGCACTAGTTCGGCGAAGAGATAGTGAAATACAAGCGGTAGTGATGATTATGAGTAGTAAATGTAATATGAAATAAGTATCGCTGCGAGCAAACATGTAACAAAACTGAAAGGAAACGATGTGCAATGCTTGGAAATAAGGCCTAGGAATCATACTTTCACTAGTGGACACACTCTCAACAAATATAACATAATTGAACCAATAGATACTATCATCAATATACAACTCAAAACAATTCTCCAATGGAAAACGAACACTAATCATGCGTAGGGCTACGAAGCACTCCTCAAAGTCCATATGTACCCAAACTAGATTGTCCCATGCTACTTGTTGATGGCGCCAGAAAAGAGGCTGCTAGCGTGGAGCAGTAAGTCCTTGTGCGTGGTGGAAAACCAGCCCGTTGGGAACCCCAAGAGGAAGGTATGATGAGTATAGCAGCTAGTTTTCCCTCAGTTAAGAAACCAAGGTTTAATATCGGTCAGGAGAGAAGAGACAACGACGACTGAAGGTAATGCAGAACCTGCACACACACAACCAAGTACTTTGTTCCCAACTTGCGATGAGGTTGTCAATCTCACCGATTTGCTTGAAACAAAGATTATGAGCGTATCGAGTGGAAAATAGTATAGTATGCGAGTAAAGTAAACAATGCGAGTAAAGTAAACAGGTGATAGCAATATGATGGAAATAGGACCGGGGTCCACAGTTCACTAGTGGTGTCTCTCCATAGATAAAATAACACATGCTGGGTAAACAAATTACAGTTGGGAATTGATAGAATAAAGATAAACGTGATATGTCAAGAAGATCACTATGAGATTTACTCTGGGCATTACAACAAAATACATAGACCGCCATCCAACTGCATCTATGACTAATAATCCACTCCCGGGGATATCAATCCGAACACCCCAGTAGTATTAAGTTGCGAACAACAGATAATTGCATTAAGCAAAGTGTGTAATGTAAACAAAGCATATGCCCTCGAGCATATGAATGTTGTTTTCTCCCTAGTAGCAACAGCACATCTACCACCTTAGAGGTTTCTATCACTCCCCCAGGTGAAATAGAGGCATGAACCCACTATTGAGCATAAATACCCCCTCTTGGAGTCACTAGCAACTACTCGGCCAAGATAGCTACTAACAACGGAGAGCATGCAAGATCATAAACAACATAGAGATAACAAAAGATATAATTCAGTACAGCAACTTAATCATAAACACCAATATTCATCGGATCCCAACAAACCAAACATGTAGAATTACATAACGGTGATCTCAATCATGTAGGGCAGCTCATGAGATCTAAACATGAAGCACATGGTGGAGAAGACAACCATCTAGCTACTGCTATGGACCCATAGTCCAAGGTAGACTACTCACTCATCGCTCCGGAGGTAAGCATGGCGATGAACAAGACCTCCGGTGGCGATTCCCCTTTCCGGCAGGGTGCCAGGAAGAGCTTCTGGACCCTCCCGATCTTCCGGTCGACGGTGGTGGCGGATCACGATGTGTTCTGGAAATCTGATCGGGTACTTAGGTTTTTTCCGTCGGGGGGTCTTTATAGGCGAAGGGTCGATGTCAGAGGAGGGGCCAGGCTCCCTCACACGGGGCCCACGTGGCCAGGGGCCTGGCCGCGCCGCCCCTATGTGTGGGGCCCTGGTGGCCCCCCTCCTACTTCTCTTTGGATCTCTGGAAGCTTCCGGGTAAAATAAGACTTTAGGAACTTGTTTCGTCCAATTCCGAGAATATTTCCTGTGTATCACTTCTGAAACACAAAAACAGCAGAAAACAGGAAACTGGCACTGTGGCAACTTGTTAATAGGTTAGTTCCGGAAAATGCATAAAAGTGCCACTAAGTGTAACGAAACAATAGGCAAATGGTGTAAAAACAAGCATGGAGCATCAAAAATTATAGATACGTTGGAGACGTATCAAGCATCCCCAAGCTTAACTCCTGCTCGTCCTCGAGTAGGTAAGTGATAACAAAGAATAATTTTTGAGGTGACATGCACCTACACAATCTTGATCATATATGTAAGCATTTGTGAGCTGGGATCAAAAGAACTTAAAACATGGGCATGAAGATATAATCATGACAATAAGAAACTTAGCAACCATGTTGTAAACATGCAAATGAACACAAACAAAAGATCATGAAAATGAAACAATGAAAGTCAAACGTGTGTTCAAATCATAAGGAAAAACATACAAATGGTTTTTAGCTTGTCCTTCAAAGAGAGCAAAACATAAATGCATAGGACACCTTCAAGTTTAAGAGGGCGACTAGATACAAATAATTTAAGAACAAGTGAAACCAACAATATGAGTCAATTAATAAACTTTGGGACAATGCATATCACACTAAGAATGACAACTATGCTCTCTTAATGGTGCATAAAGAAAGAAGGTGGTGACTCAACCTAAAAGTAGAAGAAAGGCCCTTCGCAGAGGGAAGCAGTGATTGCAAGTTTTATAACCTTCAAAAATTATGGTACTTACCGGCTTTGAGCTCTCATTGCCCCCATCATAAGCATCTTGAATGGTTAAAGTTAATGCGAGAACAATTATGATGTATATGCTTGACAAATCATAAGTTGAAAACCTCGTGCCCCGTGAATACGAGTACCCAAACCTCATGCTACTTTACTTAGAGTCCCAAGCAAGGCTCTTGTCATTGTAAGTATATGCATATCATTGAGAACCGCCAATGGGGTACCTCCGTGCCCGATGACATGGAACAAGCCCACACCAAAATGGCAGGACAAACAGACAATGAACACCTCGACATCTCTTTTATTTGCCTTTTGTTTAGCTTTTTATTGTGAGATGCGTCGTCGAATGTTCACCATGGGTATGCTACAAATTTCCACCATGAATTATGCATGGCTTAGATTGGCGGCCCGGCGTTTCCCTAACACATATACAAACTCCATGATCCCTACAAGATTCCCAATTCATTTCACACCACGGGCATCCATAAACAAAAGATCACGATATCAACTCAAATAAGAAGTGCAATGTTGAAAGCTTGCCCCATGACAGCATGGATGGGCTAGAATCCAACTTACAACTTGCAAGCATAACAACTCAACATAATAGACCACAATGTCAAATTTTTAAGAACAGGAAAAAGTAAAGTGTGCCTTCCGGTTCGTGAGAGCTTTACTGACCGAATTTCGCATAACACTAGTAAGAGTTTAATTTGAAGAGAAAATAAAAGCAAGTCAAATTTACTTGGAATAGCAAATTGCTAGTAGGTATGTATGGTGGAAACTTTGGAAAACTTTGGCTTTTAGGAGTTGGATGCACGAGTAGAGCTCATACTCAGTACAAGGCGAGGGCTAGCAAAAGACTGGGAGCGACCAACTAAGAGAGCAATAATGGCCATAATCATGCAAAGCGACAAAGCGACATTAAAAGAAGCATAAGATGGCATCAAAAGTCAAAAACTAAATGATCATAGAGGCTATTGGCAACTTTGTAAGAGTCTAACATGTGTGAGCATGCGCTAAGTCAACCCAAATAAAGCATCAAGGAGAAAACCAAAATAATGCTTCCATACATTAAAACAACGCATGATTTTTTCAAAGGCTCATTAAGCAATCTCAGTTATTTGAGACAAGTCATGCTACAGCAAAACCACTAAGCATACTATCAAAAAGACATCAAGCATGACATGAAAAAGCCTAAGCCGCAGTCTACACAAGCTCCTTCTTGTACCACTATTTTGCACAAAGCTTTTTCTCTTTTCCAACACCATTTGAAATTTTTATAAACACCTCTTTTGATGAAAACCAATAAAGATCAGAGGCAAAAATACACCTTGATGAAAAGATATGACAAGGTCTAAACGCAAATCAAGGCGAAAACGAAAACCAAAAGCAGTAGCAGAAAAAAAAGAACACTCGGTCAAATATGTTTTTCACTCTTATCGCTCAACGAGTGTTCTTGGCAAATGAAAACGAGGCAACTTCTCCAAAGGAAATTTGTTGGGGTCCAACCATTTATTGCAGCAAACAAACAAACCTAACCAACTAAGAAAACTAAAACAACTGACGCTCCAAGAAAAACACATAGTGCATGAAGCAATAAAAATATAGTGTTTTGAAAGGTGACATGATTTTTGTCGATGAAGAAGGGGTGCCTCGGGGGCATCCCCAAGCTTTGACGCTTGTACTTCTTGGATATTTCTTGGGGTGATGCATGGGCATCCCCAAGATTGAGCTTTTGTCCATTCTTCAACTCATCTCATCATTCTCCAATCCCTACACTTGAAAACTTCCTTCATACAAAACTAAACACAATTCTATTAGCAACATTAGTGCAAGCATAACATATAATCAATCCTCTATTTGCTTCAGGTTTCAACTCAAAACCACCTCATATATAGCAAATACTACTGTAGCAACCTCCCCAAAAGTTCCGTGATCAAAAAAACTCAAAAGAAAGCGATAAAGTGGCAAACACAAATATTGGCAGAAATCTGTCAAAACTGAACAGCTGACAAAGGTCGAATTTTTGAGTGATTTTCTGTTCCTCAAATCAAAAAGTGTTCAGATAACAAAAGTTTGGATATAACCTGGGGCATATGCACAAGAAATCGCAGGTCCAAAAGATAAACAGAGAATTTTCACGAATTTTTACGGTGCAGCACCGAAAACAGTTTCAGGACAGCAACATCCCCAAATCTTTACCTCACTCAAATTAGAGGCTTCTCTTGGCACAAAAACGAAATAAACAAGATAAGGAGCAGTCATTACAGTAGTAATGACTTCCAAGACTCAAATAAAAGAAAAAGTACTAAAAAGAAAACATTGGGTTATCTCCCAAGAGTGCTTTTCTTTAACGCCTTTGAGCTAGGCACAGAAAATTGCGAATCAAGTATTTTTAGCAGAAGCATTAAGATCAACAGCAGAGGTCTTGTCAATAAGGCATTGTATTTCATCCACATAAGTTTTTGAAGACCCTTTGTGATCATGCTTTGGTACACTATTCTCATCAAAAAGATTTTCAGGACAAATCCAGTCAAAATTATTTTCAAAAGCTTCACTCAATCCCAAAAGCTTGCAAGGTATAGGCATCTCGGCCCCTTCATCATTTGTACTAATAACCGTTATAGGTGAACCGAGTTTATTAAAACGTTTAAGAACTTTTCTAGCTTCAATAACGACATCCTTAAATTCTAGACGCAAAGTTTCCAAGATAAAAGCTTTCTTTTCGGGATCCTCAATTTCATGAAGCTTAAGGAACATATATTGCATAAAAGGATTAAGACTAGCGAACCTAGCTTCTAACATGTGAACTAAATGAGCAGAAGCAACTTCATAACTAGGAGCTAACTCAACCAAAGACTTTTCCTCAACTTCCTCATGCATACTAATGTGATTAAAGAACTCCTCAATGTTACTTTTGCCAATAATCGAACCACTACCTACTGAGAGGTCCTCCATAACAAACTTAGGGAACAGCATGATAAACTAAAGTAAAGAAACAACTACCAAGGATTCTAATTTTTTTTGGGTTTTTGATAAAAAGCAATGCAGGTAAAATAAATAAAGTAAAGCAAAACAATAACAAAGTAAAGGATGTGTGTGCGAAAAACTCCCCTCGCAGAAGTCTTCTCTTCCTCCCCGGCAACGGCGCCAGAAAAGGAGCTGCTACTTGTTGATGGCGCCAGAAAAGAGGCTGCTAGCGTGGTGCAGTAAGTCCTTGTGCGTGGTGGAAAACCAGCCCGTTGGGAACCCCAAGAGGTAGGTATGATGAGTATAGCAGCTAGTTTTCCCTCAGTTAAGAAACCAAGGTTTAATATCGGTCAGGAGAGGAGAGACAGCGACGACTGAAGGTAATGCGGAACCGGCACACACACAACCAAGTACTTTGTTCCCAACTTGCGATGAGGTTGTCAATCTCACCGGTTTGCTTGAAACAAAGATTATGAGCGTATCGAGTGGAAAATAGTATAGTATGCGAGTAAAGTAAACAGTGCGAGTAAAGTAAATAGGTGATAGCAATATGATGGAAATAGGACCGGGGTACACAGTTCACTAGTGGTGTCTCTCCATAGATAAAATAACACATGCTGGGTAAACAAATTACAGTTGGGCAATTGATAGAATAAAGATAAATGTGATATGTCAAGAAGATCACTATGAGATTTACTCTGGGCATTACAACAAAATACATAGACCGCCATCCAACTGCATCTATGACTAATAATCCACTCCCGGGGATATCAATCCGAACACCCCAGTAGTATTAAGTTGCGAACAACAGATAATTGCATTAAGCAAAGTGTGTAATGTAAACAAAGCATATGCCCTCGAGCATATGAATGTTGTTTTCTCCCTAGTAGCAACATCACATCTACCACCTTAGAGGTTTCTGTCACTCCCCCAGGTGAAATAGAGGCATGAACCCACTATCGAGCATAAATACCCCCTCTTGGAGTCACTAGCAACTACTCGGCCAAGATAGCTACTAACAACGGAGAGCATGCAAGATCATTAACAACATAGAGATAACAAAAGATATAATTCAGTACAACAACTTAATCATAAACACCAATATTCATCGGATCCCAACAAACCAAACATGTAGAATTACATAACGGTGATCTCAATCATGTAGGGCAGCTCATGAGATCTAAACATGAAGCACATGGTGGAGAAGACAACCATCTAGCTACTGCTATGGACCCATAGTCCAAGGTAGACTACTCACTCATCGCTCCGGAGGCAAGCATGGCGATGAAGAAGACCTCCGGTGGCGATTCCCCTCTCTGGCAGGGTGCCGGGAAGAGCTTCTGGACCCTCCCAATCTTCCGGTCGACGGTGGCGGCGGATCGCGATGTGTTCTGGAAATCTGATCGGGTACTTAGGTTTTTTCCGTCGGGGGGTCTTTATAGGCGAAGGGTCGATGTCAGAGGAGGGGCCAGGCTCCCTCACACGGGGCCCGCGCGGCCAGGGGCCTGGCCGCACCGCCCCTGTGTGTGGGGCCCTGGTGGCCCCCCTCCTACTTCTCTTCGGATCTCTGGAAGCTTCCGGGTAAAATAAGACTTCAGGAACTTGTTTCGTCCAATTCCGAGAATATTTCCTGTGTATCACTTCTAAAACACAAAAACAACAGAAAATAGGAAACTGGCACTGTGGCAACTTGTTAATAGGTTAGTTCCGGAAAATGCATAAAAGTGCCACTAAGTGTAACGAAACAATAGGCAAATGGTGTAAAAACAAGCATGGAGCATCAAAAATTATAGATACGTTGGAGACGTATCATCCCACACTATCACCATGAACGCACTAGATTGTTCCAACAAACACCAACATTTCATAGAGACATTAACCAAAAAGATACACATGATGCGCACACTAGTCACCTTCACACCATGATACAAGGTATCTCCGGAGATTACAAATAATAATCATGGGAGTAGCATAATATCTGAATAATAACATCTACCAATTCAACTAGATACAAAGCTCACGATCACATAAAGATCACATCATGGGAGAGAGAGGGGAACCACATAGCTACCGGTAGAGCCCTCAGCCCCGGGGGAGAACTACTCCCTCCTCATCATAGGAGACAGCAAGGTTGATGGAGATGGCGGTGAGGTCGATGGAGATGGCGGAGACGGCGATGGAGACCGATGGAGATGGCTCCGGGGGCACTTCCCCGTCCTGGCAGGGTGCCAGAACAGGGACTTCTATCCCCCGAAATTTGTCTTCGACGGCGGCGGCGCTGCGAAACTGTTCTGGGAAAAACGCCGATTCTTCTAGGGTTTTCCGTCGGGAGGCTTCTTATAGGCGAAGGAGGGTCATTAGGAGTGGACCAGGGGCTCCTCACCATAGGTGGGCACGGCCAGGTCCTGGGCCATGCCCCCTCATGGTGTGGGTAGCCTCTGGCCCCTCTCCAGCTCCTGTTTGGTCTTCGGTACTCTTCTGGGAAAAATAAGACTTCTGGAACTTGTTTTGTCCAATTCCGAGAATATTTCCTGTGTAGCTTTTCTGAAACACAAAAACAGCAGAAAACAGAGAACTGGCACTATGGCATCTTGTCAATAGGTTAGTTCCAGAAATCATATAAAAACGCCACGAAGTGTAACGAAATACAAGGCAAATGGTGTAAAAACAAGCACGGGGCATCAAAAATTATAGATACGTTTGAGACGTATCATGGACCCCGGCCCATTCTTTTACATTCATATTACCATTTACTTTACAAGCATTATTTACTTTGTCGCAAACAAATATCTTTTACCACATGATACATTTAATCCTTTATTTACAGCAAACCGGTGAGATTGACAACCTCACTGCTAGTTGGGGCAAAGTACTTTGGTTGTATTGTATGCAGGTTCCACGTTGTTGCTGGTTTTTACATGATCAAGATTGTGTAGGTGCATGTGAGGTCTTCAACGTATCTATAATTTTTGATGCTCCATGCTTGTTTTTACACCATTTGCCTACTGTTTTGTTACACTTCGTGGCACTTTTATGCATTTTCCGGAACTAACCTACTAACAAGTTGCCACAGTGCCAGTTCCCTGTTTTCTGCTGTTTTTGTGTTTCAGAAGTGATACACAGGAAATATTCTCGGAATTGGATGAAACAAGTTCCTGAAGTCTTATTTTACCCGGAAGCTTCCAGAGATCCGAAGGAGAGAAGGAGAGGGGCCACCAGGGGCCCACACACAGGGGTGGCGCGGCCAGCCCCTGGCCCGTGCCACCGTGGTGTGAGGCCACCTGGCCCCTCCTCTGACATCGCCCCTTCGCCTATAAAGAGCCCCCGACGGAAAAAACCTAAGGACCCGATCAATTTTCCAGAACACATCGCGATCCGCCGCCGCCATCGACCCGAAGATTAGGAGGGTCCAGAAGCTCTTCCCGGCACCCTGCCGGAGAGGGGAATCGCCACCGGAGGTCTTCTTCATCGCCATGCTTGCCTCCGGAGCGATGAGTGAGTAGTCTACCTTGGACTATGGGTCCATAGCAGTAGCTAGATGGTTGTCTTCTCCACCATGTGCTTCATGTTTAGATCTCATGAGCTGCCCTATATGATTGAGATCACCGTTATGTAATTCTACATGTTTGGTTTGTTGGGATCCGATGAATATTGGTGTTTATGATTGAGTTGCTGTACTGAATATTATCTTATGTTATCTCTATGTTGTTTATGATCTTGCATGCTCTCCGTTGTTAGTAGCTATCTTGGCCGAGTAGTTGCTAGTGACTCCAAGAGGGGGTATTTATGCTCGATAGTGGGTTCATGCCTCTATTTAACCTGGGGGAGTGACAGAAACCTCTAAGGTTGTAGATGTGCTGTTGCTACTAGGGAGAAAACAACATTCATATGCTCAAGGGCATATGCTTTGTTTACATTACACACTTTGCTTAATGCAATTATCTATTGTTCGCAACTTAATACTTGTGGAGTTCTCGGATTGATTCGCCACAAGTGGATTATTAGTTATAGATGCAGTTGGATGGCGGTCTATGTATTTTATTGTAATGCCCAGAGTAAATCTCATAGTGATCTTCTTGACATATCACGTTTATCTTTATTCTATCAATTGCCCAACTGTAATTTGTTTACCCAGCATGTGTTATTTATCTTATGGAGAGACACCACTAGTGAACCATGGACCCTGGTCCTATTTCCATCATATTGCTATCACCTGTTTACTTTACTCGCACTGTTTACTTTACTCGCATACTCTATTATTTTCCACTCGATACGGTCATAACATTTGTTTCAAGCAAACCGGTGAGATTGACAACCTCATCGCAAGTTGAGAACGAAGTACTTGGTTGTGTTGTGTGCAGGTTCCGCGTTGCAGCTAGCAAGCAAAGCTTGGACGAGGCGCCATATATAAATTGTCCGAAGCTATCGCAAGCTAGCAAGTATCACCTTCAGTTGTTTGTCTCTCCTCTTCAAGAACGATTAAACCTTGGTTTCTTAACTGAGGGAAAACTAGCTGCTATACTCATCACACCTTCCTCTTGGGGTTCCCAACAGGCTGGTCATTCACCACGCACAAGGACCGTCTGCTACACGCATCAATTACCTATGGTGAAAATTACTATCAATGGTGAAACTTTTCATGCTCGTTGTGATATTATGTCTAAATTTTGCCTTATGCCTAAGGATGTTTTTGAATCTTTGAATCTTTGGGGACTTTCTGAGGGAGGAGAAGAAATATCTCTTGCCAATAATTCCACTATATTTCCCATTGGAGTAGCTTAATGAGTATTTACAAAAATCCTATGGAGAATGGTATCTACTGATTATCTTGTTATTGAATGTGTAGGAGATGGACAAATCACACTTGGAAGATCATTGCTAAAACTTATGGGAGCAGTAATAGATGTGGGAAAAGGCACCATGAAGTTCACTTCCCCACTAGGTAATTATCATGTTTTTCCTAGAGGTAAGAGCAAGGTAAGAGAGGTAGACGTAAGGCATCCGGTCTTAATGCTTCATTTGAAAATACTTGATTTTCACTTTCCGCGCCTAGCTCAAAAGCGTTAAAGAAAAGCACTCTTGGGAGATAACCCAATGTTTTATTTTCAGTACTTTTCTTTTTGTTGAGTCTTGGAAGTTATTACTACTGTAATGACCTCTCCTTATCATTTTTATTTTGTTTTTGTGCCAAGAAGAACCTCTAATTGGAGGAAGGTAAGATTTGGGGAAGTTGTTGTCCTGATATAGATTTCTACGCTGTACCGTAAAAATTCGTGTAAATTCTCAGAACGTCTTTTTGATTTGCGATTTCTTGTGCACATGCCCCAGGTTATTGCCCAACTTTCATAAGTTTTGCACTTTTCGATTTGAGCAACAGAAGATTTTCAAAAAAATTGATCTCTACCAGTTGTTCTGTTTTGACATCTGCCACTATTTGTGTTTGCCTCTTGATCTCTTTCTTTCTGAGTTCTTTTGATCACAGAATTTTTGAGGAAGTTGCTACAGTAGCTTATGCTTTAATGGGTGTTATACTTGAGTTGAAACTGAACCAAAGAGTGGATTTACTATCTTGCTTACACTAATGTTGCTAATAAGAATCGTGTGAAGTTTTGTATGAAAGAAGTTTTCAAGTGTAGGGAAAGGAGAATGATGAGATGAGATGAAGTATGGACAAAAGCTCAAGCTTGGGGGTGCCCATGTCACCCCAAGAAATATCCAAGAGGTACAAGCATCAAAGCTTGGGGATGCCCCGAGGCACCCCTTCTTCATCGACAAAAATCAGGCCATCTATCAAGACACTATATTTTTATTGCTTTGTATACTATGCGTTTTTCTTGGAGCGTCTTTATTTTTGCTTTCAGTTTTCTTTTGTTTTGTTTGCTACAATAAATGGTTGGACCCCAACATATTTCTTTTGGAGAATACACACTCTGTTTTTCATTGCCAAGAACACTCTAGTTTTCACTCTTTTCGTTCAACGAGTGTTCTCTTTTTCTAATACTGCATTTACCTTTCATTTTTCACCTTGATTTTTGTTCAAAACTTGTTAGTTCTTTGTAGCTAGGTGTATTTAGACCTCTGGTCTATGTTGGTTTTCATCTTTAAGAGTTGTTTCAAAAAGGTTGATTGGTGTTGGAAAAGAGAAAAAAAAGTTTCATGCCTATAGTGGTACAAATGGGAGCTTGTTTAGACTGTGGCTTAGGCTTTTACATGTCATGCTTGATATTATTTTTATAATATGCTTAGTAGTTTTTGTTGTAGCATGACTTGTCTCAAATGACTGAGATTGCTTAATATGCCTTTGAAAGAATCATGTGTTGTTTTTATTATATGGGAGCATATTATTGTGGTATTCTCCTTTGATGCTTTATTTGGGTTGACTTGGCGCATGCTTACACCATGTTTCACTTTAACCAGTCGCCTTAAGCCTCTATGATCATTTGGTTTTTGACTTGTGATACCACTTTATGCTTTGTTTAATAATGTTTTGTCGCTATGCATGATTATGGTCGTTATTGCTCTCTTAGTTGGTCGCTCCCAGTCTTTTGCTAGCCTTCATTTGTACTCAGAGGGAATACTTCTCATACATCCAACTACCAAAAAACAAGTTTATTTCAAAGAGTCCACTATAAATTCCTATGCATGGTATTTTCAAGCCATTCCAAGTAAATTTTCATGTGCTACCTTTCAAAAAACCTTCAAAATACATCTCATTTTGTGACACTGTTTTCAGCTCATGGGGACATAGTGGTCGGATTTGCTATCTTCCATATTGTATTATTTCAAAAAAAGAAAATAGAAAAGAAAAAAAGCACTCCTCCATGGTATGTGAAAGTTGGTGGGCACCCGATGGAATCGGTTAGCCATGGTTTGTGAAAAGAAAAGTGGGGAGGAGTGCCAAGCTTTATAAAAGAGCACAAATGTGCCAATCTTTCTCAAAACTTGTCTAGTATGGAAGATAGCAAGAACCCCATTGCCAGTCGTTGACAAGAACAACCACCTCTCAAAACAAATTTTTATCTTTGTTTTACAAATGAATAGCTCTAGCACATGTTTAATCTCTGCTTCCCTCTGCGAAGGGCCTTTCTTTTACTTTTATGTTGAGTCTTCACCTTCTACCTTTATGCACCGTCTAAGAGAGTATAGTTGTCATTCTAAGTATAATGTGCATGGTCCCAAAATTTATTATTGATTGATTCATGATTATGGTTTTGTTGGTTTCACTTGTTCTTAAATTACTTGTATCTAGTCGCCCTCTTAAACTTGAAGGTGTCCTATGCATTTATGTTTTGCTACTCCATGAAGATAAGCTGAATACCACTTTGCTATGTTTTTCTATATGCTTGAAACACACACTTTACTTTCAATTGCATTATTACTCATGATATTTTGTTTGTGTTACTTTTCATGTTATAACATGGTTGCTAAGTTGTATTGTCAAGATCATGTATTTTATGCCCATGTTTATAGTACTTTGATCTCATCACTCAATGCTTTACATCGTTTGATCAAGATTGTGATGGTGCATGTCACCTCAAAAATTATTGTTTTGTTATCACTTACCTACTCGAGGACGAGCAGGAGTTAAGCTTGGGGATGCTTGATACGTCTTCAACGTATCTATAATTTTTTATGCTCCATGCTTATTTATGCACCATTTGCTTTGTGTTTTGTTACACTTCGTGGCGTTTTTATGCATTTTTCGGAGCTAACCTATTAACGAGATGCCACAGTGCCAGTTCTCTGTTTTATGTTGTTTTTGTGTTTCAGAAAAGTTACACAGGAAATATTCTCGGAATTCGACAAAACAAAAGCCGAAGTTCCTATTTTTCCTGACACGAGACAGAGTCCAAAGCAGAGATGGAGGAGGGTCAGGAGGCGGCCACGCCATGCCATGGCGTGGGCCACCCCCAGGCTGTGCCAGGCTATGGGATGGGCCCCTAGTCCACCCCCTGACATCGCCCTTCCGCATATATATTCTCCTCGATGAGAAAACCCTAAGACCCAAACTCTTTTCCAGAAAACATACTGTAAGCTACCACCGTCGTCGACATGAGATCGGGAGGGTCCAGAAGCTCTTCCCAACACCCTGCCGGGAGGGGAATCACCACTGGAGGCCTTCTTCATCACCATGCCTGCCTCCGGAGTGATGTGTGAGTAGTCTACCTTGGACTACGGGTCCATAGCAGTAGCTAGATGGTTGTCTTCTCCTCCATGTGCTTCATGTTTAGATCTTGTGAGCTGCCTATCATGGTCAAGATCATCATTATGTAATTTTACATGTTGTGTTTGTTGGGATCCGATGAATATTGAGTACTATGTCAAGTTGATTTGTGATTTATCATCTCTTTGTTGTTTATGATCTTGCATGCTCTCCGTTGCTAGTAGATATCTTGGCCGAGTTGATGCTAGTGACTCCAAGAGGGGGTATTTATGCTCGATAGTAGATTCATGCCTCTAGTAATCTGGGAGAGTGACAATAACTTCTAAGGTTGTAGATGTGTTGTTGCTACTAGGGAGAAAACAACAATCTTGTGTTCAAGGACATTTGTATTGTTTACATTACACACTTTGCTTAAGGCGATAATCTGTTGCTTGCAACTTAATATCCAACGGTTGCTCGGATAACATCCGGCGGGTGGATTATTAGTCATAGATGCAGTTGGATTACGGTCTATGTATTATGTTGTAATGCCCAAGTGAATCTCATAGTGATCCTCATGACATGTACATGCATTTGTTTGCATTCTTTATTCTATCAATTGCCCAACTATAATTTGTTTACCCAGCATATTATTTATCTTTATGGAGAGACACCTCTAGTGAACTGTGGACCCCGGTCCATTCTTTTACATTCATATTACCGTTTACTTTACAAGCATTATTTACTTTCTCGCAAACAAATATCTTTTACCACACGATACGTTTAATCCTTTGTTTACAGCAACCCGGTGAGATTGACAACCTCACTGCTAATTGGGGCAAAGTACTTTGGTTGTGTTGTGCAGAGGTTCCACGTTGCTGCTGGTGCAAAGCTACACCCCAAATAAGGCGCCACATATAAATTGTTTGGAGCTGTTGCCAAGCCAGTTAGCATCAACCTTTGGAAGTTGGTTCTTTCTCCTACTGGTTTGATAAACCTTGGTTTCATACTGAGGGAAACTTGCTGCTGTGCTCAGCATACCTTCCTCTTGGGGTTCCCAACTGGGTGCCTACTACGCACCATCAATAGTCACTTGCTTTTATTGTAGCTACAATTTTGGGAGGATTTGTCTAGGTTTTCCATGTTTTGACTTTTGTGTTTGTTTTATGCTCATTGGATAAAATGCTTGATCTACTGCATAATTTTCATGTAATGGTTTTGAAGGGTACTCCCTCTGATCCATATTAGTTGTTGTTGATTCACATGTATCTAGACTTTGAGATGAAGCATGTACATATATATCTTGTATGCCTAAAGAATTATGGACTTCATGTTTCCCAATACCTTGATTTCCCTCCTATTTTCCTTCAACTTACTTTGAATAGGCTTTCATCTACTTCTAACTATTAATTCTATTTTTAGACCTATGATTTGATGCAACAGCCTTCATGGTACCATTACTCTTTTACAGACAAAAAAATATGTGCAGATTGTAGAAATTAAATGTACCTTTTTGTAAGTGTACATTGCCCCTATGTGTGTTTTTGATAATTAATGACAACCTCTATGGACTAATATTTTCATTGAGTTTTATATAAAGGAATTGCACATAGAAATTGCTTGAGTCTATTTGTTGGATTCAAGGTTTGGATGCCATGAAGATAAAGATATACATTAAGTATTGACATCAAGGTCATTGAATAGAAGAGGTGAATCCAGTATGATCAACAAGAATAAATGAAGATATAGTTCTTGTGTAGAACTCAAGTGTTCCATGCTCTAGCTTATGTGTTAAGCCAAGGAGTTTCAAGATCCTGAGAGTTTGTCTACAAGTGAAGAATTCAAGATATGGCTCTATGTCAAGGTCATGATGGTCTCATGAGATGACATATGATTGACTAAGACCTAGAGCATGCAAGCAAATAAAGAATCCTTTATATACGTCAAGATATTGTTGACCAAGACAAATATCAAAGATTAGTTTCTAGATTGGTCAACACATGAAGCATAAGGAATGTGCCACATGGGATCAGTCGATCTTGTGGTATGGTAAGGTTTGTCAACTATGCTTTATGAAGTAACCCATTACATATGTGTGTTTGTGTTATTTATTCCGTGGGTATGCATCACTAGTGAAATTACATACAGCCCATGAGAGGATGACATGAAGCGGTGATCGTCATCAAGGTTGAGAAGTGCAAGTTCAAGATAAGCATCTCGAGAACACCATATATGCTTGAAGCTTGATATCCATTGATAATGGAATTGCGAAGACATGCCTTAATGAAGCTATACCATAGTGGTGTATGCGGGAGCACATTAAAAGTCTTCACAAAGCAACAATGATCAAATGAAGCATCTCGGCTTGAAGGGAGCATGAACATCATCATAAAGATCAAGTGGTATGCGCAAGGCAAAGGTATGCTAGCTTTTGCGAGTTTCTTTTACCGGTATCAAGGTGTTTGTTGGGAGATCGGGTTGTAGGATAGATATCTGCACTATTTTAGGGAGCTCTAGATAGTGCGGCTATCTATCCTTTGCATAGGATAGATAGTCAACACCTAAGAGGGGCTTTTGGTTGGGTAACTTGATCACATCTTCTTAGGGAGCTCAATCATTTGCATACTTTGCTTCTCCCTATTTTTTTCTTATTGGTGTTTCTCTGTATGAGGTTCTTTATCTTGTTGTTAGATTTCCAACAAGTCCAAGTTCATCAAAAACAGAATTCATATGCATCTTTTATTGCATTTTCATGTTTGGAGGTTTTACCGGTTCTTTCTTAAGTGAGGTTTACACCTCTCCTTATTTGGTATCTTATCTCTTACTCCTTATTGGGTTTTAAGGTCTCCTTTGGATAAACCTTTTTCTCAGATTTTCAAAAAAAAAAATCAAGTTTGCTAAAATCGGACTTCAGACTAAAAAGTTATCATCATGTTCGCTTGCTTAGTTTTCTGTCGGTGTAAATACAATGTGATGGGGCCTGGCGCTAGGAAGTCGGTTTCAACTTGGACCGGGCCTAGTACCGGGAAGTTGATTTCAACCTGTGACGACCTCAAATTTGATACAAATTCGAAGTGCCCGTTATGTATTCCACCGCAATCCCAGAACCGTTGTTGCGATATACATAACGTAGTTGGTAACCAGTTCCATAGACATTACAATACGAGGATTCAAATACAATGGTCATAGAGACCAAGTTCATATTACAACACAACATAGCAGCGGAAATAACGTCTTCGGGACCATGCCTTCACCCTACAGGCAAATGGCGACTCATGGAGACGAGCTTAGTTCTGGTACTCTTCCTCATACCCTTCCTCCGAGTATTCTTCCCCATAGTCTGGCCAAGTTGATAGCCATGGACACAGCCGTGAGTACATTGAATGCACTCGCAAACCATCTTATAAATGAAAAGATGAAGTAGATATGCAAGGTTGATATGGTGGACTAAGCCCTAAGTTTATTTGCAAAAGCTAGTTTTATTTCCCAAGAATGTTCATTTGTAGAAAAGAAGTTTAGTTCTCTAGGTTCAATCTAAAGAGGACTTAAAGTGTGTCAACATCATTGTCAAGTCAAGTCATTCACCAAGTTCACCATTGTCACTTTTAGTCCTGACAAAAGTCAAGTACAGCTTGCCAACTGTCCATAACCGCGGACTCGGCTATTCGAATAGTTTGAAAACATCTGCAGAGGGGTACACTTTACCCACAAGAATCGATACATCTGCCAGGAGAAATCCACGGATCGTCATACACAAAGTATGCGGGGTTCAGATAATCAAACAAACTCTTTCACTTGTCTACTCTAGTATGGGATCCTTCCCTAGAGCCCGAGACACGGATTTCCCCGTTCTGGCGCCTCTAGTTTTGCCCACTCCGGGATGCCGGACGGATGGAAATCTTCAGGAAGGAAAATTTCCAATGACCACTTGGTTCGGAAGCAACCACGCTTGGAATGCTTCTATAAAGGATGAAACAAGACCTCCCATACTAAAATAAACAAGCTAGGAATAAGCCCCTTCCCATTCAGGGGTAATGTGGTCGTACGGTATGGTTGGCTCCCATAGTACATCACTCGTTGTCATTGAGAAATACATTTCATAGTTCTTTAGTCAAGATTAATTTCTTTCATAAAGCCATTATGTAGGAGCAATCTCCAATTCAAGTTTCAAGTTCAAGTCACCACTTTTCAAATAGAGCTCCCCTTATAGAGGGCCTCAATTTTATTAGCGACTAAGCAACTACATTGAGTGATGACCACTAAATAGAGTTGGATAAACTCAACTTGATGCTCTTGTTAAGCAAGATATCACTATTCTTCTACCATTCTACTCTAGCAATTCAATCATGCAATTTACTTAAAACAAGTAGAATGCAATATTAAAACTAGGCATGGGGAGTATGAGTCAAAAGATGGCTTGCCTTGGTTGGCAAAGTGTCCGGGGTATTCTTCTTCTTCTTGATAATAATCCCCTCCAATATCCTCCTCGGCAACACTAGCGTCTAATAACGAATAAACACAAGCACACCATCACTACACAATGCTAGCAACACACCAAGCACACATCTTTGTTTGCTAACAATAGCATTCATGTTGCATCTTAATTCATGTTGCATTTTATGGTGTGGGATGGTAAGTTTTTCTTCTAGGTTTTCTCCAAGTGTGCAAGTTAGGTTCTATACTAAGTGTCATATGTGTTTCACTTTCTAGGCCTTGTTATTGGTTTAGGGGTACTAAGACTAGTTCAAGTGGGAGGGCTCAACTAAGTGAATTGGTACGGAGGGCAAAAATTAACTCTAAGTGTGCAATAGTGATCTATCATTTTATGTTACAAGATAGGATTGGGGTTAAGGTTTAATTGCTCCCACTAATAGGGTTTGGGGTTGATTAGGGTTGACTAACAGTAAGAGGGGTCATTGGTGAGGTCACATTTTAATTTTCATGATTTTTGAGGGTTTAAATAATTTTCTAGAAATATTCTATGGTTAATGAAGCTATGGTCACACTATTCATATCTAATTAAATTCCTAACTTATTTCGAAATCTAACCTGTTCTACTGTGTAGAGTATTTTCCAAGCTTTCCAACGCATATTTATTTGCTGAAAAAGGATTTGTAAATCTCTTGGAAATTTAATTTGAAAAACAGATCTGAGATAGTTTTGAATTAATTCGAAAAGGCGGGAAAATAATTAGAAACGTAACGGACCGAATCTAAACTAGCTGGGCCGAATCTGGACAGAACCCGAACGGGTCGGCCCATACCGCTTCGCTGCGGCGGGAAAAGAATAAAAACTGGAGCTGATAGGTGGGGCCTACTGGTCGGATCTAATTAGAATCCCGAATCGGTACGCTAGCGTTGGATCAAGATCGAACGGCTCGGGCTCATCGTCTTCCTCAGCACGGGCGGGGCTCACCTGCGTTGCAGTGAAGAATGTTCGACGGCGAGGGAGTGGCGTAGAGGATGCAGAGCTCGTCGGCGACGTGCGGAATCGGCTGCGGTGCGCCTCCTCCACCGATTCCCAGCGGCGGCTTGCTCCCAGGTGGTCGAACGCGGCGGCGCTCCGCTCGTCCAGTACCTCGCCGGCGTTGCAGGTGTCGACGAACCAGAGCGAGAGGGGTGAAACGGGGTTGTCTGGGAGGTAGCTGGGGGTGAGGTGCTTCTCCTCATTTGATCGGAGGGGCCTTTTATAGGCCGGAGCGTCGAGGGTAAGCGCGGCCAGAAGCTCGCCGGCTCGGGGGCCCTGGCAGCGTTCGAAGGTCATAGCGTGCACGGGGGCCTCGGGGGCGTGCTGGGAGGGGACTGGCTCGGCCGCGGAGTGCTGTGTGTCTGCTCTGGCGCCTCCAGGGTGGTCGACATCGTGCAGGGAAGAAGATGACTGGGAGGGGGCCCTGGGCGCAAACCTCGTCTTCCCTCCGCTTCTCCTGGCTTGGGTCGGGGCTGGGGGCGCTGGAGTCGATCGAGGCACCGTCCAGGAGCATGGCTACAGCGCGGGAGCGAGCCAAAACAGTGCATCCACAGTAAACTCGATTTGGTTTGATTTCTCTCTGCCAGTGTTCGACGAAATGCCCGCAAGAGTTTGAAATTTGAATTTTTGAAAATTTCCAGTTTGGGTGATCAACATATCGGCCCAGGTGTCCTGTCATATTTTTGTTTCAAAGAAAGAAGAATTTTTGCAGAAATCTTATTCCAAATTTTGATATAGTCACTGTTTCAGATTCAAACTTTGGTTCAAGTTTGAGTGATGCTCTAGTTTGAATTTTGAGTAGATTTTTGTTGGTTGAGTTAGTATGTAACTTGGTTAAGCTCAACTAACAGGCCACACATGAAGGTGGTTCACAGATTTCTTAATCTAAGGGCTCAAAGTGGTGTAGTCAAACAGATTTCCTAGATCATCTCAATCTTCTCCTTTTCTTTCTTATGTTTATTTCTGGTTTCTTTGCTTCTTATAATCTTTCTCCTTTGCTTCTGTTGGTTAACTTAGAATTAACTAGCCAATACACAATCAAAAATAACACACATGAAATCATAGAATACATAGAATAGAAAATACATGTATGCATGACATAATGGATAAAAAGTTTTATCTTGGTCCAAAATTTGGTACTTTATTTAATAAGGAGTGGATTACAAATTCTGAGTTGTTACAATCGTCCCCCCTTAAAAAGAATCTCGTCCCCGAGATTCACTAGTTAAGAACTGAAAAGATTGGGAAACTCTTTCTGAAGGTAATCTTCTCGTTCCCAAGTGGCTTCATCTTCGGTGTGATTACTCCACTGAACTTTCAGAAACTTGATGCTTCGGGTTCGAGTAGTTCTATAAGCTTCTTCGAGGATACGGATAGGTACTTCACGATAGGTCAAATCCTTGTTGATGTCCACAGAACGGTGATCAATATTCTTGAAGATTTCGGGCTTCTCCGGAACTTCAAGACATTTCCGAAGTAAAGATATGTGAAAGACATCGTGTACCTCAGACAATTCAGGGGGCATTTCCAACTGATAAGACACTTCTCCTCTACGGTCTAGTATCTTGAATGGTCCAATATATCTTGGTGCAAGCTTTCCTTTCACTTGGAATCTCTGCATTCCCTTGAGAGGTGATACTCTAAGATAAACAAAGTCTCCACTCTTGAAAGTTAATTCTCTCCGTCTCTTGTCGGCATAACTCTTCTATCTCGACTGGGCTGCCTTGAGGTATTCACGAATCATGCGAACTTTCTCCTCGGCTTCTTGCAAAATATCTGGTCCAAAAATCTGACTGTCTCCGGTTTCTGACCAATTCAGAGGGGTACGACACTTTCTTCCATACAAAGCTTCAAATGGGGCCATTTGCAAACTGGCTTGATAACTGTTGTTGTAGGAAAACTCCGCGAAAGGCAGACAATCTTCCCACTTAGCCCCATAAGCTAGAACACAGGCTCTCAACATATCTTCAAGTATTTGATTCACTCTTTCAGTCTGTCCATCAGTCTGAGGGTGGTACGCGGTGCTGAATGTCAATTTGGTTCCCAAGGCTTGATGCAAACTTTTCCAAAATCTCGAGGTGAATTGGGTTCCTCGATCGGAAACTATGGTTTTGGGGACTCCATGCAAACTAACAATTCGGGATAGATACAGGTCCGCTAGCTGTCCCGAGTTGTAAGTGGTCTTGACAGGAATAAAGTGTGCAACTTTGGTCAGTCTATCCACAATGACCCAAATAGAGTCATTTCCACGGCTAGACCTTGGAAATCCAGTGATGAAATCCATTCCAACAGATTCCCACTTCCATTCCGGAACTTGCAAAGGTTGCAGCAATCCCGCAGGACGTTGATGTTCAGCCTTGACTCTTTGACAAATATCACACTTAGAGATGAACGATGCAATCTCACGCTTCATTCCATGCCACCAAAATTGTTCCTTCAAATCTTGATACATCTTAGTTCCACCGGGGTGAATGGAGTAAGGTGTCTCATGGGCTTCCTTCATAATCACCTCCTTTAATTCTGAATCAGCAGGCACACAAATACGTCCTTTATACCAAAGAACTCCTTGATCATCCTCTTCAAATCCTGGCACCTTGCCGGAACCAATTCTGCGCTTGATTCCTTCAATACTCTCATTTCCCTTCTGGGCTTCTTTGATTTGGCTTATCAAGGTGGGTTGAAACTCAAGGTTAGCTAAGAATCCTTGACTGACTAGTTCCAATCCAAATTTTTCAAACTCTTGGTGCAACATAGGTTGCTCTTCCTTGATCATCATATTTAAGGAGCATGGCTTCCTACTCAACGCATCGGCCACTACATTGGCCTTACCGGGGTGATAATGGATTTCCAAATCATAATCCTTGATCAACTCTATCCATCTTCTTTGCCTCATGTTCAACTCCTTCTGAGTAAAAATATACTTCAAACTCTTGTGGTCAGTGTAGATCTCGCAACGGTTGCCCATCAGATAGTGCCTCCAGGTCTTCAGAGCTAGAACCACGGCTGCTAACTCTAGATCATGGGTTGGATAATTTTCTTCATGAGGTCGAAGCTGCCGAGAGAGGTAAGCTATGACCTTGCCTTCTTGCATCAAGACACAACCAAGTCCAAGTTTGGAAGCGTCGCAATAGACATCAAAGTTTTTGGTGATATCGGGCATGGTTAGGACGGGGGCGGTCACTAATCGCTTCTTGAGCTCTTGAAAACTCTCTTCACACTTAGGGGTCCATTCAAACTTCTTGTCTTTCTTCAATAGTTGGGTCATTGGCCGGGCAATGCTTGAAAACCCTTCAACAAACTTGCGGTAGTATCCTGCTAATCCGAGAAAACCTCTAACTTCGGTTTGAGTGGTAGGAGCTTCCCATTCCATGACTGATTTGATCTTCTTGGGGTCTACGGATATTCCTCCTGCTGACAGAACATGGCCTAAGAATCCGACTTCCTTCAACCAGAACTCACATTTACTGAACTTGGCATACAACTGATGCTCTCTTAAGGTTTCTAAGATTAATCTCAAATGGGTTGCATGCTCTTCTTCGGACTCGGAGTAGATGAGAATGTCATCAATGAAGACAACAACAAACTTATCCAGGAACTCCATAAAAACCTTATTCATGAGGTTCATGAAATAAGCAGGGGCATTGGTCAATCCAAATGACATTACGGTGTACTCATACAATCCGTATCGGGTAGTGAAGGCTGTTTTGGGGATATCTGTTGCACGGATCTTCAATTGGTGGTATCCAGTTCTAAGATCTATCTTTGAGAAGACTCTAGCTCCAGTCAATTGGTCAAACAAATCTTCAATCTTTGGGAGAGGATACTTGTTCTTGATGGTCACATCGTTTAGCTTGTGGTAATCAGTGCACAGTCGGCTAGAACCGTCACTCTTATCCACAAACAGAACGGGTGATCTCCAAGCAGAAGAACTTGGCTGAATCAATCCTTTGCTCAGAAGGTCATCCAATTGCTTCTTCAACTCAACTAATTCAGCTGGGTTCATACGATAGGGTCGTTGGGCTATAGATCCAGTTCCGGGAATAAGCTCAATGATAAACTCAATATCACGATCCGGTGGCATTCCGGGTAGCTCATCGGGAAAAACATCCGGGTATTCACAGACGATGGGAACTTCCGTTATGGTTGGCCCGGAGATACTCTTATGACATCTGGGGCCTTGGGTGGGTTTAACTGACACATGTTTTACTAAAACTCCATGGCTACTCCTCATGGTAATGGTCTTTCTTGCACAATCTATAATTCCTTGGTGTTGAGACATCCAATCCATACCTAGGACCACTTCCAGTCCTTTGGTTCCTAACACGATCAAACTGGCTAAGAATAAGATCCCATGGATCTCTATAGGCACTGCCAAGCAGGTACAACTGGCTTTGGTTATTGACCCAGGAATTTGCACCGACATGAACTCTTTCAAGGGTGTGGGTTGAAGTCCACTTTTATCAACGAATAATTGGGTAACAAATGAGTGTGAAGCTCCAGAATCAAACAGAACTCTTGCAAGAACTGAGTTAACAGGGAACATACCAAGCACAACGTCGGTTGCTTCCTGAGCTTCTTCAACATTCATGTGATTCAGACGGCCTCGAGAGTGAGGCTGGTTTCTTGGTGGATAGTTCTTGCCATTTCCCACACGGCGCTGTTGCTGAGCAGGAGCAGTGGTCTTGGATGCATCATTCAGCTTCTTGGGGCACTCATTGGAGTAGTGCCCTTTGAGTCCGCACTCATAACAGGTAACTCCAGACTTGTCACCAGGCTTGGGTAACACAGGGGCGCCATTTGGCCTTGGAGTATTGGTGTTGAAGTTGTTGCCACTAGGTCTTGGGGGTGCACGGTTGAAGTTGTTGCCGGGTGGACGGTTGGGGTAGTTGGGACGTGGAGCAGGTGCAGACGGCCTCATAGGTCTAGGGGCGAAACCCATAGGTGCATTTCCCCTTGGCTTCTGCGAGTTGCTCGAATTGCCCTGATACATCATACGACGCTTGCGGTTTTCTGCAGCTTGCTTGAGTTTGCCTTCCATCTGAATGGCAGAGTCAACCAGTGACTCCAGGTCGGCAAAGTGAATGCTGACCAAGACACATTGCATCTCATCATGAAGTCCATCCAGAAACCTTTCTTGCTTCTTCTCTGTGGTGTTGGTGTCATCTGGGGCATACCTAGACAAGGTAAGGAACTTGTCACGGTAATCCACCACAGACAAGGAACCTTGCTTCAGATTTCTGAACTCATCTCTCATCCTTTTCACCAATCCCATAGGGACATGGGCTTTGCTAAACTTGCTCTTGAACTCCTCCCAAGGCATCACATACCCTGGGGCTTGCATTGCACGAGTGCTATCCCACCAAGCTCTTGCGGCTCCCGCAAGGTAGTGGGTGGTGTACAGAACCTTCTCATTTTCACCAACTTCGGCGACTGCCAAATTGTTCTCCATGGTACGAAGCCAGTCATCGGCATCTAAGGGCTCTTCAGACTTAGTGAATATAGGTGGGTTGGTGTTCTGGAAACTCCTTAACTTGGATCGGTGATCACCATTGCCATTGTTTTCTCCTTCACCATTGCCATTGCCATTGCCATTGTTGTGGTTCATTGCCATCTGAGTGAGTTGCTGAAGAGTGGCCAAGTTAGCTTGGCGCTTAGCTCGGGCTGCTTCCCGGTCTTCCATGATCAACCTTAGCAATTCGGCCATTTCCGGGTTCGGGGGTGGTGGTGCTCGCGGCATCTGAAGATAAGGTGTGTAAGACAAGAGGGAAAAGCTAATTTTTGCTAAGATTTAAAGGTAATATGGATGATGCAATTTGTGTTTTACTAAGGCCTTAAGGGCCAAATTCATATTTCATTCAACACTCATCAAACATATCATACATACGAGTTCACACATTACAAATGGTTCACATCAAACCATTGCGACTCGTCTACTAGAGAGGGGGATACAACTCACACCTACACGAAGTGAACACAAAGTGGAACTCATAGCGAGATAACACGTGGATCTCTGATCTAAACAGCGGGCTCCTCGGGGTCTTCCTCCTCATCACTCACAATGAATCCATTGTGCCCACCATCTTCCGGATCATCAAGGTCCTCCATGAAGTCATCCTCATCACTAATGAGGGCATTATCCTCCTTGCGGAGATCAATGCCTTCCTCCTCACCAAGGTGATCCTCAAGACTCTCAATGTACTCAGTCAACTCCGCCACATTGGCCTTCAACTCCTCAATGTCCTGATCCTTCTCATCGCGCTGGCGATGAAGGCTCTTGCGCTCCTTCGCAAGAATCCTGATAGTGCTCCTCGCCTCCACCAGTGCGAAGTGCTCAAGGTTGGCCTTGGTACGAGCACGATCGGCCTCCTGCTGAGTGGAGTACAGCAAGAAGTCCATGTGATCGATGTAGGTACTCGGCTCATTCTGCCCGGGCATGTTTGCGGGACGTCCATCCGCATCACGCCGAGCAAAGTTCCTAAAGTGCTCTCCCTGGACCTCCTCAACGTGCAGTCCGCACAAGCGGGCGTGCATCTCCTGCATACCTCGGACCAAACCATCGGCCCAAGTGTTCTCCACAAGCTCAAACTTGACCCTTGGAGAACTCAAATTTCCCTTCTTGCCACGGCAACTAGCTCGGATGAGCCACCGTAGCTCTCCATCGGGGTGCTCATTGAGCACGGCTCCCTTGAACTCCGGATACAAACGATCCAGGAACAAGGTCAAGGTGGTGAGGTCGCGCTCAAAACAAAGGCTGCCACCATGGCCCAACTGGTAGTGCTCAACGAATACCGGGGCCATCTACAAAATTTTAGATTAGATTAGTGATCAACTCAAGTGTGCAAAATTTTAAGTAGGCAAAAACTGAAGTATGTATAAAACTTTGCAAATAGAGAGGAAAGACTAAGCAATTTTGCAACCATTACTTATATCTTTGCTTTTATCAAGGTTTCATTTAACGCCCATTCTAACTAAGGTCTCCTAAGGTCAGCCTAGGCTCTGATACCAACTTGTGACGACCTCAAATTTGATACAAATTCGAAGTGCCCGTTATGTATTCCACCGCAATCCCAGAACCGTTGTTGCGATATACATAACGTAGTTGGTAACCAGTTCCATAGACATTACAATACGAGGATTCAAATACAATGGTCATAGAGACCAAGTTCATATTACAACACAACATAGCAGCGGAAATAACGTCTTCGGGACCATGCCTTCACCCTACAGGCAAATGGCGACTCATGGAGACGAGCTTAGTTCTGGTACTCTTCCTCATACCCTTCCTCCGAGTATTCTTCCCCATAGTCTGGCCAAGTTGATAGCCAGGGACACAGCCGTGAGTACATTGAATGCACTCGCAAACCATCTTATAAATGAAAAGATGAAGTAGATATGCAAGGTTGATATGGTGGACTAAGCCCTAAGTTTATTTGCAAAAGCTAGTTTTATTTCCCAAGAATGTTCATTTGTAGAAAAGAAGTTTAGTTCTCTAGGTTCAATCTAAAGAGGACTTAAAGTGTGTCAACATCATTGTCAAGTCAAGTCATTCACCAAGTTCACCATTGTCACTTTTAGTCCTGACAAAAGTCAAGTATAGCTTGCCAACTGTCCATAACCACGGACTCGGCTATTCGAATAGTTTGAAAACCTCTGCAGAGGGGTACACTTTACCCACAAGAATCGATACATCTGCCGGGAGAAATCCACGGATCGTCATACACAAAGTATGCGGGGTTCAGATAATCAAACAAACTCTTTCACTTGTCTACTCTAGTATGGGATCCTTCCCTAGAGCCCGAGACACGGATTTCCCCGTTCTGGCGCCTCTAGTTTTGCCCACTCCGGGATGCCGGACGGATGGAAATCTTCAGGAAGGAAAATTTCCAATGACCACTTGGTTCGGAAGCAACCACGCTTGGAATGCTTCTATAAAGGATGAAACAAGACCTCCCATACTAAAATAAACAAGCTAGGAATAAGCCCCTTCCCATTCAGGGGTAATGTGGTCGTACGGTATGGTTGGCTCCCATAGTACATCACTCGTTGTCATTGAGAAATACATTTCATAGTTCTTTAGTCAAGATTAATTTCTTTCATAAAGCCATTATGTAGGAGCAATCTCCAATTCAAGTTTCAAGTTCAAATCACCACTTTTCAAACAGAGCTCCCCTTATAGAGGGCCTCAATTTTATTAGCGACTAAGCAACTACATTGAGTGATGACCACTAAATAGAGTTGGATAAACTCAACTTGATGCTCTTGTTAAGCAAGATATCACTATTCTTCTACCATTCTACTCTAGCAATTCAATCATGCAATTTACTTAAAACAAGTAGAATGCAATATTAAAACTAGGCATGGGGAGTATGAGTCAAAAGATGGCTTGCCTTGGTTGGCAAAGTGTCCGGGGTATTCTTCTTCTTCTTGATAATAATCCCCTCCAATATCCTCCTCGGCAACACTAGCGTCTAATAACGAATAAACACAAGCACACCATCACTACACAATGCTAGCAACACACCAAGCACACATCTTTGTTTGCTAACAATAGCATTCATGTTGCATCTTAATTCCTGTTGCATTTTATGGTGTGGGATGGTAAGTTTTTCTTCTAGGTTTTCTCCAAGTGTGCAAGTTAGGTTCTATACTAAGTGTCATATGTGTTTCACTTTCTAGGCCTTGTTATTGGTTTAGGGGTACTAAGACTAGTTCAAGTGGGAGGGCTCAACTAAGTGAATTGGTACGGAGGGCAAAAATTAACTCTAAGTGTGCAATAGTGATCTATCATTTTATGTTACAAGATAGGATAGGGGTTAAGGTTTAATTGCTCCCACTAATAGGGTTTGGGGTTGATTAGGGTTGACTAACAGTAAGAGGGGTCATTGGTGAGGTCACATTTTAATTTTCATGATTTTTGAGGGTTTAAATAATTTTCTAGAAATATTCTATGGTTAATGAAGCTATGGTCACACTATTCATATCTAATTAAATTCCTAACTTATTTCGAAATCTAACCTGTTCTACTGTGTAGAGTATTTTCCAAGCTTTCCAACGCATATTTATTTGCTGAAAAAGGATTTGTAAATCTCTTGGAAATTTAATTTGAAAAACAGATGTGAGATAGTTTTGAATTAATTCGAAAAGGCGGGAAAATAATTAAAAACGTAACGGACCGAATCTAAACTAGCTGGGCCGAATCTGGACAGAACCCGAACGGGCCGGCCCATACCGCTTCGCTGCGGCGGGAAAAGAATAAAAACTGGAGCTGACAGGTGGGGCCTACTGGTCGGATCTAATTAGAATCCCGAATCGGTACGCTAGCGTTGGATCAAGATCGAACGGCTCGGGCTCATCGTCTTCCTCAGCACGGGCGGGGCTCACCTGCATTGCAGTGAAGAATGTTCGACGGCGAGGGAGTGGCGTAGAGGATGCAGAGCTCGTCGGCGACGTGCGGAATTGGCTGCGGTGCGCCTCCTCCACCGATTCCCAGCGGCGGCTTGCTCCCAGGTGGTCGAACGCGGCGGCGCTCCGCTCGTCCAGTACCTCGCCGGCGTTGCAGGTGTCGACGAACCAGAGCGAGAGGGGTGAAACGGGGTTGTCTGGGAGGTAGCTGGGGGTGAGGTGCTTCTCCTCGTTTGATCGGAGGGGCCTTTTATAGGCCGGAGCGTCGAGGGTAAGCGCGGCCAGAAGCTCGCCGGCTCGGGCGCCCTGGCAGCGTTCGAAGGTCATAGCGTGCACGGGGGCCTCGGGGGCGTGCTGGGAGGGGACTGGCTCGGCCGCGGAGTGCTGTGTGTCTGCTCTGGCGCCTCCAGGGTGGTCGGCATCGTGCAGGGAAGAAGATGACTGGGAGGGGGCCCTGGGCGCAAACCTCGTCTTCCCTCCGCTTCTCCTGGCTTGGGTCGGGGCTGGGGGCGCTGGAGTCGATCGAGGCACCGTCCAGGAGCATGGCTACAGCGCGGGAGCGAGCCAAAACAGTGCATCCACAGTAAACTCGATTTGGTTTGATTTCTCTCTGCCAGTGTTCGACGAAATGCCCGCAAGAGTTTGAAATTTGAATTTTTGAAAATTTCCAGTTTGGGTGATCAACATATCGGCCCAGGTGTCCTGTCATATTTTTGTTTCAAAGAAAGAAGAAGTTTTGCAGAAATCTTATTCCAAATTTTGATATAGTCACTGTTTCAGATTCAAACTTTGGTTCAAGTTTGAGTGATGCTCTAGTTTGAATTTTGAGTAGATTTTTGTTGGTTGAGTTAGTATGTAACTTGGTTAAGCTCAACTAACAGGCCACACATGAAGGTGGTTCACAGATTTCTTAATCTAAGGGCTCAAAGTGGTGTAGTCAAACAGATTTCCTAGATCATCTCAATCTTCTCCTTTTCTTTCTTATTTTTATTTCTGGTTTCTTTGCTTCTTATAATCTTTCTCCTTTGCTTCTGTTGGTTAACTTAGAATTAACTAGCCAATACACAATCAAAAATAACACACATGAAATCATAGAATACATAGAATAGAAAATACATGTATGCATGACATAATGGATAAAAAGTTTTATCTTGGTCCAAAATTTGGTACTTTATTTAATAAGGAGTGGATTACAAATTCTGAGTTGTTACACAACCCGATTTGATCGAGCCTGGCACCGCGATGTTTGGTCACGACCGGGCCTTGCGCCGGGTTTCAACCGACATGGCTCCCAGTGGTGTATTCCGGTTATAATCCGATTGTGACCGGCCTATAAACCGTTCCGGCGCCAGAGCCTACATGACCACCTTTTGACCAAGATGACCTTAAATTTCCCCCAATGGTCATATTTTGATTTGCTATAAAATGGGCTTCTTCCCCAATGGTTTTTTTGGGGTCTTAGATAATTCTTGAGAATTTCTCTCACCTCCATTGTTGAACCTCTTGAGCTTGCTTCCTCTCCCTTCCCTCCTATGAATCTTGCATCTTTTGAGGTATTTGGAAGAGGATATCTAGATCTACAATCTCCACCAATCAATTCATGCTCTAGTGTGGGGAACCCATTATATCAAGATTTTGGAGTCATTTGTTGACCTCCATTTTGGTTCTTTCTCTCTAACTCTTCCATAACATTTGTTGCCTTGGTGGGGTTTGACAGAGAAGGATTTGAGAAATTTCCCTAGTGTTCTTGCCTTGCATCCTTGCATAGTGTTGAGCTCTTCATTACAATTTTGTTTGACTGAGAGACCGCGAGCTTGTTACTCTTGGAGGGTGACCTCCTAGTTGGCTTGGCGGTTGTTACCGCGGTGACCTCTTTGTGCAAGATTGTGAAGAGGCTCGAGATTTTCCCTCGGTGGGATTTGTGAAGTGGTTGTGGAGCTTGCCATCTCCGGAGTGGAGGAAAATCTAACCTTAAGAAGGGGTCCCTAGCTTCATGAGGGACTCAGAGAAGAATGTGAGCCTTCGTAGCATTCGGGGGCCTTCGTGGTTGCACGCATCTCTCCAGCGGTGACTAGCTTACTTCGTAAGTGAACATCGGGATACATCGCCGTCTCTGCGTGTCTCGGTTATCTCTATACCCAAGTTTATTTTCTTGTGATAGGCTTCTTGCTTAAAGTACTTGTATATATTGTTTATCACTTATGAAATATATCTTTTGTTATCTTTCTTATATCTACTTGTTTGTTGGTGTACTTAGTTGAGCCTACCGTATTTAGGTTTTGTGCTTGAAGAAAACAAACATTAGTGTAATTCTGTATTCCTTCAAGCCAAATATGTAATAGTTTTATATGTCTATCCCCCTCTGGGCGACATCTTGTCCTTTTACTTTTTCACCCATAACCATAGCTGGTTTAATTTTATGTAATCTGAATTTTAATGTATCAGTGTATCATGACTGCATAGTTTGGTATCTTCCCATGACTAAGATTTAGGTTCAAGTCTGACAAGAATAATATTACACGACTAAGAACTCATTTAGCATTATTGCTCGTAGCTTTTAGTTCTGATTTTCTTTTACATTGGTATCATCCATTACTTTTATTTCAGTATGAACCTCAACTCAATGCGTTCCTTGAGTTCCTCATCTGGAGGTTGTCAATTTGGGTAGATAAGACAACCCCAGGAAATGCACCGATGAACTTGAGGTATAGAGATGAACGTGCAACACCCATCGCAGGAAAAGTGTGTATTTTGTTGGGCCATGTCCCTCCACATGGAGGTGTGTTGGCAGCCCAACATCATCCTAGGAAGTCCAACGCGTATCAATCATGATCGAGGTTCGCATCCAACATCTAAGGTGCCTCCTTGACAGGTATAAAGGAGAAAACCCTAGCCACTCGGGTGGCTGTGTGTGAGAGTGAGCTAGAGCAAGCCAAGGCCACGGCGGCTGCTGTGAGAGGGTGAGAGAACACACTAGAATACCACAACCAAGCGAGAATAAGAGAAGAAGAAGAGGTGAATTTTTCCAGATTTCTGAGATCAGACCGGTATGTCTTCAAGCTGGTGGTTGGAGACCCAAACATGTTTAGATTGGCTTCAAACTTGGTGATCTTGTTCCTTACTTTGAGTAATTCGATCCGATTACACAGTTTGAATTTTAGGTCAGTGGAGGTTCAGATTTGAGAGCGGTTTAGTTAGTTCTGACTGGTGTAGTTTTAGCACAGAGCAGTTTCTGGAGAAGAACAGTTTGGGTAGACAAATAGTGTCCGATTGAGATGATTTTTGGTCAATATGCGAGGAACACATATGTCTACTTGTCTACCAAACTTCATGTTGTTTGGATATGCGTTTTAAGAGAAGTTTGCCAATTACCAAAGAAGATAGAAACTGTGATATCTCTACTTTGCTGAATCTTACCTCTTGTGGTTGTTGTTATTATTGCCAGTGGGTAACAAGGAGAAGAGTGTTGTAATCTCAAGAGATTCTAGATAAGACTCTATACCCAGGTTGCTCATAGTGAAGCTTGCGCGGACCGGGTTGTTCCACACCCGTGGTGTTTCCCTCCTCACATGCATTGAGAAGGTTTTCCACGTTAATTCTTGTGTCACTTGATAATTGTGCTTGTGTTTATATTCCACTGCATTCTTGTTGGTTGAAACTATCATCAAAGTTTATTCACACAAGCTAGTAGTGGTGCTGCGGGCTCTGTGTCACGCCCACCAGCCTTGACATATTTACCATAGGATTTTTCTCAATTGTTGTTAGCTTTATGTATGATATGTTTCTTTAGCCTATCTTTATGGTAATCGTGTTGATTAGAGTTGTAACATAATTTGAGTGTTCCCTATTGTGTACAGGTTACTAGCTATCTATAGGTATTTTTAGCTTCATAATGCCTTATATACTTTGGTTGAGTCACCTATGATGTTGAAGCTGGGCTGGGCCAGCCCCCATAGGTGTTAACTTAGGGCACGATGTATCCTGGATTTTATAATATCCATCAAGAATGCGTACAATGAAATGACCTATCATCTATGGATACACATGCAAAATGCTCATTACAAGTAGAATATTAGATTCCCTAAAAGAGTAGAATAGTAGACGATGTATCAAAGCTAATTTCTGCCTCCTATCCCAGTTCATGTCCTTTGACATGATGTGCAAATACATGTTATAGCATGATATATAAACTTAATTATGAATCTAAAATATAGAATATTACATTTTATTATTGCATTGATGAGTGCATATTACAACATATTTTAGGCATGTAAAATGTGCTACTTGTCACTCATATCATGCTCCATCTAGTTATAACTATGCCTATTTATGCATGTTTACAAGCTCTCTTTCATTTCCAATGAGCGTTGCACAATTATTAATTTTATTAGGATTTTATTAGTTTTCCTTGTCTTTTATATGTGTGTAGGTGCAAGGTGCAATTATGGATAAAGGAAGACAAGGGGAACAAAGCAGGTGCAATATGGAGGAGCTGCAGCCACCAGACTTAGCCATTCGGAGAACAGAAAAAGTGGATTTTTTCCATAATCTCAAAATACAAATCTAAGACCATGATATTGTAGCCCTCGTCCATACGAGTTCAACGAGCCGAAAAAAACAAAAACATAGTTCGCATAAGGAAATGGCGGCCATTTTACTGTGGATATTAGGAGGCTTAACGACTAACAATACGAGCGCATCATGGTCGTATTGCTGCCCGTATCGGGTGGCTTAGATCGCAAAAACCTCCAATTTTCAGGCGTTTCTTCATGGTTTCGGCCCCCACTCGTCCCTAGGGTTTCCCCAAGTCATATGGATGGTAATGGGAGGCCCTAGGGGTCCTCCCAAGCCTATATAAAGAGGGGAGGAGCCAAGGGAGAGCCAAACCTCTCCATACATCACCATAGCCATTAAGGCGAAGCTTTGCCACCGCCTCACCTCCATGAGATCTAGATCTTGATCTCCACCAACACCACCACGTCATCCAAGCAAGAGGAGGAGAAGGAGACGCCCTCACCTTCACCATGTCACCGCTGTCACAACGCCGCCGATGCCGACATCATCATCATCTCCATTGGTGTCTCGTTCTCTATCCCCCTTGTTCTAGTTCCTATATTTGTAAGATTGAACATGATGATCTCAATGAAGTATTCTTTGTGTTCATCTATGTTTGAGTAATTGATTTGGTTCTAGATTTAGGTATGATCTACTATGCAATGTTAGACTTTGTGGTTTCATCTACTCCCTCCGACCCATAATACTCTTTGCTAATATAGATGCATATAGACACATTTTAGTGATAGACACATCAGTATTAGCGAAGTGTAATATGGGTTAGAGAGAGTAGTAAATTACTCTCTCCTCTAGTGACAAAGAGGAGATAGATGAGTTCATGTGATCCTTTGGTTCAAAGTGTATTATTTGTCTTGCAAGAGTGACAATACGCGAGGCTATATATAATACACACTTGCGACAACCCGATTACCATAGGAGATTGTTTATTTATCTAAAGAAGTATCTTGTGTAATTCTATTGGATGACTGATACGTCTCAAACATATCTATAATTTTTGATGCTCCATGCTTGTTCTTACACCATTTGCTTAGTGTTTTGTTACACTTCGTGGCGTTTTTATGCATTTTCCGGAACTAACTTATTAACAAGATGCCACAGTGCCAGTTCCCTGTTTTCTGCTGTTTTTGTGTTTCAAAAAAGTTACACAGGAAATATTCTCGGAATTGGACGAAACAAAAGCCGAACCTCCTAATATTTTTTGAAGCTTCCAGAAGTCCGAAGAGGAGACGGAGGGGGCCACTGGCCGACCAGACCATAGGGCGGCGTGGCCAGCCCCTGGCCCGCGCCCCCTATGGGTGAGGCCACCCTGGCCCACTCCTGACGCCGCCCCTTCGCCTATAAAGACCCCCCGACGGGAAAAACCTAAACACCCGATCAATTGTCAAGAAACACATCGCGATCCGCCGCCGTCATCGACCCGAGATCGGGAGGGTCTAGAAGCTCTTTCCGGCACCCTGCCGGAGAGGGGAATCGCCACCGGAGGTCTTCTTCATCGCCATGCTTGCCTCCGGCGTGATGAGTGAGTAGTCTACCTTGGACTATGGGTCCATAGCAGTAGCTAGATGGTTGTCTTCTCCACCATGTGCTTCATGTTTAGATCTCGTGAGCTGCCTTACATGATCGAGATCATCTTTATGTAATTCTACATGTTGTGTTTGTTGGGATCCGATGAATATTGGTGTTATGTTAAGTTGATGTTCTGAATTTTATCTTATGTTATCTCTATGTTGTTTATGTTAAGTTGGGAGCAAAGTTCTTGGTTGTGTTGTGTGCAGGTTCCACGTTACTGCTGGTGCAAAGCAAAGCCCCGGACGAGGCGCCTTATAAATAATCCGGAGCTATCGCGAAGCTAGCAGGCATCACCTTCTGAAGTTTAGCTTTTTCCTACTGGTTCGATAAACCTCAGTTTCTTACTGTGGGAAGACTTGCTACTGTGCTCATCATACCTTCCTCTTGGGGTTCCCAACTGGGTGCGTCAACTTGGCACCATCAAATAGCAATTAAGTTTTCTGGCGCCGTTGCCGGGGAGAAAGAAGACTTCTGTAAGGGGAGTCTCGCATGCACAATCTTTTACTTTGTTTTTTTTGCTTTATTTTATTTTTGCTTGCGTATCAAAAATACAAAAAATTAGATTCCTTTATAGTTGCTTTTATTTACTTGCTTTTAGTTTTGTTAGAATGAGTAATCCTAAAGTTGAAGTTCGTACTTTTAAGCAATAAGGGGGAGAGAGCTTGAAAGATGCTTGGTACCGTATTAGCAATGCTCATCATAGGTGTACGAAGAAGCATTCTACCATGATCCTCCTTAGAAATTTTTATGTTGGTATATCTAGTTGGAATAGGTACGTTCTTGATACTCTTGCAGGAGGTAATTTTCTGGGTACTCCCGCTCTTGAAGCATGCACTTTAATTGAAAGTTTAGTGGGAGTACCACCTATCCATGTTGTTAAAACTGAGGTCACTTAAGATAAAGTTTTAGAAAAACTTAGCTCTTTGGAAAAAAGTTTGCCAAATATCCTTGATAACGCTAGCCAGGCTAATGAATCGATAGAAAGTATGGGTAAGAGAATCACCGATTTAGAGGCTAGTACTACTCTTGATAGTCAAATCCTTAGGATTGGTAAACTAGAGGAATCTATGAAAACTTTAAGTTCAATTTTCTCTTCTCTTAAATTTAAGAAGGAGAAAGCTTTTGTTGGAAAAGAGCAAAAATTTATGTATGTTCCCAAGGTATCTGTGCCTAAACCGCAGCATGTTTTTAAGATTGGTAAGACTTTTAGTTCAACTAAGAGTGACTTGCAGGTTGAATCATCTTCGGGAACTTCTAAATTGCCTAGTGTGGTAAGTGGTGATCTTGAGGAAACAGTTGATCTTAATGCTTCATCTTTTGATATTACTTGATTTCCACTTTCTGCGCCTAGCTCAAAGGCGTTAAAGAAAAGCACTCTTGGGAGATAACCCATTGTTTTCTTTTCAGTTCTTTTTTTTATTTGAGTCTTGGAAGTTATTACTACTGTAATAACCTCTCCTTATCCTTTTTATTTTGTTGTTGTGCCAAGAGAAACCTCAAATTTGAGTGAGGAAAGATTTGGGGATGTTGCTGTCCTGAAACAGATTTCGGTGCTGCACCGTACAAATTTGTGAAAATTCTCAGAATATCTTTTTGACCTGAGATTTCTTGTGCATATGCCCCAGGTGATATCCACACTTTCATTAGTTTTACACTTTTTGATTTGAGCAACATAAAACCCTCGAAAAAATCGACCTTTGTCAGCTGTTCTGTTTTGACAGATTTCTACCACTATTTGTGTTTGCCTCTCGATCGCTTTCTTTTTGAGTTCTTTTGATCACGGAACTTTTGGGGAAGTTGCTACAGTTGTATATGCTTTATATGTGGTGGTTTTTAGTTGAAACCTGAACCAAAAAGGGTTGATTCATTATTATGCTTACACTAATGTTGCTAATAGAATTGTGTTGAGTTTTGTATGAAGGAAGTTTTCAAGTGTAGGGATTGGAGAATGATAAGATGAGATGAAGAATGGACAAAATCTCAAGCTTGGGGATGACCATGTCACCCCAAGAAATATCCAAGAGGTACAAGCATCAAAGCTTGGGGATGCCCCCGAGGCACCCCTTCTTCATCGACAAAAATCAGGTCACCTTTCAACACACTATATTTTTATTGCTTCATGCACTATGCATTTTTCTTGGAGCGTCTTTAGTTTTCATTTTTGTTTAGTTTTGTTTGCTGCAATAAATGGTTGGACCCCAACAAATTTATTTTGGAGAGATTTACTTGCTTTTCATTTGCCAAGAACACTCCGTTTTTCACTCTTATCGTTCAACGAGTGTTCTCTTTTTCCAGAACTGCGTTTAGCTTTCATTTTTCACCTTGATTTTTGTTCAGATCTTGTTTTATCTTTGCATCAAGGTGTATTTGGACCTCTGGTCTATGTTGGTATTCATCAAAAGAGTTGTTTCAAAAAGGTTCGAATGGTGTTGGAAAAGAGAAAAAGTTTCATGCAAAAAAGTGGTACAAAAAGGAGCTTGTTTAGACTGCGGCTTAGACTTTTTCATGTCATGCTTGATGTCATTTTAATAGTATGCTTAGTGGTTTTGCTGTAGCATGACTTGTCTCAAATGACTGAGATTACTTAATGAGCCTTTGAAAAAATCATGCATTGTTTTTATTATTTGGAAGCATTAATTTGGTTTTCTCCTTGATGCTTTATTTGGGTTGACTTGGCACATGCTTACAACATTTTGGCTCATACAAAGTCGCCATAAGCCTCTATGATCATTTAGTTTTTGACTTTTGATGCCATTTTATGCTTCTCTTAATGATGTTTTGTCGCTATGCATGATTATGGTCGTTATTGCTCTCTTAGTTGGTCGCTCCCAGTCTTTTGCTAGCCCTCATTTTGTACTGAGTATGAGCTCTACTCGTGCATCCAACTCCCAAAAACCAAGTTATTCCAATGTGTCCACTATAAATTCCTATGCATGGTATTTGCAAGCCATTCCAAGTAAATTTTCATGTGCTACCTTTCAAAAACCTTCAAAATACTTCTCATATTTGACACTGTTTTCAGCTCATGGGGACGTAGTGGTCGGATTTGCTATCTTTCATATTGTTTTATTCCAAAAAGAAAAAAAGAGGAAAAAGAAAAGAAAAAAAGGCACTCCTCCATGGTATGTGAATATTGGTGGACACCCGATGGAATAGGTTAGTCATGGTTTGAGAAAGGAAAAAAGGTGGGAAGGAGTGCCAAGCTTTATAAAAGAGCACAAAAGTGCCAATCTCTCTCAAAAACTTGCTTCATTTTTGTATGGAAGATAGTAAGAACCCCATTGCTAGTCGTTGACAAAGACAACCACCTCTCAAAACCAATTTTTATCTCTCTGTTTTACAAATGAAAAGCTCTAGCACATGTTTAATCACTGCTTCCCTCTGCGAAGGGCCTTTCTTTTACTTTTATGTTGAGTCTCCACCTTCTACCTTTATGCACCGTCTAAGAGAGCATAGTTGTCATTCTGAATTTAATGTGCATAGTCCCAAAATTTATCATTGATTGATTCATGATTATGGTTTCACTTGTTCTTAAATTATTTGTATCTAGTCGCCCTCTTAAACTTGAAGGTGTCCTATGCATTTATGTTTTGCTATTCCATGAAGGACAAGCTGAAAACTATTTGCTATGTTTTTCCATATGATTTGAACACACGTTTGACTTTCATTGTTTCATTTTTCATGATCTTTCGTTTGTGTTCTTTTTCATGTTATAACATGGTTGCTAAGTTTCTTCTATCAAGATTATGTCTTTCATGCCCATGTTTTAAGTTCTTTTGATCCCAGCACTCAATGCTTTACATAAATGATCTAGATTGTGTTGGTCCATGTCACCTCAAAAATTATTTTTTGTTATCACTCACCTACTCGAGGACGAGCATGAGTTAAGCTTGGGGATGCTTGATACGTCTCAAACGTATCTATAATTTTTGATGCTACATGATTGTTCTTACACCATTTGCGTAGTGTTTTGTTACACTTCGTGGCATTTTTATGCATTTTCCGAAACTAACCTATTAACAAGATGCCACAGTGCCAGTTCCCTGTTTTATGCTATTTTTGTGTTTCAGAAAAGTTACACAGGAAATATTCTCGGAATTGGACGAAACAAAAGCCGAACCTCCTAATATTTACCAAAGCTTCCAGAAGTCTGAAGAGGAGACGGAGGGGGGCCACAGGCCGGCCACACCACAGGGCGGCGCGGCCAGCCCCTGGCCCGTGCCCCCAATGGGTGAGGCCACCCTGGCCCACTCTTGACGCCGCCCCTTCGCCTATAAAGACCCCCCGACGGGAAAAACCTAAACACCCGATCAATTTTCCAGAAACACATCGCGATCCGCCACCGTCATCGACCCGAGATCGGGAGGGTCCAGAAGCTCTTCCCGGCACCCTGCCGGAGAGGGGAATCGCCACCGGAGGTCTTCTTTATCGCCATGCTTGCCTTCGGCGCGATGAGTGAGTAGTCTACCTTGGACTATGGGTCCATAGCAGTAGCTAGATGGTTGTCTTCTCCACCATGTGCTTCATGTTTAGATCTCGTGAGCTGCCTTACATGATCGAGATCATCTTTATGTAATTCTACATGTTGTGTTTGTTGGGATCCGATGAATATTGGTGTTATTTAAGTTGATGTTCTGAATTTTATCTTATGTTATCTCTATGTTGTTTATGATCTTGCATGCTCTCCGTTGTTAGTAGCTATCTTGGCCAACTAGATACTAGTGACTCTAAGAGGGGGTATTTATACTCGATAGTTGGGTTCATGCCTCTATTTAATCTGGGGAAGTAACAAAAACCTCTAACGTTGTAGATGTGTTGTTGCCACTAGTGAGAAAACAACAATCTTATGTCCAAGGACATTTGCTTTGTTTACATTACACACTTTGCTTAATGCAGTTATCTGTTATTCGTAACTTAATACTCAAGGGGTCCTCGGATGATTCCCCGCGAGTGGATTATTAGTCATAGATGCAGTTGGATGGCGGTCTATGTATCTTGTTGTAATGCCCAGAGTAAATCTCATAGTGATCCTCGTGACATATGCACGTTATCTTTATTCTATCAATTGCCCAACTGTAATTTGTTTACCCAGCATGTCGTTATTTATCTTATGGAGAGACACCACTAGTGAACTGTGGACCCCGGTCCAATTTCCTTTACATTGCTATTACTGTTTACTTTTACACGCACTGTTTACTTTCTCGCATATTATTATTGCTTTCCACTCGATACGCTCAATCCTTTGTTTACAGCAAACCGGTGAGATTGACAACCTCATCGTAAGTTGGGAGCAAAGTTCTTGGTTGTGTTGTGTGCAGGTTCCACGTTGCTGCTGGTGCAAAGCAAAGCCCTGGACGAGGCGCCTTATAAATTGTCCGGAGCTGTCGCGAAGCTAGCAGGCATCACCTTCTGAAGTTTGGCGTTTTCCTACTGGTTCGATAAACCTCGGTTTCTTACTGAGGGAAGACTTGCTACTGTGATTATCATACCTTTCTCTTGGGGTTCCCAACTGGGTGCGTCAACTTGGCACCATCAAACAGCAATCAATGACTACATGGTTGCCCCTCTAGTACTAGTGATACCGTAATCCTAGATACCACCTCTACTCTATTCAATCCTACACTTACATCCCCTTTGTTCTTTACTCTCACTTAGTTCTTGTTTGCTTTATTTTACATTTAATTAATTACTTATAATCTCTCTCTTATCGCAATTCCAGTAACTTATAGAGTAGGCTATTTCCAAACCATTGTTTGGGTGCGAACGTGGCTGCACTGACGACGCAGTTGCAGGGTCGTGTTATTTTCATTTGCAAAGCTTCCATAGGACGAACTTTCTAATAATTCTTTATTGATGCAATTACTACAATAGCACTGATTGTGCAAGATAAATAGTTGTTGGTTGAATAGTAAAACCCAGTCATCATGAGTCTAGAGGAGATTTCCATTGCTCCAAGTAGTACCATCTCAATAGAAGCCACCCACAAACATCACTGCCGCCCATACCACCATCCACAACGACATACATAAGCTGCAAGGAGACGATGTGACAGAAGACTCGATGAATAAATTGTGCCATTGACACCAAGCCATACCAAATCGCACATTGGCTCCGCTCGACTGCCGGCAGATAGTTGTTAACTAGAGAGTGGAGCACTACCCCTCTCACCTGGGCTCAAGGCCATCCATCCGCTGGCGATGAGACATTTCTAAGAAAGCAAAGCATCGCAAGAACATGGCTAGACACAACACAAGACAACAACCGCTATGACCAACGAGCTGTTCCACCCACCCCACTATCTCAAGGCGGCGCTTCCATGGATGGAACCTTGCTAGAGCACCTCCGGCCACCCAAACCAAATATTTGGGTTTTCACTCGAGATAAGCAGATCAGGGAGGGGCATATACCACTATGTTTCCTTCAAGGAGAACAACACTTTCAGATCCGGGGCTGGGTCGCTTGAGATCTAACACCGGAGGCCCATTTGGGGTGACCTCCACGCCCGCCGCCCACGCAGCTCAGGAGCACGACCTACAACACAAATGACCACCACCTACAGCCAGGTCGATGTTGTCTTCTCCGCTTGAGGTTGTTGCCATAGATCCAGAGCTCCCCACCTTCGAGTATGGAGTAGCGATGGCCTAGTGGCCACCTTCCTTGGTGGCCGCGAGCTTCCTCCGGCGGGAAAGGTGAGGGGTGGGGGCTGCCCTAGGGTTTGAGCCCTCGAGGGGAGGGGTACGCGTCTTGTTTTTTAGAAAGATTTTAGGATGTTTAGATCTTTTAGGCCTCTTTGAATTTCAGGATTTGCGTAGGAATTGTGTAGGATTTGGATCCTATAAGAAAATCTTTTACACACACGTTTGATTCATAGGAACATATCCCATAAAAATAATCCTATAAAAATCTAGTAGTAGTATAAATCCTATAGGAAAAAAATATTAGGTCATACCTCATGTTAAATTCCTTTGCTACAATAAAAAAAACACTTCATCTTCCTACAGAATTCAAGTAGCCATAAAATTCCATTCCTATAGATTTCCTATGAATGAAAGGAGCCCTCAGTATGTAGCTGAAGATGAGCATATGTTTCTTACGTGGCATTTTTTAAAGAATATTGATATCACCCGTGTATATGCCAACGCCTGGTTCTGATTAATTCTACAAGCCAGCCTCGCTTGAGAGAAAGATAAATGAAATCATTTCCATTTACTAATACAATGGAAAAGCAAGGCACGGCATTGGGTTGCGCTGCGCCGACCTCCCGTCGTCCTCATGCTGCTTTGGCATCCACCGTCCAGCTGCTGCATCAAGGCCCGTGTGAAATTTCACGTCGACGTCTGCATCTATTCCCTGGTACTGTACATTATTCCCCAACCCCAGGAATACAATGGTTCAGAGGCGTCTCTCCTATCATGTTTAGAACACGTCAAAGTCCACGCAGAAGATCGACTACGAGTTTGTATACGTGTTGGCTGGCTCATTGATGCCATCGTAATTTGTTTAGGCTATTTGATATCTAAAGTGTCATCAGCCAACACGCTATCACCAAACTCCAGTTAACTGTTCATGGCCGCAACCAATTTGCATTGCATATAAGCCGGAAAAAAGAAATCCTGGGGACAAGAGAATGATGCTGGGAGGAAGAAGATCGATTCACCTGCTAGCTGACGTGCCCAAGATCAGTAGGTGTACAATGCATCTTTCTCGACTACTCGGTGTCGCAGTCTCAGCAAAAACATCGAATGATCGGCTATGGTCCGCCCACGACGACGGCCGCGCCGGCGCCGGTGTCGGTCGCCACCGTGCGCGGCCAGAGCGCGCCGCGGCAGAGCGGGCACGTCCGGCGCGTGCGGATCCACCGGTCGGCGTCGCACCCGACGTGGAAGAAGTGGCCGCACGCCGGCACGACGCGCACCAGCTCGTCGGGCGCCTTGGCGTACTCCGACTGGCAGAACACGCAGCAGCGCTGCCGCGCCCTCGCCTCAGCGGCCGTCCGCGAGTAAGCCACCAGCGTCGCGTCGCCGAGCGCGCGCTCCACGTCGGCGGCCGCCGCGGCGCGGCTGTCGTTGCGACAGGCGCCGGAGGCGGCGGCGGCGAGGGCGACGATGAGCACCGCCACGGCGACCACCGCGGCCACCTCGAGGTGGAGCGCCACGTCGGGGCTCATGTCTTCCTTGTTGCCTGATATATCGATCGGCAATGCGTGCGGCCTCTTCCCTTTCTTGGCCTGGCCTTGCTTTGTATCTTCCTTCTTTTGGCTAACCAAATACACGGCAATCCCAGTGGCCTTCTTTTCCGCGTCTCCCCTCACTCGGCTCATCCAGCTCTGTTTTTCCACATGCTCCAGTGATGCTGTTTCCAATAATATTTCGGCAAAATTTCTTTATAAGATTGTTATACAATGTGCCTTGGCTGTCTACGTGGGGTTCGTGTCTGTGTACTCTTCCTCGTGTAGATTAAAAAACATTGGAAAGTCTACTGTTAACCTGATCCTGAGGTCCTTTTTGAAGTTCAAAGTTTTTTTTTTTTTTTTGAACAAGGGGCGGGTGCAAGCACCCGAAAGACTGCTTCCATTGAACGCTGTCGGCATACAAATTACAAGGAGGACCAAAAGATAGGAAAAATTACAGAAGAGTCCTGAATTAAGCACAAAAGACCCTGGTTCTCTTCTAGAACGCGATCAGGTCCTTGACCTCCATCTCCAGGAGGCCGACGAGCGACCGACGGCGGCCACCGCACCAGCGCCGGGGACGGCACCACTTGGGCCAGAGCAGGGGGAGAAAAACCACGCCGGGAAGATGAAGCAGACGGGAGCGGCTGACTTCCAGCCTATGGGTCCGGAGCGAGGCAGAACAAGCCGCCGATAGACACCGGAGAGAAGCTCCCTGCAAATCGAACCAGATGTCGCCGGACTCCAGCAGCAGCATCCGCCGCCGCCACCAAGGCAGCCAGCAAAGCTTCGAAGGAGTGACAGCCACACCAAGAACTGCACCGGCACCAGCACCAGAGGAAGCTGCAGATGCGCACCCCCAGCTCCCCCCTCGCCGCCACGGCCGGCCAGGGCAACCGAGAGTACGCAACCACTGACGGCGAAGCACCTTCCCCGCCACCACGGCCGGCCGAGGAGATCCGCCGACATCCACCTCCAGCACCAGAGCCAGCTCCTAGGCCCTTTATTGGGCGCTCCGAGAGCAGATCAGGCCTCACCAACGGCTCCGATCCAAAAAGTTAAGTGCCTACATATGTGAGCAATATCATGAGGTTGATTTTCATAAATCCTTTTTTTTTGTCAAATCCACGTCAACTTCGACCTGGTCACCGATAGGGAGCCACGAGACTGCCGTTGCACAGCCCAGACCAGGTGGCCACAAGCTCCTGCCATGCGGACTGCCTGGCGTGGGTGCAGTTCGGCCAACAAAATGGATGGAATTTACAGTGGAGGGCAATAGGCCAATAGTTGCAAAGAATTAACTATAAAAGCATCTCTAGCAATGAACTGTAAACAGCCTAAAATTATATAATATAATCGCTAGTATATACTAGTTTGTGTTAAAAAAATAGACACCGATCAGTGACCGTAAACAGCCCACAAATCTTTCTAGCGAAACTTCAGACTCATAGTCCTGCGCGGCCAGGGCGGACCGGCAGGCGCACGGGTTGCACGCGGCTCTGGAGCTCAGGCAGAGGAAAGGAAAAAAGAAGAGGAAGGGAAAAAAGGTATTTTGTGACCCCAAGATGCTGTTTTACCATTTCGTTTACAGATACTAATCCACATGCGAGGAACTGTAAAACACAAGTGCGAGGAACTGTAAATCACAAGTGCGGTCACATCTAGAGATGCTCTAACAACATTAGAAATGAAGGCCAGCAACCACACAACAGCACCACAAAATCCACATAACAAGGTGCAAAACTAACGGATTGAGATCAGTATCCAAATGCCAGCACGTCACATGATCAAGAGAATAATCTATAACTCCAGCACAATACCCAAAACTGAAAGAAACAGGTCCTTTGAGCGGAGTGCTAACTCGACAACACTCTTCACTCATCATCGTCCTCATCATCATCCGCGGCACCAGCAGAGGAGTTGAGAGCATTGAGCCTTTCCACGAGACTGGCCTTCCTCTGCTCATAGGTCAGCTTCTTGAGGTTGAATCTGTACCGAAAAGGCAAGTTAAAATGTGACTTACATCAAGCAGAACTCTGTAGCCTAGACAAGATGTAATAGTGAACAGCATGCAATACCTCTTGTGCGTCTTGGGAGCCTCCTTGGCTGATTTGACTAAGCTGGGATCAGCACGGATGGCAGCATGAACGTTCTTGTAAATTGCTTCCATGTCATCAGCAGAGATTCCCTTCTTGATGTACTCACTGAAGTGGGACTGGAACTTCTCTGGCTCCTCCTCAGCTAGTGTCTGGAATGACATGGGTCGGAAGTTAAAACGAGAAACAGTGAAGCTTCTTCAAAAATAAAAAAAGTCAATTGCTTTAGGTACAACAGCATGAACAGCAGCAAATGAAACAGGTTAGCATTGCAATATAATGAGGAAGCAAACTCACCCTCATGTAGTCGGCAACATGGCCTCCATAGATGTACTTGCGGTGAACCTCAGCATCCAGCTGCTTATCATCCTTCTTGTAACCAGCAAATCTCTTGTCGCTGTGAGGAATGTCAAGACCACCATCCAAGGCTCCCTGCAACAACAAAAAGATTTCACATCTGGGCTAAGCAGCAAACAGAACCAAACCAAAAGACAAGATGCCATAAAAGGATGCCAGCATATTTTAAAACAAAAAATGTTCTGGAAAAGTGACTACGTGATGAGTTAGATATAACTCCACACAAATAGAAGATGAGAGAAAATGAATAAAGTTTATTTGCATATTAAGCATCCTGAAGAGACTACATAGTAAAGCAAAACAAACTGTACATGGCCCAATGGTATAAATTAATGTCTAAAAGATAGCTCAGTAATCAATACTCAAGGTGATCCTCCCCAAACTTCCATATCATAAGCTTGAGACATATAAGTATCTATGCAGATGCATACAATCGCGTCATAACAGCATCACATACCTTAAGTGCACCGAACACACGGTTCCCTGTAGTGGTCCTAAGAAGACCAACATCCAAGAGCGCACGGAAAGGCCTCCTCTCACCAGCTGGCTCAACAGAGAAGTCCTCCCCAGATGCCTGAGCTCAGACACGTTACGTGTTTATCAGCAGCAGCTAGTCGGATACAGTTATGATTGAAGAAATGTTACAAAACAAATTATACCTCAACATTGCCCTCATAGTCCTGATCCAAATCACGGCACTTGAGCACACGACGAGCCAAAAGCAGACCAGTGCAGTAGGCTACAGGATGGATTCAGATAATTAAATTACGTAACTATATCCTATCAAGGTCACAGCATAATAAGCTTTGCACATTACTTCAGTAGATAAAATCTACCTGCAGCATAGTTGGTAAGGCCAACTTCAAGGCCATAACGGGGCAACTCATGAGAGTAGGCAGCAGCCATCACGATATCACCGGCAATGGTGGCATGAACGATCTGGGCAGTGACATCCTTGTTGGTGAAACGTACAACAAAGCGGTACTTTGGTGTGTTGTACTTGTTCTTGTCCTGGGTAGTGAGCCTCAGCCTGGCCCTGTAATCGGTCTTCCCCTCTGAGAAGAGAGCAAGAGCAAAAGGTAAAGCACCCAATCAAAATCGCTGTCAAAAGGTCAAAGTATAGCATGGTAACGGAGTAAGTGTTGAAACATACGTCTCCTTCTCCTGTACTTGACTTGGTAACGCTTGGAGTAGGCCCTTGTCTTCTGGTTCTTGACGAACACCTAGAATACAATTGAAAAGAAAGCACATTAATACACCTCGGCCATAAACGATAATTCCGCTCAACACATAATACTAATCTATCAGGTGTAGGAACAAACATGTCAGCTAAGATATTCATAAATACACACTTCCTAGTAACAGTGTCACAAACACCTACTGACATTACTCGCCCATTTGACTATACTGATGAATCCGGTCTAAGAAATGGAAACTTAGGCAGCATGATTCGACAGAACCCTACAATCGTAACAAGCAACACAAACGACTGGGAAACAGTCCGCACCAAATAACTCTAGATCTAACATACTCTGCTAGTAGGGATCATGATTTCTCCACACAACAGAACAAACCTCCGCATATCTCACGGCGAATGCTCCTGTATATATTCCTACTAAAGCCCTAAGTCTGAAGCACAAACCCTACTCGAAGCATCGAAAACCTAGGCGACGATGGTGCCTACACCTGGGGTGCACGAGAGGGAGACGCTACGGGCAGCAACAGCGCGCGAGTCGAAGCAGCAGCCATGTACGCGGGGGAGGAAGGGGAGAGATCGTAGGCGTACCATCTCGCCTGCGAGGAAGGAGCTCCTTCGGAGAGAGGCGGCGGCGGCGGCGCGGGCAGGCGAGGGAGAGGGCTGGAGAGCGAGGGTACGTGGGTGAGGTTATATATAGGATACGTGGGCCTAGCTGCTTGCTGGGCTCTGTTGACGCAAAGCTGGCCTAGGACGGATGAATGCGGTATTTATTGGGCTTATTTTGGTCCATTTGCTAGGCCCATAAAACATTTTTCGTTTCTTTTTTCTTCCGCAAGCACGCGTTTTTTTTTTTTTGCTTTTGCGAGCAGTTGCTCTTTTCTTCTCTCGTCTTCCATCTGCCTCCATCAAATCACATCGCGTCAGTTAAGAACTGTTGGTCATGGCGACGCGATCTCTACTGGCGGCGATCCTGGCCGGTTTCTTCCTCCTCGTCGTCCCGCCGCCGCTCGCCGTGGCGGCGACCGACCACGTCGTCGGAGGCTCGACCTGGTCCATCCCAACGAGCAACGACCACTACCGCGTCTGGGCGAGCAACACGACGTTCGTCGTCGGCGACAACCTCGGTGAGCCACCACCATTGATCTCACTACTAGAGTGTGCTTTCGTCAGTTGTGCAGAGAACGCAAACCATTTGTTATGTGCAGTGTTCAGGTTCGATACGGGAATGTACAACGTGGTGCAGGTGGGCAGGCGGGAGTACGAGGACTGCACGGCGGAGGACCCCTACAACAGCTTCCACACCAGCCCCGCCGTCGTCAACCTCGACTTCTCCGGCGTGCGCTTCTACATCTGCACCGTCGGGAACTACTGCTCCCTGGGCGTCAGGATCTACGTCCAGATCCAGAAATCACTCTAGACTAGAGTAAAACTTACACTTCGTACACCTGCATTCTTCAGTTAACTCCTCTCGTTCATGTCCTTGATCTGAAGATACATACCATATACGTTTTACTTGCCACCATCAGCTTTGATTCGGCTATTACAAGAAATGTGCTAACAGTGGTAATAGATAATAATAATGTTTAAGATGATGCAAAACCAGAAACATAGTTGCACAACCGTTTAGACAGCATATTCAGACAGCGTGCATTGTAGTTTTCACAACCAGATTACCATCATAGGAAGCACTATTACTACTGAGTATACGTACTACAGCAAAAGTAGACAGCTATTTCTGGATAGCAATTTCCAAAGGTAAGGAAGATACAGTCCCGGCGCCATACGCCCCTAAATCAGCTTCATCGATAACAACACCAAAACAAGGGAGCAGGCATCTTGGGTCCAAAATACTTGCTGCCAACCTGGCAACCATCATATGGCTTGGCGCAGCGACGACGAGTTCCTAGATAATGTACTCCACTTGCTTACTGCTGTGCACACTGCACCCTTTGGCCACCACCTCCAGCCATCTCATCATCCTCATCGTACGCTTCCTGAGCAGCATGGGCTTTCCTGCGCATCTCTTCCTCGATGTTGTTGACATCATGCATTGTTGTCTCCTCGCATTCATCAAGCTCCATGTCAGTCAGCTTGGATGCAGGCTTCGGTGGAAGCACGGCCTCAAGAGCCTTGCACTGATCAGGTGCCAGCGAGTCAGGGAATTCTACAGTGAAATGAATGTAGAGTTTGCCCTTCATGAAAGGCCTCCCGGGCATCGGCATTCCCTCGTCGCTGATTGCCTTGAATGAATCTACTCAAATTTTTAAAAACAACAAGGATTGTCAGCAAGTATATCTATGTAAGTAAACTTGCCCCGCATGAGATCTACACAAGGTCTTACCAGGCTTAACAACTTCACCAGGGTTTGACTTAACGAGCAGCTGCCTGTTGTCCAGATGGGTCAGAACAAGTTGGAACCCACAGAGAGCTTCAGTGAGAGATAAGGTGTGCTCGTAGAAGAGATCATCGCCCTTTCGCTTGAACTTCGGGTGTTCCTTCTGCTGGATGACGAATACAATGTCTCCAGTAACAGTATCAGGCTGCAAAATAAACCACGATTTAAATTTTGTGGACATGAAAGCTCCATATAAGTAGTACAGACTATCATAAGATTGAACAAGCATACCGCTTCATCAGCTTCTCCAGGGAAGGTGATCTTCTGGTTGTGTTGCATCCCCTTCTCAACATGAACCTCGAGAACCTTCTTCTCCTGATGAACCTTCTCGCCCTTGCAGCCTGGGCAGCGATCCTTCTCGTTAATACTTTCACCAGTGCCCCTGCACTCATTGCAAGGCTGCTGCATCTGCTGTATCATGGAAGGCCCCAGCTGACGGATAGTCACTTTCATGCCTGAACCCTGGCAACCTGGGCACCTCATGGAAGCACCAGACTTGGAGCCCTTGCTGAAATAAACAAGGAACAATGTTCAAGAGCAGTATTGCAAAAAACACACAGCCGGCTGTATTTACTTGGAAAGGGAAAACAAGACTCACCCCTTGCACTTGGAGCAGAGGACACTGCGGGAAAGAGAGAGCTTCTTTGAGGTACCGTTGTAAAGATCTTCTAGAGAAGCTTTCAGTGGATGAACAACATCCTCTCCCCTCCTTTGCCTTCTGCCCCTGCTGCTGCCACCACCACCTGTTCACAAAATATATGTATGCAATTTTTTACTTTACTTCCACATGGACTATAACAGAGTTCAATGATCAAAGAGGAACAAAGTTTGTCTTCAAACAATACCTCCAAAAGACGGCCCAAAGAATGATGAGAAGATGTCAAATGGATCAACTCCACCTCCTCCTCCTCCCATTCCTTCCTTGAGCGCATCTTCACCATATTGATCATAGATCTCACGCTTCTCAGGGTCACTCAAAACCTCATAAGCTTGTGCTAGCTCCTTGAACTGAAATGAAACAGCAAAATACACCAAAATTAAGCCTTTAATTCTGCAGATCATGATAAACAGCAAACAAGTTTAGAACAAGAGCTAAAACAATACAGAAAAGAGGGAGCAATATACAGTTGCGCTGATCAATAACATTTGAACCTTTTCAAGCAGATACACCTTATGTTCAATAAACACATTATCAATCAATTCCAAGAGTAACATTTGGTAAATTTAACCAAGTCCACAAGTATAATGACACTGCCAACAAGTAGCAGAACACATATTTTAGATTTGGCAGACATATCACAAGACGACTAAGAAGCATTATGATCCGCATCACAAGAAAGAAAATAAAACTACATCACAAAGATGACAGATGTAAGTTGTCAACAGATATAAAACCCCAATAAATAACAACGATGAACTAACAAAACCTCATACAAACAAAACAAGCTTGGCATATTTAGCAAGGGAGTCTGCAAGACAGCTAATGTAGGGAAATGTAGGAAACCATAAGTTCTACACACATCATATGATATAAGCTCGACATAAATCCAAAAGCGCATGAAGGTGAGATATCATTAAATATATCCTTTCGTCCGAAAAGCAGAATAGACCATAGTGTGTCATGTTCCGCAATCAGCATGGGATTTGGCACTTCAGTCGTGATAGTGTATAACCGACCATGCACAATTATCAGCTGGGACATGGTGCATGACTAACAGACTGGTAGAGTGTATCTTAAGTGATACATGTAAATTGAACATATTTTATCAAAGAAACGAGAAGAAACATCAGGGCATCTTATCATGACATCATAGCAAAACAGCCGTTGGCTTTAACTAGCATTCTAGCAGAGCTGTCTAGAAAATGCGTTATCCCTAGGTGAATCCCCGATGACGAGTACTAAGCTGGATGCTACCTCAATTACGGTAAAAAGGAGTTGCTTCCTAGGTCTTGCTGGTAACAACAGCCATTACTTGCAGAAGGGAATACAGAACCCTGATCACACCCCGCAAGGTCATAACCGCACCACAGAAAACCCCAACGAGGCACTAGAACTAGAAGACCCTGGTCAGCCACCGCGGCTCCTCGAGTGACGCACCGCAAGCTACAAACCCTAAATGGGATACATCAAACTCGCATGTCCCGTGACTCATGTGTGGTATTTGAAAGGTCTTCCTAGTTATATCGCGAATCTTTTAGATAAACCTCTTAAGAAGTTGGAAGGCCTAGTATATGGTGATTTCTCTTTTGCTAGGCCCAGCACTAAAAAACCTACTTTTTTACGATTACGAGGTTTATTCGAAGAGGAAATTGCATCCTGTAACCACAGCATTTCTCCCTTTTTTTCTACTCCAGGCTTTGCAGAGCCAGATCACGAATCCACCGCGAAATTCGCAACGCAACTAGCCAACTGCACCGTAGATACATCTAGTAGAACAGATCGCGCCAGATCGCGCCGTACGGACCGAAAAAGGTAGACTTGGCAGGGAGGTAAGATCCGATCATGGAAGGGAGGGAGGGGGGAAGGTAAGTTGGTACCTTCTCTGGGTCTCCGCCCTTGTCGGGGTGGTTCTTGATGGCGGCCTTGCGGTAGGCCTTCTTGAGATCGTCCTGGGCTGCGCCCTTGGGCACCCCGAGGATCTCGTAGTACTTGGTGTTGTCGCTCTTCTTGGGCGCGCGGCCGAACATCTTCTCGCCGCCGGGGGGTTAGCCTCTGCCCGTGCCCTCCTCGCGCGCCGCCGCTGGCCTCGCCTGCCTGCCGGGGTGGGTGGGGCAGGAGAGGAGGAGGCGGTCAAAGCGGGGCGGCCGGACGGAGCGAGTGAGAGAGGGTTTGGCTCCGTTCGATAGGCCGGGGCTATTGTAGAGGAGGGATTGCGTAAGCCGCGTTGCGGAGACGTACTCTGTGCTGTGGGCCGGGATTGGTTATTGTTTTCGATGGAGGCCCGGGCCCTGGACTGTTGGGCTGGGTTCGATCGTCGGAACGAGATTCCAGCCCGGCTGCGCTCGTTGTCGGCCGGGCCGTCGTGATCTCCCGATGTGTTATGTGTCGTTATTTATGACAACAAAGTGATGTTATGTATAATATGTTGATGTTTATAAGTATACTAGCTTTATGCCCGCGCGTTGCTGCGAATTTCTATTTGTACTTTAGTAAAATCATGAATCCCTCAAGAATCATCGTAATTAAGGACTTGTGAATTTTACGTGGTCACATATACATATATGTTTAATGGTAATTTCTTTCTAGAGTAGACTAATAAATTACTTTCTTGGGATGAAAACAAAGCACCGCAGTTCTCCATTCCTAGGAAATGCACCATTCAATGATATGAAACATCATTAACATTTAATTGTGGTTTAAAAAAAGATTAGCATTTATTTATAGGAAGAATAATACAGAAAGAGTCATCAGTCACAGAAGTAAGCAGTTTGTGTAGTTTGAATATAAATGTAGCATTTTGGAAAAATGATTTCTTGACCAGTTCAGTGGTTCCATTCCTACTGGACGGATCCATCAGACCATTAACCATTGACTCTATATCTCAGATATTAGTACTACTATTTTAATATCACCCTTGTATTGCTACTGATATATCAAAAGAGCTTTGCACGAACACGTTTGCACAACTTCTACGGTTACATGCATCTTCCTCTGGAGATTTGTAGAAGAACCGGTGCCGCCTCTGCTGCCATGTTAAAATGAACTACTTCTCTCTAATGCTACAAACATTAGTAATCAGATAGTAGTCAAAAAAACATTAGTAATCAGATAGTAGTAAAAAAAAACATTAGTAATCAGATGCTTAGAGGGCTAAAAAACGATCCCAAATCTACTCGCTGGGCCCAACAATTCTAATTGCCCAGATCGATGGGAGCAATAAAGATTCCTGAGTCCTGAAGCGCTGGTTCTGCAAGACGTCCAGAACGAAGTGGCCGCAAATCCGGCCGAAGCGCTCGGGCAGGTCGCACATTTGCCAATCGGCGAGGAGCACCAGCTCCGAACCCTCCCTTCCTGCGCCTCCCTGATCACCCGCACCACCTTTCCTTGTCGACAGTGCTTAGCGGTGAGCAGGAGAGAGTGGACCAACAACTGACGTGCACAGCTCATCAGAAAAGCATCCGCACCGGTACCGCCTCCCTTCCAGTTCCCGCTGGTGGACGCCCCGGCCTCCTCCCCTACGGGCCCCCACATCCATCTCCATCCCCGTCGGTGGATTCCGTGGTCTCCAACTCCCTCCGCCCGCGTCGGGAAACTGGCCGATGAGGAGGGAAGCAAGGCATTCGCACTGGTAAACAGAACCACGGGGCAAGCAGCCATGTGGAAAAGTAAGGAGCCGGGGGAAGCGGACCTGCGGCTGGCTCTCTACAACGGCGATGTAAGTCCCGATGCTGTGGTCGTTGGGGAAGCAGCTCTCTGGTGGATTTTCTGGATGCCGGGGCGCGAGGCACTCAAATGACGTCGCCGCCGCGCTCAGTTTCTGGTCGCCGCCGTTTGACTTCGTGAGGCCGTCGCCGCCGCTCAATTCCTGGTCACCGCCGCGTGACTTCGCAAGGCCCTCGGCTGCCGTCGATCCTCAAGTCCAGGGGTTAAAATATAAAATATGACAAATAACTGTGGACTGCGGGTTTATTCTATAGTTCTCGAGGGGCTTAAATGAAAATAACAGCGACAGACGTACGACCTACCAGTCGTTTTGCCGTTTTATTTGTACAGATGAGGTGATGTTTATAATATGTTTTTGTTTATAAATTATTATGGTACATGTTATTATTCACGGCTATTTTTTGCTCAACTGATGTGTTGTAACTGTAGGTATTTTTACCCACGGGTATCTATTTATCATGTCCGAATCCGATGACGGTATGCGAAAACTTGTACTTGTTGATGGATGTGCCTACGGGTGACATATAAGATGGGAGAGGATGGGCATCTTCCTCACGAGCATGCGCCCTATGTCTCTTTGTCTCCTTTGACCAAAATGGTCATAACCAATCCAGGACCAACCCAATGATGACTCGACGAGCACCTCCCTGCCGCCATCAACTGTGCTAGCTGGCGAGGACACCATAGACGTGCCAATTGGAGAAGTTGTCCTCATGAGTTCTTCATGTACGACACATCATATAGCCAGAAAAAGACACCAATGAGCTCCTCAGACCCATCTCCTCCTCTAGGCTGCATCCAGCGTCATGGCCGCCATGCGTTCTCAAGGGATAACTGGTTGAGCGGCTTAGCCATAAATGCCATGGAAGGGGCTCCAATCATGTGATGACTGTGTTCTTCGAGCTTAGGGAAAGTAGGGGACCGCGGGGATGGGCCAAGGGTCATCGGATCAGGTGGCGACATTTGTTTCGACGACTCTGTGTTGTTGTTGAGTTTGGAGACTACAAACTTGTGATGATGGAGGTTTGTAATTTGTCAATGTTACATATAGTGTTGCATTGTTTTTGCTGTATAAGCATGGAAACAATGCTACAATGGGTTGATGTGAATGTTGTAGAGATATTACTTACATAAGTGTATAATGTTGGATGAGTTAGGGCATGTATAATGGAGTGAGTCAGTCTTCCCTTAGAGGTGCCACATAGAATTTTCGCTTACTTGGAGGAGAGAGAAATAAGAAAGGAAAGACTGTCTTCCCGTAGCTAATAGATGATCCCTTAGAAAATAAGAGAATGCTACGTTATACATTGTACCATATATCTTTCCTTAATCAATTATTTTTTTACTAAAAATAACTTTTTTGCATTAGTTGTTAGGGATGACAGTACGAGATAATGCATTATACAAGTTATATCTTATACTTTCTCTAGATTGATGTGGGGGGCTAAGAGAAGGAATGCCTTCTCTACTATTGTACATGTCCTTAGACACAAATGCTAGATTGATGGATTTTTTTTGCAGATCATAACAATATTTAAATTTTGCTCAAATTGTTTTATCTACATGGGCATGCTCAAGCAAAAAATGCTACACCTCGCAAGTTTTTAGGGTTTACAAAAAAACTGCAAAACTCTGACAAGCTTCTAGAATGACCGTGATGCGGAAGTTACAATGTAACTCAGGCTACCAGTTTTTCTGAAAATTTTGAAAACGACATTTCAGGGTTCCAAAAATTTGAAAAAAATCTAGACGTTCATAAATTGTTTTCACAAATTTTCGAAGCTTTTAATTAGCATCTTCGAAATTTTCAAAAAACGAGCTCTACAAAATGCCTCATTCCCATCTGATGCTTTTTCGAGAGAGAAAACCACGGCGACTTCATTATTGACCCCGCGGACGGGCGGAGCTATTTTCTCCTCTTTCTGCTCCTCTCCTATCTTTTTTTTGCTTCAAAGAAACGAAAAGCGCAGATTTGAGGCAGAGAATAAAAAACGAAATCCAAGGGGAGAGGGGGGCACGACTGGCGACAGAAGAGGGGAGCGAGGGAGGGAATGGTCTCCACTCTGCAGCCTTCTGTCTCAGGCTCTCCTCTTCGCCGCCCAGGTGAGCCCCAACACCCATCCCATGCCAAGAATCGCGCAATCCGTAGGCATTTCGACGAGCGCCGCCTCTGGGCTGTGCGTTCATCTTCGTTTCCTATGGGGTGCGACTTAGTCTAATTGGGGACCCCGGTTGAATGATTTACGGGCGTGTTCTTGGATTTGAGTCGCATTTTTGCTAGATTCCGGGGGACTTTTTTGTCATCCAAGTTCTGGCGTTGTGCCTCCCTCTGGCGCTGATCTGTGCGTGCGTTTCGATGGTTTGGAGCTCCCGGAGCTACATTGCGTATTTTGTTAAAATTTCTCATGGAATTGGTTTTCGGAAAACAGAATGCTGCTGGAGTTTCAGCCAATCCGTGCATAATCGTAGTGCTTGCATCTTTTTGCAAGATTTCAGGTGGAGAGCTGTAAAAAAGGTTCCATTTATTACAGTCGTTGCTCCCTTTATTTTTTTCTTTCTCAAAAGCTGGCTCCTTTTGGGGGCTAGCCGTGTCTTCGTTTGGTGTAAAGTTTTCAGTGGATATCCAAGATACTTTGCTTTCTAGTAGGTCTTATTTGGAGCTCCGTGACTTATCATCTGTTGAGAAATTAGCCTATCTTACATTTCGCGTTGCGTGCAGTTCTTGGAAGATCTCGTGTTGAAATGCATTCCTCTTGGCAATTATCTCTGAATTTCGCCCAGTTGTGAGCTGCATTCACGGGATACACCGCTGCTTATATTTGCAAAATTCACGCAGTTTTCTGAAAGTCTGTTCCTCATACTAGTCCATATGAACCATATTCCCAAGTTACCCGCTGAAGTGCTCTTCAAGTTCAGTCTAACATGCAATGCATTTTTTTACGTTTACTGTATGTTAGGTTGCAGAGTAGGATTAGCTATCAGCATCTATGCTAGATTGATGCCGTAGTCTTGTCTGTATTACATACTTTCATGGCAACCACCAGTGCAGAATGACAGAATATTTATGTTGCTTCCAACTGACCTTATCATACAGCTTAGGTTCTTTATTGCGTCGCATTAATCATTCGATTTGATGATCTGCCTTAGACATATGCCTATTTTTATGGTTCATGTGAAGACTTCTGAACTATTTGACCATTTTATCAGCAAGTTGCATGTGCGCTCTTACAGTAATATTGCTATACATTGCTTGAGATTCTAGCAATTGTTGTGAAGTGTTTCTTAGTTGTAAGCTGTGAGTTATCTTTGCTATTTTACTTAAGTTATAAGCAGAAAGCAGCTTTACTTCATTAGCATAGTAAACATCACAATATTCTGAATGCAGGTCTAAGGTGGTTGAATTAGAAGAAAGAAAAAGCTTGGGTTATCATGGGTATTTCATCTAAGTGGATCAAATCACTGGTTCGCATAAAAAGGCAAGACAAGGGGCAGCATTCACAAAATCAAGAAAAGGCACAAAATGCCGACAGCAGTGAAACCGTAAGTCATGGTATACGCCTTGGGTTTATAGTATGTAATATTTAATGACTTATGGCAATATTTTGATCAACTCAACTGTACTCTGCACTCTGAAGCTATGATTATTTTGTTTGTCTTTTGTTTCTGTTTTCTTCTCATATGTGCTACGTGCATAGCTTGATAGTTGCATATGCTTTTGTTTTTTGTCTTTCTCTGAAAGATTTGGGAACATGACAAATCTTAAAGAATGAACAAAACTGCAGAAGAGGATGGTTTACCAAATCTGGTCTGTCTGTTGCCACGCAAGTGCTGTTGTTGCCATGTCTTTTTCATGGGCTTGCTGCTCAACAACTCTGCTCCACTGTCAGTTGTTCCAAAAAATAGAGTTTCTCTGTGTATGCCACTGTTGTATCAACACTACAAATACTATGGGAATGGGACAAAACAACAATCACCTTATGTGGGTACTATCTCTGTATTAAATGTTGTGCACTGATATAGCAATTGTATGCTGTTAATGCCACCCACTTCCATTCTTCTACCCTTACCTACAAAATAAGAAAAAGAAATTAAAGGCATGTTGGAATGCAGCTTTGGTTGAGCACTTAATGGCATGTTTTTAGTTAATGTGTACTTTACTAGGTTTAAATTTTCAGTACACTTTCTTACTGCTGTATCATCATGACAACTATCATATTGCAGAGCTCTGCTGCTGGACAGCTACACAAACGAAAGCAATCTCTAGATCCCGCAGTAGAAGAACTTGCAGTACCTAGTGAAACATCGACTGATGAAAACAACACACAGATGGTTCCAAATTCCATTTCTTCAGAAAGTGCATCACCTGATGTGCATGTTTCTCAGACTGAAGAACTTCCTAGACAAGAGGATTTGGCTGCAACAGTTATTCAGTCTACATATCGGGCATTCTTGGTATGCTATGTTTGAACCCCGTTGTGGTAAACAATGGATAGCATCTTCGTTTTGCTATGTCGAGAAGGCAATGCCACCAAATAGTCAATATTCAGGATTCCGTTACTTTCAACTAAATCTGGAGATTGTGAGCAAATACCAAGGGCAAGAGATTGTATATGTTATAAAGATAAAAACAGAAAAAGAGAGATTTAGTAAGGTCCTAATTAATTCTTCAATGATCATGAAAAGACAAAGTAAAACTAAATCCTCTTGTGTTGAATTAAATATAATAAATTATTCAGCTATATAGTTCTAGTTTATGGCAAAGCATTGGTTGAAGATGCTATGGCTTTTGTATAATATGTTAGCTCGTGATTTGAACCATCCATCGTAGTTCACTGGTTCTGACGTTTTTTGATCTTTTGTGTTTTCTTACATGACAGGCTCAGCGGGCTTTACGAGCGCTGAAAGGTATAGTTATACTGCAGGCCCTTGTTAGGGGTCATATTGTGAGAAAGAAAACAGCAGAAACACTTCAGTGTATGCACGCGCTGGTAAGAGCTGAAGCTCGTGCCAGAGCAAGAGAAGTTGGCATTGCTTTAAAAAACCAGGTTGCACGGAAAAAGGTCCCTGAGCAAGATGATAGTGAGAATCATGTTCGAGAAATTGAGGTAGGCCACCTGATCCGTTAGAAAAAAAATACTGCCCTATGTCCTTATGTACATTCAGTTAAATAAACTGCACTTTAATACATATAACAAGAGCAAGTCATATATTTCTCTATATAGGGATGGAAGGAAATAACGAACATTAAAGAGCCTAATTTTATTATTTACTGTATTAAATTAGTTACAACTGGTCAGTTGAAGAATAATGGGAATGAAAGTACACATGCTGTCACATTAAACACGGTTTATCGGCTCACTTGGATTGAACTTGGGTTAGGGCCAAGGAAAGCGTTTTTCAAAATTTAAGGGTTGACGTGCTGCTATGGAATGTTCAGTTATTGCGTGTCTATCCAGCTGTATGTTCTTATATGCTCTGAATAAACAAATTTTTTCTTTAAAATTTGATATTCTTATTGCAGCAATAATAAATTCAGGGCCATTAAAGATAGATGTTGATCATTAACATTATTTTGGTAATCGTTGTGTTTTCCAAGTTGGAAAATATATCAAGTCATACATGGGTGAAATAAGTATGTTTCTTACACTGTTTAAGAAATAACATTTTGAACTCTGCAAAAACAAATGCAGGAGGGCTGGTGCGGCGGTACTGGTTCCGCGGAAGAAATACAAGCTAAAGTACTTAAAAGGCAGGAAGCTGCTGCGAAACGCGAGAGAGCCATGGCGTACGCGTTGACTCATCAGGTAATTTTGGAGGGAATTACACCAGAATACATGAGCTAGTTGAGAATCTTAAGTGAGGTGAACTTGATGCTCTCAAATCGAATTGTTTGTTGAATATGCACTTGTGTAGTCAGGTAAAGAAGTTAATGACGCAAGCAAGAAGTACACTAGTCAGAATTCTGTCTCATTAACGTACATGTGTCTTCCAAACAGTGGATAACTGATATTTTTCGTGCTTGCTAATTATTTAATAGTTTAGTAGAGAAAACATCTAACTGTTGCATAAATGCATAGTAAACCACCGGTTAATAAACTGATCTGACTGAAACTGCCATGGTGTTAAATATCAAACAGTAATTCCGTTTCTGTAACATGCTTATTTTTTCCGAGGGGTATTGTTTTCTCTTTTGCTGCTGCTTGTGTATGAATATAAACACGGTACGATTAAAGGCACTGTCTTCTCTCTGAGGACTAAAAACTCCGAAAAACTGAAAAAGGTCATACTCAAGACAGATGAAAATATATTCTGGTGAGGCTAGATTAAAATAGTTTAGATAACTAAGTATTGATGATACAGTTCTTACAGTTTAAAAAGGTACAGCTATATTTTGAATCATAGCATTAGAGTTGTATAGCAAGTATACAATTTCAAATTTTCAAATCTAGCTATTATGCGGTAAAAAGAGAACTGTCCAATAGGGTGAGTGGTTCAGCTAGTTGTATCATGCCAAACTGCAGAGGACACATTTAACTAGGTACTTCCTCTGTTCCATAATATAAGCCTTTTTAGCAAGCTGTTTTAGCTTGCTAAAAAGGCTTATATTGTGGAACGGGGGGTGTATATCCTAACATATCCTGTTTTTATGAACCTGACTACCTGAGAACCTCGGATCATCCCATTTTCGTTCTGTACTTTAGTTTTTATTCCGGTATTTAAATAAATCATAGATGTATAACATTTTTGAATATGCGTGGATACAAAAATATCCCCACATGTGTACTGTGGGAGTCCATACTGTATAGAACCAAAACACGTGTCCATGTGATCCTAGGAGAAGATTGATTTTTTCCTTCCAGATATTTTCTCACTATGACTTCACCTAAATGTAATCGATGTGCTTTATTTGTCGAATATAATGCAGCAAATATATTACTAGTGTACAGTAAAATTTAGTATGAGTTGGCGCGTGTAGGAATCTACTGGTAGAGAATGATCTTAACATCACTACAACAAAAACTGCTTGTAGAGGCACTTCTCTAGAGACACTTATGATTTGCCTCTATAAAATTGTCAAATAATTATGTAGAGACACTTCCATTGAAGTAGGGACACTTTTTATAGACACAAGGTAGAGTGTCTTAAATGTAGAGACACGAGTAGAGACATTTATCTCATAATTATCAAATGAGTGTTAAAAGGCATTGTATGAGACACTAGATAAGTGCCAAAATAAATCATGTAGAGGCATTTTTTAGGACACTTCATAAAGTGACCTTACATCATAGTTAGAGACACGGTTTGAGATAGTATTTACATTCTGTAGAGGCATTTTTAGGCATCTAATACAGTCTAATAAGAATTTTCTAATGTGTATTAACAAGATGTTGTGTAAGGCTAAGTGGTTGGGTTAGTATGACCTTTACTTGAAGGTCTTGAGTTCAAGGATTGCGACCAACATTTTTATAAATTATTTTTCTATATGAATAGTGACATAATGAATGTCTTTACTAATGTCTTACAGATGTATACACAATATAAAGTGCCTCTATGAAATGTCCTATAATATATAGAGACATTATGAAAATGTCTTTTAGGCCTAGGGACACTGCATGTAGTGGCACTTATGTGACACCTCACCAAGTGCCTCTACTCTACTGTAGAGACAATAATAATGTCTCTAGCTACCAGAAATAATGTCTCTACAGCCTATTTTTCTTGTAGTGCATGTAGATGACGATTAGTGCTCATGCTAAAAATTCTGTACTAATGTTTATATCTGTTAACCTCTCTGAAGTTGGTAAGTTCTTTCTTTTATTTGTTAGAGGCAAGCTGGTTTAAGGCAACAGAAACCTACAACTCTGCATGGGGTCGAACTTGATGACAATCACTGGGGATCAAACTGGGTAGAAAGGTGGGTGGCTGCACGTCCCTGGGAGAACAGGTTACTTGAAAATAATGCCAAAGAGAGCATGCCTATGTGTGATGATAATCAGCATGAGGAAACAAAGTCTCAGTTTAAACAAAAGGTCAAAGTGCCAGCTTCAAATACTCCTCCTAATGGCCCGAACAAGAAGAAAGGTGCAAACCACAAGAAGTCATATTCTGATATAAATTTTACTTCATATGGGCGATCATCAAGTATACTTCCTTCCACCTCTTTGGGATCATCCAAACAGAAGCCGAAATTGATAGATGAGGGTTTTGAGGAAGTTACCTCGCAGCCCATAGATATAGCTTCTTCCTCTGCGGTCAATCAACAAGAAAGGCATGTGCAGCTGAACACATCAGCCAAGAAGCGTCTCTCCCTGCCAAATAATGGTAAAACACGCAAGGACCACAACTCATACAGCCTTTTTATTGTCTTTTAGCATAAATGCTTGAATCCTAGAATGACTTCTCATATTGCATATATGTATTTGTAAACAGAATCATGTAGTACAGAATAGTGAATATCAAGGGTGCATCCTAAAACAGTTTCTTTAGTTGCACCACTTACTTATATGCTTAAATGCTGCAAAAAGAAATCTTTATTCCATTGGAAAGCCTGCGTGATCTGCTAAGGAAAACATTTTTCGCAAGAATTTTGAAGACTCTTGATACGAAAAGCTAGCTAATCTTTGCCTCTCTCACTGTAATGATTTGTGTGCCTAGCATGCTTGCATCATCCAAGAAACTGAGTTTCTTATATGTCTCCTTTTTCTGCCATGCATTTCCGTGAAATCACCACTCCGTAATTGAGCAAGTTTTGTTGTTTCACAGTTAGCGGGGGAGCAGCGAAGGGGACAAACAGCAAAAAACCGATGAATCGATCTGCCAGTGCTAAAGTGCGACCCGAAACCATGGGCAAGCGCTCCTAACCAAGCCTTGAAGAAGGTTAAGTTACACGCCTGATTGCACATACCGTTCCAATCTGACCTGGGCAAATCTGCTCTGTTTCCGGTGTTCCGTTTCTCCAGCTGTGCAGGCTACATCTCCGTACATAGATTTTTTTTTTGGAAAAGTTTGTGCATATAGGTTGACGGCGTGTGTTTATATTCCCATTGTGCGAGGTTCCAGGTGTATGCTATTTTTTCTGTTGTGGTGGTTGCTGAAGTTGCTTATAATTTACCCTCTTGTTTGTTTCTGAAAGAAGTGTTTGTGTTGTGATGACAAACACGTGTGCTCCTTTTCATTTTATTTTGCTCATTCATGCGTCAATATGATCAATTTCTGCTGAAGATGGAAGAACCCTTGCTGCGCAAGGCTATAGTTTTTGAGATCGGTGTATTTCAAAAACCAGTGTGCTACTGTGTGGTAGAGGCCATACATGCATATATTCCTTGTACGCGTAAGTTCGTAATGTGAGCAGGATGTGTTTGGTAATCTATGAAAAAAAACTTCTGCAGTGTTGTTCTCTATTATTGAGCTCTCCTTTATAAGGGTGTGCGGTAGTTTCTTCTGAATCCTACTTTTGCAGACCACCCAGCCTCTGCTTGTACCGTCTGTTGCATGTTTGGGGGTACAATCATCCAGGACAAAAGCTGCACCTTTTTAGAGATTTGTGTATGATTGAAAGGTGAAGATAAACTTGCATTTCCTTCGGTTTTTACATCGGTAAGTTTCTTTTAAGGTTAGAAAAACTAATGCATGGTTACGATGTGCCTAACTAATGTTGTTGCAAGACTGCACCCTGTAACAGCTAAGCAGACACTCATGACCAGAGCTAACATGCTTAGTTAATGTTGTTCTTTGCATGCTATATACTAACAACCGAGAGGTTCTTTGGAGATTAGCTTCTATTAAGATGGGCTGCGATTTATTAGTATAGGTAGTACTATTACTCATTTTACGTCTTGGATCAGGATATCACAATTTTGGATTCTCCTCCCAATACATCATTGGGGCTTTAGCGAGAGAACTTTAGCTCGTAAACATAAAAGCACGGTACGAACTTTTATGCAATGGTTAGGTTCAGCATTTTTAGAAGTTTTTTTTACCAAAGAAGAGCTTGTTTTTTCCCTAATGTTCACCAAAACAACCCTTTTTTCTTTCCGAGGATCACACAGTAAGAGTATTTGGTATTTTGATATTATATGTATCAACGACTTGGTGAAGCCTCTTAATTAATCATTAATCATTAAACAGAACTAATAAATAGAAAAGCGTTGATAAATGATCAAGAAAAATCTTTCATATTTTGCATTCTGAGATGTTCTTTTTACAAATCTAATTTAGCTTTTTAAGAAGGCTTACATTTTAGAACAGACGTAATAAGTATACTAGTAGTAACTAAATTCTGAGTAAAGGAATTCTCAGTCGTGAAAAATTAATAATTCTATTTGCTAATACCACCACAATAAACTTGAGAGTATAACTCGATCATTCATCGTTGCCAATCCTCCACTGCCATTTGGTACATGTCTACGACTACGGCAGAAAAGGTGCTCATCAGACAACGAGCAAGCTATTAGATTGCTAGTTATAAGCATGCAGACGTTGCCAACTAGTAGTTCTTCAGAGGTCAGAGGGCGGCTAAACATGTGGCATAAGTTCAATCAAATCTGATTAAGCTCTTAATCCCGTTCATCGCGTATTAGTAGCTCTGTTTTGGGATTTTGCAACTCGGAACTTGACGACAGAACGAAAAGCTTCAGAAGTCCTTGTCGTTGGCTTACATCTTGCCTCGTTGCTCCCTTGTGTTCAACCACGAGGGTTTCAACATGTAGTTGGCTATACATCACAGGTTCCTAGCTGCTGGACACCAGTTTTCTTGCACTATGGAATCACCAAATTGCATAGGTTACGATTAGGATAACATGAACCACATGTGGTATCTGAATTCCCGATTCTTCCCAAGCCCATTGGTACACCCAGTAGGCACAACTTGATGCATAGTGCTTTGCACGGTTCTTGTCTACCTATATTTTGTCAAATTGTTCTCGTGCGAGCTTATTTATACTCACCGATGAACACATTTACATGCGCCTTTAATATGAAGATAGGCATTGGTAGCGGCCATCAAAGTCACTGGTAGGGAGTAAAGTAGATTCATGTTAGTGCAATTTATTCACTAAAGTGGGTGCACTGATAGGCATTGGAGTATATCAAGCTTTCGCTTGAAGAGCCTTCATAAAGTATGTAAGACAAAAAATAGAAGAGAGATCACCACCTCACAACTTAGGTTTCCAAGCATTCAAGAGTATTACATAAAAAAAGTTGTAATAAATTAAAACGTGCACCAATTCGAAATATGCATACCAACTCATAATTTGTATCACACGAGTTGAATATAGCTCGTTATTCACCATGTCTTACATCTTTTTTCTAAAACTAGTAGAGTGCCCGTGCGTTGCTACGGGAAAATAATATTACTATCTTACATACTGAAATATATATCATAATATATTTATTTTATGTGAAAAAAACAATATTATCTCACTTACCAAAATATATGTTATATTATGTTTGTCTTAAGTTAAACTTACTCAAGTTTGATTAATTTCTAGAAAATATAAGTTCATCCTGAGATAAAATTATTATTATTACTTACTATATTTTATGAATAATGGAGTTAATTATACAAATTTGATCATTTATTGCTTTACTTGATACTTTGACGGTTGTTTGGCTTTGTTATATGAAGACAAATATAATGTTGTAAATTTTCTATCCTTCTAACGGTGATTCTTATCTACTTTTTCTAACATTTGCAATAAAAGATAATATAAATCACAAACTTTCCATATTAGCGAGTTTGTTAGTGACATCATAAATGGTACAAAAATATATTTGAATTATAAGCACTTAAACATTGGTGAGATACAAACACTACCACCCGGAGTCAAATCTTCAGAAGTGCGGCCATGCCAAACTTATCCTTGCATTGTTGCAACCTCCATTATTTTTCTCGATATTATTTCGACATCTTCCAAAAGCATCTTATCATGGATTATGTTGGTGGTTCTTTTGAAGCGTCGAGAATATCTATTTTTATTCTTCTATGATATATAAAGACAAAACATTTATCAGGCTACGATTTAAGTATAGTTGTAAAAAAATACATTGAAAGAAGAACAATAATTCCTTTGACCGTGTAAACCCCACGCCGGAGCTATTTTCTCCAGAAGCATTTATGATCTTCACAAGAAAAGACTTTGGAAAATATTTTAAATTTAATATTTTCACATTGCTACTGAAAAATAACCTCAGGAAAATATAAGATGAGCGTGAAAAATTGTAAGCATGTATGCTACTATCTAACATTTGACACTTTTGAATACATTAGCATTAGAGTTATATATATACACATTTTCTTATAATTATGATAAAAGTCTGTAAAAAAATTCTCTCTCACATAGAAAAAATAAATAAAAGGCACACTCACCAGACATGAGTACGTGACAGATGACTACATGAGTCACTCTACCGTTCAATATTCTTACCCTATCTTTTTCCCTGGCCTTTGCCGACCCACCCACTCCCTCACTCCTTCCCCTCTCACTTGGTCAACCCACTTTTCTCACGGCACGAACTCCTCAAACCTCCATAGCTCCATGCTCTGCCCCAGGCCCAAGCCTCCCCCTCGATTACTTCATGCGGCAGCACCTGGGCACGGAGATGCACCGTGTTGTAGGTGGACACGAGAGGCTGCTGAATCGGTGGCTGGAAGTCACCGTCCTCGGCATCGTGATAGGGTGTTGTCGCCCCGTCCCTCCAGCACCGCACTGGGCCTCCTGGAGCTCGTCCTCCATGCTCTTCCCCCTCCCCAGCCGTCTCCCTTCACTCACTTCACGTGGTGGTGCCCGGGCGCGGGGGACGGCGGTGCTGTAGGTGGATGCGGCAGGGGCGGACACAGCGAGGGTGCTGATTCGATGGCTTGAGGTCATCATCCTCTGTGGCGTGGTAGGGATGTTGGCGCCTGGGCCCTCCGGCACCGCCCTTGGCCTCCTCTAGCTCGTCGTCCGCTGCACCGCGACAGGTAATATTCTTCGACCATCCGAATTTCTAACGAGTTTAGATGACATGATAATGATGCAAGTATTTCATTAATTTTACATCTTGGCAGTGCACCCATTAATTTGATTGATGATTGGAGCAAAATACACCTGCAATTTTACGTATGTTGTAGCGCACGTTCAACCGAGGTGCCATGTGCTTTCTAAATCGAGTAAATACAGGCTACGTGCCAGGCTTAGTTCCGTAGCTCAGTTTCTCAAGACCAATGTAATCCTAAACCACACTATTTCAATGCCTAGGCAACAAATGATACAGTTTTCATAAACTTCAGTTTTGCATTGTTTTGTTGAAAACGACTGGCATTTGGCAGTGATGTATTTAGTTGTCGCATTAGGCCATCTACAACGCAGGTGCTTAGGCTAGGTGCTTAAGCAAAAAACCGGATTTATTTTGCCACGTCAGAATCGATCGATGCTTGCGGGCGGCAAAGAGTGCCTAGTTTGGCTTCGATGCCTCGTCGGTGCTAAAGAAAATAACTGTCCTTACGACTGGACCAGTGCCTACCCTGGGTGCTTGTTTTCCGCAAAAATATCCACTAACCCGTGACTGAAGCACCTAAGTAGAGCAACTACCGTTGGAGAGCAAGGCGCTTAGGTAAATGATTGTTGACGTCGAGCTACTCTCTCACCTTAAGCACCTCCTTTTAGGCACCCTGCATTGTACATGCCCTTAGGCATTCACCATCGAAGCTTCACATGTGTATCCAGTAGATTCTCAATTCTGCTAGCCGGTTAGGCCATCTAGCTTCTAGTTTCCAAACACAATCTTCCTGCAAGCTGAATATGCAAGGAAATATAAATGTTTCTTGTCATGTAAGATGAAAGTTTCTTCCCAGCTTTTTTTTTGAATATGTTTCTTCCCAGCTTTAAGGAACACTTGATGAAAGGCAATTAAGGTTCTGACTCATATATAACAAAAAAAATCAGCAGCACACTGCTTATGACTTTCATAAGCAAATAAAAAACTGTAATTTTATAACATTCTACACCCTAATTCTACAGCAGCAATATGTTCATGATGTGAATAATAAGAGCATTGCTATTGAAGCCACTAACAAGCAATTAGATTTTTTTTTGTTGAACTGCAATATATAGATGTCGTAACTGAATCATTGTTTTGCCTCTTTGACTGCAGTTTGTCTATTGTCTAGCTTCAGAAAATGAATCGAGAATGGCTGCTCGGATTGTAGCCTGCTCACACTGTTGCTAGGAGATTAGCCTGTGAGCACTGTAACTCTCAGCTGCTGTGTCCAGTGCGAGCTACTCTTTCTGAAATGGCTGGAAAGTTTCTCCCCGGCGCCTGCTCTTCCAGCCATGGCGTCACAGCCGCCCCCTCTTGCGCCTCGGGGTCAACGACGCCCCCTCTCCCGCCACGGCTACTCCGTCCCACTTCCCCTCTTGGCTCCACCCTGATGCTAAACATTTCTGATACCTACTCTCCCTGCCAAGGGGTCGCTGGCTTCGTCCTCTCCGCGGCGCGAGCTCGGTATGATTTCTGCTCCTGCAACCTGGTTCTGCTATTTTTCGAAAGCAAATGAGATATTAGACAAAGAACAATTCATTAAACTTACCCAGGCTAGTCCAAATTGATTCGTGGATGGGCTCAAGCTTTTGATGTGATAGCTGATTGCATGTCTTGCTGTCGGACAAATTGGTTCTCTGTTAATCAATTCAATGGCTTAATGTGCAGACGCTATTTGTGGGCAAAAAGTTATATGTGTGGCGCGCGGCATTTTTTCAAATTCGGATTTTTGGAAGGTGATTGGGGAATAAGTTCGGTCAGTCATTTAAGAAAGGTAATATCTCACCTTAATTATTGGGAGGCGTAATTTGCTCCCTTGTAATTCCCTGATAAAATGCCACAATTCTAGGGCGTAAAATCAGTAGGTAATAAACATAAATGAATGTATTATGTTGTGGCTTTTACAACCAAACGTGAAGTATAGCTCTTTTTTTGCACGGGTAATGAGTTGTGAAGTGCACAATTTTAGCCCCAAAAGAACATCAATCCATTTTTCTTCCTTAAAAACATCCAAGTTTAGCCCCAAATGGTTGTGTTGGAAACAAAGAAATGCAAATGGTTTTTTTCTTCAGTTATAATACAAGGTTAAGCAAAATAGTTGTTAAGGATTCTTACAGATGAAGCGATAGGTATTAGCATTGGCCACAAACAATTTCGTGCAAGGGGTAGACAGGAAGTGGCCACAAACAAATGCATTTTAACTTAGAGAAGTGGAAAAATTCTCAGTTAAAATGCATCTCCCCTTCGCATCTCTTTGATCTGCCTTGTCACAATTTTCATGGTTATCCCCCACGACCTGCTGAAGGTGTGCATGGTTTCAATGAATCGGAAACTAACATGCCTGATTTTATTTACAAAGGAGAAACACATGTAAGTATATGGATAATGTGCTAACAACTAAAACCATTGATGCAGAAAACAACAGTAATTGCCTACAGATTGGAGGAAAGAGAATTTTGGCGCGATTATGAAATCGCAAATAATTTTGGCGCTGACTTTCTTTCATTGATCATGTGATTGCGCCACATTTAGTGATATACTGCCTCAGGACATTTTCATCTCAAAATCTAGTTATCACTTTACATGTGTAGAGTTTTTCACACATCCAAATTTCTCATCGAAAGCCAGGTCACGTCAATATACATCACGTTGTTGTGTGAAGGCACTTGATCTGTCGTTCATTTTTAAATTGGCAGTGTTAGCTTTAGATTCCATGTCAATGTGAGAAGTTGATGCCTATACTTTTTATATACAGGAACCAGGAGAGATTGTACAGGAAGCAGGTTAATCCTTCGTGTACTATTTGGTCGCGCAAGTTTAATAGATCCACATACGAGCAAGTTGTGACTTATTTTGTAAGTACTGAAGATACTTATTTTGTAAGTACTGAAGGCTATGATTATGATGTGTTGCTGACTATTACAATTATCATGATTGATATCCACAGATCATCATCATTTTTGTCTATTTGATAATACACAATATTTCAGGAGAAGTTCTTACAGTTTGGTCGGCAAGGATGGCGACGTAGAATACACCCCCAGCCCTGGTATATTTCATTCGGGAAGAAATAATTTGCGCCGTTGCTTCCCAGGATGTACTGTAGGTATGCAAGTCTTCAATGTTGCTGAATTGAACATCTCTGTGATAAGAAAATAGAAATGTGAGAAGAAAAGATTAAGTGGCCAATATAAGAAAAGATTATCATGATTATGGTTATTTGCCTGGTGATTGGAGCAGGCGTCGGAGGAGGCACAACGATGGGCGCCGGTACCTCGGGCCGAGTAATCAACCTCGGCGCCATGACCCTCTTCGAGTTGCGACGGCCACGAAGAAAGTATCAAATCGCCTTTGAGGTATAGGGAAGATGTTTTGGAGTGCTATACTTTTTGACAGTACTATGTTTAGCCTAGAAAGATAGAAGACGTGTGTTATATAGCACATCAAGAGCGGCTGAATTATGGGTTTGGCGCGTAAAATAAATGGCTTGATTATAGGACCGTATTAAAAGGGCACGAATGAGAAGCGTGATTTGCTGGATCTGTAAGTGTGTATGTTAATTGTGTTTAACTGGAACGTGATTTTTGGATCTGTGTTAACTGCTGGATCTACGTTATAATTGTGCTGGATCTACTGTCTGGAACGTGTTTGGAAAAAATTATGGGCTTGCATGCGGGATGAGTGGGAAGGCTGTGAACGCTTTATTTGGGCTTTGGCTCATTTGGTTGGGATCGATCGTTTTCGTCGAACAAGATCGTGATTGACGAACGGAACGCTGGTTAGGTGGAATACGGAACACGTAAGTTCTTTTTAAGTAGTAGAGAAAAGGGGATCACCTCGGTCTCTGCATCAAATGATGCACACAGCTTTTGTAAATTAACAACTCCAAGTATTAAAGGTTTACATCCTCAACAGTCAGAAAGAGTGGCTACATAGACTAGCCAAAGAAAGAAAGAATACAAAAGTGGCCTAAGCATCTTGTATTCTTCTAGTTTGCTGCCATAATCCCCGACTGAATATAGCCTGAACGATCGCCATCTACCGTGTGCACCTAGACTTCATAGGTTAAAAAGATATGACCACATGTGGATTCAGTAAATAGCTTTGTGAATAACCTGTAAAAAAGACACCATCCACTCTGTTAAAAAACAACAACGTTTCAACAATTTTAAATCGCCCAAAACAGCACACAAACGCCAACACGAATACGCGTTAGTTTTTTGTCAGTCTCATTTAACCAATTACTAAACATGTTTTTGATATTAGCAGGGAGAGCAGTGGTGTGAACCACACGCTAAATCAACTTCACGAATGTGCATTTAACAAATAAATGATCAACTGTTTTGTCAGAATCACAAAAACACATTTTCTAGAACCAACCCAATTTCACATGGCAAGATTATCTTTTGTGTGCAGAACGTTTTTTTAAGGAAACACATAAAGATCTAAATTTTTAAAAGCACCTTTAAACGCTAAATATATTTTCTTAGGAATCTAATATGATCATTCATAAAATCAGCTTTAAGAGATTTCACCGAGAAAACTCCTAATTTTGTAAATATATCCGGCTCATCTTACAAATGTACCTGCCTAGGTCGCTCCACAAGATGAACCCAAGCAGTCCATTTATCTTGAGTAAGTAACCTATTGAATCTAATATTCAAGGGTATAGAATTTAGAACATGTGCGACCAACACGCTCTTTTGACGAACAATATCATAGAGAGGTGAATATTGTGTACCGCAAGAGGTTCCTATCTTAACCAAGAGTCCTCCTGAAACCTAATGTTCCGTCCATCCCTTAGAATAAAAGAGCCTCTCTTGAGAAACTCATCTTTAACCGTGTCTTACATCTAATGAAACTGAGTTTGTAGTATCAGACTATTGGCATGTGGGAGTGCCCCGCAAGGCCTCAACCCTTACCGGCCTTCCTCATCCACGTTAACGCAGGGCCGGCCCTGGGCAGGTGCACCTGGTGCGACCTCACAGGGCCTCCCAATTGATAGGGCCTCTCGATCGATAGGTGTATTACATACAACGTTAGGCTTTTCCTAGAGAAATAATCGTTAACTCAATCACGTAATCAGCTGAGCGTTTGAGGCATTAGATCAAGTACAATAGAGTTGACTTAGCTGGCTATAAGAGATAAAATATTATATCTTTGTTTAGTTGGAGGAGTGAGGTTAGGAGAGAGAAGGTAGGTGGGCTCTTATGTAAGAGTCAGCTTTAGCACGTGCTTTTAGGCAGTTTGTGAGAGTAAAAGGTGGGCCATGCATTGATAAAGTAGTACATTTTTATAGCTCACTATTATACATGCTAGCTATATGTTAACTATATATGACATGACAAACTGGTATAGTCGACTATTGGCTACACTATTGTTCTTGTTCTTAACCGTACCTATGTACCGCCATACGCGCGCACCCACGCAGCTAAGCCTTTAAGGCATTTAGTAGGATACGGTCAATGTCGATAGGAGTAGCTATTTTGCTAGAATTAAAAAGTTGACCATCGACTTGCCTTCTTGTTCCCTCCCTCTTATGTTCCCACATTACCGCCGGCGATGGAGAGAGGCTCTATTATTTGTGTCCATCATCTTTTGGAACAATATAGAAATAACTGTATTATTATTTTATTGAAGTACTTCTGACATGTATCACAAAAATACAGTGCCCAAACTCTTCATCAAAATTTATGTTGCATGGAATTTTTTTGTAAAAGTAAAACTTTGTTAGTTGATCAAGTATATAGTGGAATTAGCTTGGTATGCTTAACTAGAAGGTATATTTAAATAAAATTATAGAATTTATTGCATTTTCTTTCTATTTCTCTAATTCGCAAATGCATTTTTCTATATAGAATAGAATTGATTCCTATATCAACTTCTGCAATAATAAATCATTGTTACTAGAATCATCATGAAATTTATACTTACATATTATATACATTTGATATTGTGGATGCCGATATTTTTTGTAGTATTCTTGGTCAAACTTTATAAGGTTTGAAATTTGCTAAAAATTATTACTATAAAAATCATATATATTATTTTATATATAGGGGCCCATTTTTTTGTCTTGGCACCGAGCCCTGACATGCCAGGGCCTGATACGTCCAAAACGTATCTACTTTTCCGAATACTTTTGCTGTTGTTTCTTCTCTAATTTGTGTGTTTTGAATGCAACTAACGCGGACTAACGCTGTTTTCAGCAGAATTGCTCTGGTGTCTCGTTTTTGTGCAGAAATCCAACTTTCAGTAAAAATCTCAGAAAATATTGCAAAATCCCTATTTCACCAGAAGACCCACGGAGCTAGAAGACGAGACGGAGAGGGGCTGGAGGCCACCACACAACCAGGGGGTGCGGCCCAGGCCTGGCCACGCCCACCTGTTGTGTGACCGCCTCGGCCATCGCCTCGACCCCTCCTTCCGCCTACATATACCCTCTGATCTGAAAGGAGCGGGGGTTCGGCGTTTTCCCCAGATAGACTTCCGCTGCGCCGCCACCACCAGAAACCGCGATTCGGAACCAGAAACTCCGTTCTGGCACCCTGCCGGGACGGGGATTTGGAGGAGATCTTCATCACCATCATCACCGACGTCTCTCCATCAACCATCCATGACTCCCCCATCCATGTGTGAGTAATTCCCACTGTAGGCGAAGGGGATGGTAGGGATTGGATAAGATCATTCATGTAATTTGCTATGAGATTGTTAGGGCATAGTGCCTAGTATCTTTTATTAGTGCTTATGACATTGTTGCAACTTGTTGTGCTTAATGCTTATCACTTTGGGCCCGAGTGCCATGATCTCAGATCTAAACTTGTTATTCTTTTATGATGATACTTGTTATTTATGATCTTACCTGCAAGTTGTTTACACATATCGTTGTCCGGAACCCGAGGCCCCAAAGTGACAGAAATTGGGATAACCGGAGGGGGTGGCTATGATGTGGGGATTACATGTGTTCACCGAGTGTTAATGCTTTGCTCCGATACTTTATTAAAAGGAGTACCTTAATTACCAGTAGTTTCCCTTAAGGCCCTGCTGCAACAGGCTGGTAGGACAAAAGATGTCGTGCAAGTTTCTCATTGCGAGCACGTACGACTATATACGGAACACATGCCTATGATTGTTTAGTACTAGGATGCTTTATCATTATTTATCTGCAATGCCCATATCTCACTGATTTCATGAATTATCTTATCCATGCAACGCCCGTACATCCATCCCTATGCCTACATTATTTTATCCTACTGTTTACTATTGCTACTATTATCGCTTTAATTTTACTACTGTTGTTACTGTTTCACTACTATCACCGCTATAAAACTGTTGCTACTAATAATACGCTGCGAGCAAGTCTGTTTCCAGGTGCAGCTGAATTGACAACTTATCTGTTAAGGCTTATAAATATCCTTTGGCTCCCCTTGTGTCGAATCAATAAATTTGGGTTTTACTTCCCTCGAAGACTGTTGCGATCCCCTATACTTGTGGGTCATCAAGACTATTTTCTGGCGCCATTGCCGGGGAGCATAGCTTTATTTGTAAGTTCACTTGGAATTCATATTGTTCGCTACAATCTATTCATCATGGGTAAACCTCATGATAAAAAAGTTAATATATTGCCATCCACTACAAGAAGAGGTACGACTCTGAACACTTCTGTTGCTCTTGATTCGCCATCTGTTATAAGTAAGTTGCTTACACCACCACATGCACACGCTACTGCTACTTCTTCTGCTGAGTTTGAAAATGCTACTGATAATTTAGATGATGCTTCTACTGTGCTTGATGAAAGTGGTTCACTAGGTTCCTTTTTAGATGCTACAATTGCTAGAGCTAAGATGGGAAACACCACTGTTACACCTGTTAGTTTACCTGAGTCTAGGGAATGCCCTAGTGATGATCTTGATGACACTTATATTGAGCTTGATGATGATTTTATTGCCAAAGCTCATGCCACTCGTGATGCTAATGATGTTAAGAAACTTCTAGTAAGATGTGTTGTTAGATATAACTTATCTCCTGATGCTAAGTTTGCTGCTTCTCCCATAAATATTAGAGATAAGGATTATAATTTCTCTTTAGATTTATCTTTCATATCTATTGTTGAGAAAGACCCTTTTTTGCGGTACTGAAGGTAAAAGTGCTATGGCACATATGAATGAGCTTTCTACTTTGAGTATTGTATTTTCTGATGATATTAAGCTGCGCACTTACTTTGTTGCTAAGATTTTCCCTTTTTCATTGAAAGGTGCAGCTAAGACTTGGTTTAATAATTTATCTCCTGGATCTCTTAATAGTCCTATTGCTTTAGTTAATGCTTTCTTTCAGAAATATTTTCCTGCTAGTGCTCAATATGCTGCTATGCAGAAAATCTTTGACTTTGAACAGGGAAAAGGAGAGATATTGCCTGAATCTTGGGCAAGGTTTTGTTCTTTAATTAGAGCGTTGCCTAAGGAGCCATTGCCTAAAAATGAACTCCTTGATATATTTTATAATGGACTAACTAATGAATCTAAGACATATCTGGATAGTTGTGCTGGTTGTGTTTTCAGAGAAAGAACTTCGGCTAAAGCTGAAGAACTAATGGTTAAAATAAGCCGGAATCATGATGATTGGACTATGGCTGAGTCAACACCGACACCAACACCAGCGCCAGATCCAGAGCCAACACCAAAGAAGAGAGGAATGATTGAATTAAATGATGAGGTTATGAGGGAAGCCAAGAAATCTCTTAAGGAGAAAGGTATTAAATTCGAAGATGTGAAGAATTTACCTCCTATAGAAGAATTATGTAAGCCAATCCCTCACTCATGTACTATTGAGGTACACTCTCTCCAACGCTTTGATGATAGAGATATTCCTTACTCTAAACCGCCTGATCAATGCCTAGATGAGTTTGATAATTTTATTGTTAAGCAAGATAATTTTAATAGAATGGTGCAGAATCATTTGTTGGAAAATTCTAGAGCTATTAACAAGTTGCAGGTGAAAGGACACAGATGTCGCCTAGAGGGGGGGTGAATAGGCGATTAAAACTTTTACGAAAGGCTTGTACAAATGCGGAAATAAACTAACGTTTAATTTGACAAGCTTACAAAACCTAATAAACTAGGCTCACCTATGTGTACCAACAACTTATGCTAAGCAAGACAAGTAGCAAGGTGATAGCAAGATATATAACTTCAAGCACGATGGCTATCACAAATGTAAAGTGCATAAGTAGTGGAGCTCGGATAAGAGTTACCGAGGCATGAAGGAGACGAAGATGTATCCCGAAGTTCACTTCCAAAGGAAGCTAGTCTCCGTTGGAGAGGTGTGGCGGCTTAATGCACTCCGAACGCCACAAAGGCCTCACCTTGAGATGTGGTAGCACAATGCTCACCAAATGCCACAAAGGCTCACCTCAAGATGCGGAGGCACGCTACACACCAAACGCCACAAAGGCTCACCTTATTCTCCTCGCGCTCTCGCACAAAGCAAGATGCCACGATCCACTATGGGACACTTGAGGGCGGTCACCGAACCCGTACAAGCTTGGGGCAATCTCCACAACTTAATTGGAGGCTCCCAAGAATCGCCACAAAGGCACCACAAAGGTTGGGGAATCTCCACAACTTAATTGGAGGCCCCAAGTATATGCCACAAAGGCCACTAAGCCGTCTAGGGTTCCAAGAACCCAAGAGTAATAAGCTCACAACTTCCACTTACCGAATTTCCGAGGAGAGCTCAAACCGATGCACCAAATGCAATGGCAAGAGCACACAAAGTGCTCAAATCCTTCTCACTCAAATCCTACCAAAGCAACTAATGCTATGGAGAGATATGAGAGGAAGAACAAAGGAAATCCACAAAGAACTCCAAGATCTAGATCCAATAGGTTCCCCTCACTTAGAGAAGATTTTGATTGGTGGAAAGATAGATCTAGATCTCCTCTCTCTTTTCCATCAAGAAGATGCAAGAATCATTGGAGGGATTGAGAGATAGAGCAAAGCTTCAAGGTCAATAATGGAGGAGAGAGAGAATAGGAAGCCAACCAGCCCAAGGAAGAAGAAGGGGGCCTTTTATAGGTCCCCCACGAAAACTAGCCGTTGCTGGGCACTTACCCCGGAGTCTCCGGCCTTGGGGGCCGGAGTCTCCGGTGCCCCGGGGTCATTCGGGGGCCTCAGGACAGACGAATGAGGTGCCAGGCCGGAGTTGGGCCGGAGACTTTGCGTCTCGGGCCGGAGACTCCGGCCACCCAAAAACTGGCAGCAACACCAACACGAAAACGACCATAACTTGAGCATTCGGACTCCGTTTTTGATGATCTTGGGCTCGTTGGAATCACAACAACGAGCTCTACAAGTATATGCATAGAAACATCATAGTCCAACAAGGGAGGATAAAACCAAATGATGAGAGGTTTGACCTCTCTTCAAAGACAAACCGGTAAAACCTCCAAACACCAAAAACTCAATAAGTGTTTCATGCAAAATCCGTTTTTGATGAGCTAGAGCTTGTCATGGAAATAACCACAAGCTCTAGAACCTCACATGAATAAAAGCCAAATAAGAACCAAGAAAGATGATGCCAAGAATGCAAAGGTTTGAGCTCTCTCCGAATGATACGACTAAGTTACTCACTCGAGAGCCCCTCTTGATAGTACGGCTACCGATCCTATAACCCGGTCTCACAACTAACACTATGAGACCGGTAAGAAAGAAACCCTATCAAGAACATACCTTTTCCTTGCGCATTCCACTTGAGCTAGATTATGACCGTCTTGTCTTCCTCAAGTTGGAACACCTTTCTTGATCTTGATTGCTTGGTGAAGTCTTGCGAATTGCTCCCCCATACACCACTATGGGAAAGACTCTCTTTAAGCATATCTTCACTTATCCATGATCACAATATATATGGCAAGCTTCAAGCATATGATCTCTTCTAGATTCCATCTTGAACTTGCGCTTCGGCTTGATCAATTATCGAATCACTTCTTCTTTCTCCACAATGATGATGTCTTGAAGATTCACATGAGAGCTCACTCAATATTATTCTTCAAGACACACTTGATATAGGCTCAACACTCTTATGACGACTTTAGATCACTCCTTGAATAACACCTTGGTCATCACTTCAAGTTCTTCATTTGATCCTTCTTACAACCTTGAAGCCAACATATGGTTCAAGCATTGTCTATGGACATGTCCTACAAATATAACTCAATGCAAACATTAGTCCATAGAGATTGTCATTAATTACCAAAACCACACATGGGGGCTCCATGCTCTTTCAATCTCCCCCATTTTGGTAATTGATGACAATCTCTTTGAGAGGGTTTATATAATGAATTTAAGGAACCAAAATGGTTGCACTAACATCAAATACTACAAAAGTATGTGATGTTAGCAAAACCACCATATATAGAGCAAACTCCCCCACAATCTATGCACGTGTGAATGATCTTGATTTCATTGCATATATTGCCAACCAAGGTTGTTGGTGGAGTTTTCTCTATATACTCAACCATGCAAAGCATGAAAGGCAAATGTTTAAGACAAAACCAAAGCATAAAACCCAATTCCCTTTAAACCCTCGAAACTTCTCCCCCATTGGCACCAATTGCCGAAATGGGCAAAAAACTTAGAAGGCCAATATAGGGAGAGTTCCTCCATAATGTGTGCATAAATCAAAAGTATAATTGAAAATATATGCACATATCCAAATATGAAAACTCGGAGGAAATCAACCTATATTGAGGATCAAAGATTGCAAATAAAATAAGATCACATGGTGGATAAACTTCAACAAATGAAGAGAGCAATCAATCGATCCAAAGAACAAATTAAATAAAGATATTATGATAAGACCAAAAGGGTGCTCTAAATAATATGAGGAAGCTCCCCAAGGTTTGTGCACAAAATATTCTATTTGAATTAAAGTATAAGGTGCACAAACATGGAATCATCACTCCCTCAATATTATTTAAAACAAAATGATACCAAGTGAAGTCAAATACTATGATGACCGCAAAATGGTGCTTTAAATGAAATGAGGAAGCTCCCCGAGGTACATGCAAAAAAAATGTAATGTTTGCATTTGAATACAATTTGCACAACATGGAATCCTCACTCCCTCAATAACATTTAAAACGCAACCATTTGCAAGACATCATAGAGAAGAAATTAAGCTTAACACTTGCATCAAACAAATGGTTGAGCAACAAGCAAGGGACAACATATTAAAAGGCTCAACCAAAGGAATGTGTGATATGAATGACAAAGCATATTATAAGACTAATACAAGGATAAGCATAGAGCATCCACATAGTCTTCAATGAATGATATTGCTTAGTATTCCATCCCAACACATAAGGTTCAAATAAGATATCAAATAAGGAGATATCATCTCTCATGTGTATAAGTTTCTAAGTAGACAACATCACAAAGATAATTATCACAAAGAAACATGTACACACAAAATAGATACTAAGAATAGAACATGATATCCAAAATGAAGTCATGCAATATACCAATAAGATTTTTTGCTTTTAAAGCACGGCCAAAGGCTCAAATTTTCTTATTGTATATTGATGAACTTCAACCACAAACAAGTCAAAGACATCACAAATATCAACAAGGGAAAGAAGATAGTTGGGATGCTTTGAGAAAAGCAACAAGTATCACAAAGATGAATACCAAAAGAAAGTAATAAATTTACACTTTCAACCATATTGCACATGTGAGAACTTGAGGAATTGATATGCAATAAAATTGCTAAATTGACATATATGGGAAAGGAGAATCATGAGCATGATTTTATATGTTCCCAATAATATGCACTCATCTCAAATTACTCACAATTGCAATAAAGAGGTTTCATTAAGACCTTTGCAAGAAGCACAACATTTGCAAATAATGATTTTCCATGCCATGAAACAACCTACACAAGGTTGGATACTAGAAAAGCATACATGATAAGATACTTGTTACCGAGATATTAAAGGTAGGATGTAGTAGATAGGAGTTCTTCAATAATCCTAGCTTGCCTCAAATTATCATTTAGTCACCACTTCATCCTTATTATTGAGACAAGCACCAATATATCTTCATGTACCTAAAACAAAGTTCAAGTACAAGATGGTCCCCAAACTCATTGGGTCCAAAGTAGTTAGGAACTACAACATATAGGACAAACTCCACATAAATATGTGCATATATAAATGAAATTGAATTTCATGCACATCTTAGCCGATTTAGGATTTGATGGAGCTTCTCCTATATATTAGATCAAAGAAAGCAAAAGCATGCCATACAATATACATTTAGTAAATATGCATGCACAAGACTTTCAAGAGCCAAAGGAGATACAATTTGGACAAATCACCAAGAAGGACAAGCGAGCACACGAAATTGTGAAGCTACAAAAGGTTGTCCAAATTATATCAAAGAATCAAATCAACACAAGATTGACTCCAAAGTTCAACTAGTGAACTAAGCAAAAGCCAATGAGAATAAAGAATAACTAAAACACACATGCTCAAAGACATATCTCATTTTAAGAGTGAAAAACAAATTACAAGGAATGAGATAAGCAACTCCCAAAGAGAGCAAGGTTCCAACAACAAACCAAACTCTCCACACTTTTTATGATGGCACACTAAGTACCAAAAAGAAAAGATTTGTCTTCCAACAATAATCAAAACCAATTGAAATAAGCACAAGAGTGTGTTATAACAAATATAGGAGAGCTCCCCCAAGATTAGTGCATTATTTATGATTTTGCATTTGAATACAAAATGCACACAAATGGGATCATCACATCTACCTACATAGAAATAACACAAAATAAGTTCAACAAAATCAAATGGAATCACAAGAGTCAAGAAAGACAATGGGAGTTAAAGCAAATACATTTCTTAGCGAGAGATAAGGCAATTAAAAGCAATTGCCAAAGTGAAGATGATCAATATAAAAATACCACATGATAGATTACCAATTTTCCAAGGAGAAGAGGTATATGGAGTTATTTCCGGTGGTAGTTTACACATAAATCCAAGATCATCTTCACAACAAATAAGCATATGAAAAGGATAAGAATTAAGCACCATGCCAAACAAAGATATTCTTGATAGACTCAAATAGTTAAACAATCACACAAACCAATGATTAGGATAACTTGAAGCAAATGGTTTTCCAACTTTGATGTAGCATTCCACATTTTAGGAAAACCCTATCAAGAAAGAATCTCACAAACAAGATCCAAAACAAGAGCAATAAAACAATTTGGCAAATTGGAACTTGTTCGAGAAAACATGCCACATAGAAGCAAGATAATTTACAATATCAACACTATGTGACACAACCTCAAAAATACACATTTCATGGATTTGTAATATGCACAAAGCACAATACTCCCCCATAATGTGATAAAACCAATTTTCAAATAAGTTGTTAAAGTCAATTTCCATAGGGCTCGAAAATTCCGAGGGGGACCGGAGTCTCCGGGGTTGAACCACCGGAGTCTCCGGGGTAGAACCAACGGAGTCTCCGGGGTAGAACCAATGGAATCTCCAAACCTAGAAAATTAAACTTTACCAACAAGAGGCAAATAGAATCCAACAAGATGATTAATGGACATTATAGAATTTGAATTTCTCATGAAAATGACATACCACATAGAGACTAGATAATCTTTAAATATCAACACTAAGTGGTATTCCTCATGTACACACATTTTTAGGATTGTGAAGTGCCAAAGCATATCACTCCCCTAAAATGGGATGGTCCATTAATCACTCACAAGAGCCAAGTAAGATAGATCAAGATGCAATGGGCTCAACAATAACAACCGTACATGGTGTGCAAACCAACCTGCACATACTTGATTACTCAAAATAAAGCATTTAGGGAGCACAACATATACAAACACATGCAAGATACAAAACCACACACATGCGAAGGGGCGAGTAACTTTCAATGTAGATAAGTTGAATACATGTTACCGCAAGGAGGAACAATGAATATATGATAGAAATAAGATAATCCAATTGACTTGACTTGAGACAATATAATTAATAAAAATCTCTTAATTCTTCATGATATAGCCAAGTCTCCAAAGCCCTCCAATAAACACCTATTGATCAAGTTTTGGCTTGTTGGTCCCCAACCAAGTTGGGTCCTAAGAGGTTAGTCACAATAGGTTTGGCAACCTAAATGGTTCTTTTCTTGACACCACATTGAGTACCAACAAATTTAGCAAACACATTTCCAACCTTATCCTTACAAAGTGAATAAGAATCATCGATTATGATAGGGTTGGATGAGTTACCAATAGAGCATGTAGAAGAAAGGTGACCCTTCTCACGGCATATGTAGCAAGATCTTATCTTTCCTTTCTTCTCATTTGATTTCTCCACAATGGGAGCATTGGGTTGATTCTTCTTAGGAGGTAGCTTTTCTTCATCTTGAGGAAGAACTTGAGTTTGAGCTTGAGGCCGCTTCCCTTTTTGCTTCTCACTTAGATGCTTCTTCTTCAATGGGCAAGACATAACATGATGCCCTTCAATTTTGCACTTGAAGCAAACAATCTTGGCCGGATCCTTGACTTGCTCTTGGCCCTTCTTCTTGTTGAAGATTTTGGACTTCTTGTTGTTGTTGGAGATAAATCCAAGTCCACTCTTGTCATTGGGGGATTTTTGCGCACTCAACATCTTGTCAAGTTTGGACTTCCCTTCATGACTTTTTACCAAGTCTTTCTTCAACAAAGTGACTTGGGCCTCGAGCTCTTTAATTTCCTCTACATGGTTAGTTACAACACAAGTACTAGAGGAAGTAGAAGCTATATTGTTAGAGCAACAAGGCAAGGAGAGTAATTCATCACAAGATGTAGCAATAGTATGAGTGGATGAATTACGAGGACTAGCACATGGCAATATAGCATTTTGGGAAGTAGTGCTAATGACCACATGAGGTTCACAAGATGTTACCTTTGTAGACATATCCTCATAAGCTAACTTTAGGCGAGCATGGGACACTAGAAGATCCTCATTAGAGCTAGATAGCTTTTCATGACTTTCTTCCAATATCCCATACTTGCTAGTTAGCAACTCAAGTTGAGCCCTTAGCTCAACATTCCTTCAAGATAGATGCTTCACAAGAAGTAGAGTTAGTAGCACAAGCATCATGATTAACCGAAAGAGGAGTAGGCAACTTGGAACACTCTTTTAAATAAGAAGCTTTTAGTTGCTCATGTGACTCGGTGAGTTTGGTGAGCACACTCTCAATGTCCCTAGAGCCATTTTTGAGGTGCTCAACATCCTCAAGAAGTTTAGCATTAACAAAAACAAGCTTATCATTTTTTAATTTTAAATCATTTGCCACCTCAAGAGCTCTATCATGGGTTTCCTTTACTCTAGACAATTCTAGAGCAAAATTCTCCTCAAGAGCTTCGTTGGTGCTTTGTTCTTTTAAAAGAGTCTTTTTAAAATCATTGGCAAGACTATGAAGATTCTCAATAGTTTCTTCTTGCTCTTCGTCATGAGATTGAAGCTCATCAATAATTTTCTGGCTCTCAATAGCAGCAACCAAAATATCAACAAAGTTAGAGCAAGCAATTTTGTTCTTCTTACCAATAGCAAGAAAGACTATTTCTCCGTTCTTTTTTAAAGAGGCAACATAATCATCCTCTTCTTCATGATCATTAGATATAGTGGGTTCCAAAGAAGGAGTTACCTTTGAATCCCTAGCCATAAGACATATGTGGGAACCGAGAGCTGATGATGATGAATTACTTGAAGCTCCATTAAGGTCCATGTCTTGTCCCAACAAAAGTTGGGATTCCTCTACATTGTTAGCCACAAAAGTACTAGAGGAAATGGGAGCATTCTTATCATGATATCTAGTATAGACACTACTCCAAGACATGCAAGGAATATCAACATTAGCATGTAAGTCATTTGGTGTGCTAGAAGAGTTGAAGTCCAAAGATAGAACATTGCCATGAGATAGAGATGAATGATCATCAAAACTAAGCTCACTATCAACATTGCAATTTCCATCATGACTCACCATGTCATTACCTTGTGTCTTGCCACACATCGGTGAAGTGGAAGAAAGTTCATCACAACCGGAAGTGGAAGGAATACACTCATCCTCAATAAACTTGGACACATCATATTTTTCTTGAAGCTTTGTCCATAACTCATGAGCATTCCGAAAAGGCATAATGGACATCACAACTACAATGCTCACAACATTGGATAAGACATTAATAGCTTGAGCATTGAGATAAGAGTTCTTCTCATCCTCTAAAGATAGATTTGTGGGATCCTTAGGAGGAGAAAAACCCATATCTACAATTCGCTCTATATTTGGGTCCATGACCCGAAAATGATTAAGCATGCAAATTCTCCAAGTATCATAATTTGTGCCATCGAATATAAAAGTGTCATTGTGCACTAATCCCCTAGCCGACATCTTTGCTCTCAAGGCGGTGAAGCCTAAAATGAGAGACCTAGCTCTGATACCAATTGAAAGGACAAAGATGTCGCCTAGAGGGGGGGTTGAATAGGCGATTAAAACTTTTACGAAAGGCTTGTACAAATGCGGAAATAAACTAACGTTTAATTTGACAAGCTTACAAAACCTAATAAACTAGGCTCACCTATGTGTACCAACAACTTATGCTAAGCAAGACAAGTAGCAAGGTGATAGCATGATATATAACTTCAAGCACGATGGCTATCACAAATGTAAAGTGCATAAGTAGTGGAGCTCGGATAAGAGTTACCGAGGCACGAAGGAGACGAAGATGTATCCCGAAGTTCACTTCCAAAGGAAGCTAGTCTCCGTTGGAGAGGTGTGGCGGCTTAATGCACTCTGAACGCCACAAAGGCCTCACCTTGAGATGTGGTAGCACAATGCTCACCAAATGCCACAAAGGCTCACCTCAAGATGCGGAGGCACGCTACACACCAAACGCCACAAAGGCTCACCTTATTCTCCTCGCGCTCTCGCACAAAGCAAGATGCCACGATCCACTATGGGACACTTGAGGGCGGTCACCGAACCCGTACAAGCTTGGGGCAATCTCCACAACTTAATTGGAGGCTCCCAAGAATCGCCACAAAGGTTGGGGAATCTCCACAACTTAATTGGAGGCCCCAAGTATATGCCACAAAGGCCACTAAGCCGTCTAGGGTTCCAAGAACCCAAGAGTAATAAGCTCACAACTTCCACTTACCGAATTTCCGAGGAGAGCTCAAACCGATGCACCAAATGCAATGGCAAGAGCACACAAAGTGCTCAAATCCTTCTCACTCAAATCCTACCAAAGCAACTAATGCTATGGAGAGATATGAGAGGAAGAACAAAGGAAATCCACAAAGAACTCCAAGATCTAGATCCAATAGGTTCCCCTCACTTAGAGGAGATTTTGATTGGTGGAAAGATAGATCTAGATCTCCTCTCTCTTTTCCCTCAAGAAGATGCAAGAATCATTGGAGGGATTGAGAGATAGAGCAAAGCTTCAAGGTCAACAATGGAGGAGAGAGAGAATAGGAAGCCAACCAGCCCAATGAAGAAGAAGGGGGCCTTTTATAGGTCCCCCACGAAAACTAGCCATTGCTGGGCACTTACCCCGGAGTCTCCGGCCTTGGGGGCCGGAGTCTCCGGTGCCCCGGGGTCATTCGGGGGCCTCAGGACGGACGAATCAGGTGCCAGGCCGGAGTTGGGCCGGAGACTTTGCGTCTCGGGCCGGAGACTCCGGCCACCCAAAAACTGGCAGCAACACCAACACGAAAACGACCATAACTTGAGCATCCGGACTCCGTTTTTGATGATCTTGGGCTCATTGGAATCACAACAACGAGCTCTACAAGTATATGCATAGAAACATCATAGTCCAACAAGGGAGGATAAAACCAAATGATGAGAGGTTTGACCTCTCTTCAAAGACGAACCGGTAAAACCTCCAAACACCAAAAACTCAATAAGTGTTTCATGCAAAATCCGTTTTTGATGAGCTAGAGCTTGTCATGGAAATAACCACAAGCTCTAGAACCTCACATGGATAAAAGCCAAATAAGAACCAAGAAAGATGATGCCAAGAATGCAAAGGTTTGAGCTCTCTCCGAATGATACGACTAAGTTACTCACTCGAGAGCCCCTCTTGATAGTACGGCTACCGATCCCGCATAGGAAGGCGCGCTCGTCGAGTTCCTCCGTGAGCGCTGGGAAATCTTCGCCTGGTGTCCATCGGACATGCCAGGGGTTCCCAGGGAAATCATCGAGCACGCACTAAATGTAGATCCCAAGGCAAAGCCAGTCAAGCAACCATTGAGATGATTTGATGAACCTAAAAGGAAGGCGATAGCGTCAGAATTGCACAGGCTAGAAAATGCCGGATTTATCAGAGAAATCAAAACTTCGAGTTGGGTATCGAACCTAGTTATAGTACCCAAGAAGAATACAGATGTGCAAAGAGTATGTGTTGACTACACATCTCTCAATAAGCATTGTCCAAAGGATCACTTCCCTCTACCCCGCATCGATCAGATAATTGATTCCACAGCGGGGTGCGCGAGGCTTTCATTTTTGGACGCATATTCTGGTTACAATCAGGTCAAATTGAAGAAAGAGGACGAAGAAAAAACGGCCTTCATCACACCATACGGAGTGTTTTGCTACCAAGTAATGCCTTTCGGCCTAAAAAATACAGGAGCAACTTATCAGCGGATGATGCAAAATTGCCTCGGAAGCCAAATAGGACGCAACATCCAAGTCTACATTGATGATGTAGTCATCACGACAAGAGAAGAGAAATCTTTAATCAGCGACTTGGCAGAAACCTTCGACAACCTGAGCAGGTACAAGCTTAAGCTTAACCCGACAAAGTGTTCCTTCGGTGTATCAGCAGGACAACTTTTGGGGTTCTTGGTATCAGCACGAGGAATAGAGGCAAACCCAGAAAAGATCCAAGCAATCTTAACAATGGGGAAACCCACGAAACTACACGACGTACAGAAACTTGCAGGACGTGTCGCGGCACTAAGTCGTTTCGTTGCTCGACTAGGGGAGAAGGCGCTTCCTTTTTATGCACTTATGAAGAAATCAGACGATAAATTCGAGTGGACAGAAGAAGCAGACGCAGCATTCGCACAGTTGAAAAAAGTGCTTTCCACGCCACCAGTGCTGGTTGCACCAAAGGAAAAAGAACCAATGCTATTGTACATCGCCGCAACCCATCAGGTGGTGAGTACAGTATTAGTAGTCGAAAGAAGCGAAGAAGGAAAGGCCCATGGCGTCCAGAGGCCGGTATATTTCATCAGTGAAGTGTTATCTCCAACAAAACAGAGGTACCCGCACTATCAGAAGTTGGCATACAGTGTCTTCACAACCGCACGAAAACTACGACAGTACTTCACGGTGCACCCAATTATAGTGGTCAACGAGGCGCCATTATCAAACATATTGAATAATCCTTCAGCAACAGGACGTGTCTCTTTGTGGGGAATCGAGCTATCTCCCATGGACATCACGTACGAGAAAAGGAAGGCGATCAAGTCGCAAGTTTTGCCAGATTTTACGGCAGAATGGCTGGAGCTGCAAAGCACAGGACCACCAGACTTATCCAGTGTTTGGACAATGTATTTCGACGGTTCTAAAAGAGTCCAAGGCGCAGACGCAGGAGTAGTTTTGATATCACCTCATGGCGACAAATTGAAGTACGTACTAAGGATGAGCTTTCCACAGGCTTCTAACAATGAAGCAGAGTACGAGGCTTTGTTGCACGGCATGAAGATGGCTAAAGCATGTGGAGCAACTCGCCTAAAAATATTTGGAGATTCCAACCTTGTTGTCCAGCAGGTTATGAACAGATGTGACACAATTAATGACAACATGATGGCATACAAAAATTTGTACCATTATCTAGAAGGAACATTCGATGGATGCGAAGTCTCGCACATAAGCAGGAACAGCAATGAAGAAGCCGACAATTTAGCAAATATCGGGTCACAGTGTTTACCTGTGCCGTCCGGAGTATTTTGGGAGGAAATAGTGGAAAGATCAATAAAAAGTGGAAAAAGCTCGACTACTACAGCAGGCTCGGGGGCTACATCAGAGCCAGAGGAAGTCATGATGATAGAAGAAACATGGATGCAGCCATATCTTGCATACATGATAAATAAGAAATTACCAGAAGATGCAGTGGAGGCCAAGAGGATAACTCGAAGATCGAAAGCGTTTGTCGTGTTGCAGGGGAAACTATACAAGAAAAGTATTACTGGCATTTTGCAGCGTTGTGTAACGCCCCAGGAAGGACAAACAATATTAAAAGACATACACGGCGGAGTATGTGGTCATCATGCTAGCAGCGGAGCAATAGCAGCAAAAGCTTTCCGAGCAGGATTCTATTGGCTAACAGCCATCGAGGACGCAAAAGATATAGTTTGAAAGTGTGAAGCATGTCAAAGATTTGCGTCTAGACCGCATGCACCAGCAGCAGAGTTACAAATAATACCATTATCTTGGCCCTTCGCACAATGGGGCCTCGACATGGTGGGAAAGTTGCACAAATCCTGGCCAGGAGGGCATGTCTACATGCTAGTGGCAGTCGATAAATTTACCAAATGGGTGGAAGCGGCCCCGGTAACAACTCAAGATTCTACAGCAGCAATCAGCTTCATCAAGTCATTAGTTTTCCGTTTTGGTGTACCATACAACATCATCACAGACAACGGGACAAATTTCACTTCAAAGGAATTCAAGAGTTACTGTGAAGGATTAGGGATCAAGCTCAAATTCGCATCTGTGGCGCACCCGAAGACAAACGGGCAAGTCGAAAAAGCCAATGGTCTGATATGTAGTGGGATAAAAAAAGAGGCTCTTAGCACCTCTTGAGAAAGCCAAAAGCGCTTGGGTAGAAGAATTACCCTCCGTTCTTTGGAGCTTAAGAACTACACCTAATGCAGCAACTCAAGAAACTCCTTTCTTCCTGGTCCATGGCGCAGAAGCCGTGCTTCCAGTCGAAGTTACGCACGAGGCTCCAAGAGTGACAGCATATGACGAGATAGCGTCAACAGAAGAATTGCAAAACGACGTCGATGCACTAGATGAAGCAAGAGATAAAGCGTTAGAAAGAGCTACGCAGTATCAACAAAGCCTACGAAACTACCATAGTAGTCGAGTTCGTCCACGATCCTTCGTGGTGGGAGATCTAGTTTTGCGATTAAGGCAAGACAGCCACGACAAATTGGAGTCCCCTTGGGTGGGACCTTACATCGTAACCGAAGTAATACCAGGTGGAGCATATCGACTACAAGACAAGAAGACTGGGAAGGACGAGAGCAACCCATGGAATGCAGAGCAGCTACGACGTTTTTACGCGTAGAATAAAATATAGAGGTATCAGTAAATTCGAGTCAACCTTCTGAACCCAGAACATGAGGCCACAGGTCGGGTTCTTTGGGTTGAACTCGACAAAATTGTACAACTATTTTTACTTTTCCGCCTCGGGGGCTTTAGCCCTCAGGTCGAACGAAAGGAATTTCTTATCGCGACTTGGAAGAATTTTGTCACTGAAAGGTTGTGCAGACAACCCGATAAATATTCGCATAACTTGGTTCACAAAGGAACCCGATATTTTTCGTATAAATTGGTTCGCAAAGAACCCGATAGATGGAAAGTATACCTCAGAACAATGATTTGTTTTCCTGGTACTAGCGAAAGCATAGACACAAAGTACGAATATTCATTACAGATAACATGGTAGCAAGGACATTATCAAAAGAAATTACATAAAAAGCAAATACTAATGGAAATGGACTTCAGCTTCATATTTCTTCTGGCACTGGGTGCCATCATAGATCGTCACGTCGAACTTCGACGTGCCGATATAGAAGTAGAAGACCATGAAGAAGCCTTGGTGGATGTCGTGGTCTTCTGCAAACTCTGGCCAGCCGCCCCTCAAATACTGCTCGCCGTCGCCATCATACCACACCTCCACCTCGTATGGGATGCCACTGCCAGACTGTTCACGGAGAACCGCCTCTCGCAGTTCGCGGCCATCCATGAACTTGGTAAAATTCAGCGGCAGGCGCTGAATCTCACGGCACTGCGCCATGGCAATGCAGAAGAAGGAGAAGATTCGGGGAGGGGCAGCAGGAGCAGCAGGAGGAGGAGCGATTGGACCTGGAGCAGCGCCAGTCACCTTAGGCTTGTTCTTGCTACCAGGTGGACGGCCGGGACGACGCTTAGCCAGAGCATCCGATGAAGTTCCTGCGGCGGCTGAAGTGATGTTGCTCCTGTTCTTACTTCCACGAGGGCGACCCCGACCTCGCGGCTCCACCGGGGAGCCAAGGTTCAGACGAGAACCTTCAGCATCAGCCATGAGAACAAGGGAAAAACCTCGGAAAACCCTAGATGGAGAGAGAAGATGATGCGGCGGAGGAGGAATCTGATTAGGGTTTTTTACCTTTACCAGAAGGTGCTTTATTTATAAGCACGTATTATTGGGCCCCCGTGCTACAGCAAAGCCCGTAAACGTATTTTACAGCAGGAGTTCAAATTCTGCGCACAGCAGACGATAATATCAAAGAAGGAAAACAAGAAAAGGAGACTATGGTCGCACAACATGAAAACCCCGACTTGGACTCGGGGGCTCGCCAACAGCAAGACGTTAACAGAAGAAAGAAGAGCTGAACTTTGAGCCTATGCTTGACTACAAGTAGCCAAACATAGCCTCGGGGGCTACTCCCATCGGGAGCGCTGAGCGCGCACCCGATAGAGGATAAGATAATCAATACTAGAGATGCAGAAGGATAAGCATACAAACTTCGACTACATAGTCGATAAAACTGAAGAGAGATTACTCCCATCGGGAGCGAAGAAGATCAATTTAAAATCCAAAATTCTTTGGTTTTATCAGTCAGAAACTTGGCTACGAAATATAAGATTCTCGAGTTACGTTATAGCAACAAAACTCGAATGCCGTGAGTTATCGCGAAGGTAAGACCCCGGGATCCGTCCTGTGTGGCCTGGTATATGCACATGGATGCGCTCTGCTGGTATGTATCCGTGTCTACGACGCGAAGAAAATCCTGGTGGACGCACAGGGTACCCTGAGAATCACTGGGATTCATTCTTTGTAAGTCCTAAATGCGACAAAAGGGTGGGTTTGACCGGTATCCCGAATTCAAGTCCAAGGGGATTGAATTTGAAGTAGGTGACAAGTATCTGTTCTGGCAGTTAACTGACCTCTTGATCCGTCAGAGTTGTCAGGCTTGTTCATCAAAACCCCTTGCAAAAGAATATCATGAAAATAAGTCGAAAGACCAAAGTCGAAGATTTGAAGATATGAAGAAGTCGAAGAATTGATCAAGTCGAAGATTTGAAGATTAGAGATTCAACCTGAATCTACAATTCTGGTAGAATCTCAGGGGCTACTGACAAGGGTATAGTTAATAGAGCCCGTTAGTTGAGCACCCCTGAGGCCCGATAAGCTAGGCCCAATTGTAATAATAGTCGAATACGAGTTCTTACCGTATGTCGATATTGTAATCTGTATCGTACCCTACCCGATCCTCGAGACCTGGCCACCTATATATAGGGGCCAGGAGGGGACGGTGTAGGGCAGATTGAAAGCAAGCCAGGTTGAACACCCAAGTTTACTTTCGACACATACCTATTTCGACTAACTTCACCTTCGAGTTCATCCGACGCCCTATCTCCCCGATCCTAAGTCCTTCATCTAGGACATTTGTCGAGTTAACCCTCGTCAACCGGTAAGAAAGAAACCCTATCAAGAACATACCTTTTCCTTGCGCATTCCACTTGAGCTAGATTATGACCGTCTTGTCTTCCTCAAGTTGGAACACCTTTCTTGATCTTGATTGCTTGGTGAAGTCTTGCGAATTGCTCCCCCATACACCACTATGGGAAAGACTCTCTTTAAGCATATCTTCACTTATCCATGATCACAATATATATGGCAAGCTTCAAGCATATGATCTCTTCTAGATTTCATCTTGAACTTGCGCTTCGGCTTGATCAATTATCGAATCACTTCTTCTTTCTCCACAATGATGATGTCTTGAAGATTCACATGAGAGCTCACTCAATATTATTCTTCAAGACACACTTGATATAGGCTCAACACTCTTATGACGACTTTAGATCACTCCTTGAATAACACCTTGGTCATCACTTCAAGTTCTTCATTTGATCCTTCTTACAACCTTGAAGCCAACATATGGTTCAAGCATTGTCTATGGACATGTCCTACAAATATAACTCAATGCAAACATTAGTCCATAGAGATTGTCATTAATTACCAAAACCACACATGGGGGCTCCATGCTATTTCAGCAGGATATTGTGGAGAGAACCTCCAATGATGTGAAGATACTTGTTAAACATTTCCAAATGGTTTAGACTCAAATTGATCAACCTACCAAGGTGCAAAAAGATCTGCTAGTTAATGCCGCAAGAGAAAAACAAGCGTGTGAAATACGCACAAGAGGAGGTGCTACCACCCAAGACCCCTTATATCCTGAAGGACATCCTAAGAGGATCAAGCAAGATTCTCAACGCACTTCAAGAGATAATATTCCTTCCAAGAAGAAGAAGAAACATAAAACAGTTGCAAAATCCTCTGAAGCAGGTAAAGATCCTAATAGTATTTCTATTTTTGATGCTGAAACTAAACCAGGTGATGCTTCCGATAAATAAGAAGTTGAAGAGGAACCAGAAAAGCTTGCTAAAAATGCAAAGTACACCAAATAAGACTTCATTGCCAATAAGCATGGTAATGAGAGAGAACCTTGGGTGCAGAAACCAATGCCTTTTCCTGGTAAGAAACACAAATCCAAGGAAGAAGAACACTACAACAGGTTTTGTGAATGGATGAGACCTTTATTTTTGCAAATCCCTTTGACTGATGCTATTAGAATGCCTCCTTATGCAAAGTATATGAAAGATATTGTTACTAACAAAAGGAAGATTCCTAATGAGGAGATTTCCACTTTACTTGCTAATTATTCTTTTGATGGTAAAGTTCTAGAGAAGCTTGGAGATCCAGGTATACCAACTATTCCTTGCTCCATTAAAAATAACTATGTTAGAACTGCTTTATGTGATTTGGGAGCCGGAGTTAGTGTCATGCCTTTTTCTCTTTATAAGAGACTTGATCTAGAAAAATTGGTATCAACTGATATATCTTTGCAAATGGCTGATAAGTCTACTACTATTCCTATTGGTATATGTGAAAATGTTCGTGTTCAAGTTGCTAACAGTTGTTTGATAATAACTGACTTTGTTGTGTTGGAAATGCCTAAAGATGATAATATGTCTATTATTCTTAGGAGACCTTTTCTAAACACTGCAGGTGCGGTTATTAATTGCAATCAAGGAAAAGTAACTTTTAATGTCAATGAAAAAGAATATACGGTCTATTTTCCCAAGAACATTGATAGAAAGAATGCTCTAAATTCAATCAAGAATGTTGAGACCATGAGTTGGTCAGATTATTTGTTCAGAGCGAAAGCCTAAGGAAGAATATAAAATTGTTATGATTGGGACTATGCCTATCAAGGTCGAGGTAACATAAGCATATAGTGAAATGCAAAGTTTTACCTCATATAAAGTTAGTTTGGTAACAAGACTTGATCAACCTTGTTAACAAAGTGATTTTATATGAATGAAACTTCGTTTTCACCGCATTTACTTTACCTCACTCATATTTACTTGTTCATTTTTGTCCCCTCTGTTTAGTTTCATATTAGAATATCTTAGAGCTACTGCATACTTGGTTTTGATTTGCTTTCTATCACTCCACCGTCGTTTTCCTGAGTTTTACTCTCTTATCATTTTTCTGAAAAATCCTCAAAAATAAAGTTTCTCGAAAAATTCCAGAAAAATCTTTTTAAATTTTTATGTAAAAAATGGGGCAGAGAGGCACCTGGGAGACCTCAGGGGGACCCACCATGCCACCTCACAACCAGGGGGCGCGGCCCAAGCCTGGCCGCGCCCACCTGTTGTGAGGGCCCCCCTGGCCTCTCACTTATCTCTTCCTCCCCAGCTCTTTCTCTCTCCCAAAAAATCACGACACACCAGCTCAAGCCCATGTTCTTGCTGCTCTCCATCTTGATTTTTCGATCTCTTTGTTCAGCCCATCATTGTTGCTGAGATTTGGAGCATTTGTTCTCCGGTATGTGACTCCTCCGATTGTCCAAGTAGAATTTTGTTTAGTGGAGTATTTCTTGAGTATTTTAGCTCTATAGGCTACAGGTGAAATGAGTTTGCATGCTTGTTCTATTGCTTAGAAATGTTATTTTGATGCATGTTAGCCCTCTAGTAACTCCCTATAGTAGTTCCCTACATGTGTTTGTCTCAAAATCACTTTTTATGAGGTTTGTTAAAAATTTCAGAAATGGAGGAGAATGCATACCAACTCTTTCAACATGAACTAGAAGTGCATGAAGTCATGAGTGTTCACTGTGAAGAGAGGGTCTTTCCCTCAATCTATCCATGCTCAGAGTTCATGAATGCTACCGGAATCCTGCAGGATTTCCAAACTTTAGTCTCTAATGCAGGATTGGAACATTTTATTGATGGTGAACCACCCCAATTTGCTAAACTAACAATGTCTGTGGTGTAGGATTTCAAATTTAATTGGTTCACATCTAACCCCATGGTTCATTATAAAATTTACAATAAATCTGTGGACTTGCCCTTTGATATTTTCTGTGCAGCCATTAGAGTACCACAGTGGGGATCGCGCGAAAAGTTGAAGGAACGGCCTAGGCCATTGATGGACCTATATGGGGAGATTTGTCAAGGAAGAAGCTTCACAGGAGAGGGTGGTAAAATTTGAAATATTCATTTCCCATCCATTCGATATTTTGCCTACTTTATTACCAAGTATGTTCTTGCTAGGAAAGCTGCAAGTAAGTTATCCTGTTGTGATCTAGCTTTTATTGCTGCTGCTTTGAGAGGTGATAGGACTTATAATTTGGGTGCTTTGATAGCTTTTCGTCTTGATGCTAACCGTGAGAAAGGGGGGATCTGTGGAGGTCTTGTTGCTTCACGCTTATTAGCTTTGCATGGTGTAGTGCCTCATATTTTAGATCTGCAGTTCCCCATAGAGAAACTTGATCTTAATTCCATGCTGCATCATAAGTTTGTTTCTCCTCATTCCTGTTTGAATAACTTGACGTTTGAGATAACCTTCTTCAAGAAATCTACCTGGAAGGTAGTGAAGACTGATTGATCAGTCCATTTGCTTGCACCTCTTTTGTTTAACCTTGATCGCAGGAACGGATGGTCACTCACAGAGGGTGAGCTCGACGCATACATGGAGGAGCACCCGCAGCCCATGCACAATGAAGAGGCGACCGAGGAGTCGGTCCAGCCTTCTAACATTGCGGAGTTTCCATACCAGCAGCCTTATTATGATTATACACCATCTGCTTCATCTTCGCAAGGGCCAGGCTATGACTATGCCAATGATGACCCACCGGCATGGGGCATGTATTGGAGACGAAGTTGATCTCCACTTAGGCCAAAAGCCTAAGCTTGGGGGGAGGTACGCCGACGGTTCACTCATCTACATATCATATTTTGTCGGTACTATGTATATCCATGTTCCGCTTTCTCTACTTTATTGTTCTCGTTCTTATTTCTTCTTTCCAAAACACAAAAAGACCAAAAATATTTCTGTTGTTTCTCTTTGTTTGCCTTTTCAGTTGCTAGCTTTGGTTTGCTTTACTTGCTATTTTCGGTTTGATATTTGAAAATCCAAAAATATTTTGCTTTGGTTGCTATTTCCTTTTGTTCTTGTTTCGAAAATAGAAAACCCAAAAATATTTGTTGTTCTTCTTCGGTTTTGTAAAGTTTGTTGCAGAGTTCAGTTTCCCGTGAATCCATTGGAGCTTGGTATTCACTTCATATTATTCAAGCCACACAAGTGAAAGGCAATAATGACGACATATGACAATCCGAGATGTGGTAAGAGGCTGGTATGAACTCTATTTGTTTTCATTTTTCTACATATACTCATCTATGTGGACATGATTAGTCGGTTCATGTAAGGTATATGTTATCTAATGGATGCTTTGTAGTTCTTGCTCTCATATGATTAGTTCCAATTTACTAATAGTTTGTAGCATGTCATGTAGACGCTTGCTTGCATTGTTTTATTCATAATATGGTATGTTATTGTGGTATCCACCTCTGAAAGTTTCATTTGAATCGACTTGGCACATGCTCAAGCATGCATATGACTGAACAAAAACTCAGTTAATCCTCGATGATTTACTTTGCCTCGGAGTTCTTGTATCATTTCTATGCCTATGTTAATTTTGTTTTGTCGCAAGCATGATTATAACAGCTTTTGCTCTCTCGATTGTCGCTTCCCAGTCTTTTGCTAGCCATCACTTGTACTGAGAGGGAATACTTCTCGTGCATCCAACTCCTAAAAACCAAGTCTACCAAAGAGTCCACTATAAATTCCTATGCATGGTATTTGTAATCCATTCCAAGTAAATTTTCATGTGCTACCTTTCAAAACTTTCAACTACTTCTCATTTTGTGCCACTGTTTTTAGCTCATGGGGACATAGTGGTCGAAATTGCTATCTTCCATATTAAATTGAGTACCCCTCGACTAGGCAGCTTCATCTGCTCGTCATTAATTTTGCAAGGGAGCTGGTCAGACCATTGTAATCTAATTTAAAAAAGAAAAGAAAAAAAGAGCACTCCTCCATGGTATGTGAAAGTTGGTGGGCACCCAATGGAATCGGTTAGCCATGGTTTGAGAAAGGAAAAAAAGTGGGGAGGAGTGCCAAAGCTTTATAAAAGAGCACCAATGTGCCAAATTTTCAAAGAACTCGGAACCGCTCTCACTTGTTTATTATGGAAGATAGCAAGTCCCCATTGCCAGTCGTTGACATGAAACAACCACCTCTCAAAATAATTTTTATCTCTATTTTACAAATGAAAAGCTCTAGCACATGCTAAATCACTGCTTCCCTCTGCGAAGGGCCTTTCTTTTACTTTGATGTTGAGTCTTCATCTTCTAACTTTAAGCACCTTCTTGAGAGCATAGCTGTTATTCTTAGTGTAATGTGCTTGTCCCAGAACACGGTTAATTGTGGTATAACTTTGATGCTTGTATCTTTAATATTTTTACTTCTAGTCTTCCCTTGGACTTCAGAGGTGCCTCATCATTTATGTTTTGCTCCACAAATAAAGGCAAGCGGGATACCACTCTTCCATATCATTTATGAACACTACAATCTTGTAGCTTCTTATGTTCATGTTACTTGTTATTAGTGCATTGGTCCTCTTTCATAGCTTGCTTGACAATGAGGTAACATTAGTTGCATATTTCTTATTATGAATTGCCTGAGTACTTGACCATATAGTGAATATATATACATCATATGAAGCAAATGTGTTCATGAAGGTTTCTTTTATCGCTCTCAGTTGTTAACTGAATTGCTTGAGGACAAGCAAATAGCTAAGCTTGGGGGGAGTTGATACGTCCAAAACGTATCTACTTTCCCGAACACTTTTGTTGTTGTTTCTCCTCTAATTTGTGTGTTTTGAATGCAACTAACGTGGACTAATGCTGTTTTCAGCAGAATTGCTCTGGTGTCTTGTTTTTGTGTAGAAATCCAACTTTCAGTAAAAATCCGGGAAAATATTGCAAAAATCCTATTTCACCAGAAGACCCACGGAGCCAGAAGACGAGACGGAGAGGGGCTGGGAGGCCACCACACAACCAGGAGGCGCGGCCCAGGCCTGGCCGCGCCCACCTGTTGTGTGACCGCATCGGCCATTGCCTCGACCCCTCCTTTCGCCTACATATACCCTCTGACCTAAAAGGAGTGGGGGTTCGGCGTTTTTCCCAGATAGACTTCCGCTGCGCCGCCACCACCAGAAACCACGATTCGGAACCAGAAACTCCATTCTGGCACCCTGCCGGGATGGGGATTTGGAGGAGATCTTCATCACCATCATCACCGATATCTCCCCATCAACCATCCATGACTCCCCCATCCATGTGTGAGTAATTCACGCTGTAGGCGAAGGGGATGGTAGGGATTGGATGAGATCATTCATGTAATTTGCTATGAGATTGTTAGGGCATAGTGCCTAGTATCTTTTATTAGTGCTTATGACATTGTTGCAACTTGTTGTGCTTAATGCTTGTCACTTTGGGCCCGAGTGCCATGATCTTAGATCTGAACTTGTTATTGTTTTATGATGATACTTGTTATTTATGATCTTACTGTTGTGGCGGTGTGTGAGAATGTAAATCACCGTCTAGTTGGGAACCCCAAGAGGAAGGTTTGATGAGTACATCAGCGTGTTTTCCCTCAGTAAGAAACCAAGGTATGTCGAATCTAGGAAAAAGCCAAACTCCAGAAGGTGATGCTTGCTAGCCTAGTGACTTTCAACAAGGGTGCCGTTTACGACACTTGTTAGTGCGTCTTCAACTAGTAGCAACGCGGAACCTGCACACAACACAACCAAATACTTTGCTCCCAACTTACGATGAGGTTGTCAATCTCACCGGTTTGCTTGAAACAAAGGTATGAGCGTATCGAGTGGAAAGTGATAATAATATGCGAGTAAAGTAAACAGTGCGAGTAAAGTAAACAGGTGATAGCAATATAAAGGAAATAGGACCGGGGTCCACAGTTCACTAGTGGTGTCTCTCCATAAGATAAAATAACACATGCTGGGTAAACAAATTACAGTTGGGCAATTGATAGAATAAAGACAACGTGCATATGTCGAGAGGATCACTATGAGATTTACTCTGGGCAATACAACAAGATACATAGACCGTCATCCAACTGCATCTATGACTAATAATCCACTTGTGGCGAATCAATCTGAGAACTCCACAAGTATTAAGTTGCGAACAACAGATAACTGCATTAAGCAAAGTGTGTAATGTAAACAAAGCATATGCCTGATACGTCTCAAACGTATCTATAATTTTTGATGCTCCATGCTTGTTTTTACACCATTTGCCTATTGTTTCGTTACACTTTGTGGCACTTTTATACATTTTCCGGAACTAACCTATTAACGAAGTGCCACAGTGCCAGTTTCCTGTTTTCTGCTGTTTTTGTGTTTCAGAAGTGATACACAGGAAATATTCTCGGAATTGGACGAAACAAGTTCCTGAAGTCATATTTCACGGGGAAGCTCCCAAACATCTGAAGACCTGACGGAGAGGGGCCACGTGGGCCCCAGACACAGGGGCGGCGCGGCCACCCCCCTGGCCGCGCCAGCCCCGTGTGAGGGGGCGTGGGACCCCCTCTGACATCGCCCTTTCGCCTATATATACCCCCTGACGAGAAAAACCTAAGGGCCCGATCAGTTTTCCAGAATACATCGCGATCCGCCGCCGCCGTCGACCCGAAGATCGGGAGGGTCCAGAAGCTCTTCCCGGCACCCTGCCGGAGAGGGGAATCGCCACCGGAGGTCTTCTTCATCGCCATGCTTGCCTCCGGAGCGATGAGTGAGTAGTCTACCTTGGACTATGGGTCCATAGCAGTATCTAAATGGTTGTCTTCTCCACCATGTGCTTCATGTTTAGATCTCATGAGCTGCCCTACATGATTGAGATCACCGTTATGTAATACTATGATGTTGGTTTATTGGGATCCGATGAATATTGGTGTTTATGATTAAGTTGCTGTACTGAATTATATCTTTTGTTATCTCTATGTTGTTTATGATCTTGCATGCTCTCCGTTGTTAGTAGCTATCTTGGCCAAGTAGTTGCTAGTGACTCCAAGAGGGGGTATTTATGCTCGATAGTGGGTTCATGTCTCTATTTCACCTGGGGGAGTGACAGAAACCTCTAAGGTGGTAGATGTGCTGTTGCTACTAGGGAGAAAACAACATTCATATGCTCAAGGGCATATGCTTTGTTTACATTACACACTTTGCTTAATGCAATTATCTGTTGTTCGCAACTTAATACTTTTGGGGTGTTCGGATGATATCCCCGGGGGTGGATTATTAGTCATAGATGCAGTTGGATGGCGGTCTATGTATTTTGTTGTAATGCCCAGAGTAAATCTCATAGTGATCTTCTTGACATATCACGTTATCTTTATTCTATCAATTGCCCAACTGTAATTTGTTTACCCAGCATGTTATTTTCTATGGAGAGACACCACTAGTGAACTGTGGACCCCGGTCCTATTTTAATCATATTGCAATCACCTGTTTACTATTCCCGCACTGTTTACTTTACTCGCATATTACTACTGTTTTCCACTCGATACACTCATAACCTTTGTTTCAAGCAAACCGGTGAGATTGACAACCTCATCGCAAGTTGGGGACAAAGTATTTGTTTGTGTGTGTGCAGGTTCCGCGTTGCTGCTGGCCGAAGACGAGTCAACAAGTGTCGTAAACGGCGCCCTTGTTGGAGTGTTACTAAGCCAGTCCACATCACCTTCAGTCGTCACCATCTCTCTTCTTCAAGATCGACATTAAACCTTGGTTTCTTAACTGAGGGAAAACTAGCCGCTACACTCATCATACCTTCCTCTTGGGGTTCCCAACGGGCTGGTCAATCACCACGCACAAGGACATACTGCTCCCACGTCAACTAAACGCCACAGATCTTTTCTGGCGCCATCACACGAGTAGCAGCTTCTTTTCTGGCGCCGTTGCCGGGGAAGAGAGAAGACTTATGCGAGGGGAGTTCTTCGCACACACATTCTTTACTTTGTTATTTGTTTTGCTTTACTTTATTTTATTTTACCTGCATTGCTTTCTATATCAAAAACCCAAAAAAACTAGAATTCTTGGTAGTTGTTTTTACTTGTTTACTTTCGTTTTGCTGAAATGGGTACTCCTGAAAACACCAAGTTGTGTGACTTTGCTAGCACGAACAATAGTGATTTTATATGCACTCCTATTGCACCACCTGTTCCTGCTACCACCTTTTATGAGATCAAGCCTGCTTTATTGAACCTTGTTATGAAAGAGCAATTTTCTGGTGCTAGTACTGAAGATGCTGCAGCTCATCTCAACAACTTTGTTGAGCTATGTGAGATGCAGAAATATAAGGATGTTGATAGTGATATTATTAAGCTCAAGTTGTTTCCTTTTTCTTTGAGAGGAAAAGCTAAAGATTGGTTGCCGTCTTTGACTAAGAATAGTATTGATTCATGGGCTAAGTGTAAGGATGCTTTTATTGGTAGATACTATCCTCCTGCTAAGATTATAGCTTTGCGCAGCAATATTATGAAGTTTACTCAGTTTGATAATGAACATGTTGCTCAAGCTTGGGAAAGAATGAAATCTATGGTAAAGAATTGCCCCACTCATGGACTGACTACTTGGATGATTATCCAAACTTTTTATGCAGGACTGAATTTTTCTTCAAGGAACCTACTTGATTCAGCTGCTGGAGGCACTTTTATGTCCCTCACCTTGGGCGCCGCATCAAAGCTACTCGACAACATGATGGTAAATTATTCTGAATGGCACACCGAGAGAGCTCCACAAGGTAAGAAGGTAAATTCTGTTGAGGAAACCTCTTCCTTAAGTGATAAGATTGATACCATTATGGCTATGCTTGCTAATGATAGGACTCATGTTGATCCTAATAATTTCCTTTGGCCTCTCTGGTTGCCCAAGAAGAGCAAGTTGATGTGAATTTCATTAGAAATAACAATTTTAATAACAATGCCTATAGGAACAATTTTGCTAGTAACAATTATAGGCCATATCCTTCTACCAATGGTAATGGTTATGGTAACTCTTATGGTAATTCCTACAACAACACTAGGGCCGCGCCCTCCGAGCTTGAGGTAATGCTCAAGGACTTCATCGGTAAGCAAACTGCTTTTAATAAGTCTGTTGAGGAAAAGTTAGGCAAAATTGATATTCTTGCTTCTAAAGTTGATAGCCTTGCTCATGATGTTGAACTTCTGAAATTAAAAGTGTTTCCTAATGATGTGAATGTGAGCAATATTGTTGCTGCCGCTAATGCTACCCAAGTTGGAATTGATAAAAATATTAGATTGTTAGCGGAATTGCATGCCAGGTGGGAAAGAGAAGATGAGATGGCTAGAGAGATGAAGGTATGTACTATTACTACCTCTAATGATGTTGCTCCTACTGATAGCAACCCTCTTACTTTGATTGGTGTAGAGAAAACTCCCACTCCTTGTGTTAAAAAGCTTAAAACTGCCAAAACTTTTTCTCAAAAGAGTGCTGAAATTTTTCGGAGTGTGGGAGATGATAGCTCTATTTCCTTTAATGATTTTGATGTTGATGGCTGCAATATATCTGAAGTTATTTTGTTCTTGCAAAAGCTTGCTTTGACTCCCAATGCTAGTTCTTTAAATATTGCTTTTACTAAGCATATTACCAATGCTCTCATAAAGATTAGGGATGAAAAGTTGAAGCAAAAAGCCTCTGTTCCCAAGAAGTTAGAAGATGGTTGGGAACCCATCATTGATATGCATGTTAATGGTTATGATTGCCATGCTTTATGTGATCTAGGTGCTAGTATTTCTATTATGCCTAGAAAGATTCATGACATGCTTGATTTACCACCGCTTGAAAAGTGTTATTTTGATGTTCCTATTGCTGATGTTGCTAAGAAGAAACCTTTGGGAAGGATTAATGATGTTCTTATTGTGGTTAACAATAACCTTGTTCCCGTTGATTTTCTTGTTATGGACGTTGAATGCCATGCTTCATGTCCTATTATTTTGGGAAGACCCTTTCTTCGAACTGTAGGTGCCATCATTGATATGAGGGAAGGCACTATCAAATATCAATTTCCACTAAAGAAAGGTATGGAACACTTCCCTAGGAAAAGAAATAAATTGCTTTTTGACTCTATTCTTAGAGCAAATTATGAGCTTAATGCTTCATCACTTGATATTACTTGATTCGCAATTTTCTGCGCCTAGCTCAAAGGCGTTAAAGAAAAGCACTCTTGGGAGATAACCCATTGTTTACTTTTCAGTACTTTTTCTTTTATTTGAGTCTTGGAAGTCATTACTACTGTAATGACCGCTCCTTATCTTGTTTATTTCGTTTTTGTGCCAAGAGAAGCCTCTAATTTGAGTGAGGTAAAGATTTGGGGTTATTGCTGTCCTGAAACTGTTTTCGGTGCTGCACCGTAAAAATTCGTGAAAATTCTCTGTATATCTTTTGGACCTGCGATTTCTTGTGCATATGCCCCAGGTTATATCCAAACTTTTCTTAGTTGAACACTTTTTGATTTGAGCAACGGAAAATCCCTCAAAAATTCGTCCTTTGTCAGCTGTCCAGTTTTGACAGATTTCTGCCAATATTTGTTTTTGCCACTTTATCGCTTTCTTTTGAGTTCTTTTTGATCATGGAACTCTTGTGGAAGTTGCTACAGTAGTATATACTTTATATGTGGTGGTTTTGGGTTGAAACCTGAAGCTAAAAGAGGTTGAATATATTTTATGCTTACACTAATGTTGCTAATAGAATTGTGTTTAGTTTTGTATGAAGGAAGTTTTCAAGTGTAGGGATTGGAGAATGATGAGATGAGTTGAAGAATGGACAAAATCTCAAGCTTGGGGATGCCCATGCATCACCCCAAGAAATATCCAAGAAGTACAAGCGTCAAAGCTTGGGGATGCCCCCGAGGCACCCCTTCTTCATCGGGAAAAATCAGGTCACCTTTCAAGACACTATATTTTTATTGTTTCATGCACTATGTGTTTTTCTTGGAGCGTCAGTTGTTTTAGTTTTCTTAGTTTGTTTAGTTTGTTTGTTTGCTGCAATAAATGGTTGGACCCCAACAAATTTTCCTTTGGAGGAGATGTACTCGTTTTCATTTGCAAAGAATGCTCTAGTTTTCACTCTTATTAAAAATCGAGCGTTCTACTTTTTCTGCTACTGCTTTTGGTTTTCGTTTTCGCCTTGATATGCGTTTAGATCTTGTCAAATCTTTTCATCAAGGTGTATTTTTGCCTCTGATCTTCATTGGTTTTCATCAAAAGAGGTGTTTATAAAAATTTCAAATGGTGTTGGAAAAGAGAAAAAGCTTTGTGCAAAATAGTGGTACAAGAAGGAGCTTGTGTAGACTGCGGCTTAGGCTTTTTCATGTCATGCTTGATGTCTTTTTGACAGTATGCTTAGTAGTTTTGCTGTAGCATGACTTGTCTCAAATAACTGAGATTGCTTAATGAGCCTGTGAAAAAATCATGCGTTGTTTTTATTGTATGGAAGCATTATTTTGGTTTTCTCCTTGATGCTTTATTTGGGTTGACTTGGCGCATGCTCACACATGTTAGACTCTTACAAAGTCGCCATTAGCCTTTATGATCATTTAGTTTTTGACTTTTGATGCCATCGTATGCTTCTTTTAATGTCGCTTTGTCGCTTTGCATGATTATGGCCATTACTGCTCTCTTAGTTGGTCGCTCCCAGTCTTTTGCTAGCCCTCGCCTTGTACTGAGTATGAGCTCTACTCGTGCATCCAACTCCTAAAAGCCAAAGTTTTCCAAAGTGTCCACCATACATACCTACTAGCAATTTGCTATTCCAAGTAAATTTGACTTGCTTTTATTTTCTCTTCAAATTAAACTCTTACCAGTGTTATGCGAAATTCAGTCAGTAAAGCTCTCACGAACCGGAAGACACACTTTACTTTTACCTGTTCTTAAAATTTTGACATTGTGGTCTTTTATGCTGAGTTGTTATGCTTGCAAGTTGTAAGTTGGATTCTAGCCCAGCCATGCTGTCATGGGGCAAGCTTTCAACATTGCACTTCTATTTGAGTTGATATCGTGATCTTTTGTTTATGGATGCCCGCTGTGTGAAATGAATTGGGAATCTTGTGAGGATCATGGAGTTTTTATATGTGTTAGGGAAACGCCGGGCCGCCAATCTAAGCCATGCATAATTCATGGTGGAAATTTGCAGCATACCCATGGTGAACATTCGACGACGCATCTCACAATAAAAAGCTAAACAATATAGCAAATAAAAGAGATGTCGAGGTGTTCATTGTCTGCTTGTCCTGTCATTTTGGTGTGGGCTTGTTCCATGTCATCGGGGACGGAGGTACCCCATTGGCGGTTCTCAATGATATGCATATACTTACAATGACAAGAGCCTTGCTTGGGACTCTAAGTAAATTAGCATGGTTTGGGTACTCGTATTCACGGGACACGAGGTTTTCAACTTATGATTTGTCAAGCATATGCATCATAATTGTTCTCGCATTAACTTTAACCATTCAAGATGCTTATGATGGGGGCAATGAGATCTCAAAGCCGGTAAGTACCATAATTTTTGAAGGTTATAAAACTTGCAATCACTGCTTCCCTCTGCGAAGGGCCTTTCTTTTACTTTTATGTTGAGTCACCACCTTCTTTCTTTATGCACCATTAAGAGAGCATAGTTGTCATTCTTAGTGTGATATGCATTGTCCCAAGGTTCATTGATTGACTCATATTGTTGGTTTCACTTGTTCTTAAATTATTTGTATCTAGTCGCCCTCTTAAACTTTGAGGTGTCCTATGCATTTATGTTTTGCTCTCTTTGAAGGACAAGCTGAAAACCATTTGTATGTTTTTCCTTATGATTTGAACACACGTTTGACTTTCATTGTTTCATTTTCATGATCTTTTGTTTGTGTTCATTTGCATGTTTACAACATGGTTGCTAAGTTCTTACTGTCATGATTATATCTTTCATGCCCATGTTTTAAGTTCTATTGATCCCAGCTCACCAATGCTTACATATATGATCAAGATTGTGTAAGTGCATGTCACCTCAAAAATTATTCTTTTGTTATCACTTACCTACTCGAGGACGAGCAGGAGTTAAGCTTGGGGATGCTTGATACGTCTCAAACGTATCTATAATTTTTGATGCTCCATGCTTGTTTTTACACCATTTGCCTATTGTTTCGTTACACTTAGTGGCACTTTTATACATTTTCCAGAACTAACCTATTAACGAAGTGCCACAGTGCCAGTTTCCTGTTTTCTGCTGTTTTTGTGTTTCAGAAGTGATACACAGGAAATATTCTCGGAATTGGACGAAACAAGTTCCTGAAGTCATATTTCACGGGGAAGCTCCCAAACATCCGAAGACCTGACGGAGAGGGGCCACGTGGGCCCCAGACACAGGGGCAGCGCGGCCACCCCCCTGGCCGCGCCAGCCCCGTGTGAGGGGGCGTGGGACCCCCTCTGACATCGCCCTTTCGCCTATATATACCCCCTGACGAGAAAAACCTAAGGGCCCGATCAGTTTTCCAGAATACATCGCGATCCGCCGCCGCCGTCGACCCGAAGATCGGGAGGGTCCAGAAGCTCTTCCCGGCACCCTGCCGGAGAGGGGAATCACCACCGGAGGTCTTCTTCATCGCCATGCTTGCCTCTGGAGCGATGAGTGAGTAGTCTACCTTGGACTATGGGTCCATAGCAGTAGCTAGATGGTTGTCTTCTCCACCATGTGCTTCATGTTTAGATCTCATGAGCTGCCCTACATGATTGAGATCACCGTTATGTAATACTATGATGTTGGTTTGTTGGGATCCGATGAATATTGGTGTTTATGATTAAGTTGCTGTACTGAATTATATCTTTTGTTATCTCTATGTTGTTTATGATCTTGCATGCTCTCCGTTGTTAGTAGCTATCTTGGCCGAGTAGTTGCTAGTGACTCCAAGAGGGGGTATTTATGCTCGATAGTGGGTTCATGTCTCTATTTCACCTGGGGGAGTGACAAAAACCTCTAAGGTGGTAGATGTGCTGTTGCTACTAGGGAGAAAACAACATTCATATGCTCAAGGGCATATGCTTTGTTTACATTACACACTTTGCTTAATGCAATTATCTGTTGTTCGCAACTTAATACTTTTGGGGTGTTCGGATGATATCCCCGGGGGTGGATTATTAGTCATAGATGCAGTTGGATGGCGGTTTATGTATTTTGTTGTAATGCCCAGAGTAAATCTCATAGTGATCTTCTTGACATATCACGTTATCTTTATTCTATCAATTGCCCAACTGTAATTTGTTTACCCAGCATGTTATTTTCTATGGAGAGACACCACTAGTGAACTGTGGACCCCGGTCCTATTTTAATCATATTGCAATCACCTGTTTACTATTCCCGCACTGTTTACTTTACTCGCATATTACTACTGTTTTCCACTCGATACACTCATAACCTTTGTTTCAAGCAAACCGGTGAGATTGACAACCTCATCGCAAGTTGGGGACAAAGTATTTGTTTGTGTGTGTGCAGGTTCCGCGTTGCTGCTGGCCGAAGACGAGTCAACAAGTGTCGTAAACGGCGCCCTTGTTGGAGTGTTACTAAGCTAGTCCGCATCACCTTCAGTCGTCACCGTCTCTCTTCTTAAAGATCGACATTAAACCTTGGTTTCTTAACTGAGGGAAAACTAGCCGCTACACTCATCATACCTTCCTCTTGGGGTTCCCAACGGGCTGGTCAATCATCACGCACAAGGACATACTGCTCCCACGTCAACTAAACGCCACAGCTCTTTTCTGGCGCCATCACACGAGTAGCAATGCCCTTGAGCATATGAATGTTGTTTTCTCCCTAATGGCAACAACACATCTACAACCTTAGAGGTTTCTGTCACTCCCCCAGATTAAATAGAGGCATGAGCCCACTATCGAGCATAAATACCCCCTCTTGGAGTCACTAGCAACTACTCGGCCAAGATAGCTACTAACAACGCAGAGCATGCAAGATCATAAACAACATAAAGATAACATAAGATAATATTCAGCACATCAACTCAATCATAACACCAATATTCATCGGATCTCAACAAACACAACATGTAGAATTACATAACGGTAGTCTCGATCATGTAGGGCAGCTCACGAGATCTAAACATGAAGCACATGGTGGAGAAGACAACCAACTAGCTACTGCTATGGACCCATAGTCCAAGGTAGACTACTCACTCATCGCGCCGGAGGCAAGCATGGCGATGAAGAAGACCTCCGGTGGCGATTCCCCTTTCCGGTAGGGTGCCGGGAAGAGCTTCTGGACCCTCCCGATCTTGGGTCGACAACGGCGGCGGATCGCGATGTATTCTGGAAAAGTGATCTCATCTTTAGGTTTTTCCCATCGGGGGGTCTTTATAGGCGAAGGGGCGGCGTCAGAAGTGGACCTGGTGGGGCTCACCACAGGTGGGCGCGAGCCAGCCCTAGGCCACGCCACTGGTGGTGTGGCCCCCCAGTGGCTCCTCTCCATCTCCTCTTCGGTTCTCTGGAAGTTCTGGTAAATTTCTGGATGTCTGGCTTTTATTTCGTCCAATTCCGAGAATATTTCCTGTGTAACTTTTCTGAAACACAAAAATAGCAGAAAACAGGGAACTAGCACTGTGGCATCTCGTTAATAGGTTAGTTCCGGGAAATGCATAAAAATTCCTCGAAGTGTAATGAAACACTAAGCAAATGGTGTAAAAACAAGTATGGAGCACCAAAAATTATGGATACTTTAGAGACATATCACTTACCTGCAAGTTGTTTACACATATCGTTGTCCGGAACCCGAGGCCCCAAAGTGACAGAAATTGGGATAACCGGAGGGGATGGCTATGATATGAGGATTACATGTGTTCACCGAGTGTTAATGCTTTGCTCCGGTACTTTATTAAAAGGAGTACCTTAATTACCAGTAGTTTCCCTTGAGGCCCTGCTGCAATAGGCTGGTAGGATAAAAGATGTCGTTAAAGTTTCTCATTGCGAGCACGTACGACTATATACGGAATACATGCCTATGATTGTTTAGTACTAGGATGCTTTATCATTATTTATCTGCAATGCCCATGTCTCACTGATTTCATGAATTATCTTATCCATGCAACGCCCGTACATCCATCTCTATGCCTACAGTATTTTATCCTACTGTTTACTATTGCTACTATTACCGCTTTTATTTTACTACTGCTGTTACTGTTTCACTACTATCACCACTATAAAACTGTTGCTACTGATAAACCGCTGCGAGCAAGTCTGTTTCCAGGTGTAGCTGAATTGACAACTCATCTGTTAAGGCTTATAAATATCCTTTGGCTCCCCTTGTGTCGAATCAATAAATTTGGGTTTTACTTCCCTCGAAAACTGTTGCAATCCCCTATACTTGTGGGTCATCAGGGCCGGCCCTGCGTTAACGACTTATTTGGCTTAGATGAATCTCATATTGGAGTATCTGAATACTAAGGAATTTTTATTGCATGAGATGTTTGGGAATGCATGTGAGTGTTACTGAGAGATGATTCATTTTCATCCAAACTTTCTGCACACCCTTTTCTAATGTGTTAAGCATTTTTTTTGCCAATTTATGAATTTCTTCTATTCTTACATGATTCATTCGTATGTGACACTCTGATGTGCGTCTTTTGTTTTGAGAATTTTTGTGAATCGTCAAGTAGGCCTAAACATTAGACGACAGTTGTGTTTGGCGGGCGATGAAGGCGCGGCGAGAGGGCCGGATTTGGGGCTGCACGGCAGGACGCTTTGGTGCGACGGGAGGGCTAGTGGCGGCTCGATGTCGGAACGAACATACGAGCGGCGTGTACTTGAGCCCCATGCCGACCACTTGGCGGCACAGAAAGGGCAAAAGGTGCCGGAGGTAGGAAAATGGAGCTAAAATGTGCCTCCTGCCACGCACGAGGGCACGATGTGGTAAACCAAAAATCTAGCTCTCCTAACCGCATATATGCGGGTTTTGAAGGGAGGTTTGCCGCAAACAAAATCAGGTCAGGATCTTTTCCTGTTTGGATTTTTTTAAGCTCAAAGGCACAAAACAGCATTTATTTTAGGGATTTCTATTTTCGTGCCCTCGGGTCCTTAGTTGTACTCAGTTTTCCCTAGCTTCTTAGTTTTTCCTCAGTTTTGTCCAAGCCCTTGTCTGAAACCTTAACAAGTGCTAGAACGGCCGGTTGCCCGATGGGTCAACAACTTTGACCGTTATCTGTTGACTAGTGGGGCCACGTAGAGCCCGCAAAGACACGTCAGACCATCCATCTTTGTTTGACCGTAAGCATCGCCGTATCCCTGACCAAAACACGGACGAGTGAGGCTTCGGTATATTGAATGACAAGTGGGGCCATGACGCTGATACAAGGGGAAATACACGGGTAGGATTAGATTTTTAAACGGAGCTCTACAGCGATGGCACGGAGGAGGTGGCCTGCGGGGTGCTGCGATGAGATTGACGTCCACAAAGAACTGCATGAGGCGAGAGCAGACGCATTAGATAGATATAAACTAGACGCGTTTAACCATGCAAAGAAGAGAAGAAATGGTCGAGGACATCGACGACGACCTCAACACTTTGACTGACGGTGTCGGACACGAACGCGAGCAATGTAGAGAAAACTAGTGTCTCTCCTTTCTGGCGTGTATAGATGGGTGCTAGGGGAGTGTGGTGGCGAAGGGAAAGACCTCACGGTGGTCTGTGGCGTCCAGCATAGCGGGGCAGCGTGGCCGTGCCCACAACGGCGTGCATGTTCAGCATTGGCATCAGCATGTACGTTCGTCATTGGCCTCGGCGGTATCTCTGGTGTGTCAGTGATCGAATGAGGGGACAGGATTGAGGGTGCATCCCGACGGTGACCTAGCAGTGGCGGCGAGCATAGCCATTCTGACCATGCCGATATCGGCATCGGCATTGTTTGGAGGCTATGGTGCTCGAATCATGGTGGAAATTACGATATTATTTTTACATGCATAATATATAGAAAATAGCTAGATCTATAAATCGGTGCATATGAAGCTACATATATATTCTTGGTCATAATCCCCTTATCTAAAGGGGATGGATGCATGGATTCACATCGTCGTCGCTTTCATCATCAGTATCTTCATCGTCCGTGTAGTAGTACTTCCTGCACATTGTTCCGTCGAACACCTTCACTGTGAGCATATCATCGCCTTCATATTTGAAGTGTAGGAAGCAGCCGAAATCCACACCGTGCGCGATGGCGAAATTCTCCCAGCCCTTGTCGAGGTACATCCGGCCTTATCCGTCAAATAGGACCTCCACGGTCCAGAGATGAGGACCGCAGTCAGCTGCTCGCAGATACACCTTAGCGGGCTCCTGGCCGTCAAGATAGTCCACAAATTTTTTTGGGAGTGCCTGCAAAGAGATCGAGCGCCGATCGTTTGAAATTAAAGGTTTTTTAGAACATGCACATAATTAATCACATGCATCATATATGTGGGAACGCGTACGTACCTTCTTGGCCAAAGGGTCTTCATAGATGACGATGAAGAACTCCTCTATGATCAATGGCAGTGTTGACGGTGGTGGTGGCAATGATGATGATCTACCACCCCGGCCGCCCCTTCCCCTTCCCCTTCCCCTTTCGGTCGACGTCCGAAACGTGGAAGCCATGGCAATGGATCAAGTGTATGTGAACGAAGAAGAGAGAGGCAAAACCTATTGACATGAGGGATGGACGTTGTGGGGGTTTATAAGGGAGAGATGACCGTTGTGGGGTTTACACCATAAATTAAGGTAGAGATGACCGTTGTGGGGTTTACACAATAAATTAAGGAGGAGATGACCGTTGTGGGGGTTTATATCTCAACAAAAAAGTAATGTGGACTATCTTGACGGAAATGGAAATTTGTGATAGTTTATCATTTTGCCGTGAAAAGTAATGCCTAAAAGAAATGGAAATTCATGATAGTTTATCATTTTACCGTGAAAAGCAATGCCTAAAAGAAATGGAAATTCGTAATAGTTTATCATTTTACCGTGAAAAGTAATGCCTACAAGAAATTCGTGATTACCAAATTTGTTGAATCCGGTGGCAAACTCATTATTTAGCATACATAGAGGGGTAGTAGTTTGCCACCGACAGATAGAGAGAGGGTGGCCATTATGAGAGAGAAAGAGGGGTTATCTTGCCCGTTAGATCATAGGATCGACGGTAGGTGGGCACGATCCGTGTGACAACAGCTCGACCAATCATGCCAAGTTTGGGCTTCTGTGAGAAGGGAGAGGGTAAAACTGAGTAGTATCAAGGATCCAAGGGCAAGTAAATAGTAAACAGGCTAAGGAATTCAAATAAGAGATTTAGAAAAAGAAAAACACATGTTTTGTACAATGAAACCCAGGTTGGCCTACCTCAAAGTATTAGCAATTCAAATATACATGAGTGTGAAAATTATGGCCTCATTCAGACAAACTATATTTTGGGTATAAATGTTTTGAGAAAGGGTTTGAGTGGAAAGCCATGAACCTTCATAGCTACTAGTGATTTGAGAAGTGGCCATTTGTGGTAAAACTTGATTTATATATGATTGTTATGATTTCCTACGTGGCAGGTCGCGTAACAAGACTCTACGAGTAGGAGACACTATGATTTTATTTTATTGAATTTTTTTGCGCATGAAATGACTCAATTAGATAGCTTAATCCCATTTGTTGACTCTCTGTTGACCAGCCACTTGAGGGTAAAACTGAGTATATTGCACTAGCCAGTATTAGTACTCGAGGGGAAAACTGAGTACAGATATTTTTCCAGTGTAAGACTCGAGGGTAGAACTGAGTACACGTAACGGTGCAGACGTGCAGTACCATGGACGCATGTCGCGGTGCGCAGTGGTTAGGCGGTGCGCGTGTTGAGACCAAACATCTAGTTTTTTTGAGAAACTGCCGAGACCAACCGTCACTTTGCCTGTACAGAGCCCCTCTCTCTCTCCTTCTGCACACAGTCTCATTCTCACTCACGCACGCAACCACGCCTCTCACGTCCCATCAACTTCTCCAAATCGAGGGAAAAAACCCCAACCGCCCTATGCGCGCTCCCCTACCGGCGATGGAGAAGAAGAATGCGTCGGCGGCCATCGCCCCCAAGCCCGTCGCCTCCAAGCCCGTCGCATCCGAGCCCGTCGCCGCCGAGCCCGTCGCATTCGAGGCCGTCGTCGCCGAGCCTGTCGCCTCCGAGGGCGGCGCATCCAAGCGCGGTGCCTCCGTGAACTGGGCCTCTCTCATGGCTGACAGACCACTTCACAAGATTGGTGACTGCTTACTGGCGAACGAGGAGTACGTGGACACCTACTCTGCTTTGAGGCAAGTTTGTAGAAATTGGCGCTCAGATTTACCTGAGCCCGACGTGCACCTGCACAAATGGATCATGGTAGAACATGCCCTTCCACGCGCCGCTGAGTTCACCTTCCTCCACCTCCGCACATCCCGCTATGTCACCATCGATCTAACGGAAGTTCATGCAAGGTTCAAATTCTTCCATATCTATAGAGTTAATCTACTTTTATTTTCAATCGTAAACATCTTAGTGCTGAATGTTATCTTCATCAATATATTTTAGATACTACTTCATCGGCTTTTGCCATGGCGTCATCGTGCTTGCCCAGAAGAACCAGCCACACAAGATACGGCTTTTGAATCCACTCACAAAGACAATGAACACTATGTTTGAGGCACAGATGCCATCTGTTATTCTGGAGTCAGTCGCTGTAATGAAGTCCCCGACTATGGTCTTCGTTTCCACAGATTACCCGGCAGAAATTGCTTGGGTAGATGAGAGCACTCAAACTAAGGGTATAGATGAAGATTGGGGAGAAGGAAGATTTTCGATCGAGCTCCATTCTCCGCGTTGCATTACCCCGTTCAATAGTGAATTGTATGCAATAGCTGTGAACAATTTTGAGTTCGGAAAATTAGTGTGCACCAACAATGTCCAGTTGGAGCAGCGTGCGAGCACTATCAACATGGAGACACTATTTTCATTTCCAGAACTTAGAAATGATAAGTTCTACCTTGTGAAGTCGGATGGTGATCTGCTGCTTGTGTTGTTGGGCGGCGGCAGTGACAACATGCATTTGGAGGAAGGTCAACCATTGGTGTACCATGTGGACACTGAGAGCTGCTCTCTCCATGCCGTCAGTAACATTGACAGTCGTGCCTTCTTCGTCCATTATATCCGGTGTATCTCTGTCGACACCAGAGTGCACCTAACACTTCGACCTGGCTGCATCTACTACGCGGATTTGGGTTATATCAGAGAGTACTTTGATGATATAAAGGCCTGGGATGAGTGGCCACTACGTGTGGATAGATTAGGAAATTACGGTCTGAGAAATGAACAAAGGCCATACCGTTTGGAGGATGTATTGGCTGCACACTGCAGACGAAAGGAGTTCAATGAATATTTTCTTCAGATCAGAGAATGGAGCGACAAAGAAATATATGCTGAATGAAGAACAGATTCATTCATCCAGGGGTATCCTAATCTTTATGTTGGCCATACATTGCGTCTTGTATTATTTCCAGCTTAGTTTGTCGTGAACATTAACATCGTTATTGGCTACTTTTGGCTGCTGTATGCAGTTTATGTATTATACTTAGTTTTCTAGATTTATTATGCTGCTGTGAATTTATCCTATACTAGCTTCTAGATTTGCTACTAGATTTGTTACCATATTGGGCAAAAAATGAGGGCCAAAAGGCAACAATCATTGAAGAAAGACAGAAATAGAAGCTTCTCTAGATTTGATACTAATTTGGTGAAAAGAGAGAGAACTGTTACAGAGAGAGAGGGGAAAAAGACGCTCTGAAAAATGCCAATTTGGGCCGAGAGAGACAGAACCGAGCTCTCACGTATAACCAAACGCGGTCTCGTCCTGTCCCACGCGGTCCCTTTCTACCAGCCCCACGCGACGCGGCCCTACACGACGCGACCCCACACATCAGCACGGGACGGTCAACTAAACGGGAATCCTCCCGTCCGAGCTCCTTCTGAGGGTTTCAGACAAGGGCTTGGGGAAAACTGATGAAAAACTAAGGAGCTGGGGAAAACTGAGTACAACTAAGGACCTGAGGGCACGAAAATAGAAATCCCTTTATTTTATGGTTCCGCCCGTTTTGCATATACTAGAATTGCTCTAACTCAGTCATTCATCATTGCCAATCTGCCACTGCCTGCCTGCTAGAGGTAAATGTCTAAGGGCAAGGTGCTCATCAAACAGTTAGCAAGCTAGATTACTTGCTAGTAGTTATAATACTCGAGAGGTTGCCAAGTAGTTCCTAGGAGGTCGGCCAAATAAGTGACATAAGATCAATCAAATTCCATTCAACTCTTAGGGCTCGTTTGGCTCCCATCATTTGGGGCTAGAATCAAAGAATTCATTTATGATTCTATCAATTACTTGTTTGGCTTCCACGGAATTGGTTATGGAATTCATTTCGAATTCCATGATTTTTCACCTCATGCCTAACCTTAATACCTATTGGGTACCCTGTCATTTCTGTGGATTTTTCAAAATGAAATGATGTCATTATTGTCATTTCATTTCATTTCTACCAAATGAAATGAAATGATGGGTGCCAAACGAGCCCTTAGGGACTTTGCAAGTAGGAGCTCGCCGACGGAACATGTTGCTTCCCAAGGTTTTGCCATGCCCTAATAGTTTGCTACATTGCTCCCTTGTGTTCGCTCACAGTGGTTTGAACACGTAGTTGGGTACATATCACCCCTACGTAGCAGCTGGACATCATTTAGCTAGCTTGCACTGGATTCACCAATTTGCATGTGTTACGATCAGGGTGACAAGTAACCTCTGTGGTAACTAAATTCCCGATGCTTCCCAAGCCCACCGGGTCTACCCTAGTTGGCATAACTTTTATGTATAGTGCCGAGCACGGTTTTTGGTCTACCTAAATTACATCAAAGTGTTCTCATGGGAGCTTATTTATATCATCTGACGGAAACGAATTTACACGCGCCTTTAATATGAAGCAACATTTGGTGGGGGCCATAAAAGTCGTTGAGATTGCATAAAGTGGATTCATGATAGTGTAATTTATTTATTCCTTATGTAGTACTATATTTTAAAATAGCTAATTTAGATTTTTATAAAAAGGCTTATATTTTGGAACGAGGATAATATATATGAAGCCTTCATCACTTGAAGAGCGTTCGAAAGATGCAAGAAGAATAAGCAGGAGAGATTAAAACAACAATCATCACCCCAACTTAGGTTCCCAAGTGTTCATAAGCCGATACAGTGAGAATACGAATGACCAAAATAAGCATCATGAGATTAACAACTTATTTGGCATAGAATTTTTTTATAGTGAAGTATCTGGATATTTAGGAAATGTGCTTACATAGGATGTTTGGTTTGCATAACTGGAATGCTAGTGAGTGTTACTAAGAAATGATTAACTCCTAGTCTACCTTTCCTATAATTTGTTGCTACTTTATGTGCTTCTTTTATTATTTCTCATAAATATTTTGTTCGTACTAAGAAATTCCGTTGTGAAGAATGTGAATACTTAGGAAATGTGCTTGCATGGGAATATGGGATGTTTGATTTGCAGAACCGGAATGCTAGCGAGTGTTGCTAAGAAATGGTTAACTCGTATTCTACCTTTGTTGCCACTTTTATGTGCTTCTTTTATTCTATTTTTGTTAATCAAGTAGTAGGCCTTAACATTTTTGAGCACCAACTTATGAAAGGTCTTCTAGAGGCGCTGGGTGCATCAAGATCAACGCTCCAGGCGGACCCAACCGCCCCGATGTTATACAGCAGGCAGGCACGACATCGACAGTGGCGTCCACTAACCATAATTGCCCGCCTCGTCACCAAATTAAACCCCTAAAAAATTAATCTGATTGTGGGCCCCACTTGACAGCAACGACCAGCCCCGCCTCGCCACGCCGCGCACGCACCTCTCCTACCCTCTTCCTCCTCCTCACTCACCCCTCCCATCTTCCCCAACCTCCTCCCTACCCCTTCTCCGCCTCACATCACAAAGATCTCCCAAAATCTTCCCATTCCTCGCCACCGGGGATTCCCTCTCCTCGCCACTCCCTCCTCCGCGCGCGATTGCGTCGGATCCGCCCGCCGCCAGCAGCGGCAGCAGCGCCAAGACCCGCCATTTTCCCCGGCCGCGTCCGGTTGTTGGCGTCGGTTGCTCCTCCGTTCCTGGCTGTTCCTGCCCCGCCAGGTCCCGTTCTCTGCCGTTACCGGATCTCGCGAGGAAGCCAGCCGGCATGGGCGAGGCTTGGGCGGGATTGGAAGCGTAGGGCGCGGGCGCCGCTCGTCGCATTTGATTCGATTCCGAGGAGGAGGAGGGACGCCATGCCCGGTTCTTGCTCCTTGGATTGATATCTTGGCTCCTGCTGTCTCCCCCATCCTCTTTTGTCCTCTCTGAAGCCGGATCGCAAGATCCAATTCGCGCGGCATATTTCCATTCTCCCACAGATTGCAGGGGGGACTGTCCCTGTCAATCGCTCTCAATCCTCTTCCTCTTTTTGCCCTCGTTAAAAATCCGCTCTTGTTTCTCTCTCTCCCCCAGCAAGATCCAATCCCCAGCGCCGCTCGCATTCCGCGGAATCTCCTGCCGGGTGCCCGGAGATGACGCCGTCGGTCACGACGCACGCCTCGCCGCTGGTGCTCTCCCTGCTCCTGCTCGTCTCCATCCCAGTCGTCTACCTCCTCGCGCCGCGGCTCCTCCCGCCCAAGACGCTCCCGGCCATCCCGGACGCCGACGAGTCCGACGACCTCGCGCTGTTCCGGCGGGCCATCCTGTCGTCCTCCTCCGCCAAGCCGGCGACCTCCTCCTTCTTCCACCGCCGGCCCACCCCCAAAGTCGCATTCCTCTTCCTCACCAACTCCGACATCGTCTTCTCGCCGCTCTGGGAGAAGTACTTCCGCGGGCACCGCCAGCTCTTCAACATATACGTCCACGCCGATCCCTCCTCTGTGCTAGACCTGCCCCCGACGCCCACCTTCCGCGGCCGCTTCGTGCCAGCCAAGGCCACCCAGCGTGCCTCCCCCACGCTCATCTCCGCCGCGCGCCGCCTCCTCGCCACCGCCCTCCTCGACGACCCGTCCAACCAGTTCTTTGCGCTGCTGTCACAGTCCTGCATCCCGCTCCACCCATTCCCCACCATGTACAATGCGCTCCTCTCCGACAATGCTGGCCCTCACGGCCGCCACCGCAGCTTCATAGAGATAAAGGACAACGACTGGGTGCTTCATGATAGGTACTACGCCCGCGGCGATGAAGTGATGCTGCCAGAGGTGCCCTATGATCGGTTTCGTGCCGGGTCGCAGTTCTTTGTGCTGACCAGGAGGCATGCCATCCTGGTTGTGAGGGACATGAGGCTCTGGAAGAAGTTTAAGTTGCCTTGTTTGATCAAGCGCAAGGACTCGTGCTATCCGGAGGAGCACTACTTCCCAACGTTGCTGGATATGCAGGACCCGGAGGGGTGCACCAAGTATAGCCTCACAAGGGTGAACTGGACAGATCAAGTCGAGGGCCACCCGCATACGTATCGTCCCGGGGAGGTGTCGGCAAGCCTCATCAGGGAGCTGAGGAAGTCTAATGCGACATACTCATATATGTTTGCCCGAAAATTTGCCCCCGAGTGCCTTGAGCCGCTGATGGAGATTGCGGACTCTGTCATCCTACGTGACTAGGCCAGCAGCACCCGCCATTTGGGGTGTCAGATGCACAGAGATGATGAGGTATGAAGACGTGCACTTGCTTGTGCACTGTTGGAATAACTAATCTTCTGTCTAGGTGTTGTGTGTTGAGAGAGTTGTCTCTGAGTGGAGTGTACATAGTATGAAATGCGGGAGTTTTAGGAATTCTGAAATATGTATGCTTTAACTGTTAAATAATAAAGTTACATACTTCATTAAGTGGCTATGTCACTAATTGTTTTCTTGTTATATTGTTGTCGGGTTAGCTTCTTGTAGTTTTCTGTTTCCATTAGATTTGATCAAATGTATTTTCTCAATTGGTAGCTGTGTTATCATTGAATGCAAGCTGTTGTACTGCTTTCTCAAAAGAGCGAAAACGCATATAAGTAGTATGTTGCTATTACTGTCACAGTTTGTATATGTACATTGCCACAGAAATCTTTAATGTCTTTTTTGCTTGTTTTAGAACGGAAGCTCATAGTCTTTCTTGCTTGTTTTAGAACGGAAGCTCATAGTCTTTCTTGCTTGTTATTAAAATTATCATTAATTTTAACTCATGGCTCTCTATAATTTGCACTTCTTGGGCTCTGTTCGGAAATAAAATTTAGGGCATTGCTCCTTTTGTTTCCCGTGCAGGGCTGTGATGTGATGAACAAGCGCAAGCTGGTCCATCCATGCCCTCCAGATCTTTCTTGAGGAACAAACTTGTCCCATCCTTGCTCTTCTGTTCCGTGCTTCAAAGATTTTCCGTTAATAGATGGTGCTGGTCGGAGAGTATGGTATGGCCACGGAGTGTCTCTATGTGAGTATGCTGGTTGAACGAGACTACTTCTTGCCAAGCAATAGGTCAGTAGTTAGCATGATCATCCTATGTATTACACGGACCCGGAGACGCTCCTGTCAATACATTCAGCGAAGGACTGATCATTTGTAGTTTTTAATACATATATAACATGTCATGCCTGTCGATAGATAATGTATTTTGGTGTTATTGTGTTCATGTCATGGTTCCATTTCTTAAGCTAGACTGGCAGTTTGAATAGATAATAGTAATTGACAGGCATGTTTGACTTTTGTTGTACGTTTTTTTATAAGGATTTAACAAAGAAAAAAAAGGAAGAGTAGAGCTGCACTAACAACACAATTTATGCAATACAAGCAGCCTTAAACCTTAATACACAATTGTTGGGTTTGAAGATTCTTCCTTGACATATATTTTGAACCCATTGGCCAAACTTTGTTAGGTCAACTTCTGCTCTGCCAGGACACTATTGCAGTGCATTGCCCTTAATAGTTATTAATATGTCCCACTACCATTACACATTGTGATTGTGATGCCGTTTTAGGTTTGGGATGGATCATAATAAGATAGCAACCATGCAGGTTTTTATGTTGCTATATTGTAGATGGTTAGTGACGATGGTATTGGAAAGTATGTGCATAATTTCAGGTCACAGATTGGTGGCAGCTTTTTTTGCCCGAAGCACCTTAAAATACTGAGAACGTAAAATGCTTGGACTTGCAATACATCCAAGAGAAATTAGTAAACATGTGATAGAAAGTTGTGAAGTACAGACATGTCCTTTTCTGTCTAATAATATATGTTTAATCCTAAAGCCCCAAACCAACTTGATCTCTCTTTTGCCCTCACTTGCTGGATTGCTCTGATAGAAAAATATGGGAGTACAGATGTCATCTGTCTAATATATATATGGTACATATGCCAAAATGATGATGCCTCTTTTTAAATTGCCTCAAGATTGTTTTCAGCTCTCCGTTGCTTATATTTTCTTTGTCATGAATTGGAATGGTTGATATCAACAGCTAAGGTTAGCAGCAGTAGCATTCTCCAGGAAATTGCCTGAGGAAAACACCATTTTGACGGGAATAAATGTGTTGCCCTTTTCTATCATCCCGTTTTATATTATCTCAGAATGTTACTGTGAATTTGCCATGTACTCAGCGACCAAGTTGCTGGGATTTGTTATGGCAGATTCAAAATGGAGTTTCGAATATGTGATTTTGTAACATACAGGTTGGGTACTGGATTCAGGCCCGCATTATGACAGTTTTATGAGTTCTTTCCAAGTAGGCACAAACCAGATGTGGCTGTATTTTGGCATTATTTTCTTCATGCGATGGTTCCATTTCTTACGCTAGGCTGGGAGCTTAAATAAATAATAATAGCAGCTAAAGAGCATATTTGACTTTTGTTCTAGGATGTTATAAAGAAGAAAAAGAAGTGTAGAGCTGCACTAACAATACGTTCCATGCAAGCAACCCTAAACCCTAATATTTGGCTGTTGGGTTTAAATGTTATTATTTTACATATTTCTATCCCATTGGCCAAACTTTGTTCGGTAACCATCAGGCTCTCCAAGGCTGTGCCATCGCCTTGTGTTGCCTTAAATGGGACCAACAGAGACGCCCTTGTCTCATATCAGCTCTATCTCTACTTCATTTCGGCCCCTTCTTGGCCCTTTCATGTCAATAACATTCTCGTTACTCCTGATCTCATTATTGCATGTTCGCCATTTTACAACTGATAATCAACTTTCTGTGGGGTTTGACCCTTTTTGACGTTACTGTGAAGGATCTGATTAGTGATGGTTTGGTGCCACCGGCGGAGGTATGTGCATGCCCCCCCCCCCCCCCCCCCCCCCCACACACACACACCCCAGTGAAGTTTTTTAGGGAGTTACATAGGAGTCATCCCATATTTTCAACTAGGTCTGCCATTGCTTTCCGCAACGAATTAATCATGGCAAAATTTGACCAAATTTGTTGGACTAAGTTGCGTGGAAATTTAAAATGATGGTGAAAACTCCATGGCTTTGCAAGAATGCCATAATTGTTGCAATAGTTAGGAATCCCTTTTTTTGCGGGTCGATTTATATTATCGCAGAATGTTACTGTGAATTTGTCATGTACTCAGCGACCAAGTTGCTGGGATTTGTGATGGTAGATTCAAAATGGAGTTTCGAAATGTGATTTTGCAACATACAGGTTGGTATTGGATTCAGGCATGTATTACGATAGTTTTATGAGTTCTTTCCAAGTAGGCACAAACCAGATGTGGCTGTATTTTGGCATTATTTTCTTCATGCGAGTGAATCTACACACTAAAAGATGTATAGATACATTTGCTTCACAAACCTAAAACATCTTATATTTAAAAACCGAGAGTAGAATCTACGTGAGCACCATGCGAGTGGGGAACTTTTATTCTGGTGGGCTCGGCGTGCACCTAATGCCACTGCCAACTAGGTCAGTTCTCGCCTTGTGTTGCCCTTAATCTGTCCCACTCCCATTGCACATAGTGATTGTCATGTCGTTTTGGGATGGATCATGAAAAGGAAGCAACATGTCGGTTTCTTATGTTGCTATATTAGAGATGTTTAGTACTAGTGATGGTCTCGGAAGGTATGGAGTTGAGACATGTTCGTTTCTGTCTAATATTGTAGTGTTTAAACCTTATAAATACCTAAACTAAGTCGATCTCTCTTTTGCCCTCATTTTGCCAGCCTTATAGAGATGCCTTTTTTGAATAATTGAATACATTTTTTAGTTTAAAATAAAACATTCTTTTATGGGAATAAAATGTGTTGCCACTTGCAAACGCGTGAGCCTTGATATTTATAGTAGCTCAGAAGAGAAAAGAGATACTGGAATTTGTGATGTCATGTTCACATTAAAATTAGGAATTGGGGCAATGCCTAGATCCAGTCGACTTAGATTTAAATAAATCTTAGTTGGGTAACATTAAGCAAGTCTCAATTACAATTACAACTAGTTGCAACTCACAGACCATCACAAAGTAAATTTAACGGTCATATGTTTTTTCTTGGTTGCAACCCATGTACAATTGGAATTGCAACTTGTATACAACTCACAGGACAACAAAAAGTACAACGTAATTCAACAATTTAGAAGTCGAACAAGTAGATAATTCTTAGTTAACTCAGAATTAGCAAAAACTTTTTGTACATGCAGCTCACATCTCAGGCATTAGATTTGGGCATAACAGTTCTCTGAGTAGGCTCAGTCGTAGAGATCATAACACAAAACAATAGTGAAACACTGCCTCTTTCCCGCCATTTTCTTCAAATTTTTGCAAGATCGTAAAGGCGAAAGAAAAATGGCAACCTCGTACATTTGAAGAAGAATGGCTTTTGTTTCTGCTTATGTTTGACACTCCGCCACAACAACTTTGTAAAATAGCGGAGCCCCCAATCTTAACAAGTTTTGTAAAGGAAGTTTTTTAGGGAGTTAGGAAAAAGTGGAGTCATCTTCACTCCCCCTAGTTTTTTAGGGAGTTACATAGGAAAAAGTGGAGTCACCCCCCTCCGGCAAGATATTTTCAAGTAGGTCTGCCACTGCTTTCCGCAACAATTTAACTGTGGCAAAATTTGACCAAATTTGTTGCACTAAGTTGCGTGGAAATTTAAAATGATGGTGATAACTCCATGGTTTTTCAAGAATGCCATAATTGTTACAATACTTAGGAATCCCTGATTAGCTCTAGTAGGAGTACAATACGTAATCTGGCAGAGACATGGACTTCTTCGATGTGTGAGGAGTACTGTATGTTGTTGCATTTACAAAGGCTCATATTTGCTGCATAAATTCAAACTGAAAACACATCAAACTTGGAGTACAATTATGTATTTTTTTTGAAAATCAATACCACATATATTTATAACAACAAATAGTACATGGTAGAGTTACACAAGCTGTTTTTGACGATTACAAAATAAAGTCTAAAAGAAACTAGCAAATCTTCGAGGTCTTCAAATTCTTTCTTCTTCCATGACATAATTTTGTATTTTTCTGAAGGCAGCCCAAGATAGATACCAAACCATAAACCTATAAATACCAATGGAGGTTCTTTCATAATTTTAATTTGAGCCGCAATGCCAAGGCTACGTGCACGCGCGCAACCATTGAAGTAGTCAATCCATATCGGCAAGAGTACCAACACCAGTATGTTTCGGCAAAATAACCGAATAACTTAATCGACGTCGCTGGGGAGTCGAGGGTACGAATCACCAATGTCGAGGATGTAGCCGCCGGGACGAATACTGCGAGGATAATTCTCCTCGCGGCAAACAAGAGAAAAGATCCAAAATCAATATGGCGAAGCAAGATATGAAGCATCATACCTGAAGGAGTTTAATCTTCCAACACCACCATTGACGTCGGGAGGATGACCTCGTCGTCGATCGAAGGGTCGAAGATCAATTATTATCGATGATGCCATCTCCAGTGACAGAGGCCACAAGAAGATGGCTACTAAACCCTAATCTAATCTTGTAAAAAGACTACTTTTATCAAAACCTTCACTCATAGATGAGGTTCCCCACCCCTCCTGACACCGGCGAGGCCGGTCGAAGGAGAGGGAACCAATCTATGGTGGAGTAGGAGGAGAGATGAAGGCTAGGTTAAGAGAGGCGGCGGCTGAGTTGATATATAGGAGAATTTGATTATCGTACAGTCGAGCAATCAGAGTACAATTACGTATTGAGTCAGGGAGGGATATAAACAGTGTTGAAATTATGTATAGCACCACTATTTCTTTTTGTAGCACTACGTATTTTTTTTTGAACAAAGGGGGGGGGTGCAAGCACCCTATATTGCTGCTTCGAATACATCGCTGGGAACTTACATGGAGGTCCAAAAAGATAAGAAAATTACAAGGAGACCCTGCTAAAAAGCAAAGAGGACCCTGGAAATAACCGCAGAACGCGATCAAGCCCAGCCTCCTCTTCCACCTCCAGATCGATGCCGGCCCTGCGGAAGGACTGCGACGGCGCCGCCGGGGATGCACCACTTGGAGCACCGCCCAGTGAGATCCAACACGCAAGCCGCTGCAGCGGCGAAGCAGCAGCCCTACTGCCGTTGAGTCCGGCGGGATGGCGGAGCAAGCCGTCAAAGAGTCGCCGGAGAAGAGCTCCATGAATCGAACCGGACGCCGGAGGAGCCGTCACCCTGCATGTGCTGCCATCACCTCGAAGACCAGCATCCACAGAGAAACGGGTACCAGGGTGCCATGGACTGCGCCAGTCTTCAGAACCAGAGGAGAAGCAGAGCGGCCAGCTACTAATCCCCCTCGCCACCACGGCAGGGCAGGAAGAGAAGCCAAACCACACCCGCCACTTCTCCCTTCCTCTCCTGCCACCACGGCCGACCAAGGAAGAGAGGAGCTTCCAGATCTGCCCCGAGAACCTAGCTCCTAGGCCCTTTATTGGAGTCTCCGGAGCAACGCTCGCCCCCGCATCTGGCTCAGCCCACCTGAGCACCGCAAGACGAAACATCAGCACCGAGCGGCCCAGATCTCGGCCGGAGATCTGAGAGCCCCTCCCGGCAAGACGCCAAAGCGGCGGTAGTCGCCAAAACTACAGGCCCGCGGCCACCTAACCCTACTGCGGACAGAGAGAACGCCGGCGCACCCCCTCAGCCATCCCCGCCGGTAACGCCGGCGAGGAAGGCCTCGGTTTGGCGCGGCTCCTCTCGAGAGCTCTCGAAACTACTGTAGCACGAGAGAGAGTGTACGGGGGAAATGACGGGTGCTCCTATACTCCACCCTGATCGGTGCGAACCCCGCGCCGCACACCCCGATGGTTACTGGGCCCGGCCCATTAGACTGTTTCCGCGCGTTTTTTTTTGGGACGTTCACGCCCTGGCTAGTCGTGGGCTTGGCCCATTTCGCGTTCGTCCGCTTTTTTGCTTTTTCTTCGGTGTTTGTTTTTTCGCTGTTTCTTTTTCACATTTCCTATTTCGATTGTTTTTTAAAATTTCTAAATCGGAATAAATTGAAAATCGGATCAAAATTCAAATTAGAACAAATTTCAAAGTCGCAACAAATTTTAAATCGGGAATTTTTTTAAATCGGAATAATTTTCAAATTGAAACAAATTTAAAATTGAAACAATTTTCAAATTAGAACAAGTTTCTAGTTAAAACAAATTTCAAAATTAAAACAAATTTCAAGTTGGAACAAATTTCAAAATTTGAACGAAAATTGGATTTGAACAAATTTCAAAATTTATGAAATTTCCAATATTTGAAAAAAAATCGAAATTTGAATGAATTTAAAAATTTGAACGAAAATCAAAATTTTTGAACGAATTTCATAATTTAAACGAATTTCAAAATTTGAACAAATTTCGAAAATTTTAAAAAATTCGTAATTTGAATGCATTTCAAAATTTGAACAAAAAAAATCAGATCTGAACATTTTAAAAATGTTGCAAAAGAAAAAGAAAAAATAAGCTGAAAAGAAAAAGGGAAAAAGAAAACAGAGAAAAGAAAAAAGGAAAAACAACAAAAAAAGAAAAAAAGAAAAAATAACGAAAAAAATAGCCGACCAGGTCGGCGCTAATGGGCCGACCCACACCGCGCGCGGGGGTGTGCGGCGCGGTGCAAAGCGCCGACCTGATTGGAGCATAGGAATCACCGGAAATGACCGCGTAGCACTACGTATGAGACTGTGCAATTAAACGAACGAGGCCTTAAAAGCCCATGCAGAAGGCCCATCTCCAGCTAAACGATACCCTTCGCACCCGCTTCCATCGCTGTCACCACGAGCTTCTTCCTCAACTGCACTCCCTCGCCAGCTCTTCCCCAAAAAAACAAGCTTTTAAAGTTGGTAAAGCTCGGCGCCGCCCCTGCCGTCCGCCGAGACCCCCGCGAATCTCGCCGCCATGGCCGCGTCCGCGCCGCTGCTGCTCGCCCTGGCGCTCGCCGCTCTCGCCTCGCTGGCCGTGGGGGACAACAACCCGGTGTACGACCCGTGCACGGACACGCGGATCCAGCGCGGGGACGGCTTCACCTTCGGGCTCGCCTTCGCCGGCAGCAACGCCTTCTTCTCCGGCACCACCCAGCTCTCCCCCTGCGACCGCCGCCTCAACCTTGCCTCCCCCTCCCAGCTCGCCGTCTTCCGCCCCAAGGTCGACGAGATCTCCCTCCTCACCGTCAACACCACCACAGGCTTCAGCCCCGTAAGCGATCTCCTTCCATCATGCCCTTCCATGTGTCTTCTACCCTTCTTGGTCACTTTGATTTCCACAATTTGTTCGGCATAGCTTGGATTCGTAGATCCTGCACTGCAACTGCTTGTGGAAATGTGGGAGTAGGTGGAGGTCCGTCGGGCTGTTGCCGCCCGCTGCTGTGGTGTACTAGCATATATTGTGCTGGCGTGTGCTGGAAGTAGCTTAGTTGGTATGATCCGTGTGTTTCTGTACAAGTTCATGCCCTAGTTGGAGCTAGAGAGTAACATTGCTGCCAGTTATTTTGCCTGCCCGCAAGATCATCGTGTCCTTAAGTTGTCATGTGAGAGAAGTTGACGTTATCCCAAGGTTTCCTTTGTGAACAATTGTAGGATTAGAACTGCATGTGTTTTTGTGTGTGCTGGAATGGTATGGCTATAGCCTTAAATGGGAACAGATAATATGAAAGCTCAGTTGTGGTGGAAGTTTTGTAATAATGCTGGTTCATGCATCAAATCAGCGTGAGAAGATTCTAAAATTGGTTAATACAGGCATAAATGTACATGTGCATTTGTATACGTAACCTAACACCTACTGCCATGACTTCGATGGCACCTGTTGTGTGCTTTGCTCCTGAGGTTGTACGGGTAGTTCACCGGAGGCTGTGGCTGGCAGTGTCGGTAGACGCCATGGTCGACACTGTAGGAAGCAAGAGATTGGGGAATTAGAGAACTAGAGCATGGAAGAGAAAGACTTTCGTATATTGCTTGATCAGAACATTCTAACTTGACAAGGACTCCAACTGGGCTTCAGCCCATTTCCATTGCATTAACGTAAATAATCAGTTCGTTGCAACTATAAGAAGAAAGGAGATAGGAGAGAAAGAAGCGGGTTGGGGCAGCAGCAGGAAACCAACTGTGCAACATCTGCCATCAAATGCCCACTATGGGACGAAAACCAGCTGTCACTGTCAACAAAAGAAACAGTCGAGTCGATTTATCATTTATTACAAACCCATCAACAAAGGCAAACTTCATCTAACTGAGAACCAACAATGTTTGGATTGTACTTCCTAACTTAACCTCTACTCCCTACGGCTGGATTACTCCTCAACGCCTTGACTGCTCCTTGCTGAATTGGAGTTGGTTTCTGCCTCTGATCCTGTCTTGCAGGCCGGCCACAACTCTATTCTTGTATCCCTTATGTTGACTCTCCTATCTGAACTAGCTTGGCGCCACAACAGCACCAGACTTGATGCATCTTCTATTTTGATGATATACTGCATTTAGATTTTACATTTTAGATACAATATGGTTATTGACGTATTGGTTAGTTTGGTGTTGCAAGTGTATTTCATAATGAGCGAACTCTCTAAGAAATATTCTGTGGTTCATCGCCCAACCATCCACGTAGAGCATAAACTCTCTCTTCTATTTTCTTGACTCTCCAGTCTCCACTGCAACTTCCTGTTTCCTGCCCTCACCCCGGTCTCAAGCAAAGCAAACAGAAAGTATCTCTGCTAGTTAAACTAGGTAAGGGGCCTGCATTGTTTGGTGCTAAAACGATGCTAGGTAGCCAATATGGTTAGTAGTATTACTATATATTGGGTATGATGTCATGAACCAAAGGGGCGCTGAATCTTACTATCTTGTTAGCTTCCAACTGGGAGAAACTCAGACAGGAAAGTATGGTGTAATGGGGCTTGCAGTGCACTCTTTTCTAGTTGTCCAGCATAAATTCTCTGATTTCTTACATATTCTGCAACACAAAATTCATATCCAAATTAATCTCAATGATCGAGAAACGCAAAAGATAAATCTGACTACCTGATTTTAGTTGAGTTATCATTTTGGCCCATTATCACTAGCAGGACTACATTTTTTATAGTGACGAGTTGATTTAAGTCTGATTTGTTGTGTAAGTTCTTCCTGTAGCTGTGACCTGCACTTTTTAATAATTTTCAGAAACTTCTAATAGACAAACTAGGATTGTGTGCACTCGGTGCGTGACAAGCCCTGGTGCACCAGATACTTTGCCGAAGTTAGACCTACTTGCAGTGGGAGGGGAGGGAAGGTGTCAAATATATTGTTCAGAACAGTACTTGTGTTTGGATGTTATGCTTGATGACTGGTTTAAGTTTTCCTGACGGAGCAGCTTGGCCAGTTCTTATTTATATATGTTTACCGTGTTTGTTCTTGGGCTTTACTTTTGTCTTTTTAGTAGCGAAAATGGCCTGGTGATCTTTGTGCCTCTACCCCTCTCCAGTGAAAGTGGGTCCTATGTGGTTTATGACAATTAGGTAGAGTATGGTGAAATCTGTCCTTGGTGGCCAGTTTCTTCCAAAATCAGAGTATTATCTGCATCACCATTTCAGCTTGTGTTGATTTTGGACTTTCAGACACCTTATTGTTTAGTTTCTTTCCCAGTCCTGACTGCATGGCAGCAGGTATCATTTGACACTTGATCAGCTCCAACCTCCAATTGAGAAACATAGGTTGTCCCAGATTACAAATCATCTAGAAGCTTGTCTGATAACCTGAATTCATCAGTGTCATGGTTGAATAGTTGTCACATTTTTCTTGTTATATGGTGATCAAATCATGCATGTGTATATGACCAAAATTCTTTGTATGTTCTAGGCCTCAGCTGGTGGGTATATGGTAGCATTTGCTGGTAGGAAGTATGCAGCCAGATCTCCGCCAGTCTTTGTCTCCAACTCCTCGGTCACGGTGTCCAGCTTCACCCTGGTATGGGACCACAGATTTACTACTCTTACCATCATCTAGAAGCTTTTAACCAAGCAAATTTTAAATGCTACTGCTCCATGTTGATGTTTTTTTAGGTTCTTGAATTCAACAAAGGCAGGCTTCAGAACTTGCACTGGAAGAAGGATGGGTGTGGTGCTTGCTCTGGGAAGCCAAACTTCATTTGCCTTGGCAAGCAGACTTGCGCCATCAGAACTAATATCTGCAAGAACAATAACCAAGGCTCCATGGACTGCAGCGTCGGCATCCAGCTGGCCTTCTCAGGCACCGACAAGCATGAGTCTGTCCTTAACTCGTGGTACGAGGTTTCAAACCTGCAGCAGTACTCGCTCTACGGGCTGTACTCGAATGTGAAGGGCTCCCTGAGTGGCCAGTTCGACAAGTTCTTCTAGGCCCCCGGAGCGGCCATTGTCCATAGCACTCACTCTCCTGCCACTGCCTCTCTGGAGCTCCCTGATGATGTACTTAACGATCTTTAGGTTTGGCCTTCAGGCTGATTTCACTCAAACTGTACCTTGTGTGGAGATCTAGCTCATTGATATGTATGTACCTATCTGTTGAGTTATTTAATGGGAGTTTTCTTTGTATTAGTGTTTTGTCTTAACTTTAATGGTGTGACTGGCTGTTCACTGTCAACGGTCTTTTTACCGTATTGAAGTATCCATTGTGTCCAATTTGCGATTTTGCATGTTTGTACAAGTTGGTATCAGCAGCTTCATATACCTTTGTGTATTAGCAATTTGTGATTTGGCGTTGCTGTAGAGAACAGACCTAGAGTGCATGTTTGATGTCAACAGCTCGTGTATCCTTGTATATTACTACTAACCCATTGGGATTACTTCATGATACAAGAAAATATCCATTTGTTGGGTTGTTTATGTATGCAGGCATAGTGTTCACGTTCTTGCTCCCAGAATATATAAATATAAAGTCCACTCTAAGGGAATCCCAAGAGAGGTAAGAGGAGCTGTCTGTCTCCCTTGTGGTAGCAGGCGGACCGGGCAAAAACTTGTCGTTGATGCGGAGACAAATTTGGAGCAATTTGAAAGGGAATCCTAAGCTTCCTAGAGCTGAATATTCTTGTTGTAAACGTCCATGGCCGCTGTCCATTAGCGTGTGCAAGAAACAGTCATATGCCTCCCCCTGTTTATTTCTTCCTTGGAACACAGAATTAGTAGTTGATGTTAGCTGTTACATCACCCTCTGCTGCTCTGCACACAGCTTGACAATTAAACAGACACCATAAGAAATAGGTGCATCATCATCAGCCAGAAGGCTTCTTGGCTTTGTTTGCCAAATGGTGATGGGCCAGAGTACCTACATCATATCACACTTAAAGAAACCGTCTGCAATTAAAGTGTTTGTTACATAGTAGAAAAAGATGTGTGTTCACAGCTCACTAAAGCTCCGAAGCCAAAAGGGAATCTAGCTTTATGTCATCCAAAAGAAGCGTAAGTTTTTGCACTATGAGAGGTCAGTGTGAAGCGACAGATGCAGCACTAAAAGGCTCTCAAACTTTTGCAAACAATTCGGTTGACGGAGCACCTGAGGTTAACTGTCTGAACTCTGAACCCAGCCTCTTGGTAGTGTGCTCTACATTTTGCGATTTTGTTTTTATAGTGCATTTTTTTTCAGCATTTACAAAACTAGGATTCTTTCCACGGTAATTACAGAAGTAGGGTGGCATTGGATCCGGCGGATCCGACAAGGAGCTTTTTGATCCGGCGGATGCGATATGTCGGAGTCGGTTTGGCCGGACTCGACAGCAGTGCCGGCAGCGCCCTCGAAACCAGCGAAATGACCTGTCGCGTCTGCCGGGTATCTTTCCCACCTGTCGCAACCGGCGGATAGAATAAGTCCGCCCGGTTCGGCCATACCCGCTCCCCCCCTCCCCCCCACCGCATGCAGCTCGCCCTCACTCACTCACTGCCTGCTCACACTCTCTTCTCTCACACTCATTTCTCTCACACGACGCAGCTCACTTCTCTCTCTGGCAGCTCACTCTTTCTTCTCAAATTTGATTTCTTTCGATTTTGAGGTCATTTCTTGATCAAATTGAGTGTGATTTGTTGCAAGAAGTAGAGGAGAGCCCGATCTACATATGGGTTAGCTTGTAGAGAAATTTCGTTGGTTCATTTATTCGCATTTTGGTGTAGTTGGTGTTAGTTTTCCTGTAGCTGTTCATCTGTTCTTGATATTGTTCTTGTTGTTTTTGTGTTCTACAGGTTAATTTTGTTGCTGCAGAAGAGGTGTGACGTGAGGCTGTTGCAATGTGGTGATTTTCAAGCTTCAAAGGTAAAATGTTAATATTATACGTTCGTCGTGTATTCTATGTTGATATAGTTTAGCGGTGTAGAAATATGGGGTTAATTATGGAGAAATTATTATGGTGCGTATAGTGGCATGTAGATGTAGTTTGTGTAAAATTTCTTGTAGGTGTTCGAGTATTCTTGTTGTATTATGTAGCGTTCTTGATGTTATATTTGTATTGTCCAGGTTATTGTGTTTTTGTTAATTCCGGTGCGTTCGAAGTGGTGTGACTTGAGGAATTATCGAGGTGGTGATTCGCACGCTACGAGGGTAAAAAATCTTATTCTCAAATGGTGGTAGTGTAATTTTGTGTATATATATTTTGGCGGTGTAGTTGATGGAAGTAGGATTTTTATGTAGCAGGAGTCATGTCTGGATTAGTTAGATTTGTTATTCATTATGGGTACGGTGCGGTCCGTAGCAGTGATGCTGGAGCTGATCTTAGTGACTTTGAGTATCATGAGGTGGAGTTCACTGATCCTCAGAGTATGCGTATTGGGGAATTCAAGAGGATGTTAATGGTGTTCTTAGGATGGGATCGTAAGCTGTACACTGTCAGCTTACAAGCATTGTGGAGCAACTCAACTAGCAATATATATTGTCAGTTGAAAGAGATAGAGCGTACCTCTCAGTGGGTGGGCTGGTTGAAAGGGTGTGAGCGGTGGCAAACATCCCCGATCGCCCTTGTGGTTGCGAAGCCGATTACTATCGGAGGGGAGGCCGAGTCAAGTCACAGCAACCAGACAATTGGTTTTGGTTCTTGGCAGAGCATGCAACCAGCTGATGAGCCTGCTGTGGCCATGTCATATGCCGACGACATTGGGTATGAAACAGGGCAGAGCAGTCATGCATTAGGTGCAGCGGCAGATGATGCAGGTGGCGAGATATTTTCAGACGATGAAGATGAGGTTTTGCAGCAGCAGATGGAAGCTGAAGATGTTGATGGAGATGCTGATGATATTAATTCATCTGACTCAGATGAAGAAGATGAAGAAGATGACCAGGATGAGGCCCCGATTCCGAAAGAATGGAATCAGGACTTCTCAAATTTAATGAGAGTGAACGAGGGGCACGATTTGGCATGGGAGTATCACCCGAACAGCATCTCAGTCGGTTCATTATATCCCGACAAGCAACGTCTTCAGGATGCAATAACTAGTTGGGCAATGTCCACGCAGAGGGTATTTAAAACAGTCGCGTCAAACAAGAAATATTTAACAGTGGAATGTACCAACGAGAGATGTCCCGCTAGGGTGCATGGCTACCTCCGCAAGAATGACACCTTCTGGGTGGTGAGCGACCACGTGCAGCACACATGTATTATTAGGAACCAGTTGGTGGATCATAAGAACCTGAGTTCCACTCTCGTAGCACGACTATTTCATACACAGATAGTCGAGGGCAAAGCTATGGAGGTAAAGGCTATCCAGAAGACAGTGAAGCAGAGATACAAGTACAACATATCTTACGGTAAGGCCTGGAGGGCTAAGCAGAAGGCGTTGGAGACGCGATTTGGGTCATTCTTTGACTCGTACGACTCGGTTGTCCGTATGTTGCACACATTGCAGGAAAGAAATCCGGGCACCTATGTTGATATCCAAGACTCATGGTTTGCGGAGGACTCCACTGTGAAGGTTTTGGAACGAGTGTTTTTCTCGTTTAACATAAGCATCGAAGCATTTAGATACTGTCGACCGGTGTTATGTGTGGATGGAACATTTTTGACAGGCAAGTACAAGGGTCAGATTTTGACGGCCATTGGACAAGATGGAAACAACCAAATCGTCCCACTGGCATTTGCTTTTGTGGAGAGCAAAAACACGGAGAGCTGGTTGTGGTTCTTCAGACAGTTAAAGATAGCAATTGTGAAGGAGAGGCCGAATGTTTGCATCATTCATGATAGGCATGCTGGTATACTGAGGACGGTGAAGATGCTGAAAGAGGCCAGTCCCGATGAAGAAACACCATGGCTTGACTTGCAGAGCCGGTGGTGCATGAGACATCTAGGTGCCAATTTTTTCTCACAGTTCAGGAGTAAGAATCTTATGAACCTATTCAAAAAGTTATGCAAGCAAAACCAGCAATGGAAGTATGCATTTCTCACAAAGAAGCTGCATGAACTAACTGGAGAGCATGTTAAACATAGAAAAGCAGCCCGCGCAGCCGCAGTAGCGGCTCATGCAGCTCTAGTAGCAACTCAACAAGAAACAACATTACCCCCAGAGGAAGAACCAATTGGACTTTGCGATCTGCCAGGATTTGATCCCCCCCCTCTTAGGAGGCGTCCTGGGTCTCGCATAAAGAACTTTGCACAATGGATAGAGCATGAGCCTGTGGAGAGGTGGTCATTGCTTCACGATGCTCATGGAGCTAGGTTCGGCTGTATGACCACTAACCTAGCTGAGTCATACAACTTTGTGCTTAGAGGAAATAGAGCACTCCCACTAACAGCAATTGTGGAGGGAATTTTCTATTGCACACTGAAATATTTCAAAGAGAGACGGGAGGAGGCTGAAATGCATAATTTGAGAAATCCTAACACACCATACTGTGAGAAGATTGCAAAATACATGGAGAAGAAGATAGAAAAGGGTAGAGGACACATGGTCGTTGCCACCGGAAATGAAGAACTGAGGTTTGAGGTCCGCTTACAAACGAACAAGTTTGGTACTGGCAACATCATGAGGACTCATGAAGTGAAAATTGGAACTGAGGAGTTTCCAACTTGTGAGTGCACATGCAACAAACCAAAGTTACTTCACTTACCTTGCTCACATGTTTTGGCTGCGTGCGGGATGCTTCAAATGGACCCAATGTCCTTCGTGTCCCCCTACTACGGGAGCATGGCTGTGGTTTACACTTGGACTGGCGAGATGCATGGATATCGTGCTATCGGTAATTTCAACACGGTAGATCCAGGGGAAAGGAAGTATATCCCAGATCCTAGTCTAAAGCGCACGAACAGGGGTAGAAGACAGTGTAGGCGCATCCGAAATGACATGGATGAATCTGAAGCCGGTGAACCAACTCGACAATGCTTCCTATGCAATACATAGGGACATAAGGATGATAAATGTCCCACTTTCTACCCTAACCGAGCTACTCGAGGACGTTCGAACCGTGGAAGAAGAGGTCGCGAAAGAGGAAGAACGTAGATAATATGTGAGGAACTACGTTTTTATTAGAATTATGTGAGGAACTACGTTTTTATTTGTAATATGTGAGGAACTACGTTTTTATTTGTAATATATGAGGAACTACATTAATATTTGTAATATGTGAGGAACTATGTTTTTATTTGTAATATGTGAGGAACTCCGCCGTATTTGTAATATGTGAGGAACTACGTTTTTATTTGTAATATGTGAGGAACTACATTAATATTTGTAATATGTGAGGAACTATGTTTTTATTTGTTACTTTGTTTACATTGTACTAATATTTCTTGTCCATATGTTCAGGTATGGATTATCCATCTTTGCTTGATGACCGCGTTGAATATGATCATCGGGGCAGACTGCTGAAATATTATGGATTCCATGATAATACTCATCGTATCGAGCCTCTACAGTGTCGCACTCCGAATGAGTACTGGATGATACACCCTGCTTGGATAGAAAGGTACAAAGTCATTTGTATTGATATTACTATTAATTATTGCCTTTTGATTATCTATTACTAATATGTTTAAATTTGTTTGTAGGTTGAAGTGGGCTGGACTTCTACCTTTCGCACGACTAGTAGAGTCAACCCGCGAGGACTTGGAGGAGCATCCGCGTCATGAGGTGATAGAGACCGAGAGGAAGATGACCTTGGACAGGGTTTTGCTCAGTGGCTTAGTGGACCGGTGGAGACCGGAAACCTACACATTCCACTTCCGTTGGGGTGAGATGGCTCCTACTTTGCAGGACGTCTCATACTTGTTGGGACTTTCGTTGGCTGGTCATCCCATAGGGCCATTGAAAGCACCTAGAAATTGGGCGGCGGATCAGATTGCTCGTTTTAACGGAGTCCGTGGAGACGTGGCATATCCGGATATAGATTCCTCGCATGGGCCTAAATATGCTTGGTTGAGGGAGTTTCAGGTATATTACTGCATTGTTATTTCATGCAATCTATTTCGAAATTCGGTTGCACTGTAAATTCATATGTTTTCTCATTCTTATCTTTGCAGATATGGAAGTTTCAACAGACTACTGAAGAACAGATTACTCGGTCCTTGGAGGCGTACCTGATGTGGTTGTTTGGGAAGATTATGTTCATAGAGAGTCACGGAGACACTATTTCTGCGGGTTTCATCCCTATTGCACTTGAGATTGCTAATGCAGTGACTCCGGATGACATTACACCGAGGAGTTGGGGTTCTGCCTTGCTAGCATGCATGTACAGAGCTATGTGTATTACTTGCCGCAAGAGTAAGCCACGTTCTATCCTCCTTGGATGCCCACTTTTTCTTCAGCTATGGTCGTGGGAGAGATTTGCTATTAGACGCCCAGACATTAAAGTGAGTAAGCCATTTTCTGCTGACGAGATGGTGGATCCTGATGACATCGATATGCCAACTATTGCTACACTTTGGACACGTCGAAAGGTACATGCGTAACGATATTGTTTTCATTTTGCATTGCTGAAATACGTGTTTTACAAACTAACTGTTAATTTTTACATACAGAGACGGTTTGCCTTTGACCAGGTTAGGGGCTGCTACCAGTCGATTACCGAGGCATTTGATTTTTACCCCGGCGATGCGGTAATCTGGGACCCATATTCTCCTGCAAGTATCGCAGCTAGATATCCTGGTGGGCTTTCTTATTTGTGCACAAGAGATCACGAATACTGGCTTACAAAGTCCAAGATTGTGTTTGATATATTTGTGGAGGAGATGTCTCAACAGAGAGTTATGAGACAATTTAATCTTCTTCAGGATATAGTTCCACCTCCAGCGGATAAGCCCTTACTAGCAGAAATCCACGAGTAAGTATTGTTGACTGCTGCTATTTTTTATAAGATACATACCTGCAGACTGCTTCTATTTTTTATAAGATACATACGTGCAAACTGCTGCTATTATGGTGCTAATGTTATAATTTGCAATAACAGGTTAAAAAAGAAGGGCACAAATAGGACCGTGGAGAAGTGGCTCACATTTGTTGGGAAATACATTAGAGAGTGAGAATATGTGCGGAATAATGTTTGGTCCTCAGATGTTCCATTCGATCCTGAACTCTTTGAGGAGTATTGTAGGAGGTACAACAGATGTACCCGCAGATGTCTCACTAAGGCAAGAGACCCCAAGGGATATTTCGAACTAGCACTATGTGATATGTATGATGCATGATCGTCGGCAGGCTCAAGAATACAAGCTGTAAGTTATTACAATTAAATGTTGATATGGTAAACTCTCTATTTTGTAGCTAATCGTACATATTATTTTTTGTTCAATTTTTGTAGGCCGATGAGGTTCACGGAGCCGTTAATGATATTTACCACTTCACACGCTCTCAGTCTACGGCGTCTCTAATTCCACGCCAACCTGTTGTCACCTTTCTGGGCAAGCTGGAGAAGAAGCTACGTTCTATTTACTCCACTCTCATTTGCCGTACTACCGATGATGTTCGTCAGAGAAGTGGACAAATGGACCCTCATACTTGGACGCCGCGTCCACCGCGGTATCCAGAAGTGCCTACGCCTCCAGCCCCTCTCAGGCATGCTCCACGTCCACATCTTGATCCACAGGGGAGTATGATGCCACCTTCTACTGTTGAGCCTAGACGTTCAGCTACGCGGCGCTCCACGTCGAGACAGAGGCCACCTCCTCCTGATCAGGCTGGAGGGTCAGCTTGGCAGCATCAGCAGCAGCCTGATCCTTACTAGGCTGGAGGTTCAGCTGGGCCTTACCAGCAGCCTGCTCCTGATCAGGCTGGAGGTTCAGCTTGGCAGCATCAGCAGCAGCCTGATCCTTACCAGCCTGGAGGTTCAGCTGGGCCTCACCAGCAGCCTGCTCCTGATCAGGCTGGAGGTTCAGCTTGGCAGCATCCGCAGCAGCCTGATCCTTACCAGGCTGGAGGTTCAGGCTATGTGCAGCAGCCGGAGTATGACTACATGAGCCAGCCGCAGTATGGAGGCATAGCGTCGCAGATTTTTGGTTATACTCCACAGATGGCCATGTCAGAAGGTACGTGTAGTTCACAGTTGTTGTATTTCTTAAGTTATACATAGCCGTAATTTCCTAATATATTTTGTTGCATTGCACGCTACAGCACAGAGAGGGACGTCGCCTATGCAGGGATCGACTTGGATGACTGGTGACATCGATATTAACTCGGACCCTATGGGTGGTTATATGGCCTTGCTTACTACTCCTCCACCTGATCCCACACAGCAGTCACAGACCGACAACCAGGAGGTCGAGAGCACTCAGTACTATCGAGCGGCCCCTAACAGGTATGGATGGACCACGCCTCCGCCACGAGGACCACCACGTGCTCCGCGCCGTCGATGATCTTTGTGATCTTTGTATCTTTGTATCATAATAATTTGTATGCACATTCGTATTAGACATATATTTCTAAGCATGTTTCTGGTTCTCATTGTACTACTATCCTATGATGTATGAGACACATATATTTGTCACGATTTATTTCCGACTATTTGTTCCCGCCTATTCTTTCCCGCTCGTTCTTTCCCGCCTATTCTTTCTCGCTAGTTGTTTCCCGCCAACTCCGTTCCCGCTCGTTATTTTTAGCAAATTTTTTCCCGCTCGTTCTTTCCCGCAAACTACTTTCCCGCTCGATTTCTCCAGCTAACTTCTTTCCCGCCTATTCTTTCCCGCTCGTTCTTTCCGGCTCATTTTTCTAGCTTGTTCTTTCCCGCCAACTCCTTTTCCGCTTCCTATTTCCCGCCAACTCCTTTCCCGCTTCTTCTTTCCCGCCTTCTGCATTCCGTGTCTTCTTTCCCGCCATTTCTATTCTTCAAGTCCTATATAAGACCACCTAAACTTCAGTTCTAGCTCATTGTATCTTGCCCAACATGGCGCCTCCCAATCGTAGTTGGAAAACTGTTATGTCCGTAGAGGTTTTCAAGGCAACCTGTAGATATAGAAGGAACCGTGAGCTTGTTCCATTTGACGAGCTTGTCAATACCCCCAACGATCTCATTGAGGTCACATTTGATTACAATCAGAGCAAGTCGACTGGCCCATCTCGCACCTGGAAGGAGATCCAGGCAGAACTTATCAAGATCAACGGGCACTGGACAGATATAAAGGAGAGAGGAGAAGATATGAGCTGGTGGGTTCAACATACCGCGCTCTGGATCAACGACAGCCACAAAGATGAAGATATCTTCATGCCTAGCGATTGGGCAAAGAAGAAAGGGGCGTCATCGAAGAGCAAAGAATCTACCTCGTCCAAGCCCAAGGGCGCTGCTTGCAAGGGCAAAGGAACTGCACCGTCATGGTTGAGCGACGTAGACGATCTCGATGACGACGACCACTTCATGCCTAGCGACTCGGCCAAAAAATCTTCTTCAACAAAGGGCAAGAGAGTCGCCAAGCCTTAGTTACTCGTACTATATTTCTATCTTAATTTTAGTTGTCCCGAATCATGTATTTCTATTTTAGTTTGCGTTATGTAATACCGATGTATCACGCACTTTCAATATTTTAGTTTGCGGTATGTAATACCGATGTATCACGCATTTCCTATATTAATATAAATATTACTTCCAATATATATTCATAAATATTACTGTAAGATAAAACTTCCGAAATATTTGCCGGTACTAAAAACAATACAAAGTAATGATACTAGTTAGTAGTCGGCCGGGTGCGCTTAGCAGAAAAAGAAGCAGTCGGATCCGCCGGCCGCGACAAGTCCTTGTCGCGTCTGTCAGGCGCGACAGCAGGCGCGGCAGGGAACTGGCGCGAGAGCATCAACTTCTCGCATCCGGCGGATGCAACAAGTACTAATCGCATCAGCCGGATAAAACGGTGTCCTAGATTCCAAATAGCTAAAGTAATCATACTACTTCTGAAAATGCTGAAAAAAAGTGCACTATTAAAAAAAAATCGCCTACATTTTGATGGTAAAGAAAAATAAGTTGCAAAGGACAACATGACTACAGGAGTGTGTTAAAAAAAATGAGAATATGGAGAGGATAAGGTGGTGAGGTCACCAGGCATGGAAAAGAGTGGTGGCCACTCATCAGGGTAGCACCACTGTGAAAGATTTCAGTGCAGCATTGGGAAAGAAAGATTGTTCTGTGCTGCGTTGGAAAAGTTTTGCCTCAGTGCAGCAACAGGCCCACAGCCGAGCAGAGCTGGAGTTCCAACAAGTGGTCGTTTTTTATGGTTGGTGACTGCATGGTTAACTAACTAGTGCAAGTGGTTTATATTGATCTGTATTTTCACTACCAAATGCAGTTTGACTAGTCGTCCATTTGGTTGTTTTACTAAGTATATAAGGCACTTGATGCTTGTGTTAGGAGAGATCCTTGCAATATTTCTAGGGGTGTGAACAACAAGCTCTTGGTTTTTTTTTTTTGTCGTGGACCTGTTAAAATAAGTTGAGTAGAAAGTGACATTCGAAGTTAAGACAAAATTGCATCATACTGGGAAATGGATGCAGTATTTGCGCTGAAGTTTGCAGTAACTTATCAGAAAAGGAGAGGCCATGGGGTTGGGTTGACCTTCCCTACCATGAAGGATGGAGCCACACTCCAAATCCACAAAAATTACTGCTGCAGTCCTACTATCATTTTTTTTATCAGGCAACACTTGCATCACATATTTCTTCTGAACGTTCCTACCCATCAAATTTCCAATTAAAGAAGAAAATATTTATTCGAATTGCCTAGTATATGTAGAAAACATGTGTTCAAGTTGAGAGAAGGTCAATAATATGACTCATCTTTCATCATTTTGCACGAGATCTATCCCCTAAAAATGAGTTCAAGAAAATGCACATATTTGTTGTCGACTGTGATTCTTAGTGTTGCTGTTTCTGGCTTCAACAATTCACAGGTTACTACATCCAATGAAATACTTATGGAGAGGACAACTGTCTACAGTTTTAATGTATGGAAATGCAGCAACTGAGCACCATTCGTTCATTCTAAATCCTATAAATTTTTACACAATGACAGGAAGAAACAAATAGTCAGTGCCAAAGTACATTAGTCAAATTTTGAGCCTTGCACTGTTGGGCATTGTTTATGGATGTCCTAAAGTGCATCCGAACCGTTTTTAAAGGTGAACTGCATATATGTAGTTGACAATGACGATTGCACTTCATTAGATCTTAACCTACTTGTACCTACATCTAAAAAAACCTACTTGTACCTACCAAGAGTTTTGTAGAAACCAAAAACAGATAAAACTGAAGCAACTTGCGCTATGGAAAACCACCACCACTAATGGTGGCCATCAAAAGAAAACTAACAAGAACAGGATTCTGTTGCAAAGGTTGGAGATACTGTATCTCTCCAGTTGAGAAGATTCCGCCTGCTTGCTTTTCCACTATACAATGCAACCGCTGTTTAGTTTTGTCTGATCAAAAGAAGGCACTAGATATGGAACTTGGCAAGATAGCCCCATATTTTTTTTGTTATGAAGTACATGGTTTCTTTTGATCTTTTATCCACTGGTAAAGTGGCAAGTGCTCATCGCACAAGTGTTACCTGAGGAGTGCTTGTATTATTATTTACAAAAGATGCATAAATTCAAAGTGCTCATGTGGTGCTTGTTATTGGTTAGATGACACTAGGGTTTGTACTATTTCGTGGAATTTATATTTTTTTCTTATCGAGACAAGTGGGTGTGACTTGATGTCACTGATGATTATAGAGTACCCCTTTATTGTCACAACTGTAAAGAAAACATACCCTCTATTATCTTGGCTTAGTCTTAAAATTATTAACCCGTGTATGTTTACACTCAAATTTACATCTAGCTACGTGGGCAATATGTTGGTCACAACTCGGAGGTTTGTTTGGTCGAAGTCATATCCAAAGAAGAATAGGGAACATATTAACGGCATTAGTGAGATTCTCATTTCATCACTAGCCCACCTTTTTCTTTTACAAAATATTTCTGCCACTCTTCAGGTAGATGTTTTTTTGTCATTGCCAAATGTTGATTGATCCGGATGAAGTAATTCCACCACACTGTTGATACTCGAATTCAAAAACATCCAGTAACTGTCAGAAATAATATTCCAAATATTTCAGATATATGAGTGTACAAAATAGTATTTCTTTAAAAGGTTAGCCATTTTTTGAAACAAATACGGTAGGGGATTCTTTTTTTAATAATAAGAACCCAAATCTGCTTTCATGGAGACTTAAACCGGGATGGCTGCCGAATTATGTATAGATGTAATAGTAATAGATAGAAATTACTATTTTTAAGTCAATTTTCAAACATTATGAAATTTCATATTACCTTGACTGATCGTCCAATGTGCCAAAAACATTTGAATAGTTCACGACTAATTTCTCAGTCAACGTTCATAGTTTTTAGACGGAGATTTCCTGTCCCTCTGCACTTACTTGAATCTCAATGTTTAGATATAGTCGATCTTATTATCGACTTAGAAATATGTATTTCTTGATTGCTTGAGAAATAGCAAAACATTAATAATATTTTTGATTTTTTTGGCAAAAACTACTCCCTCTGATCAATAATAAATGTTAGATAATTTAGTACAACTTAACAAAGTTGTACTAAGTCAGCGATAGATCGAAGGGAGTATTATTTGTGTGCGTAAATACTCTTTGACTAGATTTACTAAAAATAGTGCCCAAACAAAAGACTACTAATGGAAGAATGCATAAAAATTGGTTGCAAACATACAGAAATGGAATCTTGTGGTGAAACAATAGGGTAATTCATAGCGGACCGAGTGTGTGTGTAGAATGTCGCGTTAAACTGAATAAGAAGTATAAACACATACATTATATTAACCACCGCCTCTCGATTGGTTTGAGTGAGTGTCCAAGAGCTAGTTATCTTGAAGGCCACCGCCTTCTACACCGTTTGGTGGTTGTGACTCAATGATCTTTTTGCGAAAGTTGTGCAAAAACCCGGATTGATCTGAAAGTGGCTGTGTGCTTTGACATCTCTCGGCTGGAGAAGAAGCTCTCGGATTGTTGGAGAGCACCCCAAAAACTCTGCAGACTCACGGGTTGAAGAACATAAAAAATCAGGATTGGCGTGAAACATGTAACGGGGCGATTCTATCTTCTCATCTGTTTTATCCTGTAGTCTAGAACAAATACTACTACATGATTTACTAAAGGACTAGTGCTCCCAATTAACAACCCAATTATCTGACGAATTTATCCTTAATACTACTAACATTTTCCTCCAAATATTAGTTATACTTACATTTTAGCTAGAGTCATTTTAAGGATCAGCAACATGATTAATGGACTCTCGCGCACGTTCATCTACTCGTTGTGCACTGACTTGACGCGCCATCCGACTCCTTGAGCACTAGCCTGCACCAGTAGTATTCATAAGTAAACAACGTTAGCTTTTAGAGTTGTTTACGAATAGTCTCTTAGTTAGCTGGCTGTTTCTAACTTAATTAGTTGTCTGTTAGCATGAAAAGGTAGCGTACAGATTGCCGTGTCAAATGTTTTGGGATGTTGTGTCAAACTTCGTGCACTAACCAAGGTAATCAAAAGTTTCATGCACTAACCACATAATTTAAAGTACGGATTGATAGAAAGGAATAGTGTAATTTACTTATATACTTCACAACACCCCTCTCATGTGTGGCAGGAGAAGAGAAAGTCTCAACATGTAAACTAAAGAAGAACAAACGACACACATATGACTAAAGAGTCCTACAAGTAGACAGAGAGGAGGCAACAGTAATTTAGGATAAACGCCAAAATTAGGACTTAAAATCGAGATCCTGGATTCTGATATCATGTAAAGTTCCATGCACTAGCCAACACAACCAAAAATACGTGATAAAAGGTGTTAGTGCAATTCACTTATATACTTCACAACATGTTGGACATGCAATAGTACATTACTTAGTTACTGCCCTTAGTGGAGGCTAGGTAAAACCACCTGAGGTCTCTGTGGATAAATGACGATGTTTCAGTATAGTCGTTTTTAGAAGATAATATAACTTAATTAATAACGCAGACTTTTGGCTCTCGGGTACACGTGCACCCTATATGCGCAAAAAAAATTAATTAAAAAATAAGTCAAAAATTCTAAATCTTTTTAGAAATCAAAGATAATCAAGTATTGTACTCGTATAAAAAATTAACGAAGAAATGAGTAATATTGACTTCAAGGGCAAAAAGACAACATTATAACGAATATAGCGCGAATAGTACTATTATATAGCGTGTCCAAGTCTGTTTCTTTAACCCAGGAAGCAATGAAAGTGATTTCCTGGAAAATATTTTTTAAAAGAGTACAATACTTGATCATCTTTGGTTTCAAAAAAGTTTGATTTTTTTAAATTACTAAAAAATTAATATATGGTGCGCATGTACCCAAGTGCACCGGTGTATTTTCCACTTAATCAATCACTATACATGCCCTTATGCATTACATCCATTGAGAGAGAGAAAGTTCTCCAATAAACTAGCTCTTAGTGTTATCTCTGACACTTAGAAGAAAACAAGTTATCTATGACAATTATTTTTGCATGCTCCTTAAATTATGAGGTATTTATAAATGAAACTAGATTATCCCTTCAGAAATAATAAGAGAAGGTATCTTCTAGAATGTAGAAAATATCTTGTTTTTCTTACGGAGGAATCAGCGATTAGCTAAGAGAGGTATATAAACTTGTTCTGATTTTTTTCTCTCTTTTCCGAGCAAGCCAACGCTGAGATAGCACCATCGTTCTTACTCGGGAGAATATCGTCCGAAAATATAGTTATACTTGATTTAGAGAGCATCACAAACTACGGTAAAAAAAGAATAACCTTAAAACTGACCGAGCAGATGAGACAGAGACGGATGGATGGACGGATGGACAGATCATGATCCTCAATGGTTTGCTTAGCTGTGGCCGTACGTGGGGATCAAGATTCAAGACGGTTGTGCAGGACCAACCATGGCGTTGGCCTTTGAAAAGTCTCACCCAAATCTGATGCACGCAGCTTGTTGAGCTGCTGCTGTGGACGCCAGATCGAATGGCTTCGGTGACCGGCGATTTAAACAGAAATAACCTTAACTTGATACAAATTTAAAAAATAAACCATACGCGAAAGTATTTTACGCCAATAACCCATTTTGGCGTCGCCATTCGTAGTGGCGAAGCAGATGAGGCTGCGTCGCCACGGCTAGTGGCGAAGCCGATTGTGCGTCGCCACAAGCAGTGGCGAAGCAGGTGTGGGTGCGTCGCCACGCGCAGTGGCGAAGCAGAATAGGGTTAGGAAATAACCCCTGCGCCCCACCCGGCCCCTCTCTCCCTCACTTCTCTTCCTCCCAACCTTTCTCTCCCATCCAGTGGCGGCGGCGGCTGAGGCACTCTCCCTCCTTCCCTTGCTCAAGATCTTGAAGAACTAGAAGAATATTTTGCTCAAGATCTTCACCAAGCCCACCAAGGTACTCTCCCTCCAATCCCCTTGCTCTTCTCCCTCTTCCCCTTCTCTAATCCCCTTGTTTGAGGATGGATTTGTATGATTGATGCATGGATTGATATGGTTGATTGAAATCAATGTTTTTGATGGATGGATTTGGTAACCCTAGTTAGTGATGGATGGATTTGTATTAATTTGTATGGTGGAGTTGAAATGTGCAATTTGTTTCAATATGGTAGAATTTGGGAACCCTAGTTGTAATGTGCAATTTGTTTGAATATGGTGGAGTTGTTATGTAGGTTGTTATTTAACTAGCAAATTGTTTGAATATGGTAGAATTTGGGAACCCTAGTTGAATATGATATATGATATATGATATTGTGAGCTTGATCTTCTTTGATATATGATATATGATATTGTGAGCTTGATCTTTCTTTGATATGATCATATATGATATATGATATATGATATTGTGAGCTTGATCTTTCTTTGATATGATCTTCTTTGATATATGATATATGATCTTCTTTGATATATGATATATGAAATTGTGAGCTTGATCTTCTTTGATATGATCATATATGATATATGATATTGTGAGCTTGATCTTTCTTTGATATGATCATATATGATATATGATATTGTGAGCTTGATCTTTCTTTGATATGATCTTCTTTGATATATGATATATGATCTTCTTTGATATATGATATATGAAATTGTGAGCTTGATCTTCTTTGATATATGATATACGATCTTCTTTGATATATGATCTTGTTTGATATGTTTAGGATGGAGGATTTAAGTAATGAAAGCATTCTCGAGGGTGAAGTTGATGTTAAGCACCGTGCCTATAAGATGTCCGAGAAGAATATGGTAATTATAAAACCAAGTACTCAAATGTAATATTCTTAAGCGTGAATTGGTATGTGACACCATGCATGCATGTTCGTCACCGTGCAGATTTTTGGACCATTGCGACTGAGGTACAACCAGATGACGTCAACGGCGATGAACTATGATGAGCGGTACACCCCCTACATCCGCAATCTAGGGCTTCTACCGTTCATCCATATGGTCACCCGGACGACACTCAACGTCAATCCTGCCGCGATCACCGCGCTTGTGGACCGGTGGAGGCCGGAGACCCACACCTTTCACCTCCGGACCGGCGAGATGACGATCACGCTGGAGGACATGGCGATGATACTTGCGCTCCCCATCGAGGGGGCTCCTCTTTGCATTGATACATCCTGTGATGATTGGCGCGGGAAGATGCTAGATCTTATTGGGGCGTGCCCCGGGGATACTTTCAACGATAAAGGAGTAAAGTTGAGGGTCCCCGCGGGGGCAACTTTCAAATGGATCTCAGATAACTTCGGTACGTGCCCTGAGGATGCCGATGAGGATCTCGTCAAGATCTACGCCCGCGTGTACGTGTGGTATGTTATCACACGGAGTCTGTTCAATGACACTAGTGGGAAGACCGCGCACTGGCATTGGCTGAAGGCGCTCACCGTCATGGATAAGAAGTGGAGCTGGGGCACTGCTGCATTGGCTTGGTTGTATCGTCAGGTAATGAGTTGTTTTGTCCACTCCGTACATTTGCTCTCCATTTTGGCTACATTCCAGTTATTGATGTTTGCTTTCATACCTTCTGCAGCTTGACGATGCTTGTTGTAGGACAGAGCCACAAGCTTGTATTGCTGGTTCCCTGCTTCTTCTTTCGGTGTGGAGTTGGGAACGGTTCCCTGTTGGACGGCCGAAAGTTGGTCCTCGTAGAGACTGGGACGATGGTGACGACCGCCACCGGTATCCCACGCTTGCTTACTATTGGGACCAGCATTCTGAGTTCACTTCTGACCCAGAACAAGCATATCGACAATACACCAACGAGTTTGACAACCTAACCCCTGAGCAGGTAAAATAACTCTATTCCCTCACTCTGAACTTGTCATATATATGATATATGATATTGTGAGCTTGATCTTCTTTGATATGATCTTCTTTGATATATGATATATGATATTGTGAGCTTGATCTTTCTTTGATATGATCTTCTTTGATATATGATATATGATCTTCTTTGATATATGATATATGATCTTCTTTGATATATGATCTTGTCTCGGGTATTTAGGATCTTCATTATTGGGCATGTTGTAGGTGATATGGCAACCATATGGCAAAGGATATTCTTACGGGGCGCCTTCTTATGGTGACGCTGCCTGGGAGATTAACCCTGCTTGCATGGCTGAACAAGCTCTGTTTCATATGCGTTGCCCGTTGATATGCATGTGGGCTGTTGAGCTTCACTTGACGCAGCGGGTTATGCGGCAGTTTGATCTTTATCAAGAGTACCCGCCGATGTATGAGGACACGGATCGTCAGCTTCATCGGTATGAATCATAATTCCGCCGTTCCGCCATTGTGTAATGTAATTCTTGTTTGTTGACAGTGTGCTATTTTTATTGTGCAGCTATGACAGGATCAAATGTCGGAAGACAGATTGGCCCAATATTCACAAGATGCATATCAAGACGTTTCAACAACGTGTGACGGAGACTAAGCGGGCAAAAGGAATAAATATAGCGGACCATTCTGATGAGGCTTTCAACAACTATCTCCGTTGGTTTCAACCTCGGACTCGTTTGCAGCTTCTTCCGGATGCCTACACGGATGAGATTTTGGAAGAACCTTTGCCGTTCGACCAGCTTGGCAATCTTGCTTACAATAAGCTTGTCAGAGAGGGGCGCCAAGTCCCTTTTGCTTCAGCGATTAACTTTGTGGTAAGCTTGTTCTTCTTTTTGGAATCTCACTACTATCTCAACTTGCCACTTGTGTCTTTACATATTCATATACATGCTAGCGCTCGGAGGTCCAGAAGCAAGCTGCTGAATTCGAGGTGGCTTTGGAAATTCCGGAGCACAAAGATGGCTATTCAAGATTGCGAGAATTTGTGAAGGTATTAATTTGCCGGAGAACATATTCTACTCATGAATGGTGAAATGCTGGATAATGCAGTAGCCATTGCCTAGCCATTGCTAAATGCCTTGCTTTTGAGTTCTTATAAATTTGTGATAGCCATTGCTAGTTTATTTTGAAACTTTAAGACCATTGCCTAGCCATTGCTAGTTTCTTTTCAAACTTTAAGACCATGAGACCATTACAATGCATGTGACTACTTGCGGTGCTTTTCCTTTTTACCCTACTTGCGGTGTTTTATACTTTTGACAATTATTTTCTTCTTATAGCGTCAGGGCCGGAAGTTACGGAGATTAGGAAACCTCCTTGGTTGCCGTGATCCTGAGATTGCATCACCGCCGTCGCCGTCCCAGTCTCATGCCATATCGGACTCCGCGGATGATGAATCCACGCCGGAACAAGAGGATGAAGAGGAACAAGAGGATCCCCTACCATCGAAGAGAAAGAACAAAGGTGTACATAGGGACAAGTACACACCACATGATTTTAAGGAGAAGACAAAGAAGAAGGTGGTCACGGAAGAAGTCTCCGATTCCGACGATGACAATTTTGTGTTGGAGGCACGGAAGAAGATCGCTCCGCGTAGGGGAGGAGGGAAGCGTGGAAGAAAGTAGAAGTTTAGGTTTTATCCTATCTAGCTTGTGTATGATATATTGTGAGCTTGATCATCTTTGATATGATCTTCTTTGATATGATATATGATGATCATCTTTGATATGATCTTCTTTGATATGATATATGATGATCTTCTTTGATATGATGATCTTCTTTGATATGATATATGATATGATCTTCTTTGATATGATATATGATGATCTTCTTTGAACTATGATATATGATGATGATCTTTGATATGATATATTGTGAGCTTGATCATCTTTGATATGATCATCTTGGATATGATCTTCTTTGATAAGATTTTATGATATATGATAATTTGATACACGATTTTGAGCTGTTTTCAGCATCTAGGCTTGCTTCGCCACTGGGAGTGGCGAAGCAGGCTTGCGTCGCCACTGTGAGTGGCGAAGCACCGTAGGCAGCTGCGCCAGCGTCGAGCGCAGCAGGCAAAGGTGCGTCGCCACTGAGAGTGGCAAAGCAAAGGTGCGTCGCCACTGCGAGTGGCGAAGCACATCTGCGTCGCCACTGCGAGTGGCGAAGCAAAACTGCGTCGCCACTGGGAGTGGCGAAGCAAGCCTGGACCTCGAAAAAATGCTATAAAACTATGAAAAAATGAAGCAACTTGTGTCAAAGATCCTCAATTGTTGATCATAACAATTGTTGATCATAACACAAAGATCAACAGAGAATCCAAACATAGAATCCTCAATTGTTGATCATAACAATTGTTAATCCTCAATTGTTGATCATAACAATTGTTGATCATAACTATGAAAAAAAAAGCCAAACATAGATTCCTCAATTGTTGATCATAACACAAAGATCGAAATGAAAGAGATCACACAAGGTTCACACAATATTTCGAAATGGAAGCAATAAGTTCTAAATGACATGGTTCGAAATGAAAGAGATTACACAAGGTTCGAAATGAGAGGGATCAAACAAGGTTCACACGAATGCTCTACTCGCTCAAACATGGTCCCTTTGCCTTCGCCTTCGCCATGGCCTTCCTCTTCTTCTCTTCTTCTTCCTTCTCCTCCCTAATGGCACGCACCTCGGCAGCCAACCTCTCAAATAGTTCCTTCTTCTCCCTCTTCTCTTCTTCTTTCTTCTCCTCCCTTGCTAGGTGCGCCGCCCAAACAGCCTGGCGCTGCTTCAACTCACGCGCTTCTCGTTCTCTCTTCTCTTTAAGTGCTTTGGCGCGCTGCTTGTCCTCCCACATCATACGTTCCCACCGCATTTGCTGCCACCTTTTCCGCTCCGCTTCCTCTTTTTCAGCTTCCTCTTTCAGCTTCCTCTTTCTTTCTTCCACTTTCTTGGCCGCATCTTGTTCCTTCACTCTCCTCAAAGCTTCATTTTGAACATCTTCGTCCTCCTTGTGACCTTGAGTTGAGCTATGTCCCGTCCCACTCACCTTTCTCTCCCTCTCCATCTCTACTTCCATGTTGCTTATCTTATCGTAGGCTCTCTTCATTATCTCATCGTACTCACGAATGCTCTTTATTACCCCCTCCGCAAGCTCCTTCTGACGTTGCTCTTCTGTTTCTCTCCTCATTCTTTCCTCACGAATCCTCAATTGTTGATCTTCTTCCATCCTCATTTGTGTTGCCTCTTTCTTCTTCCTCTCGGCCGCATCCATCTCCATCACCTTCCTCCATGACTCATTGAAGGTCTGATCCCCCTCCTTGTTGGCTTGACTCCCCGCCATATCTACAATAAGAGTGGAGATAAATGTTAGTAAACACAATATGTAAAATGTTATCTCAAATTTAAAAATTGTAGAGCACAAAATAAAAGTACATACGGAAATGGTCCTTGTAGATATCCTATCATACTAGTTCGATTTACACCACGGACTCCTCTAAGACCTAGTTGTCTTCCTCTTTGTTGCCTAGGATTACGATAGCTTGGACCACCTCCGTGGCTTCGACCACCTCGGTGACTAGGACCACTCTGTTGGCTTGCAACACTATGTTGGCTACTCCTTTGTTGGCTTAGGCTAGGACCATCTTGTTGGCTTGGACCACTTTGTTGGGTACTCCTATGTTGGCTTGGGCTTGGAACATCTCGGTGGCTTGGACCACTTTGTTGGGTACTCCTTTGTTGGCTTGGAACATCTTGGTGGCTTGAACCACCTTGTTGACTACTCATGGGTTGGCTTGCGTTTGAGTCATTTCTCTTTGTTCTTTTCCTTTGGGTACATGTCCTAGCATTGTGTCCATGACCATTACACTTTCCACAACGAGCTCTATCACATGGCTCTTGAAATTGGTCATTTCCTGATTCTCTCGCACCACCACGACCCCATCCATCCATATCACCCCTAAAACGCTTTGTCTGACGTCTTCCACGTTTAACAACCTTCCATGACGGATGGGGCCAGAGTTGGATTCCATGATACTCAGGCCACTGTGATTGGTCTAGGTATGGGTTAAATCTAGGAGCCCATGTTTTCTTGGTCGTCGTGATGGAGAACTCTGACTCTCTCACGGTGAGAGGGTGATTGTAGTCCAAATGACGCACCCGAGCCGCCGTTAGCAAATGCGAGCAAGCGAGATGGACCAAAGATGGCCTCGCACATGTGCACTCGCAAGTCCTTAGCGAGACCTTGAAAGCTCGGCCTCCGTGTTGGACACCGTCAGCCGTGGTTCCTCCGGGCTCGTTCACTTGATAAATGAGCTCTTCGTTATCATAAACGGTGGCAACTTCAGAATCTGCCTTACGAGACTGAAATGTCCTCCACTCGTCAACTTTGGGTGGGTACTCATATTTGTGGTTTTGCGTATTGTCTCCCGCAATCTGCCTTTCCGTTTCTTCTGAGTACTTCAAAAAATACTCATTCAACTTGTCGAATGTGTATCGCACAATTGCCGTCACGGGCAATGCACGGACACCCTTGAGCACCTTGTTGAAGCACTCTGCCATATTGCTTGTCATTTGACCGTACCTCCGACCATTTTCATCGTAGGCTCTTGCCCACTTTGTTCTATCTTGGATGTGCCTAGTGAGAAATGCTTGACCCTTAGCATCGAGCTTTCTGTTTGAGGTCAATTTGATGTACAAGTTTGCGAAACGCCGGTCAGTGAAAGCGAGACAACAATCTTGAAGATCATCAGTCAACTCCTTGCTGCCACATGCCCTATAGAAGTTTGAACAGAAATGCCTCATGCACCATCTATGATGCAAAGTAGCATGCCCTGGAATTTCAATATTTACCGCTGCGAGAATTCCTTGATGTCGATCTGAGATGACACAAATTTCTCTTTGTGGCGGTAATACCTTGGTCCTCAAAAGGTGAAAAAACCACTGCCAGTTATTGTTGTTCTCCGCCTCAACGAAAGCAAATGCCAAAGGAACCAAACGGTTGTTGGCATCATTTGCTATTGCAACCAAGAGAGTCCCCCTATATTGCCCGGTCAGAAATGTCCCATCAACGGAGATTACCGGTCTACAATGCTCAAAAGCTTTCATGCATTGCTGGAAAGCCCAAAATGCACGGCCAAATACTCGGACAGTTCTTTCATTGTAAATCCTTGTTTCCTGTCCATAAGGCTCTACCACATGAACCATGCCCGGGTTTGCATCGGCCATTGCTAACAACAACCGAGGAATTCGGTTGTATGCTTCTTCCCAATCACCATACAACATCCTGAATGCAGCTTGCTTCGCTTTCCATGCCTTGCCGTATTTCACATCGTAGTGAAAGAGAGCTTTCACAAGCTCCATGACTGTCTTGATGCTCATTGTTGGAAGTGACGAGATTTGGTTGGAAAGTCTATATGCGATGAACTCGGAGGTGAGTTGTCGGTGATCGTGCTTTACTGCTTTGCCATCCACCCTCTTTCCGCGACACATGTGAGTTGGCACACAACTTGTTATGCGCCAATCGGGTCCTCCCTTCCATGGTCTTGCACGCACAATCCAAGGACATCGATCCTCCTCGCACTTAACAGTGTAACGCTTCTTCACGTCTGAGTGAAGCACCGTATAGGGACGATGATACTTAACCGAGAAGTCTTTGATCCATTGTTTAAATTCTAGCAAGGTTTTGAACATCAAGCCTTTTGATATACCATAACTCTCATGACTGCCATCCCGGTAAGAAGTAGGCCTTGGTCCAAGCACTATACCCTCGCCGCCGTCAACCGTGGCTTCATCCGCGAGACTAAGATCACGGAACAATGGTATCCGATGATCTCGTCCCAATACCTTCTCGTGGACTTCGGCCTCCTTGGCCGTGAACCCTTCCTCATCAACTTCTTCTTCGGGACCATCGTCATCCGAGTCCGATGCATAGCATCGCGAGTACGGGATGTCATGGTCCATATTTTCTTGCGTGTAGTACATATCCAAATCTCCAACATTATGGTCATGAAGCTCAATATCATTGTCATCATCCCCCCACTCATCATCCTCCTCTTCCAACGATAGTGCCTCCTTTGAAATTGGCCTTCCATCCGTCATTTCTTCTTGGTGGTTCGGTGGAGAATTCCTAGCATCAACCCGGGAGGCACTCCGGTTCAAGTCCACATGCAAAGTACCACCAGTCTTTTTGGTGGCAAATAACTCAAGAGCCTTGTCCAGAGATTCGGCCACCACCTCCTTGTATGCACCCCAACGTTGCTCGGAGTTGATACGCATTATCTTCCAACGGAAATGCATACCAAATCCGGCGTTGTGCCTACCCTCCAACTCAACAACATCACTAGGGTCCATCCATTTCAACTCTATCCTAACTTGTTCCAAGACCTCGGCGTACGTAGGAGTACGCTCGAACACCAAGTCAAGCTCATCCGGGTCGGGCTCTAAATTGCCTTTCAAATATGCTTCCTTGTCAACATGATGAACATGAACAATTCTCGCCATACCTATTTTTTGTATAACAACAATAAGGTAAAAAAAAATTAATAAGTATCTATGCCAATATTTACTAAAACATCATACTTCATAACAAGAAAACCCTAACCCTTACCCTAACATAACAAGAAAACCCTAACCCTAACCCTAACATAACAACAAACCCTAACCTCACAAACCCTTACCCTAACCTACCAATCTACACTAAAATACTTCATACACATCATACAAGCCAACATTGACCAAATTAACAAGAATCAACATTGCAATTTGGATGAATCAATATTTCTAGGGTTTCCAAGATTTGGGGATTCAAAACCAAATTTGCAAATTCCAATGGGTCAAATGAATGGCAAATGAGGGAGAGTACCTTAGGAGACTTGGGGAAGGAGAAATCCACGGAGAAAAGCTTCGATTTGGGTGGGAGGATTGAGAGGGGGAGAGAGAGCCGCCTTTGCTGTGAAGAGATGAGGGAGGAAGTGAGTGAGGAGGCCAGCTCGGGGCTGGGCTCCAAACCCTAACCCTAAAGTGCTTCGCCACTGAGAGTGGCGAAGCAGGCCATTGTGCTTCGCCACTCAGAGTGGCGACGCAAAAACGCCTGCTTCGCCACCGTGAGTGGCGACGCACTCACTGCTTCGCCACTGCCTGTGGCGACGCAGCCTCATCTGCTTCGCCACTAGGAATGGCGACGCCAAAATGGGTTATTGGCGTAAAATACTTTCGCGTATGGTTTATTTTTTAAATTTGTATCAAGTTTAGGTTATTTTTGTCTAAATCGCCTCGGTGACCAATAATTGAGATCTCCATGGAGCTTGCTTATAAAAGCCCCGCCCATATAGATGCATAATGGCGTTGTCTTTTCCTCGGCCCCCTTTCTCCTTTGCTTTGCGTGGGGTGAAGGCATACAACACATGAGATTTCTTCAAAAGGGAAAGACCGAAAATTGCACAATATATATATATATATACCTTATATATATATATGAGGTTTAGGCCCCATGAAGATGTAAGCAAAGCAGAGAGCAAAGAAAAGAATTGAAATGGAAAGCAAAACATGGCCAACTTAGGCTTGTACCCCACAACATCAACTTTGATTTCACATATGGCTCTTTTTGGTGATGACAACTTATGGTTCTTTTGAGTGCTCAGATAGTTTTATATTCACATAATCACGTACAGATATATACATAATGTGCGCGTCGAAGCCCTACTTGATTGGAGACCGGCCTTGAGAAGCTCCGAACTAGATTATGAACTATGGTATTCAGCAGATGTCTCCTGACATCAAATCAGTTGTATGGTTTTCAAAATTGACCAATAAAATATGTTAGTAGCTCGGTTTGAGATTACACCAATTCTTAAGAGACAAACAACAAAATACTCAGTTTGAGATTATATCTTGGTTTTGCGAAGTCTTTATAATGAGATGTACTTAGTGTGCATAAGAAGGAAAGACTTTTGTATCCGTTGATGGTAACATTACAGTTACATACTTACATACATTAGGGGGAGAGGAATACAATCCCGCTAGGTTAGTTGAGATACTAGCTACAAGAGAGGAGAGACTGGCGCACTAGTGCATGATCCATGCAACGCATGGATAAGAGCCTGACTTGCCCTGCTCTATGCATATGACTAAGTCTAGTCTAGCATCCTCTCGCAGTGTCTAAGGTAGTTGTCGAATGTTGAGACTAGAGCAAAATTCTCTAGACGGTCCTGTAGCGAGTCCCTTTGTAAAAACATCAGCAAATTGGGAGCGCATGGGAACATGAAGAACACGAGCTTCACCAACATGTACCTTGTCACGTGCAAAGTGAATGTCGACCTTGATATGCTTGATACGTCGATGCTGAACTAGGTTAGCCTAGACAACGGTAAACATGTCGACTGGATGATGAAGCTCTTGAATAAGCTGCCAAATCTATCATCCGCTACAGTATGAGCAACAACATGATATTCTGCTTAAGTGCTAGACCTGGACACAGTTAGTTGGCATTTCGCAAACTTCACAACATGCACACATAAAAAAAGGACATCTTAACTTAAACATCTTGTCTTGTGGTTTTCTCATGCTTGGAGAAGTTTTTAAACTCGCCACATATCCCGCTGGTTCTTAAAAAACTCAAAAGGAGTTACTCTCTCTCTCTCTCTGTTCCAAAAAAGGTTGACTCAATTTTTTTTAGATATGCATGTATTTAGATGGGTTTTAGTATGCAGATATATAAGAATCTAAATAAAGTTGAGACAACCTTTTCGAACCGGAGGGAGTACATTGATAGCTAATGAGATTGCGGTGTTCCTGCGTTCTTAGAAAAATAAATAGTTAATGACTAATTTTGGATCAGGGAAGGTACAAGGATTAGATGGCGAGGACTGAGCAGCTGAAATGACCTAGCAGCGTAGCTTTGCCAATCACCACCCCCCGCTTGGTCGGAGGACAAACGTAGGTCGCCGCACGCACGGCCGCCACATTCGGCGACCCTAGATTTTGCCAATGGGCAAGGTCACGCGCATGTACTTGGGGTACTTCCTCGTTGCCTTTCCGAGAGGGGGAGAAGCGAGAGCGAGCGGCCAACAGATGCAACTAGCCGCATGACCAATTTGGCAAAGAGAAACCACACGGCTCGCCGTGTGTCCCGAGAAGAATCTTGCGTGCTCACTCGCTGATCGGGTACTTCAGTGCTGTAGTACCTGTACTATAACGGGATAGAATCAGAAAGCAGCAGTGGAAAGCAGTACACCAACTTGCACCAAACTAGGCAAAGCAAAGGAAGCCCAGTGCGTCGGAGGGGTCATCAGTGGCGATCTTTTCAGCTCAAACGGGTAGAGAGAGAGATTAGAGAGAGGGCCTTTTCTTGGTTTCTGCTCAGTGACCCCATCGGCATTACTATATACTAGTCCTGCATCCACATCTCCCTCATGCCGCTGCTTGTTGCCATTATTAGATGGTCTCCCGCAGCTGCAGCTGAGATGCGAGCGGCCTCTCTCGTCTGATTCCCCTCTGCCCTGCCTGCCTGCTGCTGACCTCGCTGGATTTGGTTCGTCCTAAATCCCTCTGCTGCTCTGCTCTGCTGAAAGTCCTCTCTGCTAGCTCTTCTTGGAAATCTCTGCCTGGCCTTCTGAAAGTGGTGTGGGTGGGGCTCTGCTCTGATCTCGCCGCCGTCGCTTCTTTCCAAGCTGATCTTCTTCTCCTTCATATGGGCTTCTTTCTTCCTTCCTAGCGTGCTAGCCATGGAACTCGGTTTCCTTTTCTTCCCTCTTTTGCTCTGCCAACGCAAATTCGGTTCTTTTTTCCTGCCTCTCCGCATCGGTTTCCTCTGCTTCTCTCTATCTCGGATTTCAGTTTCTTCTCCTCCTATCTTGCTTTCCTTGCATGTTTGTGTAGGTTACCCGCTAGTTTCATGCATGTTCCTTAATTCCTTCCGCCTTTATGTTTCTTGTCCTCATCCTGTTTCGGTTCTTGGGGAGTTTCTCCCACTTGCTTTATTTTTAATTAATCGTTCGGGCCTATTGCTAATTTTTGTTTTTACCTCTGTTCGTACACCGGCAATCTGTCTAATATGTCCTTCAATTATTGGTTCGGTATAGGTGGTTGGATGATGCTTAGTGCGCCCAGAAGCTAAAGATCCTGCAAAAGCATTCTTGTCTTTGGCCCAGAGAAAATAATCTGACACTCCGGCATAATTCGCTGGCCAAGGCAGCAATGATGAGCTTCAAGAGCCACGAGGGACTCGGGCAGGTTGCTTCCGGCGGAGGTGGAGCCCCGGTGCCGTGGTGGGCGGCGCCCCAGATGATGTACGGGGAGCCCCTGTCGTCGTCGCCGGAGGCGGAGACTCGCCGAGGGGGGCAGTTCCAGGTCGTGCCGAGAGCTCAGGGCGTCTTGGATCCGGCAGTACCGCCGTCGCCGGCGCCCAGGAGTGGGGCCCCTGAAGTCCTCAAGTTCTCTGTGTTCCAAGGTGAGGTCCTCTTGCTAGTCTGGGAATGATTGCAAGAATTTGGTAGTTGGATCTGTGCATGCTACTACTATTCCAGTGAACAGGAGGGAATGTCACAAGGTTGAATTATCCCATGATGGCAAATCGGATTCCATAATCATCTAAATCTGAAATCTTGGCACAAATTTTAAGTTTTAAAAAGATATATGCTGGTGAATTTGGAATGAAGTGATAGCTACAAAATTATACTATTTCTGTTACTCGCATGAAATAAATCATGGACTTGCTGCAGTAATTTGTTAGCATGAGCAAGATGAATTCACATATCTTTGCTAAGAAAGGCGATGTTATATATGTCAGCTGTCATGCCAGAGGGGGGCAATTCGTTGGATTGTCAGATGTTATGGAACTTGGACCCAAGAAGCTGTTATTATCTCCTAAATTTATAGGAGTATGATTTGTTGTCTCTCTATTGAAAGACTTGTCAACAAGATTGATGACTATTGATGGTTGCAGGCTTGGTTTATTATCCAGAAAACTTAGCTAAGCCCATGAGTTAGGAAAGGAAAGACTAATTAGACTACTAATACTGAAGTTTTGTAATATATTTTGAGGGTGTAGCAGTTGGGCCTCTCTTATTTTTCTACCTAAGATAAGCTTTTGTTTCATGAACACGACACTAGTTCGGCGGCAGCTGGGCTTGATATTCTACCTCCTTGTTTGTAGAGCACACGATCATTTTTATAGAAGAGAAAAGCCTGCCCTAGATAAATTTATGCAATATTCAATGAACAGATGAGAATATGTGATAAGGCACATGTTTGATGGTTACCAGAAGCCAACCGACTTGTTAAGTTTCACCTTTTAAACCATCGAATCAGGTTTTGCCTCGTATAATCTTATGATAGACTAGAGCGGTAGCTCTTGATGGAATCCAATATAGCTACTTACTTCTCTGATTCCATAAGTAACATACACGTTTGTCCAACCATATGGAGTTAATTTTATAATATAAAGCTTACATCCCCTTTTCTAGAATATTATTGCAGATAAGGAAGCATCAGCATTTAGCAGAGACATTTAGTAATATTTCCTTTTTTTCTCTGAAGAGACTTCTAGACGCTTTAATTTATTTTAGTTGGATAGTTCTCACCGATATGCCGAATGTTGCGATATTGCTCTAACTATCCGAAGTAGTTTGAATGGTGGAAGATCATGCTAAGAACATTTGGTTACGCTTTAGTTTAAATTTGATTTACACTTGTGACAACCAAATCTTTTCTCATCCAAACAAGACAATATCTCCATTCTGTTGCTACGTGGATTTGTAATCATGTGGAATAAGTTAACTGTTTATCATTTAGGAGCTCTGAAAAATGCTTTAGAATCCATATGATACTTTTGAGGTTGTGGTTTTGAGGAACTGTGATTCTCAGGGAATTTGGAATCGGGAGGTAAAGGTGAGAAGACCCTGGAACACTCTGCCACTATTGCACTCCAGTCCCCTCTCCCGGAATACAACGGTCGTTTTGAGTTTGGATCAGGTCCATCCATGGTATACTTTTCTGTTAAATAAGTCTATTTTTTTCTAGAAATAGGTTAACTTAGTTATGGACAGGAAAGGCGATTACTGCTATTATGTTTCTAACTTTCTTGGATTCTTGATATCTCCACTTTTCAGTTGCTAACTGTCCACATGTTTTTCAGGTCCCTTCTAGTTATCCTTCTGCTGATCAATGCTATGGCCTACTTACCACTTACGCAATGAAATCGATGGTAAGGTCTAGTCTGTATTGTGTAAATTATATGTCGAACCTGCCATTTGGTTGATACCATAACTGTACACACAACTATTTGGAAATGTTGCTATTGGGATCCTTCAGCGTTTTCCCGTGAATGGAGCATACTAAATTATATAGGACCGTATATTCATTAGTATAAAGTAGTTAGTTTTGTCTGTGATATTCCTCGCAATTGTTTTTGTCCTGTGATATGATTTTCTAACACCTTGATTTTTCTGTTTGATGTAGCCTGGTGGGCGAGTGCTCTTGCCACTGAATGCACCAGCTGACGCACCAATTTATGTGAATGCAAAACAATATCAAGGCATACTTCGTCGCCGCCGTGCTCGTGCCAAGATAGAAAGAGAAAATCAGTTGGTGAAAGGAAGAAAGGTAAGCGTGTACTTACAGTAAGTGGAAGTCATTGCCATTCCAATCATGTCATTCATTGAGAGTGGGGAAATAAAAATCTTCCATTTAAAAAGAACATCACTCAATACATCCCTTTCGTTATACTCATTGCTATTTATGATCATGACGCAGCCGTACCTTCACGAATCACGCCATCGTCACGCAATGCGCCGAGCACGAGGCACAGGAGGGCGCTTCCTCAACACGAAGAAAGAGGGGAACAGAAAGGACGCTCTCGGCGGAGGCAGCAAGAAGACAGACTATAACCTACCTTCGCGCTTCGCCACGTCTCCAAGCTCCGTCATCCCGCAGTCGGAGCTGCGCAACCCACACTCCCGGAGCAGCATCTCGAGCCTCTCTGGCTCGGAGGTGTCAAGCATGTACGATCACGAAGATGTGGACCACTACAACAGCATCGAGCATCTCCGGACACCCTTCTTCACCCCGCTGCCGATCATCATGGACGGCGAGCACGGGGCTGCTACCCCCTTCAAGTGGGCCACGGCAACCGATGGCTGCTGTGAGCTCCTCAAGGCATGACTTGAGAGGGGGTATACGCAGACAACCAGATCAAAGGGCGGCGGTCGGCCGGCCCTGGCTCAGGGGACTGACTCTCCCTGCGTCATCTGGTTTCTGTAGGCAAATCATTCTTGGCTCTACTGCATTTGGGGTACCTTCTACATCACCTACCTGTTCCTGAAACTAAAGTGCTGGTTCTCAGGGATATTGTGATGATGGAACTCCCCATATGCCTGTAAAATAGTATCAGAAGCACTACTACGTACTTGCAAGAAGTGTATCAGGTTTTAATGATCTGTGTCGATCAGAATAAGTCTCAGACTTAAGGGTTCTTGTGGTGTATTAGGGTTTATCTGAAGCTTGAATTTGAAATTTCTGTGCATGCTGGAGATGTACCGGAGTAAGTTGGACTTTGTTTAGTTTGTAAGTTTAAGGTTTAAATTTATTGTAATGACGATACATATGGCCTGTAATCTTTTCTGAGCTGTTCCCTGCTGAGGTGGGATCTACGCCGATAGGCCGGTGCCAAAGCACTTCAGAGTTGGATCCTTTGCTAGCTTAATTAAGAGTTTGATGTTTGTTTTCCTGTTTTCTTTTTTTGCATTTACCCTACTGCGTTTTCTTATAATATACAACGACACACATTGGCGTGCGTTCGAGATTTTTTTTTATCTGAGCTGTGTGCTGTATCAGCTAGCATGTGGGAATACAACGCTAAGTTTGTCATAATAATAGTTACAACTGCTACAAACTTGTTTGGCAGGTTGCATTTTTCACAGCTTCATGTGCACTATGCATTGACACGTCGATTGTTAACATAAAGGGGCAACTATGGCTCACTTTTAGAGAATTGACATGTTCATTAGCGGGGAATCAGCCGAAAACTATTATAAATACACCAGTGCCAGTCACGGAACACAATCACGTACCAGCAACCTGGCCACCCACACGAAGTACACACACCGTCAAGAAGAAAGATCACATTCGCGGTTGCCATCAAGTGTCATTGTCCTTTATCTTCGAGGACAACCGATGGAGCCCTCGCCGCAAAAAAACGCTAGAACTTGAACCCACGCCGATCCATGCCAACAATCGGCCACACGTATCAACGAGAGATATCTTCGACTTTACAATGAGTTTCGCAAGATAAAATGTTGGACTTGCACCGACCGAGTCTTACGAAAAACCCACCGGTTGCCTATCATCGTCACCACCTAGACTGGCTCCACCGCAGCTTTGCCTGGATAACGACACAGCGAAGCACAACGATCATAATTATTGTAAGAAATTGTTGTCTCATTTACTCCATTAATAGCATCTTCTTCCAAATTTAGTTAGTCAATTAGGACTACTAGGTAGCTATTTAAGTTAGTTATGACCAGGCTATAGTAATAAAAAAATTGACTACCATATGAGTATAAAATTGAAAAAAGAACATAAAGACCAAAATTGTGATAATCAGTTAATCTTTGGATCAAAAAATTGACATAAGCTTTGAACAAACACCTGCCAATAACCACAAACTCAATCAAATTCAAAAGCCAGATTCACGGGATGTAGGAAGGAAATAGAAAACATGCATAGGGAAAGAAGATTACTGTCCTGAAGACGGATAATTCCAGATGATGTTGTTCAGCTAGGGCTTGGGACCTTCAATATAGGAATGGGACACAAGATGTGGAGACGCAAACCTTTACTTCCGGCAGTATCTTTCATGTCATTTAATCATTATTCAAGATACCCATAAGGAGGAGCTCATATGGGTTGTTCGATTCCTTTCTTCCATCGTGGATTACCTCTGTAATGGGAGCACAACTCGGACAAAATTAACAATGAGGCAGTGGAGGGGAGAATAATGGGAGGATGAGGGCTTGGATGGGCCGATAGGCAAATGTCTCAACGGCCCGCACTCCACCTGCTTCGAGGATGATGACGATGCCACTCCTCATGCACCAACGCGTCCTCTCCCTACCACCTCCTTCTCCTCCCATGTGCGACTGAAAGGACCAAGATGTTGCCTAGGGGGGGGGTGAATAGGCAACTTAATACAATTATGATTTTGGCTTGAACAAATGCGTAAACAAAACTAACCTTGCATTTAACAAGCACGAAGCCTAAAGATAGGCTCAACTATGTGCACCAACAACCCGTGCTAAACAAGATAGAAACATGGTGATAGCAAGATAAACAAGGACGAAGGCTATCACAAATGTACATTCATAAGTAAAGATGATTGTGTATAGAAATAACTGAGGCTTGCGGAGACAATGATGTATCCTTAGGTTCACTTCCTAATGCAAGCTAATCTCTGTTGGAGCGGTGTGGCGGCACAATGCTCACCAAATAACCATATCGACTCATCGTGTACTCCTCACGCTCTCGCACAAGGCAAGATGCTACTGAAGGGTTTCGCAGCATAGTAAATCAAAAAAATTCCTACGGATGCGAACAAGAAAGCCAAGATCTAATCTAGGAGATGTAATCAACGAGAGAGGTAGATGAGATCTTCATACCCTTGAAGAAATCGCACAGCGGAAACGTTCAACAGAACGTGGATGATGTAGTCGTACTAGCCATCTCCTCCCCGCGATCCGATCCGATCTAACGCCGCAAGTGGCGGCGCCTCCGAGAGATGCACACGTACGGTGCAGCGACGTCTCCTCCTTCCTTGGTCCAGCAAGTATGGTGGAGAGATAGATTGGATCTGCAGCACGACGGCGTGGTGCTTATGGTGGAGAGTTTCTGCAGCAGGGCTTCGCCTACGTGCAGTCGCGAGAGAGAGAGATTGGAGGGCAGCAGTTGGGCCGGCGGCTAGGGTTTGAGGTGAGCACGCCCCAGCCCTCCCCTCCCCTTTAAATAGGTCAAGGGGGCGGCCAAGGGGGCTGCCTTAGCCTCCAAGTCAAGCCGGTGGCCCCAGGGAGAAAACTTGCCCCATAAGTTTCCTTTGCCTTGGCCCATAAGAAAACCCTAGGGTTTTGCCCTTGGCCTCATAGGACAAGTGGGCATGGACGACCAGGCCCATGTAGGCATCACCCTTTGGTCCATGTGGACCCTTTGGGGCATGTGGGCCCCACCATGGAGCCCTTCGGAACTTTCTAGAACATTCCGGTACTCTACCGAAAAAGTCCAGAACTCTTCTGAAACCCAAAAACTGCTTTCCATTATATGAATTTTATTCTCCGGACCATTCCGGAACCTCTCGTGATGTCCGGGATCTCATCCGAGACTCTGAACGAAAAACTCAATAACCAATTATCCATTCTATCCTAGCGTCGATGCACGTTAAGTGTGTGACCCTACGGGTTCGAGAATATGCAGACATGATCTTCTATCAATAATCAATAGCGGGATCTGGAAACCCATATTGACTCCCACATATTCATCGATGATCATATCGGATGAACCATGATGCCAGGATTCAATTAATCCCGTATATGTATTCCCTTCGTTTCGCGATATTTTACTTGCCCGAGATTCGATCGTCGGTATCGACATACCTAGTTCAATCTCGTTCACAGCAAGTACTTTACTCGTTCCGTAATCCGATATCACTTTGTGATTAACTCCTTAACCACGTGCTTGCAAGCGGTGTTGATATCGATTACCGAGTGGGCCCGAAGTATATCTCTCCGACTCGGGAGGGACAAATTCCATCTCGATACATACAACCCAACAAGTACTTTCCGATCACCTGAGAGACACCTTTATGATCACCCTATCATAGGATGACGTTTGATGACCTCAAAGCTTTCTTCCGATACCAGGGAGTTGTATTATCTCATGGTCTAAGGAATACAATACTTGACATAGGAAAAGCTTCGCAAAGATGAACACAATGACACGATCTAATTGCTATGCTTTATTTGGGTCTGTCCATCACATCATTCTCCTAATGACATGACCTCATTATTAATCGACAACTCATGTCTATGGTTAGGAAACCTTAACCATCATTAATCAATGAGCTAGTCTAGTAGAGGCGTACTAGGGACACGGTGTTGTTCACAAACCACACAAGTATTAATGTTTCCGCTTAATACAATTATAGCATGGAGTATAAACATTATCATGAACAAGAAATATGATAATAACAATATTATTATTGCCTCTAGGGAATATTTCCTTCAGTCTCCCACTTGCACTAGAGTCAATAATCTAGTCATACTTGCGCCTTTAACACCTATGACATTCCGGTGTTATTCATACGCGTTGCATGTGGTAAACCTTATCTACGGGTCTGACACTTTCAGGTCCGTTTGTATTTGCATATTCTTTTGCGTCAGCATGCATTACTCATCTTGTATGAGATAGCATCGTATAAACTTGGTCTTCTGATGAGACCTTTGTTTCTTGGCCGAGACTATGTTGTCACTATTGTCATACAATAGGACTACATAGTACTAGCACACTTAGAAAAATAGCGATATCTACCGTGCGTCGAAATACTCATTGGTCCGCACACATCGGTATGTATGATTTCCAATAAGTCAGTTGCTCGCTCCATTATTCCGGAGAATGGGTTTTTGATCATCTTGCCCATGAGGCATGGCTTGCACGTGTCAAATGATTCAAAATCAAGAGACTCCAAGAGTCCATCAGAATGGAGTTTCTTCATGCGTTTTACGCCAATATGACCTGGACGACAGTGCCACAAATAAGTTGGATTATCACTATCTACTTTGCATCTTTTATGCCACTTCTAAAGCGATTATATACTTAGCCCTCATTGCAGTGTCCGCCACAATATTAACATTGGAACTCATCCAAGTCATCATGGAACTTTCTTCCATCTTATTATGCCACCTTCTAACTCAAAACAGATAGCTTAAAAATTGAGATAAAATTTTACTTGTATGTGTGACAAAGCCAATGTAACTCATTGCAATGAACCATTTGTCACTTCTGCATACAGAACATATTCTTACTTCTTCGAAAGTGCATAAGAATATCTTTACTATTGTCCAATGATCATCATATGAATGCTATAACCTTTAGAGCATTGGACACATCTGGATCTACATATCATGGTATACAAGATTGATAAAATCATTCTTGTGGTTTCACTCATCAAGTGTCAAAACAATTGATTCTTGCTCCAACCTCTTCCATGCAACAAGAACCGTTCTTATTGTTTCCATATTGAACAAATTCAATATTTCATCTATGTACTCTGGCAAAACTATATTAGTGCCTCAATCTATCTGCATAGACATTGATGCTTAATATTCTGGTTTTACCTAAGTCTTTCATCAAAAACTAATTTTAATGAAAACTTAACAATATCAAGAAAAACACATTATTTCTAATAAACGATATGTCGTCCACATAAAGTATTAGAAATATGTCTGAGCGCTCCCACTTACTTTCTTGTAATACAAGCATCTTCAAATATCTTGATGAAATTAACACTTTAACATTTTCATCATTGAAGATTCCAACTTCGCTATGCTTACTTCTACCATAGAAGTTTGCATACATATCTAGCAACCTTTGAATCAACAAAACCCATTGGGTCGTGTCAGGTACACGTCCTTGGTGTGCATTCCGGTAGAGGAACGTTGTTTTGTTTATTCAACTATCATATCTCAATATGTAATTGTTGCTAGAATAATTCATATGATGAAGTCAGGGCCCATCACCGCTTCTTTGTATATTGTTGGTTACTATTATCTAATAATATCTCGTCCTCAAATCTTGCTATTTGATTACGACCAACTTGGTTAAATAGGAACTTTGATGCCGTGACTACAACATATTGTAGACGCGTGAGCTATGAATGCAGTTGCCGCTTTCAGAACATATTCTGGTGCTGCGCTACTCTGATCATCTTGCTCAGATTCAATAACATCATCAAGTTCTATCTTCCTCCCACTTAAACCTTTCGCGAAAAACTCCTTCATAAGAAGTTCACTTCTTTCAGTGACAATCACTTTTAATTGGGTTTATGGCAGAAGAAACACCCATCGACATTCTTTGGGATAACCCTACAAAGATTTACTAATCTGATTTTGGTTGTAAACATTTTACTTATGTCATGCATACCAAAATTTAAGAAAAGACAACTATAACTTGTACGGTGTCATTTCAGCGGATTATGATGGTGCTCTATTCAGTGAAAAGCGGTAGTCTCTAAAGCGTAATCCACAAATTATATTGGTAGTTTTATTTCATCATTGATCTAACCATGTCAAACAAGGTTTGATTACATCCATCGAAAACTCCATACTCTTATGGTGTTTATCATGATGCAAGTTTGTGGAACAATTCCTCTAACTCTTAGATGCTTGCTAAACTTGTAACTCAAATATTCTTCTTTATGATCCAATCATAAAAACTTGAATTTTTCTTGTTACAATAATTTCTACTTCATAAATTGAACAATTTCAATTGTTTCATACTTCTATCTTTTCGAGTAGATATACCATACATCTATTCGAGTCATTGATGAAATAGAAAATACACCATGATCGACTTCACACCATGGACTACATACATCAACATGTACGATCTCCATTTAGTTAGTCGCTAATTCTGTCCATGGCCCATGAACGGAGTTTAATCATCTTTAGGAAAAGTCTCACAAGCGTCAATCAATTCAAAATCAAATGACTCGAAAATCTATCAATATAGAATTTCTTTCATGTTTTGTTTCCAATATGACTTAAACGGCGGTGTCATATATAAGTGAAATTCGTTTTGTTTTGCGACCTTTAGCATCAGTGTTATAAATGTCTATTTCACCAACAAGATTTATAATAATCTATCCATCGATTATGGAAGACGGTAATAACATGAACAACAATTGTTCTCATAATACCAGAACAAGATAACAATTATTAAGTTCATGAAATATCTTGAAGGCTAGGTTTGATGTCGACGAGAAGCACAATAACACTTTTATTTGTATCTCGACACGCATCATTACCATATTCTTTTACTAGTTACTTAGGCCATTGTACTTCTTGCATTGTGTTGCTTTGTATGACATTTCATACCAACAAATCAGTATCGAATACCCAAGAATTACATTGTTAACGAGCAAAAGAATTCATCTATAACATGTATATCATTTATATACCTGAGCTGGACAATTCCAGTCTTTTCCTTTTCTACCAAATACTTTTGTAGATCCTATTTAGCGTTTCCTCTCCTTTTAGAAGAATCTATCGACATCAATAGTGGCGTCAATCATTTGACACATAGTCCAAAGGATGTTAGTCAAATACTAATAGCCTTGGACTTTGCACATTGAGGTGGATCACCATCATCATATAATTGGCGTTCTTCTAGATTCCATTTTTAGTATCTTTGGTATAGCAAAAACAATTTAGCCAATACCCTTTCATTCATCTTATCATGACAACTTTCATGATGAAACTACTATAGCTTATAAGGATGAATGCAAGTATAATATTAGTTCCCAAACTTTTGGGTGATCGGGACGCCTAGCATCTTCAATCTTCGCATATAGTCATACAATATGAGCATATGTTCTTTTACTAAATTATACTTAATCATTTTGCAAACAATCAAAGTTTTAGATATCAAATATCTTTCACTTCTTGTTAGTTTCTGAAACAATTCTTTCAGCTCCAAGATCACTTTGATTCTCAAACAATTTTAAAGATCAATTTCTCATGGAGGCAAACATGATCTTAGATGCTAAACTTGAATCATTGCTCTTAGATTAATACAACTTATTAAATCGCATGGAGCAAGTGAGGTTTGCTAAAGTTTGCAATAAGACTTAATCCTTACTCTTGACATTCTAACTAAACGGTACTAGTCCGTAAAGTGATTATCCAGAATTCTATAGTTCTTTTAACTCAATTAAGCTAAGTGTCGGTGGGAAACGGTGCCAAAAACTACAACGACTTATGCAAATACATCAAGATTTAGTTCATAATAATTAGTTCAAGTTAATCAAATTACTAATGAACTCCCACTAAATTCAACATCCCTCAAAGTTGTTTAGTGAAGCATGATCCAAATTCACTACACCGAGACCGATCATCACGTGAATGATGTAGCTTTAATGGTGAACATCAACATGTTGATCATATCATACATATGACTCATGCTTGACCTTTCGGTCTGTGTGTTCCGAGGCCATGTCTGTACATACTAGGCTCGTCAAGTCAAACCCAAGTATCTCCGCATGTGCAAATACTGGCTTGCACCTGTTGTATGTGAACGCAGAGTTTATAGCACCCGATCATCACGAGATGCTTGAACACGACGAACTTTCGCAACGGCGCATACGAGGGGAGAACACAATTTTATCTTGATCTTTAAGTGAGGAATCATCTTATAATGCTACCATCGCGATCAAAGCATAATAAGATACATAAAAGGATAAACATCACATGCATATAATTTTATGTGACATGGTATAGCCAATCTCCGCGCAATGATCTCCATCTTGTGCGCGCCGGCATGATCTCCATCACTCCACCATGATTGCCTCCACCACGAATAGCAACTACAACTATTGCTAACTACTTAGCGATAAAGTAAAGCTATTACATGGCGTATAAGAAGTTGACACGCAGGTCATACACAATTATAAAGACAACCATATGGCTCCTGCCGGTTGTGAACTCATCAAGATGCAAGTCGTGAAATATTACAAAACATGATCATCGCATACATCACATATATCACATCACATCTTGTGGCCATACCATATCACAAAACACTCCCTGCAAAAACAAGTTAGACGCCTCTACTTTGTTGTTGCATGTTTTACGTGGCTTATGGGAGTAGCAAGTTAAGAACGATTCTTACCTACGAAAAGCCACAACGGTGATATTATGGTTGCTAACATCCGTTGTAAATCCCATGACTACTATAGTGAGAGAAACTGGCATCCACCAGCCGCATGTGTGGAACAAGCCACACGTCAAGTGCGGAGCCGGTCTCGCGAACGAGGTCGCGTAAAGTTGGCTTGGACCGCTTCGATCTCACTATGCCGCGCCATAAGAAATACACAACATAGATGTTTGCAACAGAAAACATCAACGCCCGCAACAAGCATGTTGCGTTCTACTCGTGAAACACATCTACGCATAGACCTGGCTCTGATACCACTGAAGGGTTTCGCAGCATAGTAAATCAAAAAAATTCCTACGGATGCGAACAAGAAAGCCAAGATCTAATCTAGGAGATGTAATCAATGAGAGAGGTAGATGAGATCTTCATACCCTTGAAGAAATCGCACAGCGGAAATGTTCAACAGAACGTGGATGATGTAGTCGTACTAGCCATCTCCTCCCCGCGATCCGATCCGATCCAACGCCGCAAGTGGCGGCGCCTCCGAGAGATGCACACGTACGGTGCAGCGACGTCTCCTCCTTCCTTGGTCCAGCAAGTATGGTGGAGAGATAGATTGGATCTGCAGCACGACGGCGTGGTGCTTATGGTGGAGAGTTTCTGCAGCAGGGCTTCGCCTACGTGCAGTCGCGAGAGAGAGAGATTGGAGGGCAGCAGTTGGGCCGGCGGCTAGGGTTTGAGGTGAGCACGCCCCAGCCCTCCCCTCCCCTTTAAATAGGTCAAGGGGGCGGCCAAGGGGGCTGCCTTAACCTCCAAGTCAAGCCGGTGGCCCCAGGGAGAAAACTTGCCCCCTAAGTTTCCTTTGCCTTGGCCCATAAGAAAACCCTAGGGTTTTGCCCTTGGCCTCATAGGACAAGTGGGCATGGACGACCAGGCCCATGTAGGCATCACCCTTTGGTCCATGTGGACCCTTTGGGTGATACGGGGTGGCTTTCGGACCTCACAACATCATGTGCGTCAACAATCAAGTCTGACATCATCGAGGCATGGAAGAGAAGAAAGAAGAAGAAGAACCGGAAAGAAGCTTGGAAGCGCCGCAAGAAGAGGTTGCGGCTGAAGCTGGACCGGCTAAATCCGGTCCCACACCGGCTTAAGCCGGCCCCACCGGCTAAAGCCGGCCCCACCGGCTTAAGCCGGCCTTAACCCCAGCTATAGCCGGCCTGCTCGTGTCAGCTATGTCTTGGCCATGAAGTCAACTTTGTTATCTTTCTCCCTAGTGACCAAACTACCCCTAGCTCGTGGCTCCCTATAGACATGGCTCCCCCTCCCCTAGAGATAGGAGAGATAAGAATTAAGATAAAACATGGCTTCATGCCCTTTCCCTTAGGGAACTTGCTAGTAGATCTCAAATCTAGAGTAAACCATCATCCCTCTTTGTTTGGGGTCTCTTCTATTTGGGGAATTCTACCTTGTAGTGGATCTCTTGCATACCTTTGTGTGTAATTCTATCCATTGATTTGGTCTCTTCCCCAAGTGGAATTCTACTCCTAGCAAATCAATCTCTCACAAGGAATTCTACTCTTGGAGTCTCTTCCTTGTGATTCTATTGAGTTGGTGAATCGGGCCAACGAGGACAACCGGTGTGTATCTTGTGTGTGTGTGTTTGCCTTCGATTTGTTCATCGTGTTCATCATGTTCTTCGTGTTCATCGTGTTCATCGTGTTCATCCTCGTAATCCGACGTAAATCTCGTGAATCCGTGAAGATCGGGCCACACCCAAGGGGTCAACCCACATCATATGGTATCAGCAGCTTTTGGTTGCCACGGATTTACTCTCGTTTGTGATTTCCACCATAAATTTTGAAAATCCAAAAAATAGCCCCAAAATTGCCTCGAATTTTGATCTCAAGATTTGTTGAGTTTTTTGTGGTTTTGATCCAAAGATTTCGTGTCTCAAGTGCTGATCTACCTTCCTTTGCGTTCCCTTAGCCTAATTCTTCCTAATTTTCCGGATTTGAGGATTTTTCTGCCCAATTTCCGCCACCAAAGACGAACTGCTCGTGCGAAATTGTCCGAACCGGCTAAAGCCGGCCTGCGCAACAAATAGCCGGTCTGTCCAGTTTTCTCGAAAAAGACCGAACCGGCTAAAGCCGGCCTGGACACCGGCTAAAGCCGGCCACCGGCTATAGCCGGCCTATACACCGGCTAAAGCCGGTCTAGACTGGCACTCGCAGATTTCCTTCTTCTTTGCAAACCTCTTTTCTTTTGGTGATCTTACCCTTTGAGAGTGGCTTTCCTAGAGTTGCGAAGCATCGTACACTTGACCCCGAATTGTGAGAGTGTGTGTTTATATCTAGCACTACCAAGTTTTGAAGTGGACCAAGAGAAAGAGAAAAGAGATATTCCCAATCAAACAAAAACACAAAGAGAGAAAGAAAGATAACTCACACATAGTGTGTGTGTGTGCCATCCATAGTCCACAAATACAAAGGAGTCCACAAGCTTGTAGCCAAAAGAGAGAGTGAGAAGAGAGGCAAGTGTGCGAATCTTGTTGCTTCTCCTTTTTGCAACCAAGCCACGGTCTCTCGAGTGTTAGTGCGACATTGAGCGTAGTCGTCGTTAGGACCATTTTTGTTGTGCTCTTTTTGTCCGTCGCACTAACCCCATCCATCTCCACGTGTGTGTTCTTTTTGATCGCCCTTTTGACATTTGAAATTTTTGCATCACCTCTACATCCGACAATACACTTCTCTTTTGATCATTTTCGTTTGTCATTTCCACATTTCTTACCCATCCACTATATAGCCTTTTGCGTGTGTTCTAACTTGTGCACCACGGTTGTCCTTTCGGTGTTTCATCCATTCAATAGTTTCTATGGGAAGTGTTCTAATTGTAGTTTTTCTAACCACCTCACTTTCCACCATATACTTTTAGCTTTGTGACCATGTCTAGGGATGGAGAACCTAGAGACCCTTGGCTCGAAAATATCCACGCACGGTATGACGCCATGGACAAAAAGATCGCCGACTCGTACGCAAGGATTGGGGACTCGTACGCAGCCTCGTGCGCAAAGCTTGAAGCAAAAATGGGGGACTTGAGTACGATGATGAAGCAACTCATGTCGGCCGTCGACAACTCGGCGCGACAACGTCACCGCTCAAGGTCACGCTCGTCAAGATCTTCTTCCCGCTCCAATCATGGGGGTTGCTCGGATGATGATGTCGTCCATTCCATGGAGATGAGGGACTCCACTATATGTGAGATGAGTGATTCCACTATATGTGAGATGAGTGAATCCACTATACGTGAGATGAGTGATTCCACTATATGTGAGAGTGAGTGCTTCCACTTTGAGAGCATGAGTGATACACCGAGTGAGACAAGAGTGGTAGTTGATAGGTCAAGTGAGGCCATTTCGATTTCTAACAACTTACCCTCTACCTTGAGTGTGTTTTCTCATGTTGCAATAGATCCCATGGATGAAGCGACGCCAACCTTGGACAAGATGTACATGGTGCATACACATGATGATAACACACCATGCTTAGAAGATGATGAGCATGTCGGCCAATTGGAGCCACCTACTTCAACAACACCTACATCAAAAGAGTGCGACAACAAAGGTAACAACATAGGTGTTGGTGATGCCATGATTCCCATGAAGATGCTAAGCTATGAGTGCTTCACTTTATCGCCTATTGCATGCAATATGTTGAACAATTGCTCTTTCCCATATATTGCTTGCAATAAGGACAATGATACTTTGGTTGTGACAACCTTGTCGAACAATTGCTCTTTCCCTAGGTTTGTCGACAACAAGGATAAAATTTTGAAAATGTTTTGTGCACAATGCTTGCAATATTCTTCCATTAATGCAACCAAAATGTTGAACACTTGCTCTTTCAAATGCTTGGCTTGCACTAATGTTATTATATTTGATAATGAGAAGGCCCCCATAGCTCTCTCAACTAATGAAGATTTTGCATTTGCACATGATACGCATGTTCCCACATATACTTTGCATAATCACCATGAATATTATGATATCTTGCTTGAGGCTAATGGTGTTGTGCAAATAAAGAGATGCATCATGATAGATGATGTATTCATCTACCATGCACACACATTGTTTTGGATACCTTTTGTGTGTGTAGGTACGCGGATAACAACGTCAACCTCGATTGAGCACGAGTTGGCGAAACGAGCTCTTGAGAGCATAATACTTGTGAGTTCAAACTCAAACTCCGCTCGCATACCCTTCACATGCTATGCATCAAACATGTTGAAAAAATTCTCTTCCATATGCTTTCTTTACAAGCATGTTGATGATTTTGGTGACACTTGTGACATTCATGCTACCATGATATTGAACATTGATGCTTTATGTGTTGCAACATACATGTGGAACGATTTCTCTTCCTTTTGTTTTGTGTGCAACCACATTGCTATATTGGTCATGACTTGTCACATGTGTTCTCGCTTTGAGTTCATTGGTGTTGCATCCAAGAAGTTGACAAATTGCTCTTTCTTTTGGTTGGGATGCATAACCACTTGTGATAATGATGTTTTCTTCTACTTTTGGTTGAATATTACTTGTGTTGCAACAAACTCGATGCAAAATTGTTCTTGTCGTGGTTTCGTCAACAGATCTGCCATAGGGGTAGGTGTATGGCGGTTTGTGGAAGGGGGTGAACACGGAGGAGCGATCCAGGACGGTGGTAGCACGAGTTTACCCAGCTTCAGATCCCGCAACGGTGGCGAGACCCTACGTGCTGCTATAATTCACTATAAGGCAACAAGTGCTCGGTTACAATGATGAGGTTGGCTGTTTCGCTATGCGATTGGCCGTAAGATTGGTCTGATGCCTCAAGGGCTGCTCCACGCCGGGCTTATAAAGGCGCCTGGCGTGGGCTACACGTTGGTACCGGAGCAGATACAACTTGGAATCCTAGACTAAGTCCTGCGCGTACGCTACAAGGTCACCCGCCATGGGCCGTCATGCGGATCCGCCATAAGCTCGCCGCTAGTAGCCCGCCATGGGCCTGTCTCCGGATCCGCCATAAGCGCCTGCGTCCAGTACCGCCGTGCCATCATCAGCAACTGGGCCGCCCGGTATGGCGAATCCGCCATACCACCCCTGATAGGCCACCCTGGCTTGCTGATCTAGGATTACGTCGCTGGTATACCTATTTGGTATATCCCCAACAGTAGCCCCCAGGGAACTTCAAGATCACCATCTACATCCGCCATGCTTGTCCTTGATAAGTCATTTCCGCCATAGCTCTTCTTTACTGGGATGGCGGTTATCTTGATGTTCCTTCTTCCATCTATCAATCCGCCGTAAATAACGGATCAAGCGACGTAGTTATCTTAGCGAGATTTTCGGGATCCAGTGGATCATACCGTTGAAATCCGCCGTAAATTTCGGCACACAGTTCCTTCTAGGGCAAGATTCACCAAGTTACTTTCTTACCCTCGGACACGTGTCGCCAGATTAGGGTTTCTGTGATCAGGATGAACGGTGGTGATGGCGGGCACGAATCTCGAGGCCCGGGGCCTATATATACCCCGGCCTCTCACCCCTGGCCGGTCACCCCTTCATTCTCCCCGTCGCTCTCTCTCTCTTCAGCGCCACCACGAGGGCTTCGCGATCTCCGACGAGCCGCCGCGGAAGACCTCGCCGCCGGTAGCATTTTTCGCCGGACCACTTCACCCAAGTCATGGATTCCGGATCACCAGCCCGCCACTATTCCGATGCTGAGGAGGAAGACTCTCCTCTGCAACAATCAGTCCAGGGAGATCATTCTGGGATGGCGGATTTGGACCCAGAAGACAATATGTCTGAAGCTGAGGAGGAGATGGCGGGTGCAAACCCAGATGACCCCGCAGCAGATGGCGAGGTTGAGGAGGAGGAAGCGGAGGACGAAGAGGAACAGATTCCCCAGAACCTTCATGGGTACTAGCAGAAATCCAGCATCAAGGATTCTGACGTCCAAATTATGGAGGGCGAGGGTACTGTCGCTCCTCAAGCTGAGTCGGGATGGCGGACTGACTTCAAGGCCCCGGTGCCTTTTCCTAACCCCTCAGAGATCGTGATGCTCAAATTTCACGTGGAGAGGGGTCTCAGTATGCCTCCATCTCTTTTCTTCACGAATCTTCTGAAGTACTATGGCCTGCAGCTCCACCACATATCACCAAACAGCTTGGTGTCTGTGGCGGGTTACGCAGCTTTATGCGAGGGATACCTTGGGATCCGCCCCAGGGTAGACCTATTCCAACTCTTTTACTCCGTGCGTGCCAATTATGAAGACGACGGATCTCTTCGAACCTGCGGAACTGTTTGCTTCCTTCCACGCAGGTCGAAAGAATATCCTTTCATCGCGCCACTGGACTCCGCCATCGGATGGAGAGGGTCCTGGTTCTACATGGCGGACAAGCCTGCGCCATCTCAAGCCCGCGGCCTTCCTCCATTCAAGAACGTAGCTGCTGAGTCTCGCAACTCCTGGACGGCTGTCAATGATGAATCCGCCACCCCCTATGTCAAGCTTTTGGCTCGGCGGATTGCCAAGCTATCTGTAGATGGCTTGAAGGGGATCGACACCATCAACTGCTGGATATCCCGGCGGATCCAGCCGCTGCAACACCGCGATCGCCTGATGCACGAGTATACTGGTGCAAATGATGGCATGCGTTGTTCAGACCAGGAGCTGGACCCCAAAATTGTCGAGAAGCGCATTCGTTCCTTGATGAAGTCTCCTAGGAAGAAACCCTTGAAGTTTGGCATGGCTATGTTTGAGAATGACACCTATCCTCTGGTAAGTTCCCTTTCCGCCATAATACTGTACAGTATCTTTATATTTTATAGGACATAACGTTTGTCTTATTACCAGCTCAAATCTCTTGGCTCTGCTCACTTTGCCCATCCCCTTCGCCGCTCCAACCTCAAATCTGCCGCCAAGGAAGAAGTAGTTCATTCTAGCGGAAACAAGGAGGAGATGGCGGGGAATGTTGAAGATACAGCGCATACGACCCAAGAGAAGGCGGTTTCCAAGAAACGGGGCGGTAGCGGGAAAACTCGCGGAGGTGGCGGGAAATCTGCTGATTCCCGTCGTTTCGAAGCTCAACGCAGGGCGGAGCTTGAAACGCCATCCGAGAGTACCGCTACCATCAATCTGCCCAAGTCAAGGTAATCTTTGGACACCCTTTTTCATTGTTTTACTGCTTTCCATTTCTAATTCCTTTTCTCTTAGAAGGAAGAAGCCAACTGTCAAGGAGCCGTCCTCCAAGCGAGCCAAGCCCTCCCCTGCCGCTATCCCGCTCACCCCTGACGCACCAGCCCCCTCCTCTATTCGTATTGATATTGATATGGAGGATGCTGGTGGTCAGTTTGACCCAATACCAGAAATCAACCCAACGACTGAAGCTGCGGCTAATGATGTCGTCCAAAGCGAAAAGGTTTCTGGGTCTCAGGGTCAAGTGGCGGATACTCCGTCTGGGGGTAGCTCATACTGGAGACAGAAGCAACTTGAGGTTGTCAACCTAATTTCTAGCCAGGAAGATGCCAGCAACCAGCTGTCCAGCGGTATTGCCGCTTTTGTTGAAAAAACATCAACCATGAAGAAGGTATGTACTCCCAGTAGCCCCCGAGCGCCATGGCGGATTCGCAAATTTAATCCGCTATGGGGCTCCAAGGTTGACTTCTGTAAGTTTTTGAATAACTTAGCCCCCAAGCGCTGGTAGTTCACACAGTGCTCTATAGAGAACTTTAAATTTTCATATTGAGTAGCCCCTGAGCGTTATGGCGGATAATCATCCGGCATAAAGCTCTTAGAAGACAAAAAATCAGCATAAGTAGTCCCCGAGCATCATGGCGGATTCCATTCATCGTGATGCTCTAAGAGTAACTAAAAAATTAACATGAGTAGCCTCCGAGCGTCATGGCGGATTCTTTCCATCATGATGCTCTAAGAGTGACTAAAAAATTAACATGAGTAGCCCCCGAGCGTCATGGCGGATTCTTTCCATCATGATGCTCTAAGAGTGACTAAAAAATTAACATGAGTAGCCCCCGAGCGTCATGGCGGATTCTTTCCATCATGATGCTCTAAGAGTGACTTAACACTTCAAATTTTGCCAGAACTACAAGAAGGTGGTGGAGGACCTGGTCCAGGTCGTCAGCTCGCAGGAGAAGGAGCTGGCGGAGAAAGGCGCTCTTGTGGCGGATTTGCAGCAGCAGCTTGAGAATAGCGGTAATCCACCTTAAGTTTCCTTTATGCTTATTCGATCAAACGCTGAACTGACAGAATTCCGCCATGCAGACGCTGCCAAACTCAAGTCCACACTTGAGGGGATGAAGAAAGGCCACGCCATTGCGATGGATGGGCTGAATCAACAGCTCCGGAAATCACTGGCTGAAAACGCCACCCTCGAGAGGCAGCTTAAGGACCTGGAGAACCAGGGCAAGAAGAAGGATAAGGAGATAGCGGATCTCCGCAAAGCCGCCGCTGACTTTGAGAAGCGGCGTGAAGGCTTTAACGAGCTCCTCCATCACTTCCAAAACAACTTGCTAGGTACCGTTTCTTCTTATAGCGTAAAATTTCCAATTTCTGCTATGCAGTCCGTGACGCATCTTCTTTTTTCCGTCATGCAGCTTCATTGGGGCAAAGCGAGGTGGACACCGCTAAGGGCTTACGCATGGCCACCGACGCAGCGAGGAAGGAGCTTGATGACCTTCTCAGCGCTGGTCGCCAAGCGTGCGGGAGCCTGCAGATAGCGGGTTCTTCCAACCTTTCCGCCATCGCGCTCACGCAGAAGCTGCTGCTGGTGCCAGGGCTGGTGGCGGATTGGAAGCTGTCCTCTGCTCGGGGTGGTGCCAGAACAGCGCTGACATTGGCGAAGGCCCACTACCCCGACATGGACCTGGACCAGCTCACCTCCGGCATCCCTGAGAGTGGCGAGGATGGCGCGCCGGTGGACGAGGCCGCCATCCGGCAGAGCGTGCTTGGATACGATCAACTGTGTGCCCTTGGCACTCAGTTGAACGTATACTATGAAGCATACGAGCTGCCAGGGTCGCCAAGCCAAGCTTCGGCATCAGCCTCCGCAGCTACAGCAGGTGGTGATGGCGGTGATGAGGTGTCTTCCAAGATTCCGCCATCCTTTTGAGATGTGCCCTGCAAGATGGCAGGAAAAAAAATACTTTGCATCAATTCGGCCCCTGAGTGGGTCTGTAATTTAAACATAAACTGCGTGTGATGCTTGTGCACTGTGACTGATCTGCTTGTGGCGGATCAGTGGAATGCTGTTAAACATTTGCAGTTTGTTTTTTATGAAGTGGTTTAATTGCGCGAAGAAACTGCCAGGCCTAGTTTTATGCAACTTGCAGTTTTTACCATGCCCAAAAAACAACACTTAAAATTTTTCACGCGTAGGATTATGCGATCCGCCATCCGGCTCTCTGTGCTTGACTTTTCGTGAGATGGCGAAATCTTCGCACGAACAATCCGCTAGGGCGACGATACTTAATAGCAACCGTCCAGAACCCTGAGCAGATGGCGGCTCGGATCGTCAAAAAGTCACTACTCTGGAATCCACACAGAGAACATCGAATGAAGATCAAAACATAAAAAAACTACACGGACCGCTTATGGCGGATTTAAAAGATACGCAAGTGCAGAGCACAATTGCGCAAAAGGTTCTATACGATCTAAATGAACAATAAAGGAGGTAAAAGACTCAGAAAAAATCAAGAGTGAACCAAATGCTTTATTTCATTGATCATATAGAGGTGCCTATTACATAACTAGAAAAGTGCTAAGTGTAGAAAGGACGTAGCTGTGCGATGTTCCATGGACGATCTGTCTCGTCGTAGATATCGTCAGGGTCTCTTCGTTTGCGCTTCTTACTTGGTCGCTTATCTAGCTCGCGAATATCAACGAGGTAGTAGGATCCATTCAGTAGAGCTTTGCTAATGACGAAGGGTCCTTCCCAAGGCGGGGATAGCTTATGGGACTTCTGCTGTTTGAGGCGTAGCACCAGGTCGCCCTCTTTGAACGAGCGTTGGCGAACTCGCCTGCTGTGATAGCGGCGGAGATTCTGCTGGTAGATGGCGGATCTCTGGGCTGCTAAGTCGCGCTCTTCTTCCAGCAGGTCCACAGATAGTTGTCTGGACGCTTCTGCATCTTCTTCCTTGTAGGCCTCGACTCTTGGAGAATCATACTGAACATCACTTGGCAAGATTGCCTCTGCTCCGTAGACTAAGAAGAAAGGGGTAAGGCCGGTTGATCTGTTTGGCGTGGTCCGTAGACTCCACAGTACAGATGGCAACTCCTCTGCCCAGGCTCCGGCTGCTCTATGTAGCGGTGCCTCTAGGCGTGGCTTCATCCCTGACATGATTAGTCCGTTGGTCCGCTCAACTTGGCCATTAGACTGTGGATGTGCCACAGATGCTAGGTCAAGGCGGATTCCGTTGTGATGGCAGTATTCTTCAACCTCTCCCTGAGACAAGTTTGTGCCATTATCGGTGATGATGCTGTGTGGGATGCCGAATCTGACCACAATGTCCTTGACAAATTTTAGGGCGGTTTTGCCATCAAGTTTTCTGATGGGCTTAGCTTCCACCCACTTCGTGAATTTGTCTACCGCTACCAAAAGGTGCGTAAATCCTGAAGGTGCTGTTTTTAGCGGACCCACCATGTCCAGCCCCCAGACTGCAAAAGGCCAAGTTATAGGGATCGTATGCAATGCTGTGGCGGGCATATGGGTTTGCTTGGAGTACATCTGGCAACCATGGCAGAGCTTCACAATGCGGTCTGCATCTGCCTTGGCTGTTGGCCAGTAGAACCCATGGCGGAATGCTTTTGCTACTAAGGATCTGGCGGCGGCGTGATGCCCACATTCGCCTTCATGGATCTCTCTTAGTATTTCGATTCCATCCACTTGGGATATGCACTTCATGAAAACTCCCGAGGTGCTTCGTTTGTAGAGTTGGCCATCTATGATGGTGTACGCTGTGACTCTATGCTCGATTTGTCTTTTCTCGACTTCGTCTTCGGGAAGCTTCTTGCTCGTTAGATATTCCAGGAAGGGCTCTGCCCATGGCGGATTGCTATGCAAAACCGCCATAACAGGGGAGCTCGCTATCTCCGGATTTTCTGGATCCACCATCTTAACTGATGGTACGCGCAGATGCTCGAGGAATACTCCTGGCGGAACTGCCTTGCGGCTGGATCCCAGTTTTGACAAGGTATCGGCCGCCATGTTATCTTCTCGCCGTACGTGCTTTATGTCGTAGCCAAGGAAACTTTTGGCCATCTCGTCCACTTCGTCCCTGTATGCCGCCATTATTTCGTTCCGAGCTTTGTATGTGCCAGCCACCTGCTGAGCCACAAGGTCAGAGTCTCCACATCACATGATGTGTTGTACACCGATCTCCTTTGCGACACGTAGCCCGTGTAGTAGCGCTTCATACTCCGCGATGTTATTGGTGGTGGGGAAGTGAATCTGGAGAACGTAGCTGAGCTCATCTCCCTTAGGAGATTTGAGCGTCACTCCAGCCCCCGAGCCGTGTAGCAACTTTGAGCCATCAAAGTGCATCACCCAATGCTCTGGTTCTGGGACGGGCGTAGTCTCTTGTGCTTCTTTCCAATCCGCCATAAACTCCGCCAACGCCTGAGACTTGATGGCGGTGCGAGGCTTGTAGTCGATGTCGAAAGAGGCCAATTCAATGCCCCACTTCGCAACTCGTCCTGTTGCGTCGCTGTTGTTGATGATGTCCTTCAGTGGGGCTTTGCTCACCACTGTGATCTTATGGTCATAGAAGTAATGCCTTAACTTACAAGAAGCTAGGAAAACTCCGTATGCCAATTTTTGGTAGTGAGGGTAGCGCTGCTTGGATTCCGTCAGGACCTCGCTGACATAGTAGACTGGTCGCTGTACGCCATACTCCTGCGCTTCTTCCTTACGCTCTACTACCATGACGATGCTGACCACCCTATTGGTTGCCGCCATGTATAGTAACATGGGCTCCTGGTCTTCGGGTGCCGCTAGGACTGGTGTAGTGGATAACACTCTCTTCAGATCCTTAAGTGCAGCGTCTGCCTCGTCGGTCCAGACGAATTCGTCTGATTTCTTCATCAGCTTGTAGAATGGCAAAGCCTTCTCGCCAAGATGACTGATGAATCTGCTCACTGCTGCCACGCAGCCTGTGAGTCTCTGCACGTCTTTTAGGTTGATGGGTCGGGAGATGTCGAGGATTGCCTTGATCTTCTCCGGGTTAACCTCAATTCCGCGGTGGGAGACGATGAATCCTAGGAGTTGTCCAGCTGGGACCCCGAAGACGCACTTCGTTGGGTTAAGCATCATGTTGTACTTCCTGAGATTGTCAAAGGTCTCTCGCAAATCCGCTATAAGGCCATCTTGCTTCTTGGACATGACTGCGATGTCATCCACGTATGCGTGGATATTTCGTCCGATTTGATCCGCCAGGCACTTTTGCATAGTGCGCTGATACGTTGCTCCTGCGTTTTTCAGACCGAATGGCATTGTGACATAGCAATATGTGCCATAAGGTGTTACGAACGACGTAGCGAGCTGATCGGACTTTTTCATCTTGATCTGGTGGTATTCGGAGTAGGCATCTAAGAAACACAGTAGCTCCGATCCCGCCGTCGAGTCAATGACTTGGTCAATGCGAGGCAAGGGAAAAGGGTCTTTTGGACATGCTTTGTTCAGGCCAGTGTAATCTACACACATGCGCAGAACTTTTGTGTTTTTCTTAGGAACTAGTACCGGATTTGCCACCCACTTGGTATGTATCACTTCCTTGATGAAGCCTGCTTTCAACAGCTTGGAAATTTCCTTTGCTATGACGCGACGCTTTTCATCTCCGAAGCGTCTCATGGCTTGTCTTACTGGCTTTGAGCCAGGAATTATCTGCAGAGCGTGCTCGGCGAGTTCCCTGGGTACACCCGTCATGTCAGATGGCTGCCATGCGAAGATGTCCCGGTTCTCACGGAGGAACTCGACGAGCGCGCTTTCCTATGCGGGGGACAAATTTGTCCCAATGGCGGTGGTCTTGGCGGCATCGCCAGCGACAAGTTCCACCTGTTTTGTATCGACTGTAGGCTTGAAGGTGGGCGGGGAGGCGGAAACCTCCTGCTTGGATGCCGGCATCTCCGCGGGGTCTGCAGCGGCGTGGATTTCTTTGAATTCCTCACCGAAGAACACTGCTTCCGCGAAGGCGGCTTCTCCTTCCTCGCACTCCTTTGCCTTTCTGAAACTGCCATAAACGGTGATTATGCCATCCGGTCCTGGCATCTTCAGTTGATTGTAGATGTAGCATGGCCTTGCGTGAAAGCTGTGGAAGGCCGGGCGCCCGAAGATCACGTGGTAAGTGCTTTTGAACGGGACCACCTCGAAGGTTATGGGCTCTTCCCTGTAGTTATCCTCACTACCGAAGGCAACCTTGAGCGTGATGGACCCGAGGGACTTGGCCTGGCGACCAGGAACCACCCCATAAAAGGTGACCGCGCTATGGCGGAGTTGGGTCTTGGTGAGGCCGAGCTTTGTGAGCGTTTCCACGTACATGATGTTCAGGCTGCTTCCGCCATCCATTAAGCATTTGGAGAACTCGTAGCCATGGATTACAGGGCATACCACCATGGCGTAATAGCCATCTGGGATGTGCTCTGGATGATCATCGCGGCTCCAGTGCACCGGTACTTCGGACCATCTGACGTACTGGCGGATTTTTGGCACGGTGGCATTAAGTGAGCGCATAGCAGCTCTCTGTGCCTCAGCCGTGGGGGGTCCAAGGAATGTGTGAAAGGCACCTTTTTTGTCCTTGATTGGGTTACCCTTGCCAGTACCACCCTCTGCCTTTTCGGCGGGTTTGGGCGCAGGGTCTTCATCCATATCGCTGCCATCCCTAGACTCCTTGTCTTTATCCGCTTTTCCTTTGCCACGAGGCCGTTGTCGCCGGCTGCGCTTGAAGCCAGCTTCTTGATCCGCCTTGAGGTCGTTGACAAACTTGCAGTTCCGGTTGGTGTGGTTGCACTTCCCTGAGGCGTCACGATGGGCAAAACATGGCATGTCGCGGTATTCGTCGTAAGACACGGGGGCGGATGGCGCCGAAGCGGGAGTTGCAGAACTCCGCGGCTGGCCACCGCCACCTCCGCGTCCCCTGCCGCGCTGGCTGCTTTGACCCTTGTCAGCGAAGGTTGTGGCCACCATGTCCGGGGCCTGCGGCTCTTCTGGCGGATTCTTCCGTTTGTTACTGCTATTCCGCTTTCCAGTGTTCTGGATGGCGGAAGCCTTCAGAGATTCGCGGGCGTCGTCGTCGGCGGCCGCGTAATTGCTTGCGATGGTGATCATGGAATTTAGGGTCAATTTCCCTTCGTTCCTTTCCCGCAACAGGCGATGGCGGAGCAGTTGGCCTCTCTCCAAACTGTCAATGAACGCGAGGATGGCGGATTCGTCAGTAACCCCTTCACAGGAGTTCTTCATATCCAGCCATCGCGCGAGGAAAGTTCGGGAGGTCTCGTCGTCGGCTCGTCGGCACCGTTGGAGGTCACCAATGTTGTGGGGTCTCTTGTAAGTCCCCTCGAAATTTTCTGTGAACGCAGTTTGCATATCGAACCAGGTTTGGATGGAGTTTTCTGCCAGGTCATTGATCCACTGCCTCGCAGTGCCGGATAGCATCAGGGGCAAATAGCGGACAGCGACATTGGGAGATCCCCCGGTGAATTGTACTGCGTTGAAGTAGTCTTGTAGCCAGGTCAAAGGCCTATCGACTCCATTGTACTGGCGGATATTTTTCTCGATTTTGAACCCATACGGGATGGGCTCGTCACGAATCCGTGGTCCAAAGCACTTAGGGCCGAGGAAGAAGGCTGTTTGAGACTTGGCAATCTCATTTAGATGGGTACGGGCGTCGTAGGGCTTCTGGTCTGGCGGATCCTTGCGGGAGTTGCGCGATCTTGCTGGCCCGCCGCCATGAGGGCTCCCTGGTGGGGATGGCGAAGGGTCGCGTCTGCGCTTACTCTCGCCGTCCTGCGACTGTTCTCTGCAGCTACGACTTCCGTCCGTTCTTCGTGAGGATGGATTATTGTCATGGCGGCGGGAGCTTTGCCCTTTGTCATCGTGGCGGCGCGTGGAGCGATGCTTATCCTTGTCACCGTCACGATGCGTGCCGTCGTCATGGCGAGATCGGTCCCTTCTCTTGGATCCGCCATCCCTGCTGTTTTCCCGTCGTGGCGGATCGTCTCTGCGTCCAGCGTCACGGCTTCGTCCTCGTTTGCCATCATTGTCGATTATGACGATTCCTCCCTTAGGGACTTCGAACGTCTTATGCTTTGGCGGTGGCATGTTGGTCTTATGGCGAGGAGCAGCAGTGGTTTGTTGGTATCCGTAAGCCGGGTAATTCTTGCGGGGTGGCGATGGATTTCTCTGTGGGCCTTTGCCATGTGGTTTGTCGTCATCGGAGGATATTGGGATGGCGTGTCTCCGATTGCGAGCTTCTCTTCTTCGGATCTCCGAGGATCCGGTATGAGACTCGTTGTCAGGACGACCACCATTATTACCAGCTCCCTGAGCTTTAGACGCAGTACTGGACCTGCATAGCGCAGGATCAGATTCAAGGCGTCGTGATGACGCAGCCTTCTCCTGCTGCACTAATGCCTTGGTCATCAGTTTAACCGCTGTCTCTAGGGCTGCTGGGCTTTTATTATGCTCCAATAGCTCCTTTGCAGCCACGATGTTCTCGATGGGCGTAGCCCTAACTTCATCGTGGTTTTTGTCCACGTATGGCGGATTCTTGATGTACATCCTGGCCGGAGTTTCCGCTGTTGGTACGGTGAACTCAAGGTTTCGTGCCAGCTGCGGGTCGCCTCCCTCGTTGATCTGGTTCTGGACGAGAGTAACATACTTCTCCTCCATGTTCCTTGCGCGCTTCAGCGTGTCCTGAGCTTTAGCAATGTCGTCATCAATCTGCTTGCCCATCTTCTCGACTCGCTTTGCTTCCTTGAGGAGTGCTCGCCTTTTCTTCTCGAGATCGTTCACATCTCTGACATAGTCAGGGGTGATTGGATCTGCTAGAGTTCCATAGACGACCTTGTCCAGCGGGGTCGTGAAGTCTTCTTGGTGCTGGTCCTCGGGGATGGCAGGTAGCGGCCTGGGTCCGCCATGAATCTCGGGAAGTTGCTCCGCGGCGGGATCAGCGGCTGGTGGCGGGTTACCCTGCTCATTGCCGGCATCTCCGTCGTGGACTGCCTGAGATGGCGGATCACCGGTTGTCTGCCCAGCATCATCTCCTTTGTTGGTGATAAACACCTGCTTGGCCGCTGCTTGTTGCTCTTCAAGTGCCTGCTGCGCCAATTCCGCCTCGAGTTTCCTCATGGCGGCATCGTAATGGTCAGAATCATAGCCTTTGCTATCCCAGTCATCCGATTCACCACTTTCGTTAAGTGCCTCTAGGATGGATTCACCTGGGCTATCTTCTCCGTTGGAGGTAGATCCCGAAGTGATACCTGCGAATGCCACAAGGCAGTACCGCGGTGTCTCTAACGCCAGATTGCTCATGGCGGATTCACTGCGGTCTTCCACCACTTCCTCTACCTCTGGGGCGGGCTGGGTGGGGTTATTTTTCAGATCCGATCTGGGCATCTTGGAAACTTCCAGATCAGATGAGTCCTCCGTATCCAGCTCGAAAGCGGTCCGTTTGGGGATTTCAGCCATACCAATCCGCCGGAAATTGGTTTCCGTAGCGGGGGTAGGGTTTGTCTCTCCAATGAAGATATGGATATCTCCAATCGGGATGACGGTGAATCGAGCAGGGTCTTCTCTAGCCGGCACCCAGAGGTTATCCGCTGGGACGATGGGGAAGCCGGAATCGTAGAGGACGCGCCCGATGGCGACGGTGTCGCCGATGCCTGCGAAGGCGGATCCCGCCTGGATCCGCGCTCCAGACGCGCTCCGCCCCACGGTGGGCGCCAACTGTCGTGGTTTCGTCAACAGATCTGCCATAGGGGTAGGTGTATGGCGGTTTGTGGAAGGGGGTGAACACGGAGGAGCGATCCAGGACGGTGGTAGCACGAGTTTACCCAGCTTCAGATCCCGCAACGGTGGCGAGACCCTACGTGCTGCTATAATTCACTATAAGGCAACAAGTGCTCGGTTACAATGATGAGGTTGGCTGTTTCGCTATGCGATTGGCCGTAAGATTGGTCTGATGCCTCAAGGGCTGCTCCACGCCGGGCTTATAAAGGCGCCTGGCGTGGGTACCGGAGCGGATACAACTTGGAATCCTAGACTAAGTCCTGCGCGTACGCTACAAGGTCACCCGCCATGGGCCGTCATGCGGATCCGCCATAAGCTCGCCGCTAGTAGCCCGCCATGGGCCTGTCTCCGGATCCGCCATAAGCGCCTGCGTCCAGTACCGCCGTGCCATCATCAGCAACTGGGCCGCCCAGTATGGCGAATCCGCCATACCACCCCTGATAGGCCACCCTGGCTTGCTGATCTAGGACTACGTCACTGGTATACCTATTTGGTATATCCCCAACAGTTCTTTCCTATGGTTTGTTTGCACACATGTTGATGATGATTTTGATATCTTGCCGTATGTGTTTTTGCCAAACTCTCCTCATGTTGCTTCAAGAATGTTGACTACTTGCTCTTTCCAAAGCCTTGAGTGCAATAATATGCATATCTTTCAACATGAGATGGACACCACGGTCTTCTCAAATTTTGATGAAGTTTTTGTGTTCCCACATTTGGAAGATGTTCAAACAATTTGCTTACACATAGACCTTGCATATGCATTCCCTTTATTATACTTGTGTTGTGCTAATTGTGTTGTGAACAAGAATGGACATGTCCTTGATGATATGCTCCCCTATCACGCACACACATACTTTGCTTGGTCTTTGTTGTGCGTAGGTACACATGGATATTATTGGTGGATGCGCTCCCGCGAGTGGTTTCAATCAATCATTTCTACAACGAGAGCACATCAACAACTTTGTAAGGTGACCTCCTTCTACTCACGAACTCATGCCATAAACTACAAGAATTGGCTACTCTTTGAGTGTTGTTTTGCTTTGCTTGTGACCTTTGTAGGACTCATGGAAGGTGAAGGAACATGGAAGAGTTGCCAAACCGATCTTCGCAAGAACGACCACATGGTGCACTCCAAGTACAATCGCCTACATCTACCTCCCCTACATGATGATGTTGAGTCAACGTCGAGGACGACGTTCTTTGAAGCGGGGGGAGATGATACGGGGTGGCTTTCGAACCTCACAACATCATGTGCGTCAACAATCAAGTCTGACATCATCGAGGCATGGAAGAGAAGAAAGAAGAAGAACAACCGAAAAGAAGCTTGGAAGCGCCGCAAGAAGAGGTTGCGGCTGAAGCTAGACCAGCTAAATCCGGTCCCACACCGGCTTAAGCCGGCCCCACCGGCTAAAGCCGGCCTTAACCCCGGCTATAGCCGGCCTGCTCGTGTCAGCTATGTCTTGGCCATGAAGTCAACTTTGTTATCTTTCTCCCTAGTGACCAAACTACCCCTAGCTCGTGGCTCCCTATAGATATGGCTCCCCCTCCCCTAGAGATAGGAGAGATAAGAATTAAGATAAAACATGGCTTCATGCCCTTTCCCTTAGGGAACTTGCTACTAGATCTCAAATCTAGAGTAAACCATCATCCCTCTTTGTTTGGGGTCTCTTCTATTTGGGGAATTCTACCTTGTAGTGGATCTCTTGCATACCTTTGTGTGTAATTCTATCCATTGATTTGGTCTCTTCCCCAAGTGGAATTCTACTCCTAGCAAATCAATCTCTCACAAGGAATTCTACTCTTGGAGTCTCTTCCTTGTGATTCTATTGAGTTGGTGAATCGGGCCAACGAGGACAACCGGTGTGTATCTTGTGTGTGTGTGTTTGCCTTCGATTTGTTCATCGTGTTCTTCGTGTTCATCCTCGTAATCCGCCGTAAATCTCGTGAATCCGTGAAGATCGGGCCACACCCAAGGGGTCACCCCACATCATTGGGGCATGTGGGCCCCACCATGGAGCCCTTCGGAACTTTCTAGAACATTCCGGTACTCTACCGAAAAAGTCCAGAACTCTTCCGAAACCCAAAAACTGCTTTCCATTATATGAATCTTATTCTCCGGACCATTCCGGAACCTCTCGTGATGTCCGGGATCTCATCCGAGACTCTGAACGAAAAACTCAATAACCAATTATCCATTCTATCCTAGCGTCGATGCACGTTAAGTGTGTGACCCTACGGGTTCGAGAATATACAGACATGATCTTCTATCAATAATCAATAGCGGGATCTGGAAACCCATATTGACTCCCACATATTCATCGATGATCATATCGGATGAACCACGATGCCATGATTCAATTAATCCCGTATATGTATTCCCTTCGTCTCGCGATATTTTACTTGCCCGAGATTCGATTGTCGGTATCGACATACCTAGTTCAATCTCATTCACAGCAAGTACTTTACTCGTTCCGTAATCCGATATCACTTTGTGATTAACTCCTTAACCACGTGCTTGCAAGCGGTGTTGATATCGATTACCGAGTGGGCCCGAAGTATATCTCTCCGACTCGGGAGGGACAAATTCCATCTCGATACATACAACCCAACAAGTACTTTCCGATCACCTGAGAGACACCTTTATGATCACCCTATCATAGGATGACGTTTGATGACCTCAAAGCTTTCTTCCGATACCAGGGAGTTGTATTATCTCATGGTCTAAGGAATACAATACTTGACATAGGAAAAGCTTCGCAAAGATGAACACAATGACACGATCTAATTGCTATGCTTTATTTGGGTCTGTCCATCACATCATTCTCCTAATGACATGACCTCATTATTAATCGACAACTCATGTCTATGGTTAGGAAACCTTAACCATCATTAATCAATGAGCTAGTCTAGTAGAGGCGTACTAGGGACACGGTGTTGTTCATAAACCACACAAGTATTAATGTTTCCGCTTAATACAATTATAGCATGGAGTATAAACATTATCATGAACAAGAAATATGATAATAACAATATTATTATTGCCTCTAGGGCATATTTCCTTCAGCTACTATGCACTAAATAGTGCCCTTTAAGGCATACAGACCTTTACATCAAGCTTGGACTCTCTCTACAACTTAATTAGAGGCTCCCAAGGATCACCATAGAGTTTTAAACCACTAAGATTGAGCTCCACCAAGTAACTAATCCATCTAGGTTTAAAGAACCCAAGAGGAACAAGTTACAGGCTCCAAGAACCCCAAGAGTAATAAGCTTCTCAACTTTGACTTCCACAAATCTACGTGGAGAACTTTAACAAATGCATCAAATGCAACTGGAAGAAAACATCAAGTGCTCGAGTCCTTCTCTGCCAAATCCCAGCAAGGAACTAATGGTATGGAGAGATATGAGAGGAAAACCAATTGAGCAAATCAACAATTAAATCCAAGATCTAGATCCAATAGCTTTCCTCACAAAGGTGGGGGATTGACTGGTGGAATTGTAAATATAGATCTCGTCTCTCTTTTCCGTCAAGTATATGAGAGAATTATGGATGGGCTGAGATTTATCAAGCTCAAGGTCAACAACGAATGAGAAAACTTGCCCAAACGAGTTTGGAACCATTGAGGGAAAAGCCCCCTTAATAGGTTTTTCCCAAAACTCAATCGTTATGTGTAGAAATTGCAACGTCCTACCCCGATAATATCGGGTGCACCTATGTCACCTAGGCACGCATGGTGCAACACACATGACCCCCCTTTCCACTCCAGAGTTAGGGACGGGAATTTCGGCCTCCCAATAAACTAGCAGAAATACCAACACAGAAACAACCATAACCTAAGCACCCCTACTTTGATTTCGATGAACTTGGGCTCATTATGAAGATAACAACAAGGTCTACAATATAATGCAGAGAAACCTCATAGTAAGGATAAAACCATAAAATGAAAGGTTTGACCTCTATATAAAAGGGGAAACGGTAATTCGAAAGGTTTGACCTCTATATGAAAGGTGAATCGGTAATTCATCCAATATAAAAAATGCAACTAAATTTTCATACAAAATCCCTTTGATGAACTTGAGCTTGTCTTAAAGATAACCACATGCTCTAAAACCTCACATGGATAAAATCCAAATACAACCAAGAAAGATGATGACAATAATGCGAAAGTTTGAGCTCTATCCGAACAATATGATTAATTTACTTAAATGAGACCTTCACCTTTGATAGTACAACTATCTACCCTATAATCCGGTCTCTGAAAACCTATCAATTGATATGTCATACGTTTGCGTTGCACATAATCTACTTGAGCTAGATGATAACGATCTTTGATCTTGTCAAGTTAGACCAGCATTCCTGATTGTGCTTGCTTGATGAAGTCTTGAGAATTGTCCCCCATACTCCACTATGGGAAAGCCTCACTTAGGAATATCTTCAAGGTTGCAAAAAAAACATTTAAGCTAATAGATCATGGGCTGAAAGAACCACAATTGATTGGTCTTTTTCTTGCTAAAAAAAGGAAAGATAAATAAATTGGGCCGTATGCCGAGTGCCGACTCGGCCTGCAAAGCTCGCCGCCTCGGTGCTCACTTCCGCTCCAACAGTCCAACCCTCGCGCCGCCGAAGCGCAAGAGGGTTCCTACGTACAACTTCCCTCTTCCCTTCCTCTCTGGTGTAACCTGCCTTCGCTTGGAGATGGGCGGCGGCGGCGGCGGGAAGAAGGACCGCGGCGAGGGGCTGGGACGCGCGCTGGTCCGGCAGCGCAACAAGCAGGCCGCGGCGGCCAAGGAGAGGGGCCAGCAGCTCGTCATCTCCCGCCGCGCGCAGCAGGGGCTGCCGCTCGAGTCGGTCATCGAGGTGAGCGACATCGACGCCGTCCTGCAGCGAGCGGCCGAGGAGGAGCTCCTCCACGGGGACGACGCGGAAGGCGCTGCCGCCCTGACCGCCGCGCTCGGCTCCGGCCTCGTCGATCTGTAAGCGCCCGTCCTTCCTCCCGGCCCCAGGCACTTTGTTATGTTCCCCGCAGGTGTTCGACGAATTGCCTCTGAGACGGCCGCGGCCGGTGTTTTTCGCGTTTGCAGGGACGGGACGGGGGCGACGGCGGAGGAGAGGCGGCTTCTGCGGGAGGAGCAGGAGGCCCTGCACGCCGACAGCCTCAGGGTGCCTCGCCGGTGAGTGCCCAACACCGTTGTTTCTTTTCTTTGGGTTCTGTGGTGTTGGATGAGTGATGTATAATGGCTGAACGGAATTGTAATGCTTTCAGCCCCCCGTGGACTGCCCAGATGACGACTGAGGAGCTCAACACCAACGAGAAGCGGGCCTTCCTCGAGTGGCGGAGGAACCTCGCCAGGTTGGTCTAGCTATTCTTCGTTGTTTCTAGGAGTAGTATTGTTCAAAAAATACATTGTTCGCATGTACCAGGATTGTTTCAGTATATTTCAAAAAGCATCGGGTTTTGTGGTCTTAGTTGGACGAAATCTCTAATTTTATGGTCATATCATTTCATAAAACCCACCTAGCCAATTTCCCATCTTGTCATGCCGCCAATTTCAACGACACTACCCGTCTACCGGTACTTCAGATGGGTTGTAGGTTAGGATGTTGTTTCTGAAACCATATAACTATATCAATGTGAACTCCAAGTCATGTGGCACAAGCCATAAACCTTATATTTTTCCTGCAATCAAAGCCATTTTAAGGTGGAATTTATTCTTGTCAGAAAACAATACTTGGACTTGGTTCTGAACATTTGTGATAAGTATCTAAGCTGGTTCATTCTTTTTGGGCATTGGAAATGTGAAGTGCTACATGGGAAGTACTAAACTGAATTGTGTAAATGGAACAATATATGTGCAAATCTAAGCACACATGCACACATTTAATTTGTCTCTTTGGCCTAGATGGAAACAGTGTACATATTCCTGAGCGGTCTTTTTGAGCATCTAGCATGTATTCGATCTAAGTAAAATGATGTTTGTTTAAGTTGACTATAAAAAAAACGTTCTGCAGATTGCAAGAGAATGAAGAACTTGTCCTTACACCTTTTGAGAAGAATATCGATATCTGGAGACAGCTGTGGAGAGTACTTGAACGAAGTGATTTGGTTAGTACATCTATCTGAGAAATCTTATGGTACAGTTGAGGTTTTTATATGAATATTTACTGTGAACTCATCTGTCATTTTCCTGGAAAAAGCTCATTTCTCATTTATCTCACTTTTCAATCAGTTGCACACCACAGTAGGTCTAGTATAATGTTTGATCTTGTTCAACATGCGCTTTTTCTGGGCATGAATACATGCACGTGCACACCCATTCATCATCAGCAAACTTGTACCTAACTTTAATGTGCCGCCATTTGAATCAGTGAGCTGCATACATTATCTGTTATTAAGTTAAACTATGGTAAATCATTGTGTCTAGCATTGGAAGCTTTTTTGTAACTGTGACTACCCCTATTGTTTTTTGTTAGAATGAGCTAACATTTCAGGAAATTATGTGAAAGTACTTACTGGTTTTCTTCTTTATTGAAGCTCGTGATGGTTGTCGATTCTCGAAATCCCTTGTTCTACCGTTGCCCTGATCTTGAGGTACTTGGTTCAGAAGAACCCAATACTTCTTTTTTCAATACTTTAATTTGGTTTAATTCACATGGTTTTCTGTATGCTCTATCAACAAATTCCCATTGTGGTTATATGACATGTGCCTTGAGTAACTGTTAACAACTGCTGACTGTTGCATTAAAATCAAGGTTGCTGTGAAATTTTGTGCTGCTTGAAACTTTTTCTCGAGAGCATATGCATCAAATACATGTCTTTATATTTGAAGGACGCCTAGAATGTCTAAAAACATATAATGCAGAACGAGAACAAAATGACAAGGCAAAGCAAAACATCATAACAAACCAACAGAAATTAGAAGGCAAAACAAAAACCAAACACTGAAAACTAAGCTAGGCTACACTACAGTGTGACTGTCTCGACTCTCGAGCTTGTGCTGCTTGAGACTTAGGGTGTGTTTGGTAGCCCGGAGCTACTCAGAAACTCTCCTCTCACCCGAGATTTTGAGGAGAGATGATGTTTGTTAGACCGGCTCTTCCCACCTCCGCATTGTTGAGGGGATACGAAAAACGTCCCAGAGCTGGGACGAGGAGCGAAGCCCAAATCGAGCTTCGCTGCTCATCCGGGATGAGCTAATCCCGCAGGACACTGTCGCAGCGGCCCGCGCCCCCCAGACCCCCACCCGGCACAGTCATTTCCTTCCCCCACCGCGGCCTGCGTCTTCTCCCCATCCCCTCCTCCTCTAGCCATGGCCGCCACCAGCGTCGCCTCACGCCGCCAGCCACGCTCTCCCGCCTCCAGCATCGCGCCGCCGCTCCGGCCTCGCATCGCCGCTCCGGCCTTGCACCGCCGGTCCGGCCTCGCGCGGCCGCCACGGTCACGCGCCGCCGCCACGGGCTTGCGCCGCCGCCACGCCCTCCCGCCTCCAGCCACAGGCCACGCGCGCCGTCCACGACCCGCTGCCTCCAGCGCCATCCCCCCTGCCTCCAGCCACGGCCGCCATGGCCGACACAGGAGCAAGCTCCGCCGGATCCGGTGGTCAAGGACGGGATTGCGTTTTAGTTTTCAGTTTTAGGGACCCGATTGATTTCATATCTTGTATCCAGGGACCCGGTTGCTTTTTTACTTTTGTAGAGCCCGTCTCTAGTCATCCGTCACCACCAAACAGCTTCTCTACTCAGCAACTCTCAACACATCCAGGCTGCCAAACAAAGGCAAAATCTCTACTTAGCATAGTTGAGGTGGGCATAGTTGAGGTGAGAAAGAAATTCTGAGTAGCCCCGGGCTACCAAACACACCCTTAAAAGCTCTAATGTGGGACACAAAATCATCAGTACTTCCATACTTTTTTTTCTTTCATTCTCAGACACATTATTATCTAGATTGCTCTGACACTGTCAAACTGCAACGGTGTACTCTGCGATCTCACGGGCATGAAGATAATGCATCTTTTAAAGAAGTACTGGTGATGTGGTTGTGTAGGACTGTATGTTTGTTTATCAGTTTGCATTCATATCAGCATCCTAAGTGCTTTAATGGTTTATGGTTTCAGTTTTGTTAATGGTAACAACTTAGGCTTAAAGACTTGTTTATGTGTTTTGATGTTGCTATTATGTGGTGCTGTCCTTCTCGGATACTTATTAATTTAATCTGAATGGGCTGACATGGCCCAACATGTGTTTGAGTGATGTTCTATCTCCTGTGATATGCAAGGAAATTTGAAATTTATACTTTTTGTTTTTTATGTGCAACTAACATAGGATAACATGGTTGTTTTTGCGTGTCTCAATGTCAGTATAATTTTTTTTATTGGAGTGTTCTTGTATGATCTCTGCCAGTGCGAGAAGTTGCTTGCTACCTAAGATGCATGGTAGAAAAATAAAGCATATATGACCACTAAATGTTAGCGCAATCTACATCATTGTCAAATTATCATTTTTTGCTTGTTGAGATAAATATGATTCATAGTGTTTGAGAATAGCTGTGAGCTAACATAGAAGAGATATTTTCCCCTGTTGGTGTAGAACTGTGCTATTGTGTATTTTTGCAGTTGTCTGCTTTTTTCTGACATGCATATTTGCATATGTACTAAGGAATACGCACAAGAAATTGATGAGCACAAGAGAACACTACTACTTGTAAACAAGGCTGATCTTCTACCGCTGGATGTCAGGTTAGTAGCTCTTTGAAGTTGCACCTTTTGATTTCCTCAATAACTTCAGTGTCTGTTGGTATCCATGACATTCACTCAACTTGGAACAATTGCAGGCGGAAATGGGCAGATTACTTTAAGCAACATGATATTCTCTATCTGTTCTGGTCTGCTAAAGCCGCTACCGCTGCTTTAGAGGGAAAAAAGTTAAGCGGGTTCACCATGGAAGAATCGGATACAGATCTTGACACAAAGATATATGGCCGTGATGAACTCCTGGTGAGGTTGCAGGGCGAAGCAGAGTACATTGTTAGCCAAAAAGGAACATCAGTTGCTCGGGAGGACCATGGGTCAAATTCTTCTGACTCTGCCTCGGTGCGACCCAAGCACGTGGTTGTCGGATTTGTTGGTTATCCTAATGTTGGGAAGAGTTCAACTATCAATGCTCTGGTAGGTGAGAAGAAGACAGGTGTAACATCTACACCTGGCAAGACTAAGCATTTCCAGACATTGATAATCTCAGAAGAGCTCATGCTCTGCGATTGTCCTGGTCTGGTCTTCCCTTCATTTTCAAGCTCAAGGCATGAGATGGTTGCTTGCGGTGTCTTGCCAATTGATAGAATGACAAAACACAGGGGAGCAATTCAAGTGGTGGCAGATCGTGTGCCGAGACATATCCTAGAACAGGTATACAAAATCACCCTACCAAAGCCCAAAGCATATGAGCAAGCATCTCGGCCACCAACTGCCGCTGAGTTGCTGATGGCATACTGCCAATCTCGAGGGCATCTCAGCCATGCTGGCCTGCCTGATGAGACCAGGGCGTCTCGACAGATACTGAAGGACTACATCGATGGAAAGATTCCACACTTTGAGCTTCCTCCCGGTGAGATAGACGATGAATCTGATCTAGAGGATAACAGTGACATAGAAGGCTCAGCCTCTGCAGCCGCTGATGAATCAGATGACTATGCTTCTGATGAACATGACGAGGAAGTCGGTCAGGCTGAAGCTGAACGAAACATCAGTCATGCCCTAAGCGACCTTCAATCTTTTGATCTAAACGGCCAATTGTCCAAGAATTCCACGAAGAAGAAGAAAGAAACGTCCCACAAGCAGCACCGGAAGCCCCAGCGGAAGAAGGATCGTTCGTGGAGGGTTGGAAATGACGGTGCTGATGGGTCAGGGGTCATAAGGGTGTTCCAGAAACCTGCCGTTAAACTTCCTGCGAGTAGCACTAGCGTTGTAGGTTAGTGCTTCAGTTTTACTGGCATGTCTTCCATTTTGAACCCTTTTCTGTAACATGAGCCGCATTACAAGTAGTTCCCACTCCGCTTGGATGGAAAACGTTGTCGAAACTAATACTATCGTCCTAAAGTATTGCTCTGTTTTGTTTCAGTTTCATGTCTTTGTGTCAGTGTCTCTGTGTTGTAACATTATGATCCGCCACGTTTTGTGGCATTTACTACAGGCATGACAGTCCAGTACTCCAGTGAACATGGTTGCCGTGCTATGGAGAATGTGAACGGTTGACATGTCATCAGACAAAGTTTCTGTGAGTTATAAGCTGTGAGAAAAAGGAGGCAGGGAGATGCTTATGTTACTTATTTCCTCACAGCTTCTTGACGGTAAAAACCTATTCTTTCAATTTCTTTTCATCTAAGTCTGTGTATGCTGAAGCTTCCAACTTCATGTGAGATACACAAACTGGCATCCAAAGTTATAAGCTCGTCAAACAGAAGGTCACCAGGTTTGGAACTCAATGGCAAAGATCACAAACTGGCAAGAATATTGTCACGCAAACCAGTTTTGGATGTTTAATTCACAGGATTTCGTATTTTGGCAGTCCAATTGAAGAGTTTGTGGTAAACAACAATTAACCAAATATTAGAGCTATGTGACCCAAAACTTATGTACGGATTTATATTCAGACACAAATTCCTATTATAGTTGTGGCAGTGGTGCTAGAGTTACAAGCAAATGATTGTTACCGCGTCTAGTGACCATATGGAGGAAATGATAATATCAAATCCTTTTGTAGACTTACGGAGTACTTTGGAACTGAATACTGGGCGAACTGAATACTTACGGAGATTTGCGACCATATGGAGGAACTTGTCAACTGTTTTCAAAGATGAGCTGCAATTACGAACTGCAACTACAAAATATAGCAATATAGCACAAGAGCCAAGTATGTCAAGTGGTATCGGTGCATTGGATTATTACAGCTCGAGATCCTTCCATACAATTCATGAGTCAGAACTCACAACAGGTATAATTTCCAGGCAAAAAAATCGCATATTCTCGGAGACACCAAAGAATTCACACCTAGGATGCCCCAAATCTCCACCAAAAATCACGAGATCCCACCTAGGCGTGGGATCATCAAGCCGCCGCAGGATCTTCCTTCTCCTTTGGCACCACAACCTCATCTGGCTGCTTCTTACTGTCGCCCTGCTCCCCCTCGGCCGGCGGCGCCGGCGGCGAGGAGGCAGGGGAGTCTTGGCTGGCCTCTGCCTCGGCCTCGGCCTTGGCGGCCTCCAGATCCTCGCTCATGGTGCGCTCAACGCGGAGGATGGGCTCGTAGTAGTCCGGGAACTTGTCCATGCAGCTGCGCAGCGCGGTGGTGGCCTGCGCGCAGCGCTCGACGACGTCGCCGCCCTCCTGCTCCGCCTCCTCGATGCACTTCTCCCACACCACGAACTCGTCCTTGCAGCCGCCGCCCTTCATGTAGAGGCAGAAGGGGCACTCCCCTACCTCCTCCTCCTCGCCGGCCTCCGCGGCGGCGTCGAAGACCACCGTCTCCCCCTCCGCCTCCGCGTCGCCGGCGGGTGCGGGTGCGGGTGCGGGGGGCTGGATCTCTTCTTTTGCCGGCGAATCGGCGGGCGCAGAGGGCTCCGTGGGAGGAGAGGCGGCGGCAGCAGGCTGGACATCTTCTTTGGCTGGCGGATCGGCGGGCTCAGGGGGAGGAGAGGCGGTGGATGGTGGATCGGCGGGCACGGCGGCCACCGGGGGAGGAGAGGCGGCGGCGGTAGGATGGGTATCTACTTTGGCTGCTGGTGGATCGGCGGGCGGCACGGCCTCCGGGGGCGGAGAGGCGGCGGAGGCGGCGGCTCCCATCGCGCGTCGGCGGTGGGTTTTGTTTGCTTGCTGAATCGGCTTCGGAGCTGCGCCGGGACTGCAAGCTTAAACCCTACTACTCGAGAGAGGTCAGGCCTAGACTGGTGGGCTCTGGATAGAAATAGCCCAACGGGAGTCCTTTTAGGGAGCGAATCGGAACATCAAAACGATTTGAAGTCGGCCCAACACTGCGCACCACGAGGAAGAGAACCACATACAACAAATATGCACACATTTGTCATTTTTCAGCCTAAAATACAACAAATCTCGGATTGGTATTTTGCACACTAGGATCTCATCCCTATCTAAATCTAGGATTTTATTTCTATTTTTTTAGAAACTTCAAATTTTTAAGAATATAACTCTTTGGAGCTCGGGAGCCATTTGTCAGCTCCCGTAGATCATCCCGCTACTCTATTTTCCATAACATGCAGCTATGCCCTTTCGGCCTTTATTCGTGCACATCTCAATGAGTGGAGTACATGCTAATCGTAGCACTGCCAAATTTCTGCACCAAGTCAGAGGGAGCACTTATCTTTCTTTTATTTTTTGACTTTTGAGGGACATACGGAGCACTTATCTGATTGCTAGATGTTTACAAATGTCGTAAAATGGCCAGTCTTCTTAAGGCATTGGGTCACTCTATCGACATCAAGCATTAAAAAGGTTGTTGGTGCTGCTGGAAGGTTTATTGTTCCATCCATGTGAGTAATCTTTGTTGCAGCTGTGCCACAGTTTGTAAGCTTTCTTTCTGGTTTCGTATGCTGCAACCATTAGCATTTACTCTATGATTGCTGATGCAATTCATGATATTGAAACTATGTGCATGAGAAGTATTACTTATTGTATGTTTTAAATTTTGCCAGTATATCGCTTCTATTTGGGAGATGCTTGCACGTTGGTCGTGTGCATTGTGGCGAGAGCATGGCTGCCGAGTAACCAGACAACGACAACTGTGTTTATTACATCTTCGGATACAACGGGAGCTATATCTACATACACCACACACTATGGCGCCATGGTCACTGCTCACTGGAATCATTGTCAATTCTCTTTGTCCAATTTGCATACGATGTGGAACACCAACCATACGTACATGGGATAGAGGTAAAGCAAACAACTGGATTAATTTCTTGTTGTATAAGTGTCGTACATAAAGAAGCTTGGTAAATTCTACTGGAGTATGTGATTTTCAAATGCCACATGGTGTGGACGGACATAGATGTCCGTGTGCCAACTAGGCTTTTCTAGCTTCTCACATGTTCTACATTTTGTACAAATTTGGGTGGTCCGATCTTGCATTTATCCCTTTTTATGTTGTATAAGGTGACTTACAAGGCGATTCTTGAGGGCAACTTATTTCAATATATTGGTTGGATATTATGGCATTACTTGTGTTGATCGTTTGGCGGATCGCAACATCGGTAGAATTAAAAACTACTCTTTATCCTATAGTGCAAGAAATTACAGAGCTGGATGGTAAACATGTTATCATGGATTTCGTATATGTTGTCCTTTGGTTCTCAAAAAAGGTACTCCCTCCAATTGAAAATAAGTGTCGGTGATTTTATATTTAGTATAAAGTTTATACTAAGTCACCGACACTTAAGTAAATCATACTTACTGAAAATAAGTTGATGTTCTTTAGGTGATAAAAGAGTATGAAAAATTTATGATATGTATTATTAAAAAGTAATCCTCTTAGCTTTTTGCTATAAATGAACTGGTTATCCAAGTGATTGTAGTATTCCATGGTTCGAAATAGAGTTAAATGTACGGGCGGTCCTAATTCTTCTCCCGCTGCGTCAAGTTAGTCCCTAATCTTTAAAATGGAATAAGTAGGTCCTAAATCTTTCATTGCTGCTTCACGCGAGGTCCTAATCGTGTCTGACCAGCATTGACTGTTGCCACATCGGCAGTAGGGCCTACCAGGCTCAACAGACTGAAGTGAAATATTGCAAATAAGCCCGTCCAGTTGAGGTCATTTCATTTGTCGGTCCCGTTCCTCTGTCCACTCCACTCCCGCGATATCGGAGGCGAACTGGCGGCGGAGGTGCTGCTCCGGTGCAGACCGGAGGCGATTGACCGGTGGTCTCGAGGATGGAGGCCGCGAGCAAGGGCCCTAAGCTGCGACGACCCGGCGATCCTCCCGCGCGCTACGGTAAGAAACCCTAACCCTAAATCCCCAATATTCTGAGTCGTAGCTGCAGTAGATGTTCCTAAGCTCAAATCGGCGATAGATTGTGATGATTTGCTCGCTTTTTAGGACCATTTGAGGACGAGTTTACAGTAGAGATAAATTATGCTGGGTTTTTTTTGCGGATTCGGGCCATCGAAGAGCTATATTGATGGAAAAGTAGCTCCGTTTGATCGTTGTGAAGCGGACACATGGTCTCCCCTGTGGCTCTTAGATTTCATGCAGCAGTTAGGCTACCATCAACCAGAAAAATATGCTATATACTGGCTGCTCCCTGGAATGACCATGGACATAGGACTACGACATGTTGACACTGATACTGACACGCTGAGCATGATTGCTGTCGTTCCAAAGTTCCATTTTTTCAATTGTATGTTGACCACAAGGATATTCATATTCCTCACACTGTAACCATTGATGATGTTGTGATCTGTGGTTCTCCTGAGCTGCCTCCTGTGTTGAGCCCAAAAGCAGCTGGCAGGAGCAATGCGGGCAGCAGCAGTGATCCAGCTAGGCAGCAGCAGCAGCAGAATACTGGCCATGAGATGAGAAGAAGTAGGAGGAAGCTGGGTGTGGAAGAAGAAGCACATGCTGCAGAACAAGCACATGAGAGTGAAGACAGCGAGTTCGATGAAGACTGGGTTGACTCTGACAATGAGGTAGCAGCAGATGATGATGATTTGTATGAAGAATGGGTGGATGAAAAATTTGAGGAAAAGAAGAAGAACACATCAAAATGGGTTGATGACAGTGACTATGACACAGAAAATGATTTTGAGGACCTGCAAGATTCAGACATTGAAGATGTTGAGTCAGCTGATGAAGTTGAGGTAACTGACAAGTATGGAAGGAAGACAATTAAGAAGAAAGTGAGGATGAAAAGGTGGAGGCCTGAGAACATGAAACAAGTGGAATTCCACATTGGCATGGTGTTTGTGTCAGTGAAGGAACTAAGAACTGCTATACAAGAATACATTGTGCAACAAAGAGTACAGATTCATTACATGAAGAATGATTTGCAGAGGGTTAGGGCTGCTTGTATGGGTGAACCAAAGTGTCAATGGTACTTATATGCTGCACCTGATAGCAGGAAGGAAGCTTGGACAGTGAAGAAATATGAGAAAGGGCATAACTATGAAAGGGACTGGAAACTAAAGCAGTTCACAGCAAGATATCTGGCTGGGAAGTATTTGGAGAAATTCAGAGTTAATGATAAGATGTCCATCAAAAACTTTGCTAGGCTCATTGAACAAGACTTCAACATGTCTGCAAGCAGAAGCAAGCTAGAAAGGGCAAGAAGGATTGCACTAAAGCAAATACATGGAGATGAATTGGCACAGTACAGTTTACTCTGGGATTTTGCAGCTGAAGTTAGGAGATCAAATCCTGGCAGTATAATGTTTGTCAATGCAAGGCTTGGATTGTTTGAGAACTGCTACATGTCACTAGATGCATGCAAGAGAGGGTTCATGGCAGGTTGCAGGCCCATCATAGGCATTGATGGGTGCCATATTAAGAACAGATTTGGTGGAGTCATGCTGGTAGCTGTAGGAGTAGACCCAAACGATTGTATTTTCCCAATTTCCATTGGTATAGTTGAGGTGGAAGATACCCAAAGTTGGAAATGGTTTCTGGGCACTTTAAAAGAAGATCTAGGCATAGAGAACACAAGGCCATGGACTTTTATGAGTGATAGGCAGAAGGTAATATTTATTTGTGCCTATGGCATTCTTATTTAACAAAATTAAGGATTATCTATGCATATGCCATTGTTATGTGACAAGATTTGCTGCTACTGCAGGGATTGATCAATGCTGTGAATGCTTTGTGGCCTGATGCACAACACAGGTTTTGTGTTAGGCACCTTCATCAAAACTTTGCAAGGAATGGGTGGAGAAGTGACATTTTCAAGAACAAGTTATGGCAAATTGCAAGAGCTACACGTGAGGCAGACTGGCAGATGTACATGGATGAGATGAAAGCACTAGATGAAGGAGCATTTGAGTACTTGAATGCAATTGACCCAAGGCAATGGTGCAAGGCATTTTTTGAGGAACTTCCAAAGTGTGATTTTCTTCTCAACAATATTTGTGAAGTGTTCAACAAGTGAGTACCTTTTCATATCAAAACATTAGCAGTACCTTTTCATATCAAAACATTAGCAGTACCTTTTCATATGGGCACATTAGCAGTACATTTACATCTCCATTGCTGTAGGTACATATTAGATACTAGAGAACTGCCCATAGTTACTAGTCTCAAGAAGATCATGGATAAGATAATGATAAGGTTTTTCATCAAGAGGCAAGAACTAGCAGAAATGTGTGGTACCATTTATCCCAAAATTAGGAAGAAGCTTGACAAAAACATAGATTTTGCCAACAACTATGAAGCATTGCCTTCTGTAGAACATCTATTCAAGGTCAATGGTTTGCATGGGGAATATGAAGTAAGAATAGATAAAATGGAATGCTCATGTAGAGCCTGGCAGCTCTCTAGAATTCCCTGTAGACATGCTTGTGCATGTTTGAGACATGAAAGGATCAAACCAGAGTCAGTTGTGCACAAATGCTACAGCCTTGATGCATTCAGAGCTACTTACAGTTAGGTGGTTGATGGGGCCGAGTCAACGGTGTATGAGATGAAGTAAATGACTGGCCAGTTGGAAAACCCAAGAGAAGGTTTTGATGAATATAGCAGCAAGTTTTCCCTCAGTTAAGAACCAAGGTATATCGATCAGGAGAAAAGCAGACAATACGACTGAAGGTGATGCAGACTAGCTTGCGACGCTTCGGACAATTTATAGGTGGCGCCACGTTCAAGCTCTGCTTGCTAGCTGCAACGCGGAACCTGCACACAACACAACCAAATACTTTGTTCCCAACTTGCGATGAGGTTGTCAATCTCACAGGTTTGCTTGAAAACAAAGGTTATGAGCGTATCGAGTGGAAAACAGTAAAAGTATGCGAGTAAAGTAAACAGGTGATAGCAATATGATGGAAATAGGACCGGGGTCCACAGTTCACTAGTGGTGTCTCTCCATAAGATAAATAACACATGCTGGGTAAACAAATTACAGCTGGGCAATTGATAGAATAAAGGTAAACATGATATGTCAAGAAGATCACTATGCGATTTACTCTGGACATTACAACAAAATACATAGACTGTCATCCAACTGCATCTATGACTAATAATCCACTTGTGGCGAATCAATCCGAGAACTCCACAAGTATTAAGTTGCAAACAACAGATAATTGCATTAAGCAAAGTGTGTAATGTAAACAAAGCATATGCCCTTGAGCATATGAATGTTGTTTTCTCCCTAGTAGCAACAGCACATCTACCACCTTAGAGGTTTCTGTCACTCCCCCAGGTGAAATAGAGACATGAACCCACTATCGAGCATAAATACCCCATCTTGGAGTCACTAGCAACTACTCGGCCAAGATAGCTACTAACAACGGAGAGCATGCAAGATCATAAACAACATAGAGATAACAAAAGATATAATTCAGTACAGCAACTTAATCATAAACACCAATATTCATCGGATCCCAGCAAACCAACATCATAGAATTACATAACGGTGATCTCAATCATGTAGGGCAGCTCATGAGATCTAAACATGAAGCACATGGTGGAGAAGACAACCATCTAGCTACTGCTATGGACCCATAGTCCAAGGTAGACTACTCACTCATCGCTCCGGAGGCAAGCATGGCGATGAAGAAGACCTCCGGTGGCGATTCCCCTCTCCGGCAGGGTGCCGGGAAGAGCTTCTAGACCCTCCCGATCTTCGGGTTGACGGCGGCGGCGTATCGCGATGTGTTCTGGAAAATTGATCGGGTACTTAGGTTTTTCTCGTCGGGGGGGGGGGGGTCTTTATAGGCGAAGGGGCATCGTCAGAAGTGGCCCGAGGTGGTCTCACAAATAGGGGGCGCGGCCCAGGGCCTGGCCGCGCTGCCCTGGTGTGAGGGCCCCTCGTGGCCCCACTCCATCTCCTCTTTCGATCTCTGGAAGCTTCCGGGAAAAATAAGACTTCAGGAACTTGTTTCGTCTAATTCCAAAAATATTTCCTGTGTATCACTTCTGAAATACAAAAACAGCAGAAAACAGGGAACTGGCACTGTGGCGACTCGTTAATAGGTTAGTTCCGGAAAATGCATAAAAGTGCCACGAAGTATAACGAAACAGTAGGCAAATGGTGTAAAAACAAGCATGGAGCATCAAAAATTATAGATACGTTGGAGACGTATTAAGCATCCCCAAGCTTAACTCCTGCTCGTCCTCGAGTAGGTAAGTGATAACAAAAGAATAATTTTTGAGGTGACATGCACCTACACAATCTTTGATCATATATGTAAGCATTTGTGAGCTGGGATCATAAGAACTTAAAACATGGGCATGAAGATATAATCTTGACAATAAGAAACTTAGCAACCATGTTGTAAACATGAAAATGAACACAAACAAAAGATCATGAAAATGAAGCAATGAAAGTCAAACGTGTGTTCAAATTATAAGGAAAAACATACAAGTGGTTTTCAGCTTGTCCTTCATGGAGAGCAAAACATAAATGCATAGGACGCCTTCACGTTTAAGAGGGCGACTAGATACAAATAATTTGAGAACAAGTGAAACCAACAATATGAATCAATCAATAAAAACTTTGGGACAATGCACATTATACTAAGAATGACAACTTTGCTCTCTTATGGTGCATAAAGAAAGAAGGTGGTGACTCAACAAAAAAGTAGAAGAAAGACCCTTCGCAGAGGGAAGCAGTGATTGCAAGTTTTATAGACCTTCAAAAATTATGTTACTTGCTGGCTTTGAGCTCTCATTGCCCCCATCATAAGCATCTTAAATGGTTAAAGTTAATGCGAGAACAATTATGATGCATATGCTTGATAAATCATAAGTCGAAAACCTCGTGCCCCGTGAATACGAGTACCCAAACCTCATGCTACTTTACTTAGAGTTCCAAGCAAGGCTCTTGTCATTATAAGTATATATGTATCATCGAGAACTGCCAACGGGGTACCTCCGTGCCCGATGATATGGAACAAGCCCACATCAAAATGACAGGACAAGCAGACAATGAACACCTCGACATCTCTTTTATTTGCCATTTGTTTAGCTTTTTATTGTGAGATGCGTCGTCGAATGTCCACCATGGGTATGCTGCAAATTTCCACCATGAATTATGCATGGCTTAGATTGGCAGCCCAGACGTTTCCCTAACACATATACAAACTCCATGATCCCCACAAGATTCCCAATTCATTTCACACCGCGGGCATCCATAAACAAAAGATCACGATATCAACTCAAATAAGAAGTGCAATGTTGAAAGCTTGCCCCATGACAGCATGGATGGGCTAGAATCCAACTTACAACTTGCAAGTTTAACAACTCAACATAAAAGACCACAATGTCAAATTTTTAAGAACAAGGAAAAAGTAAAGTGTGCCTTCCGGTTCGTGAGAGCTTTACTGACCACAATGTCAAATTTTTAAGAACAAGGAAAAAGTAAAGTAGTATATGCTTAATATGTGGTGGTTTTGGGTTGAAACTTGAAGCAAAAAGGGTTGATTCAATGTTACGCTTACACTAATGTTGCTAATAGAATTGTGTTTAGTTTTGTATGAAGGAAGTTTTCAAGTGTAGGGATTGGAGAATGATGAGATGAGTTGAAGAATGGACAAAAGCTCAAGCTTGGGGACGCCCATGCATCACCCCAAGAAATATCCAAGAAGTATAAGCGTCAAAGCTTGGGGATGCCCCCGAGACACCCCTTCTTCATCGGCAAAAATCAGGTCACCTTTCAAAACACTATATTTTTATTGCTTCATGCACTATGTGTTTTTCTTGGAGCGTCAGTTGTTTTTGTTTTTAGTTTTCTTTTGCTTTGTTTGCTGCAATAAATGGTTAGATCACATCGTGTTTCTTTTGGAGGAGATGAACCCGCTTTTCATTTGCCAAGAACGCTCTAGTTTTCACTCTTATCAAAAACCGAGTGTTCTTCTTTTTCTGCTACTGCTTTTGGTTTTTGTTTTCACCTTGATTTGCGTTCAGATCTTCTTATATTTATTTATCAAGGTGTATTTTTGCCTCTAGACCATGTTGGTTTTCCTCAAAAGAGTTGGATTAAAAAAGGTTTTAATTGTGTTGGAAAAGAGAAAAAGCTTTATGCAAAAAAAGTGGTATAAGAAGGAGCTTGTGTAGACTGCGGCTTAGGCTTTTTCATGTCATGCTTGATGTCTTTTTGATAGTATGCTTAGTGATTTTTGTTGTAGCATGACTTGTCTCAAATGACTGAGATTGCTTAATGAGCATTTGAAAAAATCATGCGTTGTTTATATTATTTGGAAGCATTAATTTGGTTTTCTCCTTTGATGATTTATTTGGGTTGAATTGGCACATGCTTACACCATGTTGACTACAAAAATAAGTCGCCTATAGCCTCTATGATCATTTAGTTTTTGACTTTTGATGCCAACTTATGCTTCTTTTAATGTTGCTTTGTCGCTTTGCATGATTATGGCCGTTATTGCTCTCTTAGTTGGTCACTCCCAGTCTTTTGCTAGCCCTCATTTTGTACTGAGTATGATCTCTACTCGTGCATCCAACTCCCAAAAACCAAGTTTGCCATTGTGTCCACTATAAATTCCTATGCATGGTATTTGTAAGCCATTCGAAAGTAAATTTTCATGTGCTACCTTTGAAAAAATCTTCAAAATACTTCTCGTTTTGTGACACTGTTTTTAGCTCATGGGGACGTAGTGGTCGGATTTGCTATCTTCCATATTGCTTATTCCAAAAAGAAAAAAAAGGAAAAAAGAAAAGAAAAAAGGCACTCCTCCATGGAATGTAAATGTTGGTGGGCACCCGATGGAATCGGTTAGCCATGGTTTGTGAAAGGAAAAAAGGTGGGGAGAAGGGCCAAGCTTTATAAAAGAGCACAAAAGTGCCAATCTCTCTCTCAAAAACTTGCTTCATTTTTTTATGGAAGATAGTAAGAACCCCATTGCTAGTCATTGACAAAGACAACCACCTCTCAAAACCAATTTTTATCTCTCTGTTTTATAAATAAAAAGCTCTAGCACATGTTTAATCACTGCTTTTCTCTGCGAAGGGGCCTTTCTTTTACTTTTATGTTGAGTCACCACCTTCTATCTTTATGCACCGTCTAAGAGAGCATAGTTGTCATTCTGAGTAAAATGTGCATTGTCCCAAAGTTTATCATTGATTGATTCATGACTATGGTTTCACTTGTTCTTAAATTACTTATATCTAGTCGCCCTCTTAAACTTGAAGGTGTCCTATGCATTTATGTTTTGCTCTCCACGAGGGACAAGCTGAAAACTATTTATATGTTTTTCCTTATGATTTGAACACACGTTTGACTTTCATTGTTTCATTTTCATGATCTTTTGTTTGTGTTCATTTTCATGTTATAACATGGTTGCTAAGTCTTTATTGTCAAGATTATATCTTTCATGCCCATGTCTTAAGTTCTTATGATCCCAGCTCACAAATGCTTACATATATGATCAAGATTGTGATGGTGCATGTCACCTTAAAAACTATTTCTTTTGTTATCACTTACCTACTCGAGGACGAGCAGGAGTTAAGCTTGGGGATGCTGATACGTCTCAAACGTATCTATAATTTTTGATGCTACATGCTTGTTTTTACACCATTTGCCTTGTGTTTCGTTACACTTCATGGCGTTTTTATGCGATTTCCAGAACTAACCTATTGACAAGATGCCACAGTGCCAGTTCCCTGTTTTCTGCTATTTTTGTGTTTCAGAAAAGCTACACAGGAAATATTCTTGGAATTGGACGAAACAAGTTCTAGAGTCTTATTTTTCCCGGAAGCTTCCCGAAGACCAAAAGAGAGCCGGAGGGGGGCCAGAGGCTGCCCTCACACGTAGGGGGCACGACCCAGCCCCTGGCCGTGCACCCCTAGTGTGAGAAGCCCCTGGTCGCCTCCCAACGATGCCCCTTCGCCTATATAAAGCCTCGGGACGGAAAACCCTAGGGGAGTCGGCGAAATTTCCAAAACAGTTCTGTAGCTCCGCTGCCGCCACCGACGAATTTTGGGGGATAGAAGTCTCTGTTCCGGCACCCTGCCGGGATGGGGAAGTGCCCTCAGAGCCATCTCCATCGGTCTCCATCGTCGTCTCCACCGTCTCCATCGACCTCACCGCCATCTCCATCAACCTTGCTGTCTCCTATGATGAGGAGGGAGTAATTCACCCCTGGGGCTGAGGGCTCTACCGGTAGCTATGTGGTTCACCTCTCTCTCTCCTATGATGTGATCTTTATGTGATCGTGAGCTTTGTATCATGTTAAATAAGTAGATGTTACTCTTCTTCATTATATGTACTCTAGTGTGTTATTAAAGTAATCTATTCCTCCTGCCATGGTGTAACGGTGATAGTGCGTGCATCATGGTGGTACTTGGTCTAGGCTACGATTGTGATCTCTTATGGATTATGAGAATAATTATCACTATAATAGTATTGAAGTGATCTATTCCTCCTTTCATGGTGTAATGTTGACAGTGTGTGCACCGTGTTAGTACTTGGTCTAAGTTGCAATAATATCTATCTTGAGTTGTGATTTGATTTGGATATCTCTATGAGTGGTGTTTGTCAAGTACTTGATGAACTTTGAGGAGTGCTTCGTAGCCCTACGCAATGATTAGTGTTATTCAATAGGAGAGTAATTCAGAGTGCCATAATGAAGAGAAGTTATTTATTTGCTCAATTATGTTATATTTGTTGGGAGTGTGTCCACTAGTGAAAGTATGATCCCTAGGCCTTGTTTCCAAGCTTTGCACACCGTTTACTTGCTGTTTTGTTACTTGTTTGCTTGCTGCCATTTTTATTCCAGATTGAATTTACTACTTATAATCATCACTACTACTTGTATTTCACTATCTCTTCGCCGAACTAGTGCACCTATACATCTGAAAAGTGTATTGGGTGTGTTGGGGACACAAGAGACTTTCTGTATCGTAATTGCAGGGTTGCTTGAGAGGGATAGCTTTGACCTTTTCCTCCCTGAGTTCGATAAACCTTGGGTGATCCACTTAAGGGAAACTTGCTGCTGCTCTACAAACCTCTGCACTTGGAGGCCCAACACTGTCTACAAGAGCAGACGCGTGCGTAGGCATCAACCAGCGACAAGGATGGAGCTGCTGCCTTCCTCCTCGGTCGCACTGCAGTAGACGAGCTCCCGGAGACACTCATGGCGACGGTGGCGGCGCAAGAGCACAGAGTTGGGGAATAAGAGCTAGGGACTGGGGACTTAGAAGGTGGCTAAATATAATGGTTCATTTGCAAAATTGCCAACGCCCAGCCACGGGAAATCTCCCGCCTAACGACCCACTGCCGATGTGGCAACGGTCAATGCTGGTCAGACACGATTAGGACCTCGCGTGAAGCAGCAATGAAAGATTTAGGACCTACTTATTCCGTTTTAAAGATTAGGGACTAACTTGATGTAGCGGGAGAAGAATTAGGACCGCCCGTACATTTAACTCTTCGAAATATGCCACTATTGTTTTTGAGCCTACAGTGAGATGTGTTGTTCGAAGCCAAAGAAACCATTACTTGCACGATTATTGATCTCATGATATATTTATTCCGTTCCATCTTGCTCTCGCCTAGTGTGCAGATCTCTATATATCTAATTTAACAGTTGTTCCGCTGCAATATCATCTTGCTCAGCGGGCGGTATGCAGGGCCAGGGAAAAGGCGGGTAGTATTCCGGGTAGTTCTCCATGCACCTCTTCGTCGCAGCCAGGAGCTCGGAGCAACGCTCGATGACCTCGCTGCCCTCTGCCATCGCCTCCTCCACGCACTTGTCCCACCGGACGAACTCCTCCCCGCACCCGCCGCCCTTCATGTACACGCAGAAGGGGCAGTCCTCATCCTCCTCCTCAACGGCTTCTGCGTCCAAGACCACCCTCTCCCCCACCGCTTTGCCTCCGGAAGCGTCTGCGGCAGCGGAGGCAGCGGATTGGATCTCTTCTTTTACCGGTGAATCACCGGGCGCAGCGGCCTCCTGGGGCGCATCTGCGACAGCGCCATGCTGGAGCTGGATATCTTCTTTGGCTGGTGGATCGGCGGGCGCAGCGGCCTCCTGGGGTACATCTTCTATGGAGCCATGCTGGATATTCACTTTGGCTGGTGGATCGTCGGGCGTGACGGCCTCTGGAGGAAGAGAGGCGGCGGAGGCGGCGACTCCCATCGCGCGTCAGCTGTGGGTTTTGCTTGTTGAATCGAACACGAGGCTGCGCCGGGGACTGGAAGCTTAAACCCTATTGGAGGTAGTGCGATTTTTTAACCCTGTGCGGTTGCCGGTTCCTAGAGGAGTCCTTCTAGCCAACCAGTAGATTTGTTGTCTCTCTATATGGTACGGGACGTATTAGACTAGAGTACATCGTGCGATAAAAACAATTCAAAAGTGCTTTCGGACCGCGACATTTTTGGAGGTTGTTCACAATTCGCACCGACCGTGAATTGACACCGACTCTGACGGGGGGACCCATTAGTCATGGCTGATGTGGCATAGGGTCCCACATGTCAACCCAATAATAAATTTTTTAATTGAAAAAGGTCCAATTTGGTGATGTGGACTAGGCCCACCTGTCTGCCCGGAAAAAATAATTCTCCGCACCCATCTGCCATCGCCCTCCTCCATGTTTTGACCTAGCACTCCGGCCAGGCAGGCGCAACTAGATGTGGGGTGGTCGAGCTCGGAGCGGCGTGGTGGGATCCGGCCAGGCTAGGCTCGGGGCCGACGCGGGGTGGACACAGGGTGGCGCACTCGGGGGCCGACGCAGTGCATGTGGCGGCGAGCTCTGCAGGTGGCCGACGGCAGGGTGGTAGGAAATTTGGCCAGCGATGGTAGGGATGAGGTGGGTTGTTGACTTCTTATTTTTATTAGATATTTATTGTTTAATGGCCTCACGAGTGGCTCCTATCCACGTCAGCACGTATACTTTTTGAAATTGTATACAAATTGTATAGAAACCCTCGTCACCCACCAATCAATTTCATGTCAATTCATGATCAATGCGTGATCGATGTGGATTGCGAACAACCTACAAAAAAATACCGCGGTTTTTGCAATTCAAACGTAAAGTCGTGGTTTCATGCTAACAACTCGATTAAAGTGATGTTGAAGAAACAAAACATATATTTTTATATCTTTTCTCAAAAGAAAGTAAGATCTCCCTTCCATCATATCGTCGCATACGACCGGGGCCACACTATACAACAGTGATCGACCTGCCAAACTCTGACATCGGTCTTATTAACGACAAGGTTCTAGGCTTCTAGCTCAGTATGATTCGATTTGCCACACCAACTTCTTTTCAAGTTGGTGGACGATATGATCCGGATTGGAAGCATACAGGGGAAAACTACATGGAGAATCCTCACAACCGACCGAGACCGAGAGTTGCGTTTCTCCAACCGTTCGATGGCAGTAGACCTTAATGCTTGACGTGCTGAATTAGCCGCTTGAGCTTAGATGAACATACAGAAGCTCAATTTTAATGGATACTCAAAACAGATGATGAAACACTATATCCTCATTTACCGAAAACGAAATTCACAGGACCTTAGGGCGCCAGGACCGCATCTATCACCGTCCATCTCCGTTGGAGAGCGTCACTTCACATTTTTGCAAAAAGCCCCTGTAGTCTTATGAATCCAACCCGCAGTCCAGGAAATGGAGGGCATAAAACTCGCAACCGGCCCTGGAAACCCTAGCGCCTCCCGATTCCACCCCCTCCCGATTCCACCCCCTGGCAGCGGCTCGCCTCTCCCTCTACACCGCCCTCGCGGGCCGCCGCCAGGCCGCCACCCAGCCTGACGCAAGGCCTCCTCTCCGACCGCCGGCACTCCTTCCCGACCGTCAGCGGACTTTCCGACAGCCGCGGTCCTCCCCAACGCCCCCATCCTCGCCAGATCCCGACTGGTGCGGTCCACCCTGACGGGCGCGGTCCACTCCGACCACGACAGACAGCGTCCCCGTGCTCCACCACGGCGGCCAGCATCTGGAGGATCTTTTGGAGGATCTGGTGTCCTATATCTGCAAGATCTGGCGTTCTCCATCTAGGGTTTTTTCTGTTATTTTTTGATCTTTGGATCTGTTTTTTTAGGTTTTTTGTATTGGATCTTTGTAATTCGACCTACAGTTATGTTTGAAATAATCTGAAGATCTTGATGGATCTTGTTGAAAACCAGTGGATCCAGATGCAACTTGTTGGATCTTTTCATACAAAAGGATGTTACTTATCAGAACATATGAAGAACGTTTTATTGTGTTAGAAAGATTATTTCAAATTCTGAAAAAACTTTGTAATAACATCAATGGATCCACGCTGCAAATTCTTCAGAACTTTATAGATAGGAAGGATGAGTTGAAATGGAACCGATAAAGCTCAGGGTCCTTTTCGCAAAAAAGTTCTCACCAATCTTGATGCACAGGCTGCGATGGATGGTGAGAGATACGGTCCTGGCGCCCTAAGGTCCGGACAAAATCTGGGTTACATATATAGACCAAAGCAGTTAAGCAAGTGACATTTTTCCCTAGCGAACTAAGCGAAGCATGGGCAGACAGCTCCAACAGGCGTTGTTAGCATTTTAACACGAAAGCATGAACAAGGAAACAGGCAGCACATCAATAAAAGCTAAAAAGGGGATCTCATAGATGGTGCGTGTAGCATTTGAATTTGACGTAAAATTTCCATGTTCTTTGAACGTTAAAGTTTCATCTTGGCTCAACATGCATGTGATATGACTCAAATTCATCTATATTCTGTTTAGCAAATAACAATGCCGATGAATAATGTGGTATACTTATTAAAATCTACATGGGCCGTCATGCGTTATGAACACCATGGATGATCATTGGTGAAAAAATATATGTTCCTCTTAACAGATGTTCAAGTGGTTTCGATATTGTTCAGATACATATTCTTCCCTTTTGTAATATTTATACTCCCTCTGACCCATAATACTCTTCGCCAATATAGATGTATCTAGACACATTTTAGTAGATACATCCATATTAGCGAAGAGTAATATGGGTCGGAGGGAGTATCTAGAGTTATTGAATCAGTTTCCGCTTCTTATAACTTGCTCTACTCCCCGACTCCGAGGAAGTGAAGGACTTCGAGGAATAGCGTGAGGTGACGATGGTCGTCCATGCTTTGTTTGCGCCAACGCGCATGTACCGGTTGACCTGGCTGAAATGATGGGCAGAGGACGAAGTGATGGAATGACTGACCACAAAGTGTGTTGTGAGTGCGCTAAAGATGACAGTTTCTGCTTGTACCAACAGCATTTACTTTGTGCATTTTCATACCACGAATTGTTACTCTCCCATTGCAACCACGGGCATGTTTGCTAGTATATATAATAATAATAATGTGTCAGAAGTGGGCTATGGAGGCAAGGAGCGCCGCACGGTCCATCTCATAGCCGCAAAAGTTTCTCCATCCATGGCACTCGACGCCGCTCGCAAGCTTCTCCACGGACCTGGTCGCGAGGTTCAACATGAAGGCGCCGCTGGTGTCGTCTCCGCCTTCTCTGCTGGTGAATAACACCGTGCCGCTCTTCTCGTTGAACCACCGCAACTTAAATGCGGTCCCTCGACTCACCGGGACCTCGGGAAGGTCGATCATCTCTTGGAACTCCCACTCACTAGCCGTGCTCGAGCTCTGCGGCTTCAGCCAGTCGACAGTGATCTTGAGACCAACGAATAGCGCGTAGACGAAGCTCAGGCTCCCGTCCGGTGTCACGCCCAGCAAGCGGTAGTCCGGAAAATAGTGCTCGATGTAGGGCACGAAGCACACGTCCATGATCGCCTCCATGGGTGCCCCGTCGAGGCGCACGCCCAATGCTGCACGGTGCATGGGCCAGTAGGCCACTCCGCGGACCACGGCAGCGGGGCCTAGCCGGCGCAGCTTACCGGCGTCCATCTTGGCGCCAGGTTTCCTGCCTTCTGGTCCCCAGCTACCGACGTCGGAGGAGAAGATCCGCAGCGCCGTGAAACTGCGGCGGTTGTAGACGAGGAGCACGCGGAAAAAGCCCAGCGGCGGCGTGTTGTCGTCGAGATCGTCGCCCGTGAGTATGGCGCACGCGTAGTATCCCGGGCAGTCCTCGCCGGAGAGCGCTGGAAGCACGGACACCTCTCCGGTCATGGGGTTGCAGATGCTGAGCGTGAGGCCTTGAGCGCGCTCCTGGCGCCGGAGCTCTAGAACGAGGCGCCCGTTCCGGGACGCGACCGGGCGGGCATGATCCAACAAGTCGGAGAACAGACGAGAGCCCAGCGGGCCTAGGAGGCGCGAGGCGGAAGCTGTCGGCACGAAGCTCGGCTGCGCGGAGTCGCGAGGCCGGCGGCGCCTGTGGAAGGCGCGGACGTCTTCGTTTTCTTGATGGAAGAAACCGAGGGTGAGGTGCGTGTGGTATCGAGTGGGCGGCGGCAGCTCGCGGTAGATGGCGGCGGCGTGTGTAGCCACGGCGAAGTCCCAGCGGCGGCACGTGGAGGAGAAGCGCGCGACGTCGGCGGGTAGGGCCCCATCGCCATCGGAGCGCCGGGTTCTGCTCCGGCAGTAGCGTCGTGACAGCCACCCGTTGGGGTATGGCCTCGCCGCAGATCGGGCGCCCTCGCGGTGTCGTCGAATCGGCGGCATCGATCACGGCCTGTTAGTCGATCGGATCCTTCTGCTTTCCAGTTCTGCTGAGGGCATATTTGTAGATTTGTAGGCCTGGCGCGATCGCATGGATCGGTGAGTCCAATGACGCGTGGACGGATTGCTCTCCGACTCCGGTTCCAGTTCAAGTTTGCACCATGTGACTGTTCGTGCCAACACCCCTTCGTGCTCCTGGATCTACCTATCCTATTTGGTGTATATATCGGAAAAGCTTTTCTAACGGCACCGGTTCCTACCGGTGTCCTCTTCATCCAATTATAGCACGCCACCTCATCTGGTATCCCAATTATATTATTCAGATAAACGATGTATGTTGATTTATTGCAATTCGGTGGATCGGTGGAGCCCCCCACGTGGTCATGCCGCAACCTCAGACTTTACGCACACTCTCTCTCTTTGATTATTTCGTTCTGGACTCCCGACAGCTGGTTAATCTAATTTGAGGCTGGTCAATATAAAGCTGAAATTATGCTTTGTAGTAATTTTGAAAAAAGCTTTTAGAAGTTAGGATTCACACATTCTAATTTTTTTCTTTATTTCTGAAACAGTTTCGGTTTTTTCAGAAAATAATAATATCTTCACAGAATTTGGCTACTCCAATCATATGAAATATTTGAAAACGTAAGTATCAAAGAAACATCACACATGACACAAATTACTGAAATTTGTGTCATACCTAATATAAGCCAATTAGGATTCAGAAATCAACTATTTTAATGATGGTACTAGTATTCAGAAATATTCTTAAGAAGTGTACAGATTATCCAATCAAACGAACCAATATATCTTTCAAGCATGAGTTCAGTAACATCTCTCTGTATGAAAGAACTATGATACATATTTTATTTCATTTATGAAAATTGGGTCATACCAAATACAAACCGTGATTTCAGAACTTTCATATGTATCATCACCGTTGCACATTATTTTCTGCCATGTTTCACTCATTTTACATTTTATAAATATATCACATGGGTTACATACAATCTCAACGAATTTTCTTAAGCAGTTCACAAATCTCAGTACCAAATCAAAGAGATTTCCAAATATTCTACAGCACTCCATAAATATTTCACATCTTTACAGATAAATTGACGAATCAAATGCGATTGAAATCTTAGAGCAAACAAAGAAGAGTAGCATTCAAATGGAAGAAAAAATAACCTCCAACAAAAACATAGCCCAGATTTGCATCCTCGTGAAAATCTTACACAAATCTCTAGATGTAGAATCGAAGCCTAAACCTACCCTGCATATGCACACAGTGGCAGCCATAGCTTCGTCTTCCTCCAGTGCCTCTCATCCATGGGGGCGAGGCGCTGCGATGGCACTACGAGAAGAAGGGGACGAAGGAGGACACGCAGCCATGGTAGCGCGTCATTCCAGCCACAGGCCCGCAACCTTTCTGTCGGCAGCGTTGCCGGCGTTCCGGTCGCCAGCTCGTCGCCCGCCACTGCCCCGTCGCCTTTTCTAGATCTAGATTCGATTTGGACAAGAGAGAAAGGAGAGAGAGTTACGGGGTGGGGTGATTGCCTACGCACGTATCTGGTTCTGTCTCATATACTTACACGGGAGATACCAAAAGAAAATAGAAAATACTCTGACCCCAGCGCGAATCCTAAACGACCAACGAACGGTCGATGCGGCACCGGTAGGAACCGGCACCACTAGAAAAGCCGCACCCTATATCGGAAAATATGAACACTATTATTTCCTAAATTTGTTTCCTTAATTTTCTTTGGCAAGAGATGTGCCAAGAATTGGTATAGTTCTTTGAATCCGAAATATACCAGTTGAATGTCCGTGTGTTGCCATAGTCCACGGAAGAACAATATGACATATAAAAATATTAATGCTCTTTTAATCTAAATTGATTTTAATTTTCCTAAATTTGATAGGTATATATGAACACTATTATTTCCTAAATTTGTTTCCTTTTCTCTGACAGGAGATGCCAAGATTTGGTATAGTTCTTTGAATCCAAAATATATTTCTAGCTATGTTGAACGTCTTCTTACTTTTTATGCGAAGTACTTTCTTGTTGATAAGGCACTTGCCATGATTACTATTGTTAGTAAGTTTACTCAAAATGAAAAAAAAAGTTTGCCTAAAGCTTGGCAGATGTTTTACAATATGCAGAGGAAAGTTCCTTTTCCCAATTGGTTAGTAAAGTTCAAAAATTAGAAGTATTTGCAATAAATATTTTTTTCGGTCACACCTCTAGTACCTTTTCTTGAAGTTTGGTGTATATTACTTAGGATAAAGAGTTTTTGGTTGCAAGTGACCTTACAATTAGGGCTGGACTATCAAGTTGCTCAGCTCGTTAAGCTAGTGACTGTTAAGCGCATTAAGAGTACCGAGCTAAAATTGTTGTTTGTAATTGTGGTCGGCGACACGGTGGTAGGAAATTTGGCCGGCAGTGGTAGGGATGCGGTGGCCTGACGAGTGGCTCCTATCCACACAACACGTATACAAATTTCTTTGACAGCTCAGTGCTTACAAGTGGGCCCCACCAATCAGTTTTTGTGTCAATTCATGATCAAGACGCGATCGGTGTGGATTGCGAGCAACCTCCAAAAAATGTCGCGGTTTTTGCGATTCAAACGTAAAGTCGTGGTTTTCTAAAATTTTAGATCAAAGGTCGTGGTTTAATGCTAACAACTCAATTTAAAGTGATGTTGGAGAAATAAAACATAGATTTTTTTTATCTTTTCCTAAAAGAAAGTAAGATTTCCCTTTCATCATATCGTCGCGTACGACCGGGGCCACACTATACAACAGTGATCGACCTGCCAAACTCTGACATTTGGCCTGGAACTAAAACTCGAAACTCGTGAGCTAAACGAGTAGCTCGCAATTCGACTCAGCTCGACTCGAACTCGGTGTAAACCGAGCCGAGCCGAGTTTCATTTTTTGTTGTTAAACGAGTTCAAGCTAAACGAGCCGAGTTACCGAGTACTCGTTTAGCTTGTTTAACTCGGTAAAGGTATGTGTACCACTAAATCTTTCCTCTGTGTGATCCATTGTTCCTTATTTTTGTAGTTGATTGACTACATATTAGTTGATGGTGTTAGAATTTTCATTTATTATGGTGATGATTGCACTAATATTTCAAAATATTTAGAAATACTTCAATGGAAATCTATGATGTTGCATGTTAACAATTTTACCGAGCCACTCGTGAGCCACTCACGATTTTTGCGAGTTGAGCCGAGTTTTATTTTTGTACTCGATTGTTAAACGAGCCGAGCTGAGCTAACTCGCTAGTTTACCGAGCTTTAGCGAGTCGAGCCGAGCTGGCTCTGCTTGGCTCGAATTCCAGGCCTATCTGACATCGGTCTTATCACTAGTAGAAAAAAGGGCTTCCGTTCGCCCCATTAGTCCCCAAACTATTCGGTCCGCGGCTAAAGGGGGCATTAGTCCCGGTTCAACTGAAAATATGGGCCAGTGAGCATTAGTCCCGGTTCGAATGGGCCCTTTGGTCCCAGTTTGTGATACGTCCAAAACGTATCTACTTTCCCGAACACTTTTGCTATTATTTCTCCTCTAATTTGTGTGTTTTGAATACAACTAACACGGACTGACGCTGTTTTCAGCAGAATTGCTCTGGTGTCTCGTTTTTGTGCAGAAATCCAACTTCCAGTAAAAATTCGGGAAAAATCATGAAAAATCCTATTTCACCAGAAGACCCACGGAGCCAGAAGACAGGAGGGAGAAGGGGCTCGAGGGGCTGTCACGCATAGGTGGCGCGGCCCAGCCCTGGCCGCGCCACCCTTGCGTGAGGGGGCCCCAGAACCCCTCTCGACCTCCCCTCTCGCGTACATATACCCCCCGACGACATAATATCGGGGAGACGGCGTTTTTCCCAGATAGACTTCCGCTGCGCCGCCGCCATCAAAAACCGCGATTCGGAACCAGAAACTCCGTTCTGGCACCCTGCCGGGACGGGGATTCGGAGGAGATCTTCATCACCATCACCACCGACGCTCCTCCATCGACCATCCATGACTCCCCCATCTATGTGTGAGTAATTCCCCCGCTATAGGTGAGGGGATGGTAGGGATTGGATGAGATTGTTCATGTAATTTGATATGATATTGATAGGGCATAGTGCATAGTATCTTTATTTAGTGACTATGACATTGTTGCAACTTGTTGTGCTTAATGCTTGTCACTTTGGGCCCGAGTGCCATAATTTCAGATCTGAACATGTTATTATTTCTATGATGATACTTGTCATTTATGGTCTTACCTACAAGTTGTATACACATATTGTTGTTCGGAACCCGAGGCCCCAAAGTGACCGAAATTGGGATAACCGGAGGGGATGGCTATGATGTGAGGATCACATATGTTCACTGAGTGCTAATGCTTTGCTCCGGTACTCTATTAAAAGGAGTACCTTAATTACCAGTAGTTTCCCTTGAGGCCCTGCTGCAACAGGCTGGTAGGACAAAAGATGTCGTGCAAGTTTCTCCTTGTGAGCACGTACGACTATATACAGAACACATGCCTATGATTGTTTGTACTATGATGCTTTATCATTATTTATCTGCAATGTCCATGTCTCATTGATTTCATGAATTATCTTATCCATGCAACACCCGTAATCCATCCCTATGCCTACAGTATTTGTTCCTACTGTTTACTACTGTTACTATTACCGCTGCTATTTTACTACTGCTGATACTGTTTCACTACTGTCACTGCTATAAAACTGTTGCTACTGATAAACCGCTGCGAGTAAGACTGTTTTCAGGTGCAGCTGAATTGACAACTCATCTGTTAAGGCTTACATATATTCTTTGGCTCCCCTTGTATCGAATCAATAAATTTGGGTAATACTTCCCTCGAAGACTGTTGCGACCCCCTATACTTGTGGGTCATCAAGACTATTTTCTGGCGCCGTTGCCGGGGAGCATAGCTTTATTTGTAAGTTCACTTGGTATTCATATTGTTCGCTGCAATCCTTTCATCATGGGTAAACCTCATGATGGAAAAGTTCCTATATTGCCATCCACTACAAGAAGAGGTACGACTCTCAACACCTCTGTTGCTCTTGATTTGCCATCTGTTATGAGTAAGTTGCTTACACCACCACACCCACACGCTACTGCTACTACTTCTGCTGAGATTGAAAATGCCACTGATAATTTAGATGATGCTTCTACTGTGCTTGATGAGAGAGGTTCACTAGGTTCCTTTTTAGATGCTACTATTGCTAGAGCTAAGTTGGGAAACACCACTGTTACACCTGTTAGTTCACCTGAGTCTAGGGAATGTCCTAGTGATGATTATGATGATGATGCTTACATTGAGATTAATGATGATTTTATTGTAGAAGCACGTGCTGCTCGTAATGCAGGTAATGTTAAAGAACTTCTTGCCAGGCGTTCTGTTAGATATAATTTGTCTCCTGATCCTAAGTTTGCTGCTTCTCCCATAAATATTAGAGACAAGGATTATGATTTCTCTTACATATCTATTGTTGAGAAAACTCCCTTTTGTGGTACTAAAGATGAGAGTGCTATGGAGCACATGAATGAGCTTTCTACTTTGAGTAATTTGTTTTCTGATGATATTAAGCTCCGCACTTACTTTGTTGCTAAGATTTTTCCTTTCTCGTTGAAAGATGCTGCTAAAATTTGGTTTAATAGCTTGTCTCCTGGATCTCTTACTAGTCCTATTGCTTTGGTTAATGCTTTCTTTCAGAAATATTTTCCTGCTAGTGCTCAACATGCTGCTGTGCAGAAAATCTTTGATTTTGAACAGGGAAAAGGAGAGATATTGCCTGAATCTTGGACAAGGTTTTGTTCTTTAATTAGAGCTTTGCCTAAAGAACCATTGCCTAAAAATGAACTCCTTGACATATTTTATAATGGACTAACGGATGAATCTAAGTCATATTTGGATAGTTGTGCTGGTTGTGTTTTCAGGGAAAGAACTCCGGCTGAAGCTAAAGAATTAATGGCTAAAATAAGCCGGAATCATGATGATTGGACTTTAGTTGAGCCAACACCAGCACCAACTCCTGCGCCATCTACAGAGCCTACGCCGAAGAAGAGAGGGATGATTAAATTAAATGATGAAGTTATGAAGGAAGCTAAGAAATCTCTTAAGGAGAAAGGTATTAAGGCCGAAGATGTGAAGAATTTACCTCCTATAGAAGAATTATGTAAGCCAATCCCTCACTCATCTACCATTGAGGTACACTCTCTCCAACGCTTTGATGAAAGAGATATTCCTTATACTAAACCTCCTGATCAATGCTTAGATGAGTTCGATAATTTTATTGATAAGCAAGAAAATTTTAATAGAATGGTGCATAACCATTTGTTGGAAAATTCTAGAGCTATTAACAAGTTGCAGGATATTGTGGAGAGAACCGCCAATGATGTGAAGATACTTGCTAAACATTTTCAAATGGTTCAAACACAAATTGATCAGCTTACCAAGGTGCAAAAAGACTTGCTAGTTAATGCTGCAAGAGAGAAGCAAACATGTGAAATACGCACAAGAAGTGGTGCTGCTACTCAAGATCCATTATATCCTGAAGGACATCCTAAGAGGGTCGAGCAAGATTCTCAACGAACTGCAAGTGATGATATTCCTCCCAAGAAGAAGAAGAAGAAGCATGAAACAACCGCAGAATCCTCTGATGCAGGTAAAGATCCTAACCGTGTTTCTATTTCTGATGCTGAAACTGAACCAGGAGATACTTCCGATAAAGAAGAAGTTGAAGAGGAACCAAAAAAGAGTGACAAGAATGCAAAGTACACTAAAGAAGACTTCATTGCCAACAAGCATGGTAAAGAGAGGGAACCTTGGGTACAGAAACCAATGCCTTTTCCTAGTAAGAAACACAAGTCCAAGGAAGAAGAACACTACAACAGGTTTTGTGAATGGATGAGACCTTTATTTTTGCAAATTCCTTTGACTGATGCTATTAGAATGCCTCCTTATGCAAAGTATATGAAAGATATTGTCACTAACAAAAGGAAAATTCCTAGTGAGGAAATTTCCACACTGCTTGCTAACTATTCTTTTGATGGTAAAGTTCCAGAGAAGCTTGGAGATCCAGGTATACCTACTATTCCTTGCTCCATTAAAAATAACTATGTTAGAACTGCTTTATGTGATTTGGGAGTTGGAGTTAGTGTAATGCCTTTTTCTCTTTATAAGAGACTTGATTTAGAAAAATTGGTATCAACTGATATATCTTTGCAGATGGCCGATAAGTCTACTACTATTCCTATTGGTATATGTGAAAATGTTCCTGTTCAAGTTGCTAACAGTTGTTTAATATTAACTGATTTTGTTGTGTTGGAAATGCCTGAAGATGATAATATGTCTATTATTCTTGGGAGACCTTTTCTAAACACTGCAGGTGCTATTATTAATTGCAATCAAGGAAAAGTTACTTTTAATGTTAATGACAAAGAATATACGGTTTATTTTCCCAAGAAGATTGATAGGAAGAATGCTCTAAGTTCAATCAAGCGTGTTGAGACCGTCAAAGTTGGTCAAATTATTTGTTCAAAGCGAAAGCCCAAGGAAGAATATCAAATTGTTATGGTTGGGACGATACCTATCAAAGTTGAGGTAACATAAGCATTAAGTGAAGTGCAAAGTTTTGCCTCATAAAAAGTTAGTTTGGTAACAAGATTTGATCAACCTTGTTAACAAAGTGATTTTATATGAACGAAACTTCGTTTTCACCGCATCTACTCCACCTTACTTGTATTTACTTTCATCAAAATGTTATTCCTTCAGTTTAGTTACATGATTAAGAGTATCTCAGAGCTGCTGCATGCTTGGTTTTGATTTGCTTGAAATCTTTTCATCTTCGTTTTTCTGAATTTTTATCAATATGCCAATTCCTGAAAAATCCTCAAAAATAAAGTTTCTCGAAAAATTCCAGAAAATTCTTTATAAATTTTTATGTCAAAAATGGGGCAGAGAGACACCTGGGAGGAACCAGGTGGGGCAGCCACGCCACCTCACACACAGGTGGCGCGGCCCAGCCCTGGCGGCGCCACCAAGGTGTGAGAGGGCCCCACCAGGCCCCTCACTCATCTCTTCTTCCCCAGCTCTTTCTCTCTCCCAAAAAACACCGCCACATTTGCTCAAGCTCGAGTTCTTGCTGTTCTTCACCTCGATTTTTTGATCTCCTTGCTCAGCCCAACATTTCTGCTGAAATTTGGATCATTTGCTCTCCGGTATGTGACTCCTCCACTTGTCCAAGTAGAATTTCTTTTGGTAAAGTATTTCTTGAGTATTTTAGCATTGTAGGTGACAGTATAAATGAGTATGCATGCTTGTTATATTGCTTAGAAAGGTTATTTTGATGCATGATAGCTCTCTAGTAACCCACTATAGTAGTTTCCTACACTTGCTTGTCTTTAAATCACTTTTTATGAGGTTTGTCAAAAATTTCAGAAATGGAGGAGAATGTGTATCAACTCTCTCAACATAAACTAGAAGTGCATGATGTTATGAAAGTTCACCGTGAAGAGAAGGTTTTTCCCTCACACTATCCATGTTCAGCATTCTTGAGTGCTGTTTGAATCCTGCAGGATTTTCAAACTTTACTTTCTAATGCAGGATTAGAATATTTTGTTGAGGGTGAACCTCCCCAATATATTAAACTAACAATGTCTGTGGTGCAGGATTTCAGATTTAGTTGGTCCACTTCTAACTCCAGGGTTCATTACAAAATCTATAATAAATCTGTGGACTTGCCTCTTGATGTTTTCTGTACAGCTATTAGAGTACCACAGTGGGGATCACTCGAGAAGATAAGAGGTCAGCCTAGGCCATTGTTGGAACTTTACGAAGAGATTTGTCAAGGAAGAAGCTTTACAGGAGAGGGTGGTAAAACTCGAAATATTCATTTCCCATCCATTCGATATTTTGCCTTCTTTATTACCAAATGTGTTCTTGCTAGGAAATCTGCAAGTAGATTGTCTCTCCATGATCTAGCTTTTATTGCTTCTGCTTTGAGGCGTGATAGGACTTACCATTTGGGTGCCTTAATAGCTTTCCATCTTGATCTTAATCGTGAGAAAGGGGGAATCTGTGGGGGACTTATAGCTTCACGCCTGTTAGCTCTGCATGGCGTTGTGCCTCATTTTCGAGATCTGCAGTTCCCCGAGGAGAAACTTGGTCTTGATTCTATGGTTCAACATAAGTTTATTTCTCCTCCTGCTAGTTTGATTAATTTAACATTTGAGCTAACCTTTTTCAAGAAGACTACCTGGAGGGTAGTAAAGACTGAACGATCAGTCCGTTTGCCTGCACCTCTTTTGTTTAACCTTGATCACAGGAATGGATGGTCGCTTACGGAAGATGAGCTTGATGCGTACATGGAGGAGCACCCGCCGCCTGTACACGATGAGGAGGGCGCCGAAGAATCGGGGCAGCCCTCCAACATTACGAACTTCCCATATGAGCAACCTTATTATGATTATGCGCCATCAGCTTCATCTTCACGAGAGCCCGGGTATGATTACACCTATGATGATCCACCAGCCTGGGGCAGCTATCAAAGTCGAAATTGATCTCCACTTAGTCCAAAAGCCTAAGCTTGGGGGGAGGTACGCCGACGATTCACTCATCTACACATCATATTTAGTCGGTCCTTTGTATATTCATGTTTTGCTTTCTTTATTGTTCTCGTTCTTGTTTCCATTTTTCCAAAACACAAAAAGACCAAAAATATTTCCGTTGTTTCTCTCTATTTGGTTCTTTAGTTTTCTACCTTTGGTTTGCTTTACTTGCTATTTCGGTTTGCTATTTGAAAATCCAAAAAATATTTTGCTTTGTTTGCTATTTCCTTCTGCTTTTGTTTCAAAAATCGAAAACACAAAAATATTTGTTGTTCTTCTTTGGTTTTTAAAGTTTGTTGCAGAGTTCAGTCTCTCGTTACTCCATTGGAGCTTGGTATTCACTTTATATTATTCAAGCCACACAAGTGAAGAGCAATAATGACGATATATGACAATCCGAGATGTGGTAAAAGGCTGGTATGAACTCTATTTGTTTTCATTTTTGTACATATACTCATCTATGTGGACATGCTTAGTCAGTTCATGTAAGGTATATGTCATCTAATGGATGCTTTGTAGTTCTTGCTTTCATATGATTAGTTTCAATTTACTATTAGCCTATAGCATGTCATGTAGACGCTTGCATGCATTGTTTTATTCATAGTATGGTATGATATTGTGGTATCCACCTTTGAAAGCTTCATTTGAATCGACTTGGCACATGCTCAAGCATGCATATGACTAAACAAAAAGTCAATTAAGCCTCGAGGATTTAAATTGCCTCAGAGTTCTTGTATCATTTTTATGCCTATATTAATTTTGTTTTGTCGCAAGCATGATTATGACAGTTATTGCTCTCTCGATTGTCGCTTCCCAGTCTTTTGCTAGCCTTCATTTGTACTGAGTATGAGCTCTACTCGTGCATCCAACTACCAAAACCAAGTCTTCAAAAGAGTCCACTATAAATTCCTATGCATGGTATTTGTAAGCCATTCCAAGTAAATTTTCATATGCTACCTTTCAAAACTTTCAACTACTTCTCATTTTGTGCCACTGTCTTTAGCTCATGGGGACGTAGTGGTCGGAATTGCTATCTTCCATATTAAATTAAGTACCCCTCTACTAGGCAGCTTCATCTGCTCATCATTAATTTTGCATGAGAGCTGGTCAGACCATTATAATCTTAATTCTAAAAGAAAGAAAAAAATGCACTCCTCCAAAGGAATGAGAAAGTTGGTGGGCAGCCGATGGAATCGGTTAGCCATGGTTTGAGAAAGGAAAAAGGTGGGGAGGAGTGCCAAAGCTTTATAAAAGAGCACCAATGTGCCAAATTTCAAAGAACTCGGAACCGCTCTCACTTGTTTATTATGGAAGATAGTAAGTCCCCATTGGTAGTCGTTGACATAGAACAATCACCTCTCAAAAGAAACTTTTATCTCTGTTTTACAAATGAAAAGCTCTAGCACATGTTAAATCACTGCTTCCCTATGCGAAGGGCCATTCGTTTACTTTTATGTTGAGTCAGCATCTTCTAACTTTAAGCACTTCTTGAGAGCATAGCTGTTATTCTTAGTGTAATGTGCTTGTCCCAGAACACGGGTAATTGTGGTATAACTTTGATGCTTGTATCTTTGATATTTCTACTTCTAGTCTTCCCTTGGACTTCAGAGGTGCCTCAGCATTTATGTTTTGCTCTACAAATAAAGGCAAGCGGGATACCACTCTTTCATATCATTTATGCATATTACAATCTTGTAGCTTCTCATGCACATGTTACTTGTTATTAGTGCATTGGCACTCTTTCATAGCTTGCTTGACTATGAGGTGACATTAGTTGCATATTTCTTATTATGAATTGCCTGAGTACTTGATCACATAGTTAGTATATATACATCATATGAGCAAATGTGTTCGTGAAAGTTTCTTTTATCGCTCTCAGTTGTTAACTGAATTGCTTGAGGACAAGCAAATAGCTAAGCTTGGGGGGAGTTGATACGTCCAAAACGTATCTACTTTCCCGAACACTTTTGCTATTGTTTCTCCTGTAATTTGTGTGTTTTGAATACAACTAACACGGACTGACGCTGTTTTTAGCAGAATTGCTCTGGTGTCTTGTTTTTGTGCAGAAATCCAACTTCCAGTAAAAATTCGGGAAAAATCATGAAAAATCCTATTTCACCAGAAGACCCACGGAGCCAGAAGATAGGAGGGAGAAGGGGCTCGAGGGGCTGTCACGCATAGGTGGCGCGGCCCAGCCCTGGCCGCGCCACCCTTGCATGAGGGGGCCCCAGAACCCCTCTCGACCTCCCCTCTCACGTACATATACCCCCTGACGACATAATATCGGGGAGACGGCATTTTCCCAGATAGACTTCCGCTGCGCCGCCGCCATCAAAAACCGTGATTCGGAACCAGAAACTCCGTTCTGGCACCCTGCCGGGACGGGGATTCGGAGGAGATCTTCATCACCATCACCACCGACGCTCCTCCATCGACCATCCATGACTCCCCCATCCATGTGTGAGTAATTCCCCCGCTGTAGGTGAGGGGATGGTAGGGATTGGATGAGATTGTTCATGTAATTTGATATGAGATTGATAGGCCATAGTGCCTAGTATCTTTATTTAGTGCCTATGACATTGTTGCAACTTGTTGTGCTTAATGCTTGTCACTTTGGGCCTGAGTGCCATGATTTCAGATCTGAACATGTTATTATTTCTATGATGATACTTGTCGTTTATGGTCTTACCTACAAGTTGTATACACATATTGTTGTCTGGAACCCGAGTCCCCAAAGTGACAGAAATTGGGATAACCGGAGGGGGTGGCTATGATGTGAGGATCACATGTGTTCACTGAGTGCTAATGCTTTGCTCCGGTACTCTATTAAAAGGAGTACCTTAATTACCAGTAGTTTCCCTTGAGGCCCTGCTACAACAGGCTGGTAGGACAAAAGTTGTCGTGCAAGTTTCTCCTTGTGAGCACGTACGACTATATACGGAACACATGCCTATGATTGTTTGTACTAGGATGCTTTATCATTATTTATCTGCAATGCCCATGTCTCATTGATTTCATGAATTATCTTATCCATACAACGCCCGTAATCCATCCCTATGCCTACAGTATTTGTTCCTACTGTTTACTACTGTTACTATTACCGCTGCTATTTTACTACTGCTGATACTGTTTCACTACTGTCACTGCTATAAAACTGTTGCTACTGATAAACCGCTGCGAGTAAGACTGTTTCCAGGTGCAGCTGAATTGACAACTCATCTGTTAAGGCTTACATATATTTTTTGGCTCCCCTTGTATCGAATCAATAAATTTGGGTAATACTTCCCTCGAAGACTGTTGCGATCCCCTATACTTGTGGGTCATGAGTTTGTGCCACCGACCGGGACTAATGGATATGGGCCTTTAGTCCTGGCTCGTGGCGCAAACCGGGACTATAGGGCACCCTTTAGTCCTGGTTCGTGTCACGAGCCGGGACTAAAGCCCTGTTCAAATGAACCGCCACTCCCGCGCTAGTTACGACACGATCGTCGTTTCGGAAATTGCTGTGTCATCACAGCGATCGCTTCGGTAATCGACGTTGATGCATCAGGACGCCGCCGGTGAGCCTAATCACACCGCCGACCAGCCTTTTTCATCTTCCCTCTCTCTAATATATAAGATGCACTCATCTAAGCATCTTCTTCATCCTCTAATCTCCTCCCAAAACACCATAGCACATCTTCACACCGGCAAGCTCTCTCTCTCCCTCTCATTCCAATGGAGACGGTGACGCTACCAGGTCAATATCGGGTGCACAATATCACCGCCGAAAGGATGCATTTCACCATCACGGAAACTCTCTGTGCATCAATGTTGGATATGTGGATCTGCGTCGTCAAGCAGCGGTTCCTCGACGCCGCACCGATCAAGTGTGTGGGCTTGGACTACGAGTTCACCAGCCCTTGCGAGGGTAGGCGCAATCAGCATGCCGCCTGATACGTCTCAAACGTATGCATAATTTTTGATGCTCTATGCTTGTTTTTACACCATTTGCTTAGTGTTTCGTTACACTTTGTGGCGTTTTTATGCATTTTTTGGAACTAACCTATTAACGAGATGCCACAGTGCCAGTTCCCTGATTTCTGCTGTTTATGTGTTTCAGAAAAGTTACACAGGAAATATTCTCAGAATTGGACGAAACAAAAGCCAAACATCCAGAAATTTACCGAAGCTTTTAGAGATCCGAAGAGGAGACGGAGAAGGGCCACAGGGCGGCCACACCACCAGGGGGCACGACCTGCCCCTGGCCCACGCCCACCTGTGGTGAGGGCCCCTAGTCCACCTCTGGCGCCGCCCCTTCGCCTATAGAGACCCCCCCCCCCGACGGGAAAAACCTAAACACCCGATCACTTTTCCAGAAACACATCGCGATCCGCCGCCGTCATCGACCCAAGATCGGGAGGGTCCAGAAGCTCTTCCCGGCACCCTGCCAGAGAGGGGAATCGCCACCGGAGGTCTTCTTCATCGCCATGCTTGCCTCCAGCGCGATGAGTGAGTAGTCTACCTTGGACTATGGGTCCATAGCAGTAGCTAGATGGTTGTCTTCTCCACCATGTGCTTCAAGTTTAGATCTCGTGAGCTGCCTTACATGATCGAGATCACCGTTATATAATTCTACATGTTGTGTTTGTTGGGATCCGATGAATATTGGTGTTATGATTGAGTTGATGTGCTGAATATTATCTTATGTTATCTCTATGTTGTTTATGATCTTGCATGCTCTCCGTTGTTAGTAGCTATCTTGGCCGAGTAGTTGCTAGTGACTCCAAGAGGGGGTATTTATGCTTGATAGTGGGTTTATGCCTCTATATAATCTGGGGGAGTGACAGAAACCTCTAAGGTTGTAGATGTGCTATTGCCACTAGGGGGAAAACAACATTCATATGCTCAAGGGCATATGCTTTGTTTACATTACACACTTTGCTTAATGCAGTTATCTGTTGTTCGCAACTTAATACTTGTGGAGTTCTCAGATTGATTCGCCACAAGTGGATTATTAGTCATAGATGCAGTTGGATGGCGGTCTATGTATCTTGTTGTAATGCCTAGGGTAAATCTCATAGTGATCCTCTCGACATATGCACGTTGTCTTTATTCTATCAATTGCCCAACTGTAATTTGTTTACCCAGCATGTGTTATTTTATGGAGAGACACCACTAGTGAACTGTGGAACCCGGTCCTATTTCCATTATATTGCTATCACCTGTTTACTTTACTCACACTGTTTACTTTACTCGCATACTACTATTGCTTTCCACTCGATACGTTCATTGCTTTGTTTCAAGCAAACCGGTGAGATTGACAACCTGATACGTCTCCAACGTATCTATAATTTTTGATGCTCCATGCTTGTTTTTACACCATTTGCCTATTGTTTCGTTACACTTCGTGGCACTTTTATGCATTTTCCGGAACTAACCTATTAACGAGTTGCCACCGTGCCAGTTCCCTGTTTTTTGCTGTTTTTGTGTTTCAGAAGTGATACACAGGAAATATTCCCGGAATTGGACGAAACAAGTTCCTGAAGTCTTATTTTACCCGGAAGCTTCCAGAGATCCAAAGGAGAGAAGGAGTGGGGCCACCAAGGCCCCACACACAGGGGTGGCGCGCCCAGGCCCTGGCCGCGCCACCCATGTGTGAGGAGCCCCTGGCTGCCCTCTCGCGACGCCCCTTCGCCTATATAAAGCCTCGGGACAGAAAACCCTAAAGGAGTCGGCAATTTTCCAGAAACAGTTTCGCAGTTCCGCCGCCGCCACCGACGAATTTTGGGGGACAGAAGTCTCTGTTTCGGCACCCTGCCGGGACGGGGAAGTGCCCCCGGAGCCATCTCCATCGGTCTCCATCGCCGTCTCCGCCGTCTCCATCGACCTCACCGCCATCTCCATCAACCTTGCTGTCTCCTATGATGAGGAGGGAGTAGTTCATCCCCGGGGCTAAGGGCTCTACCGGTAGCTATGTGGTTCACCTCTCTCTCCCATGATGTGATCTTTATGTGATCGTGAGCTTTGTATCATGTTGAACAAGTAGATGTTATTATTCAGATATTATGCTACTCCTATGCTTAATTATTATAGTGTACTCTAGTGATGTTATTAAAGTAATCTATTCCTCCTGCCATGGTGTAACGGTGACAGTGCGTGCATCGTGGTGGTACTTGGTTTAGGTTATGATCGTGATCTCTTGTGGATTATGAGAGTAATTATTACTATGATACTATTGAGTGATCTATTCCTCCTTTCATGGTGTAATGTTGACAGTGTGTGCACCGTGTTAGTACTTGGTCTAAGTTGCAATGATTTCTATCTTGAATTGTGATCTGATTTGGATGTCTCTATGAGTGGTGTTTGTCAAGTACTTGATGAACTTTAAGGGGTGCTTCTGTAGCCACTACGCAATGATTAGTGTTATTCAATAGGAGAGTAATTTAGAGTACCATCGTGGAGAGAAGTTGTTTATTTGTTCATTCATGTTATATTGTTGGGAGTGTGTCCACTAGTGAAAGTATGATCCCTAGGCCTTGTTTCCAAGCATTGCACACCGTTTACTTGCTGTTTTGTTACATGTTTGCTCGCAGCGATATTTATTTCATACCACAGTTACTACTTATAATCATCTATACCGCTTGTATTTCACTATCTCTTCGCCGAACTAGTGCACCTATACATCTGACAAGTGTATTGGGTGTGTTGGGGACACAAGAGACTTTCTGTATCGTAATTGCAGGGTTGCTTGAGAGGAATAGCTTTGACCTCTTCCTCCCTGAGTTCGATAAACCTTGGGTGATCCACTTAAGGGAAACTTGCTGTTGTTCTACAAACCTCTGCACTTGGAGGCCCAACAAGTGTCTACAAGAATAGAAGTGCGTAGACATCACAACCTCATCGTAAGTTGGGAGCAAAGTATTTGGTTGTGTTGTGTGCAGGTTCCACGTTGCTACTAGTTGAAGACGCACCAACAAGAATCGTAAACGGCGCCCTTGTTGGAAGTCACTAGGCTAGCAAGCATCACCTGCTGGAGTTTGGCTTTTTCTTACTGGACGATTAAACCTTGGTTTCTTACTGAGGGAAAAACTTGCTGCTATATTCATCATACCTTCCTCTTAGGGTTCCCAACTGGACGGTGAAAAACCATCAACACCGTAGCAATCAAGACTTTTTCTGGCGCCGTTGCAGGGAAAAAAGAAGACTTCTGCAAGGGGAGTTTCGCACGCAGATCCTTTACTTTGTTTTAAGTTTTTCTTTACTTTATTTTTACTTGCATCATTTTATCAAAAATATAAAAAAAATTAGTATCCTTTATAGTTGTTTTTACTTGTCTGCTTTTAGTTTTGCTAGAATGGCTATTCCTGACTTGCATGATAAGGTTTCCAAAGCCAAAACTGATATTTCGTCTTTGTCTAATGCACAATCTTCTTTGATTAACAGAATGTCCGCTAAGCCTGATCCTTTTACCACTGCTAATGCTATCCAAGTTAGAATTGATGAAAATGTTAGGATGCTAGCAGAATTGCATGCCAGGTGGGAAAGAGAAGATGAGATGGCTAGAAAGATGAAGGTATGTACCATTACTACCTCTAATGATGTTGTTCCAAATGCTAGCAATCCTCTTACTTTGATTGGTGTAGAGAAAACTCCCACTCCTTGTGTTAAAAAGCCTAAAACTGCTAAAACTTTTTCTCAAAAGAGTGCTGAAATTTTTCGGAGTGTAGGAGATGATAGCTTTATTTCCTTTAATGATTTTGATGTTGATGGCTGCAATATATCTGAAGTTATTTTGTTCTTGCAAAAGGTTGCTTTGAGTCCCAATGCTAGTTCTTTAAATGTTCCTTTTACTAAGCATATTACCAATGCTCTTATGAAAATTAGGGATGAAAAGTTGAAGCAAAAAACTTCTATTACCAAGAAATTAGAAGATGGTTGGTAACCCATCATTGATATGCATGTTAATGGTTTTGATTGTCATGCTTTATGTGATCTAGGTGCAAGTATTTCTATTATGCCTAGAAAAATTTATGATATGCTTGATTTACCACCTCTTGAAAAGTGTTATTATGATGTTCCTATTGCTGATGTTGCTAAGAAGAAACCTTTGGGAAGGATTAATGATGTTCTTCTTATGGTTAACAATAACCTTGTTCCCGTTGATTTTCTTGTCATGGATGTTGAATGCAATGCTTCATGTCCTATTATTTTGGGAAGACCCTTTCTTCGAACTGTAGGTGCCATCATTGATATGAGGGAAGGCACCATCAAATATCAATTCCCACTCAAGAAAGGTATGGAACACTTCCCTAGGAAGAGAAAGAAATTACTTTTTGACTCTATTCTTAGAGCAAATTATGAGCTTGATGCTTCATCACTTGATATTACTTGATTCGCACTTTCTGCGCCTAGCTCAAAGGCGTTAAAGAAAAGCACTCTTGGGAGATAACCCAATGTTTTTTACTTTCAGTTCTTTTTCTTTTATTTGAGTCTTGGAAGTTATTACTACTGTAATGACCTCTCCTTATCATTTTTTATTTTGTTTTTGTGCCAAGAGAAGCCTCTAATTTGAGTGAGGTAAGATTTGGGGATGTTGCTGTCCTGAAATAGTTTTCGGTGCTGCACCATAAAAATTCGTGAAAATACTCTGTATATCTTTTGGACCTGAGATTTCTTGCGCATATGCCCCAGGTTATATCCAAACTTTCATTAGTTGAACACTTTTTGATTTGAGGAACAGAAAACCCTCTAAAATTTCGACCTTTGTCAGCTGTTCTGTTTTGACAGATTTCTGCCAATATTTATGTTTGCCGCTTTATCGCTTTCTTTTTGAGTTCTTTTGATCGTGGAACTTTTGGGGAAGTTGCTACAATAGTATATACTTTATATGTGGTGGTTTTGAGTTGAAACCTGAAGCAAAAAGGGTTGATTCATTGTTTTGCTTACACTAATGTTGCTAATAGATTTGTGTTTAGTTTTGTATGAAGGAAGTTTTCAAGTGTAGGGATTGGAGAATGATGAGATGAGTTGAAGAATGGACAAAAGCTCAAGCTTGGGGATGCCCACGTACCCCAAGAAATATCCAAGAGGTACAAGCGTTAAAGCTTGGGGACGCCCCCGAGGCACCCCTTCTTCATCGGCAAAAATCAGGTCACCTTTCAACACACTATATTTATATTGCTTTATGCATTATGCGTTTTTCTTGGAGCGTCATTTGTTTTAGTTTTCAGTTTTCTTTAGTTTTGTTTGCTGCAATAAATAGTTAGACCCCAACAAATTTCTTTAGGAGAAGTTGCCTTGCTTTTCGTTTGCCAAGAACACTCCATTTTTCGCTCTTATCTTTCAACGAGTGTTCTCTTTTTCTAGAACTGCGTTTAGTTTTTGATTTTTGCCTTGATTTTTGTTCAGATCTTGTTATATCTTTGTATCAAGGTGTATTTTTGCCTCTGGTCCATGTTGGTTTTCAACAAAAAAGAGTTGTTTAAAAAAGTTCGAATGGTGTTGGAAAAGAGAAAAAGCTTTATGCAAAAAAAGTGATACAAGAAGGAGCTTGTGTAGACTGCGGCCTAGGCTTTTGCATGTCGTGCTTGATGTCTTTTTGATAGTATGCTTAGTGGTTTTGCTGTAGCATGACTTGTCTGAAATGACTGAAATTGCTTAATGAGCCTTTGAAAAAATCCTGCGTTGTTTTTATTATTTGGAAGTATTATTTTGGTTTTCTCCTTGATGCTTTATTTGGGTTGACTTGGCGCATGCTCACACATGTTAGACTCATACAAAGTCATCATAAGCCTCTATGATTATTTATTTATTGACTTTTCATGCCATCTTATGCTTTTTTTAATGTCGCTTTGTCGCTATGCATGATTATGGCCGTTATTGCTCTCTTAGTTGGTCGCTCCCCGTCTTTTGCTAGCCCTCATTTTGTACTGAGTATGAGCTCTACTCGTGCATCCAACTCCTAAAAACCAAGTTGTTCCAATGTGTCCACCATATATACCTATTAGCAATTTTCTATTCCAAAGTACATTTGACTTGCTTTTATCTATCCTTCAAATTAAAATCTTTTTGGTGTTATGCAAAAATTGGTCAGTAAAGCTCTCACGAACCTGATGGCACACTTTACTTTTCTCGTTTTAAAATTTGACATTGTGGCTCTCTTATGTTGAGTTGTTATGCTTGCAAGTTGTAAGTTGGAAATTAGTCCAGCCATGCCGTCATGGGGCAAGCTTTCAATATTGCACCATCTTTCATTTGAGTTGATATCGTGATCTTTTGTTTATGGATACTCGCGTTGTGAAATAAGTTGGGAATCTTGCGGGATCATGGAGTTTTTATATGTGTTAGGGAAACGCATGGGCCGCTAATCTAAGCCATGTATCATTCATGATGGAAATTTACAGCATGCCCATAGTGGACATTCGACGACGTATCTCACAATAAAAAGCTACACCAATGGTAAATAAAAGAGATGTCGAGGTGTTCATTGTCTGTTTGTCTTGTCATTTTGATGTGGGCTTGTTCCATGTTATCGGGCAGGAGGTACCCCATTGGCGGTTCTCGATGATACTGATACGTCTCCAACGTATCCATAATTTTTGATGCTCCATGCTTGTTTTTACACCATTCATTTAGTGTTTCGTTACACTTCGTGGCATTTTTATGCATTTTCTGGAACTAACCTATTAACGAGATGCCACAGTGCCAGTTTCCTGTTTTCTACTATTTTTGTGTTTTAGAAATGCTACACATGAAATATTCTTGGAATTGGACGAAACAAAAGCCAAACGCCCAGATATTTCACGGAGCTTCCAGAAGACCGAAGAGGAGACGGAGCCGAGCCAGAGGGCGGCCACACCATAGGGCGGCATGGCCTAGGGCTAGCCCATGCCCCCTGGTGGTGTGGGCCCCCTGGTCCACCTCTGATGCTGCCCCTTCGCCTATAAGGACCCCCCGATGGGAAAAACCTAAATACCCGATCACTTTTCCAGAAACACATCGCGATCCATCGCCGTCGTCGACTCGAGATCGGGAGGGTCCAGAAGCTCTTCCCGGCACCCTGCCGGAGAGGGGAATCGCCACCAGAGGTCTTCTTCATCGCCATGCTTGCCTCCGGCGCGATGAGTGGGTAGTCTACTTTGGACTATGGGTCCATAGCAGTAGCTAGATGGTTGTCTTCTCCACCATGTGCTTTATGTTTAGATCTCGTGAGCTGCTTTACATGATCGAGATCACCGTTATGTAATTCTACATGTTGTGTTTGTTGGGATCCGATGAATATTGGTGTTATGATTGAGTTGATGTACTGAATTTTATCTTATGTTATCTCTATGTTGTTTATGATCTTGCATGCTCTCCGTTGTTAGTAGCTATCTTGGCCGAGTAGTTGCTAGTGACTCCAAGAGGGGGTATTTATGCTCGATAGTGGGTTCATGTCTCTATTTAATCTGGGGGAGTGACAGAAACCTCTAAAGTTGCAGATGTGTTGTTGCTACTAGGAGGAAAACAACATTCATATACTCGAGGGCATATGCTTTGTTTACATTCCACACTTTGCTTAATGCAATTATCTGTTGTTCATAACTTAATACTTGTGGAGTTCTAGGATTGATTCGCCACAAGTGGCTTATTAGTCATAGATGCAGTTGGATGGTGGTCTATGTATCTTGTTGTAATGCCCAGAGTAAATCTCATAGTGATCCTCTCATCATATGCACGTTGTCTTTATTGTATCAATTGCCCAACTGTAATTTTTTTACCCAGCATGTGTTATTTTATCTTATGAAGAGACACCACTAGTGAACTGTGGACCCTGGTCCTATTTCCTTTATATTGCTATCACCTGTTTACCTTACTCGCACTGTTTACTTTACTCGCATACTATTACTATTTTCCACTCGATATACTCATTCCTTTGTTTCAAGCAAACCGGTGAGATTGACAACCTCATCGCAAGTTGGGAGCAAAGTTTTTGGTTGTGTTGTATGCAGGTTCCATGTTGCTACTAGTTGAAGACGCGCTAACTCGTTATCGATCGTTAACGGCGCCCTTGTTGGATTGTCACTAGACTAGCAAGCATCACCTTCAGTCGTATTGGCTTCTTACTCTCCTGATCGACATACCTTGGTTTCTTACTGAGGGAAAACCTTGCTGCTATATTCATCATACCTTCCTCTTGGGGTTCCCAACTGGACGGTGATTCACATTAACCGTACTGCAAGCATCAAGAATTTTCTGGCGCCGTTGCCGGGGAGGAAAATGAAGACTTCTGCAAGGGGAGTTTCGCACGCACATCCTTTACTTTGTTTTAAGTTTTGCTTTACTTTATTTTTACTTGCATTGTTTTATCAAAAACCCAAAAAAATTAGTATGCTTGATAGTTGTTTTTACTTGTCTGCTTTTAGTTTTGCTAGAATGGCTACTCCTCAGAACACCAAGTTGTGTGATTTTACTAGCACTAATAATAGTGATTTTATCTGCACTCCTATTGCGCCATCTGCTCCTGCTGCAAATTTTAATGAGATTAAGCCTGCTTTGTTGAACCTTGTTATGAAAGAGCAATTTTCTAGTGCTGGTACTGATGATGCTGCAGCTCATCTCAATAAATTTTTTGAGCTATGTGAGATGCAGAAATATAAGGATGTTAAAAGTGATATTATTAAGCTTAAGTCATTTCCTTTTTATTTGAGAGGAAAAGCTAAGGATTGGTTGTTGTCTTTGCCTAAAAATAGTATTGATTCATGGGCTAAGTGTAAGGATGCTTTTATTGGTAGATACTATCCTCCTGCTAAGATTATAGCTTTGCGTAGCAATATTATGAAGTTTAGTCAGTTTGATAATGAACATGTTGCTCAAGCTTGGGAAAGAATGAAATCTATGATAAAGAATTGTCCCACTCATGGACTGACTACTTGGATGATTGTCCAAACTTTTTATGCAGGACTGAATTTTTCTTCAAGGAACCTACTTGATTCAGCTGCTGGAGGCACTTTTATGCCCCTTACCTTGGGCGCCGTGATACGTCTCCAACGTATCTATAATTTTTGATGCTCCATGCTTGTTTTTACACCATTTACCTATTGTTTTGTTACACTTAGTGGCACTTTTATGCATTTTCCAGAACTAACCTATTAACAAGTTGCCACAGTGCCAGTTTCCTGTTTTCTGCTGTTTTTGTGTTTCAGAAGTGATACACAGAAAATATTCTCGGAATTGGACGAAACAAGTTCCTGAAGTCTTATTTTACCCGGAAGCTTCCAGAGATCCGAAGGAGAGTCGGAGGGGGGCCACCAGGGCCCCACACGCAGGGGTGGCGCGGCCAGGCCCCTGGCCGCGCGGGCCCCGCGTGAGGGCGCCTGGCTCCTCCTCTGATGACGCCCCTTCGCCTATAAAGACCCCCCGATGGAAAAAACCTAAGTACCCGATCAGATTTCCAGAACACATCATGATCCGCCGCCACCATCGACCCGAAGATCGGGAGGGTCCAGAAGCTCCTCCCGGCACCCTGCCGGAGAGGGGAATCGCCACCGGAGGTCTTCTTCATCGCCATGCTTGCCTCCGGAGCGATGAGTGAGTAGTCTACCTTGGACTATGGGTCCATAGCAGTAGCTAGATGGTTGTCTTCTCCACCATGTGCTTCATGTTTAGATCTCATGAGCTGCCCTACATGATTGAGATCACCGTTATGTAATTCTACATGTTTGGTTTGTTGGGATCCGATGAATATTGGTGTTTATGATTAAGTTGCTGTACTAAATATTATCTTTTGTTATCTCTATGTTGTTTATGATCTTGCATGCTCTCCTTTGTTAGTAGCTATCTTGGCCAAGTAGTTGCTAGTGACTCCAAGAGGGGGTATTTATGCTCGATAGTGGGTTCATGCCTCTATTTAATCTGGGGGAGTGACAGAAACCTCTAAGGTTGTAGATGTGTTGTTGCTACTAGGGAGAAAACAACATTCATATGCTCAAGGGCATATGCTTTGTTTACATTACACACTTTGATTAATGCAATTATCCGTTGTTCGCAACTTAATACTGCTGGGGTGTTCGGATTGATATCCCCGGGAGTGGATTATTAGTCATAGATGCAGTTGGAGTGGATTATTAGTCATAGATGAAGCACATGGTGGAGAAGACAACCATCTAGCTACTGCTATGGACCCATAGTCCAAGGTAGACTACTCACTCATCGCTCCGGAGGCAAGCATGGCGATGAAGAAGACCTCCGGTGGCGATTCCCCTCTCCGGCAGGGTGCCGGGAAGAGCTTCTGGACCCTCCCGATCTTCGGGTCGACGGCGGCGGCGGATCGCGATGTATTCTGGAAAACTGATCGAAGCCTTAGGTTTTTCTCGTCGGGGGGTCTTTATAGGCGAAGGGGCGATGTCAGGGGAGGGATCAGGCCCCCTCACACAGGGGTGGCGCGGCCAGGGGCCTAGCCGCGCCGCCTGTGCGTGTGGGGCCCACGTGGCCCTCCTCCGTCTCTTCTTCGGATGTCTGGAAGCTTCCCCGTGATATAAGTCTTCAGGAACTTGTTTCGTCCAATTCCGAGAATATTTCCTGTGTATCACTTCTGAAACACAAAAACAGCAGAAAACTGGAAACTGGCACTGTGGCACTTCGTTAATAGGTTAGTTCCGGAAAATGTATAAAAGTGCCACTAAGTGTAACGAAACAATAGGCAAATGGTGTAAAAACAAGCATGGAGCATCAAAAATTATAGATACGTTTGAGACGTATCAAGCATCCCCAAGCTTAACTCCTGCTCGTCCTCGAGTAGGTAAGTGATAACAAAAGAATAATTTTTGAGGTGACATGCACCTACACAATCTTGATCATATATGTAAGCATTGGTGAGCTGGGATCAATAGAACTTAAAACATGGGCATGAAGATATAATCATGACAATAAGAACTTAGCAACCATGTTGTAAACATGCAAATGAACACAAACAAAAGATCATGATAATGAAACAATGAAAGTCAAACGTGTGTTCAAATCATAAGGAAAAACATACAAATGGTTTTCAGCTTGTCCTTCAAAGAGTGCAAAACATAAATGCATAGGACACCTCAAAGTTTAAGAGGGCGACTAGATACAAATAATTTAAGAACAAGTGAAACCAACAATATGAATCAATCAATGAACTTTGGGACAATGCATATCACACTAAGAATGACAACTATGCTCTCTTAATGGTGCATAAAGAAAGAAGGTGGTGACTCAACATAAAAGTAAAAGAAAGGCCCTTCGCAGAGGGAAGCAGTGATTGCAAGTTTTATAACCTTCAAAAATTATGGTACTTACCGGCTTTGAGCTCTCATTGCCCCCATCATAAGCATCTTGAATGGTTAAAGTTAATGCGAGAACAATTATGATGCATATGCTTGACAAATCATAAGTTGAAAACCTCGTGTCCCGTGAATATGAGTACCCAAACCTCATGCTACTTTACTTAGAGTCCCAAGCAAGGCTCTTGTCATTGTAAGTGTATGCATATCATTGAGAACCGCCAATGGGGTACCTCCGTGCCCGATGACATGGAACAAGCCCACACCAAAATGACAGGACAAGCAGACAATGAACACCTCGACATCTCTTTTATTTGCTATATTGTTTAGCTTTTTATTATGAGATGCGTCGTCGAATGTTCACCATGGGTATGCTGCAAATTTCCACCATGAATTATGCATGGCTTCGATTGGCGGCCCGGCATTTCCCTAACACATATACAAACTCCATGATCCCTACAAGATTCCCAATTCATTTCACACCGCGGGCATCCATAAACAAAAGATCACGATATCAACTCAAAAAGAAGTGCAATGTTGAAAGCTTGCCCCATGACAGCATGGCTGGGCTAGAATCCAACTTACAACTTGCAAGCATAACAACTCAGCATAAGAGACCACAATGTCAAATTTTTAAGAACAGGAAAAAGTAAAGTGTGCCTTCCGGTTCGTGAGAGCTTTACTGACCGAATTTCGCATAACACTGGTAAGAGTTTAATTTGAAGAGAAAATAAAAGCAAGTCAAATTTACTTGGAATAGCAAATTGCTAGTAGGTATGTATGTTGGACACTTTGGAAAACTTTGGCTTTTAGGAGTTGGATGCATGAGTAGAGCTCATACTTAGTACAAGGCGAGGGCTAGCAAAAGACTGGAAGCGACCAACTAAGAGAGCAATAATGGCCATAATCATGCAAAGCGACAAAGCGACATTAAAAGAAGCATAAGATGGTATCAAAAGTCAAAAACTAAATGATCATGAAGGCTATTGGCAACTTTGTAAGAGTCTAACATGTGTGATCATGCGCCAAGTCAACCCAAATAAAGCATCAAGGAGAAAACCAAACTAATGCTTCCATACAATAAAAACAACGCATGATTTTTTCAAAGGCTCATTAAGCAATCTCAGTTATTTGAGACAAGTCATGCTACAGCAAAACCACTAAGCATACTATCAAAAAGACATCAAGCATGACATGAAAAAGCCTAAGCCGCAGTCTACACAAGCTCCTTCTTGTACCACTATTTTGCACAAAGCTTTTTCTCTTTTCCAACACCATTTGAAATTTTTATAAACACCTCTTTTGATGAAAACCAATAAAGATCAGAGGCAAAAATACACCTTGATGAAAAGATATGACAAGATCTGAACGCAAATCAAGGCGAAAACGAAAACCAAAAGCAGTAGCAGAAAAAGTCGAACGCTCGATTTTTGATAAGAGTGAAAACTAGAGCGTTCTTTGCAAATGAAAACGAGTACATCTCCTCCAAAGGAAATTTGTTGGGGTCCAATCATTTATTGCAGCAAACAAACAAACTAAACCAACTAAGAAAATTAAAATAACTGACGCTCCAAGAAAAACACATAGTGCATGAAGCAATAAAAATATAGTGTTTTGAAAGGTGACCTGATTTTTGCCGATGAAGAAGGGGTGCCTCGGGGGCATCCCCAAGCTTTGACGCTTGTACGTCTTGGATATTTCTTGGGGTGATGCATGGGCATCCCCAAGCTTGAGCTTTTGTCCATTCTTCAACTCATCTCATCATTCTCCAATCCCTACACTTAAAAACTTCCTTCATACAAAACTAAACACAATTCTATTAGCAACATTAGTGTAAGCATAAAATATATTCAACCTCTTTTAGCTTCAGGTTTCAACCCAAAACCACCACATATAAAGTATATACTACTGTAGCAACTTCCACAAGAGTTCCATGATCAAAAAGAACTCAAAAGAAAGCGATAAAGTGGCAAAAACAAATATTGGCAGAAATCTGTCAAAACTGAACAGCTGACAAAGGACGAATTTTTGAGGGATTTTCCGTTGCTCAAATTAAAAAGTGTTCAACTAAGAAAAGTTTGGATATAACCTGGGGCATATGCACAAGAAATCGCAGGTCCAAAAGATAAACAGAGAATTTTCACGAATTTTTACGGTGCAGCACCGAAAACAGTTTCAGGACAGCAACATCCCCAAATCTTTACCTCACTCAAATTAGAGGCTTCTCTTGGCACAAAAACGAAATAAACAAGATAAGGAGCGGTCATTACAGTAGTAATGACTTCCAAGACTCAAATAAAAGAAAAATTACTGAAAAGTAAACAATGGGTTATCTCCCAAGAGTGCTTTTCTTTAACGCCTTTGAGCTAGGCGCAGAAAATTGCGAATCAAGTAATATCAATAGATGAAGCATCAAGCTCATAATTTGCTCTAAGAATAGAGTCAAAAAGTAATTTCTTTCTTTTCCTGGGGAAGTGTTCCATACCTTTCTTTAATGGGAATTGATACTTGATAGTGCCTTCCCTCATGTCAATGATAGCACCTACAGTTCGAAGAAAGGGTCTTCCCAAAATAATAGGACATGAAGCATGGCATTCAACGTCCATAACAAGAAAATCAACGGGAACAAGGTTATTGTTAACCACAATAAGAACATCATTAATCCTTCCCAAAGGTTTCTTCTTAGCAACATCAGCAATAGGAACATCAAAATAACATTTTTCAAGCAGTGGTAAATCAAGCATGTCATAAATCTTTCTAGGCATGATAGAAATACTAGCACCTAGATCACATAAAGCATGGCAATCATAACCATTAACATGCATATCAATGATGGGTTCCCAACCATCTTCTAACTTCTTGGGAACAGAGGCTTTTTGCTTCAACTTTTCATCCCTAATCTTTATAAGAGCATTGGTAATATGCTTAGTAAAAGCAATATTTAAAGAACTAGCATTGGGAGTCAAAGCAAGCTTTTACAAGAACAAAATTACTTCAGATATATTGCAGCCATCAACATCAAAATCATTAAAAGAAATAGAGCTATCATCTCCCATACTCCGAAAAATTTCAGCACTCTTTTGAGAAAAAGTTTTGGCAGTTTTAGGCTTTTTAACACAAGGAGTGGGAGTTTTCTCTACACCAATCAAAGTAAGAGGATTGCTATCAGTAGGAGCAACATCATTAGAGGTAGTAATGGTACATACCTTCATCTCTCTAGCCATCTCATCTTCTCTTTCCCACCTGGCATGCAATTCCGCTAACAATCTAATATTTTCATCAATTCCAACTTGGGTAGCATTAGCGGCAGCAACAACATTGCTTACTTTCACATCATTAGGAAACACTTTTAGTTTCAGAAGTTCAACATCATGAGCAAGGCTATCAACTTTAGAAGCAAGAATATCAATTTTGCCTAACTTTTCCTCAACAGACTTATTAAAAGCAGTTTGCTTACCGATGAAGTCCTTGAGCATTACCTCAAGCTCGGAGGGCGCGGCCCTAGTGTTGTTGTAGGAGTTACCATAAGAATTACCATAACCATTACCATTGGTAGAAGGATACGGCCTATAATTGTTACTAGCAAAATTGTTCCTATAAGCATTGTTATTAAAATTGTTATTTCTAATGAAATTCACATCAACTTGCTCTTCTTGGGCAACCAGAGAGGCCAAAGGAACATTATTAGGATCAACATGAGTCCTATCATTAGCAAGCATAGCCATAATGGTATCAATCTTATCACTTAAGGAAGAGGTTTCCTCAACAGAATTTACCTTCTTACCTTGTGGAGCTCTCTCGGTGTGCCATTCGGAATAATTTACCATCATGTTGTCGAGTAGCTTTGATGCGGCGCCCAAGGTAAGGGACATAAAAGTGCCTCCAGCAGCTGAATCAAGTAGGTTCCTTGAAGAAAAATTCAGTCCTGCATAAAAAGTTTGGATAATCATCCAAGTAGTCAGTCCATGAGTGGGGCAATTCTTTACCATAGATTTCATTCTTTCCCAAGCTTGAGCAACATGTTCATTATCAAACTGAGTAAACTTCATAATATTGCTGCGCAAAGCTATAATCTTAGCAGGAGGATAGTATCTACCAATAAAAGCATCCTTACACTTAGCCCATGAATCAATACTATTCTTAGTCAAAGACAGCAACCAATCTTTAGCCTTTCCTCTCAAAGAAAAAGGAAACAACTTGAGCTTAATAATATCACTATCAACATCCTTATATTTCTGCATCTCACATAGCTCAACAAAATTGTTGAGATGAGCTGCAGCATCTTCAGTACTAGCACCAGAAAATTGCTCTTTCATAACAAGGTTCAATAAAGCAGGCTTGATCTCATAAAAGGTGGTAGCAGGAACAGGTGGTGCAATAGGAGTGCAGATAAAATCACTATTGTTCGTGCTAGCAAAGTCACACAACTTGGTGTTTTCAGGAGTACCCATTTCAGCAAAACGAAAGTAAACAAGTAAAAACAGCTACCAAGGATTCTAATTTTTTTGGGTTTTTGATATAAAAAGCAATGCAGGTAAAATAAAATAAAGTAAAGCAAAACAAATAACAAAGTAAAGAATGTGTGTGCGAAGAACTCCCCTCGCAGAAGTCTTCTCTCTTCCCCGGCAACGGCGCTAGAAAAATAGCTGCTACTCCAAGTTGATGTGGGAGCAAACTGTCCTTGTGCGTGGTGAATAACCAGCCCGTTGGGAACCCCAAGAGGAAGGTATGATGAGTGTAGCAGCAAGTTTTCCCTCAATTAAGAAACCAAGGTTTATCGAACAGGAGAAGGGAGACGATGATGACTGGAGGTGTTGTGGGACCTGCACACACACAAACAAGTACTTTGTTCCAAACTTGCGATGAGGTTGTCAATCTCACCGGTTTGCTTGAAACAAAGGTTATGAGTGTATCGAGTGGAAAACAGTAGTAATGTGCGAGTAAAGTAAACAGTGCGGGAAAAGTAAATAGGTGATAGCAATATGATTAAAATAGGACCGGGGTCCACAGTTCACTAGTGGTGTCTCTCCATAGATAAAATAACATGCTGGGTAAACAAATTACAGTTGGGCAATTGATAGAATAAAGATAACGTGATATGTCAAGAAGATCACTATGCGATTTACTCTGGGCATTACAACAAAATACATAGACCGCCATCCAACTGCATCTATGACTAATAATCCACTCCCGGGGATATCATCCGAACACCCTAGAAGTATTAAGTTGCCAACAACAGATAATTGCATTAAGCAAAGTGTGTAATGTAAACAAAGCATATGCCCTTGAGCATATGAATGTTGTTTTCTCCCTAGTAGCAACAGCACATCTACCACCTTAGAGGTTTCTGTCGCTCCCCCAGGTGAAATAGAGACATGAACCCACTATCGAGCATAAATACCCCCTCTTGGAGTCACTAGCAACTACTCGGCCAAGATAGCTACTAACAACGGAGAGCATGCAAGATCATAAACAACATAGAGATAACAAAAGATATAATTCAGTACAACAACTTAATCATAAACACCAATATTCATCGGATCCCAGCAAACCAACATCATAGAATTACATAACGGTGATCTCAATCATGTAGGGCACTCATGAGATCTAAACATGAAGCACATGGTGGAGAAGATAACCATCTAGCTACTGCTATGGACCCATAGTCCAAGGTAGACTACTCACTCATCGCTCCGGAGGCAAGCATGGCGATGAAGAAGACCTCCGGTGGCGATTCCCCTCTCCGGCAGGGTGCCGGGAAGAGCTTCTGGACCCTCCCGATCTTCGGGTCGACGGCGGCGGTGGATCGCGATGTATTCTGGAAAACTGATCGGGGCCTTAGGTTTTTCTCGTCGGGGGGTCTTTATAGGCGAAGGGGCGATGTCAGAGGAGGGACCAGGCCCCCTCACACAGGGGTGGCGCGGCCAGGGGCCTGGCCGCGCCGCCTATGCGTGTGGGGCCCACGTGGCCCTCCTCCGTCTCTTCTTCGGATGTCTGGAAGCTTCCCCGTGATATAAGTCTTCAGGAACTTGTTTCATCCAATTCCGAGAATATTTCCTGTGTATCACTTCTGAAACACAAAAACAGCAGAAAACAGGAAACTGGCACTGTGGCACTTCGTTAATAGGTTAGTTCCGGAAAATGTATAAAAGTGCCACTAAGTGTAACGAAACAATAGGCAAATGGTGTAAAAACAAGCATGGAGCATCAAAAATTATAGATACGTTTGAGACGTATCAGTGGCAGAAGAGTTCTTGGCCATGGTGTTCTTGGTGGCTAGGTGCTTCACGCGCATCTATCGCACCGCACTTGGGGGCTATGCACGAACAGAAAAAGGAGCAGAGATCGGCAATGGAGGCAGCGGAGGGAACGAACTGGTAAACAGTAAAATCCTCCACTACGCCCCTTATATAACTTCTGGGAGAAGGATCGTGGGCTGAGACGTGGCGCAAAGAGCAGAAACGGCAGCCCACTAACGGTCAACAATCACGAGAATTACAGTGCTGCCCATCAAACGGTTCGCACTCATACAGAGTGACGTGTTCATTGACGTCATAAAAAAAGATGATATAAGAAAGAAGAAGGATGGCGCCGACAGGTACAAAATTTATAAACAAGATTATATATGAAGGATTTTCAATTATGGCCTTAGGGGCTACTATTATCAAAGATATTGAAAGTATCTCGAGTTGAAGTATGGTGGACAGTATTATATTTGAGCCTATACTTGAAAAAAAACTTTTTCGACTATAGCCTGGGGGCTACTCCCATCGGGAGCGCTGAGTGATGCTCCAAGTGAATGTGGCTACAGACTGTCCTTGTGCGTGGTGAATAACCAGCCCGTTGTGAACCCCAAGAGGAAGGTATGATGAGTGCAGCAGCAAGTTTTCCCTCAGTTTAAGAAACTAAGGTTTATCGAACAGTAGAGGAGAGACAATGATGACTGAAGGTGTTGTGGAACCTGCACACACACAAACAAATACTTTGTTCCCAACTTGCGATGAGGTTGTCAATCTCACCGGTTTGCTTGAAACAAAGGTTATGAGTGTATCGAGTGGAAAATAGTAGAGTATGCGAGTAAAGTAAACAGTGCGGGAAAAGTAAACAGGTGATTGCAATATGATTAAAATAGGACCGGGGTCCACAGCTCACTAGTGGTGTCTCTCCATAAATAACATAACATGCTGGGTAAACAAATTACAGTTGGGCAATTGATAGAATAAAGATAACGTGATATGTCAAGAAGATCACTATGAGATTCACTCTGGGCATTACAACAAAATACATAGACCGCCATCCAACTGCATCTATGACTAATAATCCACTCCCGGGGATATCATCCGAACACCCTAGAAGTATTAAGTTGCGAGCAACAGATAATTGCATTAAGCAAAGTGTGTAATGTAAACAAAGCATATGCCCTTGAGCATATGAATGTTATTTTCTCCCTAGTAGCAACAGCACATCTACCACCTTAGAGGTTTCTGTCACTCCCCCAGGTGAAATAGAGACATGAACCCACTATCGAGCATAAATACCCCCTCTTGGAGTCACTAGCAACTACTCGGCCAAGATAGCTACTAACAACGAAGAGCATGCAAGATCATAAACAACATAGAGATAACAAAAGATATAATTCAGTACAGCAACTTAATCATAAACACCAATATTCATCGGATCCCAACAAACCAACATCATAGAATTACATAATGGTGATCTCAATCATGTAGGGCAGCTCATGAGATCTAAACATGAAGCACATGGTGGAGAAGACAACCATCTAGCTACTGCTATGGACCCATAGTCCAAGGTAGACTACTCACTCATCGCTCCGAAGGCAAGCATGGCGATGAAAGAGACCTCCGGTGGCGATTCCCCTCTCCGGCAGGGTGCCGGGAAGAGCTTCTGGACCCTCCCGATCTTTGGGTCGATGGCGGCAGCGTATCGCGATGTGTTCTGGAAATCTGATCGGGTCCTTAGGTTTTTCTCGTCGGGGGGTACTTATAGGCGAAGGGGCGTCGTCAGAGGTGGAGCCAGGCTCCCTCACACAGGGGTGGCGCGGCCAGGGGCCAGGCCGCGCCGCCCCTTGTGTGGGGCCCTGGTGGCCCCTCTCCGTCTCTCCTTCGGATGTCTGGAAGCTTCCGGGAAAAATAAGACTTCGGGAACTTGTTTTGTCCAATTCCGAGAATATTTCCTGTGTATCACTTCTGAAACACAAAAACAGCAGAAAACAGGAAACTGGCACTGTGGCGCTTCGTTAATAGGTTAGTTCCGGAAAATGCATAAAAGTGCCACTAAGTGTAACGAAACAATAGGCAAATGGTGTAAAAACAAGAATGGAGCATCAAAAATTATAGATACGTTTGAGACGTATCAAGCATCCCCAAGCTTAACTCCTGCTTGTCCTCGAGTAGGTAAGTGATAACAAAAGAATAATTTTTGAGGTGACATGCACCTACACAATCTTGATCATATATGTAAGCATTGGTGAGCTGGGATCAATAGAACTTAAAACATGGGCATGAAAGATATAATCATGACAATAAGAAACTTAGCAACCATGTTGTAAACATGTAAATGAACACAAACAAAAGATCATGATAATGAAACAATGAAAGTCAAACGTGTGTTCAAATCATAAGGAAAAACATACAAAAGGTTTTCAGCTTGTCCTTCAAAGAGAGCAAAACATAAATGGATAGGACACCTCAAAGTTTAAGAGGGCGACTAGATACAAATAATTTAAGAACAAGTGAAACCAACAATATGAGTCAATCAATGAACTTTTGGACAATGCATATCACACTAAGAATGACAACTATGCTCTCTTAATGGTGCATAAAGAAAGAAGGTGGTGACTCAACATAAAAGTAAAAGAAAGGCCCTTCGCAGAGGGAAGCAGTGATTGCAAGTTTTATAACCTTCAAAAATTATGGTACTGACCGGCTTTGAGCTCTCATTGCCCCCATCATAAGCATCTTGAATGGTTAAAGTTAATGCGAGAACAATTATGATGCATATGCTTGACAAATCATAAGTTGAAAACCTCGTGCCCCGTGAATACGAGTACCCAAACCTCATGCTACTTTACTTAGAGTCCCAAGCAAGGCTCTTGTCATTGTAAATATATGCATATCATTGAGAACCGCCAATGGGGTACCTCCGTGCCCGATGACATGGAACAAGCCCACACCAAAATGACAGGACAAGCAGACAATGAACACCTCGACATCTCTTTTATTTGCTATATTGTTTAGCTTTTTATTATGAGATGCGTCGTCGAATGTTCACCATGGGTATGCTGCAAATTTCCACCATGAATTATGCATGGCTTAGATTGGCGGCCCGGCGTTTCCCTAACACATATAAAAACTCCATGATCCTCACAAGATTCCCAATTCATTTCACACCGCGGGCATCCATAAACAAAAGATCACGATATCAACTCAAATAGAAGTGCAATGTTGAAAGCTTGCCCCATGACAGCATGGCTGGGCTAGAATCCAACTTACAACTTGCAAGCATAACAACTCAACATAAAAGACCACAATGTCAAATTTTTAAGAACAGAAAAAAGTAAAGTGTGCCTTCCGGTTCGTGAGAGCTTTACTGACCGAATTTCGCATAACACTGGTAAAAGTTTAATTTGAAGAGAAAATAAAAGCAAGTCAAATTTACTTGGAATAGCAAATTGCTAGTAGGTATGTATGGTGGACACTTTGGAAAACTTTGGCTTTTAGGAGTTGGATGCACGAGTAGAGCTCATACTCAGTACAAGGCGAGGGCTAGCAAAAGACTGGGAGCGACCAACTAAGAGAGCAATAATGGCCATAATCATGCAAAGCGACAAAGCGACATTAAAAGAAGCATAAGATGGCATCAAAAGTCAAAAACTAAATGATCATGAAGGCTATTGGCAACTTTGTAAGAGTCTAACATGTGTGAGCATGCGCCAAGTCAACCCAAATAAAGCATCAAGGAGAAAACCAAAATAATGCTTCCATACAATAAAAACAACGCATGATTTTTTCAAAGGCTCATTAAGCAATCTCAGTTATTTGAGACAAGTCATGCTACAGCAAAACCACTAAGCATACTATCAAAAAGACATCAAGCCTGACATGAAAAAGTCTAAGCCGCAGTCTACACAAGCTCCTTCTTGTACCACTATTTTGCAGAAAGCTTTTTCTCTTTTCCAGCACCATTTGAAATTTTTATAAACACCTCTTTTGATGAAAACCAATAAAGATCAGAGGCAAAAATACACCTTGATAAAAAGATATGACAAGATCTGAATACAAATCAAGGCGAAAACGAAAACCAAAAGCAGTAGCAGAAAAAGTAGAACGCACGATTTTTAATAAGAGTGAAAACTAGAGCGTTCTTTGCAAATGAAAACGAGTACATCTCCTCCAAAGGAAATTTGTTGGGGTCCAACCATTTATTGCAGCAAACAAATAAACTAAACCAACTAAGAAAACTAAAACAACTGACGCTCCAAGAAAAACACATAGTGCATGAAGCAATAAAAATATAGTGTTTTGAAAGGTGACCTGATTTTGGCCGATGAAGAATGGGTGCCTCGGGGGCATCCCCAAGCTTTGACGCTTGTACTTCTTGGATATTTCTTGGGGTGATGCATGCGCATCCCCAAGCTTGAGCTTTTGTCCATTCTTCAACTCATCTCATCATTCTCCAATCCCTACACTTGAAAACTTCCTTCATACAAAACTAAACACAATTCTATTAGCAACATTAGTGTAAGCATAAAATATATTCAACCTCTTTTAGCTTCAGGTTTCAACTCAAAACCACCACATATATAGCAAATACTACTGTAGCAACTCCCCAAAAAGTTCCATGATAAAAAAGAACTCAAAAGAAAGCGATAAAGTGGCAAAAACAAATATTGGCAGAAATCTGTCAAAACTGAACAGCTGACAGAGGACGAATTTTTGAGGGATTTTCTGTTGCTCAAATCAAAAAGTGTTCAACTAAGAAAAGTTTGGATATAACCTGGGGCATATGCACAAGAAATCGCAGGTCCAAAAGATAAACAGAGAATGTTCACGAATTTTTACGGTGCAGCACCGAAAACAGTTTCAGGACAGCAACATCCCCAAATCTTTACCTCACTCAAATTAGAGGCTTCTCTTGGCACAAAAACGAAATAAACAAGATAAGGAGCGGTCATTACCGTAGTAATGACTTCCAAGACTCAAATAAAAGAAAAAGTACTGAAAAGAAAACATTGGGTTATCTCCCAAGAGTGCTTTTCTTTAACGCCTTTGAGCTAGGCGCGGAAAAGTGCGAATCAAGTACCTTCAGAAGAAGCATTAAGATCAACAGAAGAGGTCTTGTCAATAAGGCATTGTATTTCATCCACATAAGTTTTTGAAAACCCTTTGTGATCATGCTTTGGTACACTATTCTCATCAAAAAGATTTTCAGGACAAATCCAACTGGAATTCTTTTCCCAAGCATCATGAATTCCTATAAGTTCATAAGGTATTGGTACTTTAAAATCATCGGGCATACCAACCTTAACAGGCGAGCCAAGCTTATTAAACTTCTTAAAAACTTTCCTAGCCTCAATTGCAACATCTCTAAATTCTGTGCGCAAGGTTTCTAAGATAAAAGCTTTCTTTTCGGGATCCTCCATTTCATGAAGCTTAAGGAACATGTATTGCATAGAAGAATTAAGACTAGCAAACCTAGCTTCTAACATGTGAACTAAATGAGCAGAAGCAACTTCATAGCTAGGAGCTAACTCAACCAAAGACTTTTCCTCAACTTCCTTATGCATACTAATGTGATTAAAAAACTCCTCAATGTTACTTTTGCCAATAATCGAACCACTACCTACTAAGAGGTCCTCCAGAACGAACTTAGGGAACAGCATGATAAACTAAAGTAAAGAAATAACAACTACCAAGGATTCTAATTTTTTTTTGGGTTTTTGATATAAAAAGCAATGCAGGTAAAATAAAATAAAGTAAAGCAAAACAAATAACAAAGTAAAGAATGTGTGTGCGAAGAACTCCCCTCGCAGAAGTCTTCTCTTCCTCCCCGGCAACGGCGCCAGAAAAATAGCTGATGCTCCAAGTGAATGTGGCTACAGACTATCCTTGTGCGTGGTGAATAACCAGCCCGTTGGGAACCCCAAGAGGAAGGTATGATGAGTGCAGCAGCAAGTTTTCCCTCAGTTTAAGAAACCAAGGTTTATCGAACAGGAGAGGAGAGATAATGACGACTGAAGGTGTTGTGGAACCTGCACACACACAAACAAATACTTTGTTCCCAACTTGTGATGACGTTGTCAATCTCACCGGTTTGCTTGAAACAAAGGTTATGAGTGTATCGAGTGGAAAACAGTAGAGTATGCGAGTAAAGTAAACAGTGCAGGAAAAGTAAACAGGTGATTGCAATATGATTAAAATAGGACCAGGGTCCACAGTTCACTAGTGGTGTCTCCATAAATAACATAACATGCTGGGTAAACAAATTACAGTTGGGCAATTGATAGAATAAAGATAACGTGATATGTCAAGAAGATCACTATGAGATTCACTCTGGGCATTACAACAAAATACATATACCGCCATCCAACTACATCTATGACTAATAATCCACTCCCGGGGATATCATCCGAACACCCTAGAAGTATTAAGTTGCGAGCAACAGATAATTGCATTAAGCAAAGTGTGTAATGTAAACAAAGCATATGCCCTTGAGCATATGAATGTTGTTTTCTCCCTAGTAGCAACAGCACATCTACCACCTTAGAGGTTTCTGTCACTCCCCCAGGTGAAATAGAGACATGAACCCACTATCGAGCATAAATACCCCCTCTTGGAGTCACTAGCAACTACTCGGCCAAGATAGCTACTAATAACGGAAAGCATGCAAGATCATAAACAACATAGAGATAACAAAAGATATAATTCAGTACAGCAACTTAATCATAAACACCAATATTCATCGGATCCCAACAAACCAATATCATAGAATTACATAACGGTGATCTCAATCATGTAGGGCAGCTCATGAGATCTAAACATGAAGCACATGGTGGAGAAGACAACCATCTAGCTACTGCTATGGACCCATAGTCCAAGGTAGACTACTCACTCATCGCTCCGGAGGCAAGCATGGCGATGAAAAAGACCTCCGGTGGCGATTCCCCTCTCCGGCAGGGTGCCGGGAAGAGCTTCTGGACCCTCCCGATCTTCGGGTCGACGGCGGCGGCGTATCGCGATGTGTTCTGGAAATCTGATCGGGTCCTTAGGTTTTTCTCGTCGGGGGGGTACTTATAGGCGAAGGGGCGTCGTCAGAGGTGGAGCCAGGCTCCCTCACACAGGGGTGGTGCGGCCAGGGGCCAGGCCGCGCCGCCCCCTTGTGTGGGGCCCTGGTGGCCCCTCTCCGTCTCTCCTTCGGATGTCTGGAAGCTTCCGGGAAAAATAAGACTTCAGGAACTTGTTTCGTCCAATTCCGAGAATATTTCCTGTGTATCACTTCTGAAACACAAAAACAGCAGAAAACAGGAAACTGGCACTGTGGCGCTTCGTTAATAGGTTAGTTCCGGAAAATGCATAAAAGTGCCACTAAGTGTAACGAAACAATAGGCAAATGGTGTAAAAACAAGCATGGAGCATCAAAAGTTATAGATACGTTTGAGACGTATCACTGAGCGTGCACCCAACGATATTTATAGGTAAAGCATCGTGTAGAAGCGTTACTCCCATCGGGAGCGAGTTCTATGCTTGTTGAAACCCGAATATTTTCAGTCGAAATTTGACTGCGACATAAGATTCTCGAGTTATGTTATCGCAACATAACTCGAATGCCGTGACTTGTCACGAAGGTAAGACCCCGGGATCCGTCCTGTGTGGCCTGGTATACGCACATGGATGCGCTTTGCTGGTATATATCCGTGTCTATGACGCGAAGAAAATCCTGCTGGACGCACTGGGTACCCTGAGAATCACTGGGATTCATTCTTTGTAAGTCCTAAATGCGGCAAAAGAATGGGTTTGACCGGTATCCCGAATTCAAGTCCAAGGGGATTGAATTTGAAGTAGGTGACAAGTATCTGTTCCGGCAGTTAACTGACCTCTTGATCCGTCAGAGTTGTCAGGCTTGTTCATCAAAACCCCTTGCGAAAGAATATCATGAAAATAAGTCGAAAGACCAAGTTGAAGATTTGAAGATAAGAAGAAAGTCGAAGAATTGATCAAGTCGAAGATTTGAAGATTAGAGATTCAACCCGAATCTACAATTCTGGAAGAATCTCAGGGGCTACTGACAAGGGTATAGCTAATAGATCCCGTTAGTTGAGTACCCCTGAGGCCCGATAAGCTAGGCCCAATTGTAATGATAGTCAAATACGAGTTCTTACCGTATGTCGATATTGTAATCTATATCGGACCCTACCCGATCCTCGAGACCTGGCCATCTATATATAGGGGCCAGGAGGGGACGGTGTAGGCCAGATTGAAAGCAAGCCAGGTTAAACACCCAAGTTTACTTTTGACGCATACCTATTTCAACTAACTTTACCTTCGAGTTCATCTGACGCCCTATCTCCCCGATCCTAAGTCCTTCATCTAGGACATTTGCCGAGTTAACCCCTCGTCACTTGGTTTCTTAACTAAGGGAAAACTAGCTGCTATACTCATCATACCTTCCTCTTGGGGTTCCCAACGGGCTGGTTATTCACCAAGCACAAGGACCATCTGCTCCCACGTCAACTTGGCACCAGCAGCTTCTTTGCTGGCGCCATTGCCGGGGAGGAAGAGAAGACTTATGTGAGGGGAGTTTTTCGCACACACATCCTTTACTTTGTTATTGTTTTGCTTTACTTTATTTATTTTACCTGCATTGCTTTTTATCAAAAACCCAAAAAAATTAGAATCCTTGGTAGTTGTTTTTACTTATCTGCTTTTAGTTTTGTTAAAATGAGTAATCCTGAAGTAGAAGTTCGTAGTTTTAAGCAACAAGGGAGAGAAAGTTTAAAAGATGCTTGGTACCGTATTAACAATGCTCATCATAGGTGTACCAAAAAGCACTCTACCACGATCCTCCTTAGAAATTTTTATATTGGTATATCCAGTTGGAATAGGTATGTTCTTGATACTCTTACAGGAGGTAATTTTCTGGGTACTCCCGCTGGAGAAGCATGCACTATAATTGAAAGTTTAGTGGGAATACCACCTATTCATGTTGCTAAAACCGAGACCACCTTGGAGGAGGTGGTAGAAAAGCTCAGCTCTTTAGAGAAAAGTTTGCCGAGTATCCTAGAAAATGCTAGCCGCGTTAGTGAATTAATAGAAAACATTGGTGAGAGAATTACCATTTTAGAGGCTAGCACTACTCATGACAATCAAAACTTAAGGATTGGTAAACTAGAGGAGTCTATAGAAACTCTTAGCTTAATCTTCTCTTCTCTTAAATTTAAGAAAGAGAAAGTGTTTGTTGGAAAAGAGCAAAAATTTATGTATGTTCCCAAGGTTTCTGCGCTTAAATCTCAACATGTTCTTAAAATTGGTAAGACTCTTAGTTCTACTAAGGGTGACTTGCAGGTTGAATCATCTTCGGGAACCTTCAAAGAGCCTACTGAGGTAATTAGCGCTTCATCTATTGATATTACTTGATTCGCAATTTTCTGCGCCTAGCTCAAAGGCGTTAAAGAAAAGCACTCTTGGGAGATAACCCAATGTTTTCTTTTCAGTAATTTTTCTTTTATTTGAGTCTTGGAAGTCATTACTACTGTAATGACCGCTCCTTATCTTATTTATTTCGTTTTTGTGCCAAGAGAAGCCTCTAATTTGAGTGAGGTAAAGATCTGGGGATGTTGCTGTCCTGAAACTGTTTTCGGTGCTGCACCGTAAAAATTCGTATAAATTTTCTGTTTATATTTTGGACCTGAAATTTCTTGTAAATATGCCCCAGGTTATATCCAAACTTTTGTTAGTTGAACACTTTTTGATTTGAGCAACAGAAAACCCCTCAAAAATTCGACCTTTGTCAGCTGTTCAGTTTTGACAGATTTCTGCCAATATTTGTGTTTGCCACTTTATCGCTTTCTTTTGAGTTCTTTTGATCACGGAACTTTTGGAGAGGTTGTTACAGTAGTATATACTATATATGTGGTGGTTTTGAGTTGAAACCTGAAGCAAAAAGAGGTTGATTATATGTTATGCTTGCACTAATATTGCTAATAGAATTGTGTTTAGTTTTGTATGAAGGAAGTTTTCAAGTGTAGGGATTGGAGAATGATGAGATGAGTTGAAGAATGGATAAAAGCTCAAGCTTGGGGATGCCCATGCATCACCCCAAGAAATATCCAAGAAGTACAAGCGTCAAAGCTTGGGGATGCCCCCGAGGCACCCCTTCTTCATCGGCCAAAATCAGGTCACCTTTCAAAACACTATATTTTTATTGCTTCATGCACTATTTGTTTTTCTTGGAGCGTCAGTTGTTTTAGTTTTCTTAGTTAGTTTAGTTTGTTTGTTTGCTGCAATAAATGGTTGGACCCCAACAAATTTTCTTTTGGAGAAGTTTCCTTGTTTTCATCTGCCAAGAACACTCAGTTTTTCACTCTTATCGTTCATCGAGTGTTCTTCTTTTTCTGCTCCTGCTTTTGGTTTTTGTTTTCGCCTTGATTTGCGTTCAGACCTTGTCATATCTTTTCATCAAGGTGTATTTTTGCCTCTCATCTTTATTGGTTTTCATCAAAAGAGGTGTTTATAAAAAGTTTCAAATGGTGTTGGAAAAGAGAAAAAGCATTGGGCAAAATAGTGGTACAAGAAGGAGCTTGTGTAGACTGCGGCTTAGGCTTTTTCATGTCATGCTTGATGTCTTTTTTATAGTATGCTTAGTGGTTTTTCTGTAGCATGACTTGTCTCAAATAACTGAGATTGCTTAATGAGCCTTTGAAAAAATCATGCGTTGTTTTTATTGTATGGAAGCATTATTTTGGTTTTCTCCTTGATGCTTTATTTGGGTTGACTTGGCGCATGCTCACACATGTTAGACTCTTACAAAGTCGCCAATAGCCTTCATGATCATTTAGTTTTTGACTTTTGATGCCATCTTATGCTTCTTTTAATGTCGCTTTGTCGCTTTGCATGATTATGGCCATTATTGCTCTCTTAGTTGGTCGCTCCCAGTCTTTTGCTAGCCCTCGCCTTGTACTGAGTATGAGCTCTACTCGTGCATCCAACTCCTAAAAGCCAAAGTTTTCCAAAGTGTCCACCATACATACCTACTAGCAATTTGCTATTCCAAGTAAATTTGACTTGCTTTTATTTTCTCTTCAAATTAAACTCTTACCAGTGTTATGCGAAATTCGATCATGAACCGGAAGGCACACTTTACTTTTTCCTGTTCTTAAAAATTTGACATTGTGGTCTCTTATGTTGAGTTGTTATGCTTGCAAGTTGTAAGTTGGATTCTAGCCCAGCCATGCTGTCATGGGCAAGCTTTCAACATTGCACTTCTTATTTGAGTTCATATCATGATCTTTTGTTTATGGATGCCCGCGGTGTGAAATGAATTGGGAATCTTGTGGGTATCATGGAGTTTGTATATGTGTTAGGGAAACGCCGGGCCGCCAATCTAAGCCATGCATAATTCATGGTGGAAATTTGCAGCATACCCATGGTGAACATTCGACGACGCATCTCACAATAAAAAGCTAAACAAAAGGCAAATAAAAGAGATGTCGAGGTGTTCATTGTCTGCTTGTCCTGTCATTTTGGCGTGGGCTTGTTCCATGTCATCGGGCATGGAGGTACCTCATTTGCGGTTCTCAATGATATGCATATACTTACAATGACCAGATCCTTGCTTGGGACTCTAAGTAAAGTAGCATGAGGTTTGGGTACTCGTATTCACGGGGCACGAGGTTTTCAACTTATGATTTGTCAAGCATATGCATCATAATTGTTCTCGTATTAACTTTAACCATTCAAGATGCTTATGATGGGGGCAATGAGAGCTCAAAGCCGGTAAGTACCATAATTTTTGAAGGTTATAAAACTTGCAATCACTGCTTCCCTCTGCGAAGGGCCTTTCTTTTACTTTTATGTTGAGTCACCACCTTCTTTCTATATGCACCATTAAGAGAGCATAGTTGTCATTCTTAGTGTGATATGCATTGTCCCAAAGTTCATTCATTGATTCATATTGTTGGTTTCACTTGTTCTCAAATTATTTCTATCTAGTCGCCCTCTTAAACTTGAAGGTGTCCTATGCATTTATGTTTTGCTCTCTTTGAAGGACAAGCTGAAAACCATTTGTATGTTTTTCCTTATGATTTGAACACACGTTTGACTTTCATTGTTTCATTTTCATGATCTTTTGTTTGTGTTCATTTGCATGTTTACAACATGGTTGCTAAGTTCTTATTGTCATGATTATATCTTCATGCCCATGTTCTAAGTTCTTATGATCCCAGCTCACAAATGCTTACATATATGATCAAGATTGTGTAGGTGCATGTCACCTCAAAAATTATTCTTTGTTATCACTTACCTACTCAAGGACGAGTAGGAGTTAAGCTTGGGGATGCTTGATACGTCTCCAATGTATCTATAATTTTTGATGCTCCATGCTTGTTTTCACACCATTTACCTATTGTTTCGTTACACTTAGTGGCACTTTTATGCATTTTCTGGAACTAACCTATTAACGAGTTGCCACAGTGCCAGTTTCCTGTTTTCTGATGTTTTTGTGTTTCAGAAGTGATACACAGAAAATATTCTCAGAATTGGACAAAACAAGTTCTTGAAGTCTTATTTTACCCGGAAGCTTCCAGAGATCCGAAGGAGAGTCGGAGGGGGCCCACCAGGGCCCCACACGCAGGGGTGGCGCAGCCAGGCCCCTGGCCGCGCGGGCCCTGCGTGAGGGCGCCTGGCTCCTCCTCTGACGATGCCCCTTCGCCTATAAAGACCCCCCGACGGAAAAAACCTAAGTACCCGATCAGATTTTCAGAACACATCACGATCCGCTGCCACCGTCGACCCGAAGATCAGGAGGGTCCAGAAGCTCTTCCCGGCACCCTGCCGGAGAGGGGAATCGCCACCGGAGGTCTTCTTCATCGCCATGCTTGCCTCCGGAGCGATGAGTGAGTAGTCTACCTTGGACTATGGGTCCATAGCAGTAGCTAGATGGTTGTCTTCTCCACCATGTGCTTCATGTTTAGATCTCATGAGCTGCCCTACATGATTGAGATCACCGTTATGTAATTCTACATGTTTGGTTTGTTGGGATCCGATGAATATTGGTGTTTATGATTAAGTTGCTGTATTGAATATTATCTTTTGTTATCTCTATGTTGTTTATGATCTTGCATGCTCTCCGTTGTTAGTAGCTATCTTGGCCAAGTAGTTGCTAGTGACTCCAAGAGGGGGTATTGATGCTCGATAGTGGGTTCATGCCTCTATTTAATCTGGGGGAGTGACAGAAACCTCTAAGGTTGTAGATGTGCTGTTGCTACTAGGGAGAAAACAACATTCATATGCTCAAGGGCATATGCTTTGTTTACATTACACACTTTGCTTAATGCAATTATCAGTTGTTCGCAACTTAATACTACTGGGGTGTTCGGATTGATATCCCCAGGAGTGGATTATTAGTCATAGATGCAGTTGGATGGCGGTCTATGTATTTTGTTGTAATGCCCAGAGTAAATCTCATAGTGATTTTCTTGACATATCACATTTATATTTATTCTATCAATTGCCCAACTATAATTTGTTTACCCAGCATGTGTTATTTTATCTATGGAGAGACACCACTAGTGAACTGTGGATCCCAGTCCTATTTACATCATATTGCTATCACCTGTTAACTTTACTCGTACTGTTTACTTTACTCGCATACTATATTGTTTTCCACTCGATATGCTCATAACCTTTGTTTCAAGCAAACCGGTGAGATTGACAACCTCATCGCAAGTTGGGAACAAAGTACTTGGTTGTGTGTGTGCAGGTTCCGCATCACCTTCAGTCGTTTGCCTCTCCTCTCCTGATCGATTAACCTTGGTTTCTTAACTGAGGGAAAACTAGCTGCTATACTCATCATACCTTCCTCTTGGGGTTCCCAACGGGCTGGTTATTCACCAAGAACAAGGACCGTCTGCTCCCACGTCAACATGGCACCAGCACGCTGCAACAAAGCTTCTCGACAATATGATGGTAAATTACTCTGAATGGCACACCGAGAGAGCTCCACAAGGTAAGAAGGTAAACTCTGTTGAGGAAACCTCTTTCTTGAGTGATAAGATTGATGCTATTATGCTTATGCTTTCAAATGATAGGACTCATGTTGATCCTAATAATGTTCCTTTAGCAACTTTGGTTGCTCAAGAAGAACATGTTGATGTAAACTTCATTAGAAATAATAATTTTAATAACAATGCTTATAGGAACAATTTTGCTAGTAACAATTATAGGCCGTATCCTTCTACCAATGGTAATAGTTATGGTAATTCTTATGGAAATTCCTCCAACAACACTAGGGCCGCGCCCTCCGAACTGGAGGTAATGCTCAAGGACTTCATCGGTAAGCAAAATGCTTTTAACAAGTCTGTTGAGGAAAAGTTAGGCAAAATTGATATTCTTGCTTCTAAAGTTGATAGCATTGCTCATGATGTTGAACTTTTGAAATTAAAAGTGTTGCCTAATGATGTGAAAGAGAACAATGTTTTTGCCACTGCTAATGCTATCCAAGTTAGAATTAATGAAAATGTTAGGATGCTAGCAGAATTGCATGCCAGGTGGGAAAGAGAAGATGAGATAGCTAGAAAGACGAAGGTATGTAACATTACTACCTCTAATGATGTTGTTCCAAATGCTAGCAATCCTCTTACTTTGATTGGTGTAGAGAAAACTCCCACTCCTTGTGTTAAAAAGCCCAAAACTGCTAAAACTTTTTCTCAAAAGAGTGCTGAAATTTTTCGGAGTGTGGGAGATGATAGCTCTATTTCCTTTAATAATTTTGATGTTGATGGCTACAATATATTTGAAGTTATTTTGTTCTTGCAAAAGCTTGCTTTGACTCCCAATACTAGTTCTTTAAATGTTGCTTTTACTAAGCATATTACCAATGCTCTCATGAAAATTAGGGATGAAAAGTTGAAGCAAAAAGCTTCTGTTCCCAAGAAGTTAGAAGATGGTTGGGAACCCATCATTGATATGCATGTTAATGGTTTTGATTGCCATGCTTTATGTGATCTAGGTGCTAGCATTTCTATTATGCCTAGAAATATTTATGACATGCTTGATTTACCACCGCTTGAAAAGTGTTATTATGATGTTCCTATTGCTGATGTTGCTAAGAAGAAACCTTTGGGAAGAATTAATGATGTTCTTATTGCGGTAAACAATAACCTTGTTCCCGTTGATTTTCTTGTCATGGATGTTGAATGCAATGCTTCATGTCCTATTATTTTGGGAAGACCCTTTCTTCGAACTGGAGGTGCCATCATTGATATGAGGGAAGGCACCATCAAATATCAATTCCCACTCAAGAAAGGTATGGAGCACTTCCCTAGGAAGAGAAAGAAATTAGTTTTTGACTCTATTCTTAGAGCAAATTATGAGCTTGATGCTTCATCACTTGATATTACTTGATTCGCACTTTCTGCGCCTAGGTCAAAGGCTGCTTTGTTGAGTGGGAATTGTTCCTACGCCCTATGAATCAAGTAATATCAAGTGATGAAGCATCAAGCTCATAATTTGCTCTAATAATAGAGTCAAAAACTAATTTCTTTCTCTTCCTAGGGAAGTGTTCCATACCTTTCTTGAGTGGGAATTGATATTTGATGGTGCCTTCCCTCATATCAATGATGGCACCTACAGTTCGAAGAGAGGGTCTTCCCAAAATAATAGGACATGAAGCATTGCATTCAACATCCATGACAAGAAAATTAACGGGAACAAGGTTATTGTTAACCACAATAAGAGCATCATTAATTCTTCCCAAAGGTTTCTTCTTAGCAACATCAGCAATAGGAATATCACAATAACACTTTTCAAGCGGTGGTAAATCAAGCATGTCATAAATCTTTCTAGGCATAATAGAAATACTAGCACCTAGATCACATAAAGCATGGCAATCAAAACCATTAACATGCATATCAATGATGGGTTCCCAACCATCTTCTAACTTCTTGGGAACAGAAGCTTTTTGCTTCAACTTTTCATCCCTAATTTTCATGAGAGCATTGGTAATATGCTTAGTAAAAGCAACATTTAAAGAACTAGCATTGGGAGTCAAAGCAAGCTTTTGTAAGAACAAAATAACTTCAGATATATTACAGCCATCAACATCAAAATCATTAAAGGAAATAGAGCTATCATTTCCAACACTCCGAAAATTTTTAGCACTCTTTTGAGAAAAAGTTTTGGCAGTTTTAGGCTTTTTAACACAAGGAGTGGGAGTTTTCTCTACACCAATCAAAGTAAGAGGATTACTAGCATTAGGAGCAACATCATTAAAGATAGTAATGGTACATACCTTCATCTTTCTAGCCATCTCATCTTCTCTTTCCCACCTGGCATGCAATTCTGCTATCATCCTAACATTTTTATCAATTTTAACTTGGATAGCATTAGCAGTGGCAAAAGGATCAGGCTTAGCGGACATTCTATTAACCAAAGAAGATTGTGCATTAGACAAAAAGGAAATATTGGTTTCAGCTTTGGAAACCTTAGCTTGCAACTCAGGAATAGCCTTGTTTAAATTTTCAAGTTGATGACTAATAGTCTTCAACATAGCTGATTGCTCCTCCATGGTCTTGGTGAAAACCTTGTTTTCCTCATATTGTGCTTGCATAAAATTCTTGGTAGCCTTTTCAAGTTCTAAAATTCTTTCTTCATTAGGCATTTTAGGTCTACGAAGATAGCTATTATCACCATTAGAAGGAAATGGCCTATAATTGTTACTAGCAAAATTGTTCCTATAAGCATTGTTGTTAAAATTATTGTTTCTAATGAAGTTTACATCAACATGCTCTTATTGAGCAACCAAAGAGGCTAAAGGAACATTATTAGGATCAACATGAGTCCTATCATTTGAAAGCATAAGTATAATAGCATCAATCTTATCACTCAAGGAAGAGGTTTCCTCAACAGAATTTACCTTCTTACCTTATGGAGCTCTGTCGATGTGCCATTCAGAGTAATTTGCCATCATATTGTCGAGAAGCTTTGTTGCGGCGCCCAAGGTAAGGGACATAAAAGTGCCTCCAGCAGCTGAATCAAGTAGGTTCCTTGAAGAAAAATTCAGTCCTGCATAAAAAGTTTGGACAATCATCCAAGTAGTCAGTCCATGAGTGGGACAATTCTTTATCATAGATTTCATTCTTTCCCAAGCTTGAGCAACATGTTCATTATCAAACTGACTAAACTTCATAATATTGCTACGCAAAGCTATAATCTTAGCAGGAGGATAGTATCTACCAATAAAAGCATCCTTACACTTAGCCCATGAATCAATACTATTTTTAGACAAAGACAACAACCAATCCTTAGCTTTTCCTCTCAAAGAAAAAGAAAACAACTTAAGCTTAATAATATCACTTTCTACATCCTTATATTTCTGCATCTCATATAGCTCAACAAAATTGTTGAGATGAGCTGCAGCAGCATCTATACCAGCACCAGAAAATTGCTCTTTCATAACAAGGTTCAACAAAGAAGGCTTAATCTCATAAAAATTCGCAGCAGGAGCAGGTGGCGCAATAGGAGTGCAGATAAAATCACTATTATTAGTGCTAGTAAAATCACACAACTTGGTGTTCTCAGGAGTAGCCATTCTAGCAAAACTAAAAGCAGACAAATAAAAACAACTATCAAGGATACTAATTTTTTTGGGTTTTTGATAAAATGATGCAAGTAAAAATAAAGTAAAAGCAAAACTTAAAACAAAGTAAAGGATATGCGTGCGAAACTCCCCTTGCAGAAGTCTTCTTTTTCCTCCCCGGCAATGGCGCCAGAAAATTCTTGATGGTTGCGGTACGGTTAATGTGAATCACCGTTCAGTTGGGAACCCCAAGAGGAAGGTATGATGAATATAGTAGCAAGGTTTTCCCTCAGTAAGAAACCAAGGTATGTCGACCAGGAGAGGAAGAAGCCAATATGACTGAAGGTGATGCTTGCTAGTCTAGTGACACTCTAATAGGGGCGCCGTTAACGATCGATAACGAGTTAGCGCGTCTTCAACTAGTAGCAACGTGGAACCTGCACACAACACAACCAAATACTTTGCTCCCAACTTACGATGAGGTTGCGAATCTCACCAGTTTGCTTGAAACAAAGGAATGAGCGTATCAGGTGGAAAATAGTAATAGTATGCGAGAAAAGTAAACAGTGCGAGTAAGGTAAACAGGTGATAGCAATATAATGGAAATAGGACCGGGGTCCATAGTTCACTAGTGGTGTCTCTCCATAAGATAAAATAAGACATGCTGGGTAAACAAATTACAGTTGGGCAATTGATAGAATAAAGACAACGTGCATGTCGAGAGGATCACTATGAGATTTACTCTGGGCATTACAACAAGATACATAGATCGCCATCCAACTGCATCTATGACTAATAATCCACTTGTGGCGAATCAATCCGAGAACTCCACAAGTATTAAGTTGCGAACAACAAATAATTGCATTAAGCAAAGTGTGTAATGTAAACAAAGCATATGCCCTCGAGCATATGAATGTTGTTTTCCTCCTAGTAGCAACAACACATCTACAACCTTAGAGGTTTCTGTCACTCCCCCAGATTAAATAGAGGCATGAACCCACTATCGAGCATAAATACCCCCTCTTGGAGTCACTAGCAACTACTCGGCCAAGATAGCTATTAACAACGGAGAGTATGCAAGATCATAAGCAACATATAGATAACATAAGATAATATTCAGTATATCAACTCAATCATAACATCAATATTCATCGGATCCCAACAAACACAACATGTAGAATTACATAAAGGTAGTCTCGATCATGTAAAGCAGCTCACGAGATCTAAACATGAAGCACATGGTGGAGAAGACAACCATCTAGCTACTGCTATGGACCCATAGTCCAAGGTAGACTACTCACTCATCGCACCGGAGGCAAGCATGGCGATGAAGAAGACCTCCAGTGGCGATTCCCCTCTCCGGCAGGGTGCCGGGAAGAGCTTCTGGACCCTCCCGATCTCGGGTCAACGACGGCGGCGGATCGCGATGTGTTTCTGGAAAAGTGATCGGGTATTTAGGTTTTTCCCGTCGGGGGGTCTTTATAGGCGAAGGGGCAGCGTCAGAGGTGGACCAGGGGGCGCGGGCCAGCCCTAGGTCGCGCCGCCCTATGGTGTGGCCGTCCTCTCGCTTGGCTCCGTCTCCTCCTCGGTCTTTTGGAAGCTCCGTGAAATATCTGGACGTCTAGCTTTTGTTTCGTCCAATTCCGAGAATATTTCCTATGTAACATTTCTGAAACACAAAAACAGCAGAAAACAGGGAACTGGCACTATGGCATCTCGTTAATAGGTTTGTTCCGGAAAATGCATAAAATACCACAAAGTGTAACAAAACACTAAATAAATGGTGTAAAAACAAGCATGGAGCATCAAAAATTATGGATACGTTTGAGACGTATCACATGACTTGTCTCAAATAACTGAGATTGCTTAATGAGCCTTTGAAAAAATCATGTGTTGTTGTAATTATTTGGAAGCATTATTTTGGTTTTCTTCTTGATGTTTTATTTGGGTTGACTTGGCGCATGCTCACACATGTTAGACTCATACAAAGTCGCCATTGCCTCTATGATCATTTAGTTTTTGACTTTTGATGCCATCTTATGCTTCTTTTAATGTCGCTTTGTCGCTCTGCATGATTATGGCCGTTATTGCTCTCTTAGTTGGTCGCTCCCAGTCTTTTGCTAGCCCTCGCCTTGTACTGAATATGAGCTCTACTCGTGCATCCAACTCCTAAAAACCAAGTTGTTCCAAAGTGTCCACCATACATACCTACTAGCAATTTGCTATTCCAAAGTAAATTTGACTTGCTTTTATCTATCCTTCAAATTAAACTCTTTTTGGTGTTATACGAAAATTGGTCAGTAAAGCTCTCACGAACCAGATGGCACACTTTACTTTTCTCCTTTTAAAATTTTGACATTGTGGTCTCTTATGTTGAGTTGTTATGCTTGCAAGTTGTAAGTTGGAGATTAGCCCAGCCATGCCGTCATGGGGCAAAGCTTTCAACATTGCACTATCTTTCATTTGAGTTGATATCGTGATCTTTTGTTTATGGATACTCGCAATGTGAAATAAGTTGGGAATCTTGTGGGATCATGGAGTTTTTATGTGTTAGGGAAACGCCTGGGCCGCTAATCTAAGCCATGCATAATTCATGGTGGAAATTTACAGCATGCCCATAGTGAACATTTGACGACGCATCTCGCAATAAAAAGCTATACCAATGGTAAATAAAAGAGATGCCGAGGTGTTCATTGTCTGTTTGTCCTGTCATTTTGATGTGGGCTTGTTCCATGTCATCGGGCACGGAGGTACCCCGTTGGCAGTTCTCGATGATACATATATATTTACAATGACAAGAGCTTGCTTGGGACTCTAAGTCGAGTAGCATGAGGTTTGGGTATTCGTATTCACGGAACACGAGGTTTTCAACTTATGATTTGTCAAGCATATGCAGCATAAGTTTTCTCACATTAACTTTAACCATTCAAGATGCTTATGATGGGGGCAATGAGATCTCAAAGCCGGTAAGTACCATAATTTTTGAAGGTTTATAAAACTTGCAATCACTGCTTTCCTCCGCGAAGGGCCTTTCTTTAACTTTTATGTTGAGTCACCTCCTTCTATCTTTATGCACCATTAAGAGAGCATAGTTGTCATTCTGAGTATAATGTGCATTGTCCCAAAGTTTTCATTGATTGATTCATATTGTTGGTTTCACTTGTTCTCAAATTACTTGTATCTAGTCGCTCTCTTAAACTTGAAGGTGTCTTATGCATTTATGTTTTGCTCTCTCATTAAGGACAAGCTGAAGACCATTTGTATGTTTTTCCTTATGATTTGAACATACATTTGACTTTCATTGTTTCATTTTTATGATCTTTTGTTTGTGTTTATTTTCATGTTATAACATGGTTGCTAAGTTTCTTCTATCAAGATTATATCTTTCATGCCCATGTTTTAAGTTCTTTTGATCCTAGCGCACAACGCTTACATATATGGTCAAGATTGTGTAGGTGCATATCACCTCAAAAATTATTTCTTTTGTTATCACTTACCTACTCGAGGACGAGCAGGAGTTAAGCTTGGGGATGTTGATACGTCTCCAACGTATCCATAATTTTTGATGCTCCATGCTTGTTTTTACACCATTTGTTTAGTGTTTCGTTGCACTTCGTGGCATTTTTATGCATTTTCCGGAACTAACCTATTAACGAGATGCCACAGTGCCAGTTCCCGGTTTTCTACTGTTTTTGTGTTTCAGAAATGCTATGCAGGAAATATTCTCAGAATTAGACGAAATAAAAGCCAGACGTCCAGATATTTCACGGGAAGACCGAAGAGGAGACGAGCCAAGCCAGAAGGCGGCCACACCATAAGGCGACGCGGCCTAGGGCTGGCCCGTGCCCCCTGGTGGTGTGGGCCTCCTGGTCCACCTTTGACGCAGCCCCTTCGCCTATAAGGACCCCCCGACGGGAAAAACCTAAATACCCGATCACTTTTCCAGAAACACATCGCGATCCGCCGCCGTCATCGACCCGAGATCGGGAGGGTCCAGAAGCTCTTCTCGGCACCCTGCCGGAGAGGGAAATCGCCACCGGAGGTCTTCTTCATCGCCATGCTTGCCTCCGGCGCGATGAGTGAGTAGTCTACCTTGGACTATGGGTCCATAGCAGTAGCTAGATGATTGTCTTCTCCACTATGTGCTTCATGTTTAGATCTCGTGAGCTGCTTTACATGATCGAGATCACCGTTATGTAATTCTACATATTATGTTTGTTGGGATCCGATGAATATTGGTGTTATGATTGAGTTGATGTACTGAATTTTATCTTATGTTATCTCTATGTTGTTTATGATCTTGCATGCTCTCCATTGTTAGTAGCTATCTTGGCCGAGTAGTTACTAGTGACTCTAAGAGGGGGTATTTATGCTCGATAGTGGGTTCATGCCTCTATTTAATCTGGGGGAGTGACAGAAAACTCTAAGGTTGTAGATGTGCTGTTGCTACTAGGGAGAAAACAACATTCATATGCTCGAGAGCATATGCTTTGTTTACATTACACACTTTGCTTAATGCAATTATCTGTTGTTCGCAACTTAATACTTATGGAGTTCTCGGATTGATTCGCCACAAGTGGATTATTAGTCATAGATGCAGTTGGATGGCGGTCTATGTATCTTGTTGTAATGCCCAGAGTAAATCTCATAGTGATCCTCTCATCATATGCACGTTGTCTTTATTCTATCAATTGCCCAACTGTAATTTGTTTACCCAGCATGTGTTATTTTATCTTATGGAGAGACACCACTAGTGAACTGTGGACCCCGGTCATATTTCCTTTATATTGCTATCACCTGTTTACCTTACTCGCACTGTTTACTTTACTCGCATACTATTACTATTTTCCACTCGATACGCTCATTCCTTTGTTTCAAGCAAACCGGTGAGATTGACAACCTCATCGTAAGTTGGGAGCAAAGTATTTGGTTGTGTTGTGTGCAGGTTCCATGTTGCTACTAGTTGAAGACACGCTAACTCGTTATCGATCGTTAATGGCGCCCTTGTTGGAGTGTCACTAGACTAGCAAGCATCACCTTCAGTCGTATTGGCTTCTTCCTCTCCTGATCGACATACCTTGGTTTCTTACTGAGGGAAAACCTTGCTGCTATATTTATCATACCTTCCTCTTAGGGTTCCCAACCGGACGGTGATTCACATTAACCGTACCGCAAGCATCAGATACACATATATTTACAATGACAAGGGCTTTCTTGGGACTCTAAGTCGAGTAGCATGAGGTTTGGGTATTCGTACTTCATGGGACACGAGGTTTTCAACTTATGATTTGTCAAGCATATGCTTCATAATTGTACTCGCATGAACTCTAATTATTCAAGATGCCTATGATGGGTGCAATGAGAGCTTAAAGCTAGTAAGTACCATAATTTTTGAAGGTTTATAAAACTCGCAATCACTGCTTCCCTCCACGAATGGCCTTTCTTTTACTTTTATGTTGAGTCACCACCTTCTATCTTTATGCACCGTCTAAGAGAGCATAGTTGTCATTCTGAGTATAATGTGCATTGTCCCAAAGTTTTTATTGATTGATTCATGATTTTGGTTTCACTTGTTCTTAAATTACTTGTATCTAGTCGCCCTCTTAAACTTGAAGGTGTCCTATGCATTTATGTTTTGCTCTCTCATGAAGGACAAGCTGAAAACCATCTGTATGTTTTTCCATATGATTTGAACACACGTTTGACTTTCATTGTTTTATTTGTCATGATCTTTTGTTTGTGTTCTTTCTCATGTTATAACATGGTTGCTAAGTTTCTTCTATCAATATTATATCTTTCATGCCCATGTTTTAAGTTCTTTTGATCCCAGCGCACAACGCTTATATATATGGTCAAGATTGTATAGGTGCATGTCACCTAAAAAATTATTTCTTTTGTTATCACTTACCTACTCGAGGACGAGCAGGAGTTAAGCTTGGGGATGTTGATACGTCTCAAATGTATCCATAATTTTTGATGCTCCATGCTTGTTTTTATACCATTTGCTTAGTATTTCGTTACACTTTGTAGCGTTTTTATGCATTTTCCGGAACTAACCTATTAACGAGATGCCACAGTGCCAGTTTCTTGTTTTCTGCTATTTTTGTGTTTCAGAAAAGTTACACAGGAAATATTCTCGGAATTGGACGAAACAAAAGCCGAACATCCAGAAATTTACCGAAGCTTCTAGAGATTCGAAGAGGAGACAGAGAAGGGCCACAGGGCAGCCACACCACCAGGGGGCGCGGCCTGCCTCTGGCCCGCGCCCACCTGTGGTGAGGGCCCCCTGGTCTACCTCTGGTGCCGCCCCTTCGCCTATAAAGACCCCCGACGGGAAAAACCTAAACACCTGAACACTTTTCCAGAAACATATCGCGATCCACCGCCGTCATCGACCCGAGATCGAGAGGGTCCAGAAGCTCTTCCCGGCACCCTGCCGAAGAGGGGAATCGCCACCGGAGGTCTTCTTCATCGCCATGCTTGCCTCCGGCGCGATGAGTGAGTAGTCTACCTTGAACTATGGGTCCATAGCAGTAGCTAGATGGTTGTCTTCTCCACCATGTGCTTCATGTTTAGATCTCATGAGCTGCCTTACATGATCGAGATCACCGTTATGTAATTCTACATGTTATGTTTGTTGGGATCCGATGAATATTGGTGTTATGATTGAGTTGACGTGCTGAATATTATCTTATGTTATCTCTATGTTATTTATGATCTTGCATGCTCTCCGTTGTTAGTAGCTATCTTGGCTGAGTAGTTGCTAGTGACTCCAAGAGGGGGTATTTATGCTCGATAGTGGGTTCATGCCTCTATTTAATCAGGGGGAGTGACAGAAACCTCTAAGTTATAGATGTGCTATTGCCACTAGGGGAAAACAACATTCATATGCTCAAGGGCATATGCTTTGTTTACATTACACACTTTGCTTAATGCAGTTATCTATTATTCGCAACTTAATACTTGTAGAGTTCTCGGATTGATTCGCCACAAGTGGATTATTAGTCATAGATGCAGTTGGATGGCGGTCTATGTATCTTGTTGTAATGCTCAGAGTAAATCTCATAGTGATCCTCTCGACATATGAACATTGTCTTTATTCTATCAATTGCCCAACTGTAATTTGTTTACCCATCATGTGTTATTTTATGGAGAGACACCACTAGTGAACTGTGGACCCTGGTCCTATTTCCATTATATTGCTATCACCTGTTTACTTTACTCACACTATTTACTTTACTCGCATACTACTATTGCTTTCCACTCGATACGCTCATTCCTTTGTTTCAAGCAAACCGATGAGATTGACAACCTCATCGTAAGTTGGGAGCAAAGTATTTGGTTGTGTTTTGTGCAGGTTCCACGTTGCTACTAGTTGAAGACGCACTAACAAGAATCGTAAACGGCGCCCTTGTTGGAAGTCACTAGGCTAGCAAGCATCACCTTCTGGAGTTTGCCTTTTCCTACTGGACGATTAAACCTTGGTTTCTTATTGAGGGAAAAACTTGCTGCTATATTCATCATACCTTCCTCTTGGGGTTCCCAACTGGACGGTGAAAAACCATCAACACCGTAGCAATCACCGCCGTCCTTCAACTTTTGGTGCGTCCGAGGTTTTGGTCTTCCAGATATGTCGAGCCGATCGCGTGTCGCAGCTGCTCAAGGAATTCTTGAAGGACCCCACCATTAGATTTTGTGGCGCGGCTATCGACAATGATGTGCACATGCTGAGATCATACGGAATTGAAATTTCGTCTGTGTACGACCTCCAAAGGATTATCCCGAACCACACCAACAATCCAATTCCGAGTCTATATGATGATGTCCAATGCTACTATTGGGACAAAACTTGAGAAGAAGAAGAGGAACAAGAAGGACAAGAAGAAGGACGACGATGAAGAAGAAGAAGAAGAACTAATATATGGTTGGGCCAAAGTTTCATTGAGCGACAAGCAAGTGTTGTATGCCGTTCTAGATGCTCGCCTGGGCTTCGAGATTGCTAGGAGGCACTGGAAGCTATAAGGCTACAATGTTGGGAAATCCACTTTGGCACACGGGTGTAGATGCACCCATTATCAAAAAACATATTTCAAATATTTGAAAATTTCAAAAAATATATCTTGATATACATCTACACATTTTATGTTCATTCAATGAAGTTTCATGAGAAAAAACATTTTTTGTGGCCTCTGTAAAAAAACAAATTTCGATGCTGTAACATTGCTATTTACGTGACCATTTTTTGTCTTTTTTACACGTGCCATAGAAAATGTCTTTTCACCGCAAAACTTTGTGGGTGAACATAAATTGTTCAGATGTACACTGAGAATTTTTTGTCTAATTTTTTTGATATTTTAAAATAGATTTAAAATATATTTTTTATAATAGGTGCATCTAGTCCTATGAGCCAAAACACCTCCTCCTACAATATTGATCAGCGCAACATTTAGGTGGATGATCGTAGATGTGTGTTGTGGTCTGCGAGAGTCTTCGAAATTTCTCGTGCCCTTATTGTTATTCTATTAAATGAGTAGCATGCATATATATTTGGAAAAATGTACTCCCTCGTGTTTCGGTTAACAAGTCTATTAATTTTCAAATTTTGGATTTTTCAAGTTTTTTGGCCTTTTTTGAATATTTTAGTTATTAAAAATAATAATTAAATTATGTATAAAAATTATTTGGAATTCATTGATTCTTATTATTACTTCATCATTGTTGCTTATTTTGTGAATTTATTTGGAATTTTAAAAAGTAATATTATATGTTACCAAAGTGTATAGGTTAATAGAATTGGTAGCATACCATTATTAAGAAGTCGCGACTGCAGTCTTCGAAGCTACTATGGAAGGAATGGAGAAGTTAAGCGTGCTAAGGGTGGAGCAGTGTTACAAACCGGGACTAAAGGTCCTCCAGCCGCAACACATGACCCGAGCCACATGGAGGCCCTTTAGTCCCGGTTCGTAAACAATCAGGACTAAAGGCTTGAGGCTTTAGTCCCGCTTTGTTAGTCCCGGTTGCTCCAACCGGGATCAATAGGCTTTACAAACCGGGACCAATGACCTTTTTTTTCACTAGTGTATTAACGCAAGGTTCCAGGCTTCTAGCTGAGTATGATTCAATTTGCCACACCGACTTCTTTTCAAGTCGGTGGACAATATGATCCGGATTGGAAGCATACCGGCGAGCCCAGGCCATCTCCGGCATTCCGGGGCGCGCTCAGGGACTCCGGACGAAAGAAATGTGCGCGAAACAGCAAGGAAACTTCTCGCACGTCGTGTGGCCCCGACTTGTTGACGAGAGAAGGCGGTCGTCGTCCTCATCGCATCGTCTTCCGCGCATCGTCGTCTTCCCGCGCATCGTCTTCCGCGCGCTGTAAAAACCTGCCGCCGATGGACGTGCAGACACGCGGCGAGGCAAGTTAATGTGTGGCCGCCTATATATCGCGGCCTACCGCCCGTCTGGCCGGCCGCATTCCACCGCTTCTCCCCAATCCACTCTCCACCTCCTCCAGGCGAGCAATGGCGGGCTACAGCTCCGACGACGGCGCGGCCAACAACGACTTCGGCCGGCGCTCCCTGCACCAGTGGGAGGGTCGGCTGCTCTACGCGGCGGGCTGCCCGGCGCCGCCCGACTTCCGCGCGCCTGGAGGCTGGCGTCTGAGCGCGGGAGGCGTCCCGATCCCGCCGCCGCCACAGGGCGCCGCCCTCAACGCCGCCATCGACGAGGTCCTTGAGGGCATGAGCGACGAGCAGTGCCGCCTATATATGTAAAAACTCGCCTATTATATATAAATGTCTCTAAATTTCGTCGAACTTTGAGCGTTTTTCGTCTAGTTCTGTTGAATTTTGAATTTTCTCTGGAAACATGGGCCACCCCTCGCCTAAATTTACATCTATCCGGCGCTAGCGCCAGATTTTGACCCGGGGAGTCCAAACGGCTAGAGATGCTCTCACAACCGACCGAGAGTTGCGTTGCTCCATCCGGACGATGGCAGTAGACCTTAACGCCTTACATGCTGAATTAGCCGCTTGAGCTTAGATGAACATGCAGAAGCTCAGTTTTAATGGATACTCAAGCAGCTGCCGAAACACTCTATCCTCATTTACCTCTTTCCAAGAGCCCAAGATGACGGTGAAAAGTAGTCATAGCAGATTTTCTAAGTTAGGGCGTAGGTAAACAGAAGTATGCCCATTAAGTACCCTGGTAACTAAGTCTACATGATTTTGGATTGGCCAACATTTTACCGAATCTGCCAATTGGCAGTTAAAGCTGGAAATAAACATACAACCATAAGTTTCTGGCATTACTTCGAATATAAATATTGAAAACGGGATGAACCATAATACATATTCTTTTACTATTACACAAACAAAAAATCCACAACCCATGCCTATCATATTGCACTGGTTATGGGAACAAGACTCTCAACGGAGGGAACTATATCAATCAAGCAAGGATATCGACGCACATACTTTATGGTGCATGAGTCGGCTGGTCCATTATACTTTAGGCCGTCCAAGTAACCACAACCTCCGTTTTCTCACTTTGGAAATCATACTGGAAGAAACGATGCAGATCCACTAGAAGCAGTCCACGCTGTGAAATTGCTAAGGTTAGGGAGGCTTCAAAATCAAGGACGTATCGGCGATCCCAGTGCGGGTTAATGGCGTCATTTGTCATCCATATCACCATTCGATGCAAACAGTCAAATTGAGTTAGGCACAATTCACCGTCTAGCTCGCTTAAAACACATTCGTCGTCGCCAAGAGCAGGGCATGGAGGGGGCACAAGAGCATGTCTAACAGACTTTGTATTTGCTCGACCCGTATCGAGCGAATACAGGGCCTGTATCCAATGGCGGACCTAGAAAATTTACGAAGCTTGGGCAAACATGTTTAAAATGCTAGTTTTTCAAACAAAATCACTACATAAAGTCACAAATGCAAGTAGGTGCACCGCCGGCAAGCCTGGGCGGCTGCCCGGGCAGGAGGGATGATAGATCCGCCCTTGCCTGTATCAAAAAAATTGCTACGCACGAACCATTTCGTCTAACGGACCCTTTATTTCACCCCGTATTCTACGCACGAATCATTTCGTCTAACGGACCCTTTATTTCACCCCGTATTTTTAAAAATGCTACTTAGAGCCATCAGCTCCTTGATGGCGGCGATGGCCTGCGCCGCCTCCTCCGCGTCTGCCCGAGCCTTGTCGGCGGCCTCCTTCTTGGACGCGGCCACCGCCTCCAAGAAGAGGGGGTCCTCCCCCTCCTCCGCCTCCTCTTCCTCGTCGCCGGCTCGCGGCGCTCCGCCGTTGGAGCTCCCCTCCCATGCGGCCTTCCACGCGCGCTCCTGCTCCCACGCGCGCCGCCACTTCTCAAAATCGCCGCCGCTCATCGGCTTCAACGGCGGGTCGACCTTGCGGTAGCGGCCGCCCTCCGCGAAGTCCCGGAGCATCGGCGGCATCCACTCGGAGCCAACGTACTTGCACGCCGACTCCTGGCGGCGGAGAATTTGCAGTGGCGGCGCCACGCCTCCTCCACCGTGGCCGGCTTCGATCCGGCGGCGGGCGAGAGGCTGCTCCGACGTTGTGCACTCATGGCTGGCAGTGGTGCAAATGCGGCGGCGTGCGCGTGGAAATTGCTCGCCGGAGTGGTTATTGCTGGCGGCGGCGCACGGCGGGGCTAGGGTTGCGAGTGAGGGGTTGGACCCCCACTCGCACCTTCACCATCTATTTGTAGGGGGCGGCGGGGTGGGTTTGACGGGCCCTGTATTCTGCCGATACGGGCCGGCCCGAATACGGGGCCTGCTAGACGGGCCATTTCACCCTCACCCCCTATCCCGCCGGAATAGTACGGGGTACCAGCGTTTTGAGGGGCCTGCTAGACATGCTCTAAGCAAAGACGGAGCAACGGGCTCTCCGGGGCTTCCATGAGAACAAGCTCCTCCTTAAGGATCCAAAATAGAGAACCTTTGAAGAATGTAGCAGTTTGCCACTCAGAGATAGGGTATGGTGGACCTGCATCAGGACTCCTCCAATATCTCTCAGTTTCACTGATTGTACAAATCAGCCTTATCGGGTGGATGGTGAAAGAACCGAACGACCTTGTACTTTTCGTAGACAGATCAAGGCCGAGGCCGGTTCAGTAGCATACGGAGGACGGCCCTCGCACGCTGCGGTTGCTCTCGGGCAACGTGAGAAGCTCCCTGGTGGAAGGGTTGAGGACGTACATTTTGTTGTCCGTGGGAACTAGCACGAGTCCATTGCAATGTCCAAGCATGTATATATAAAGCTTAATGCTTGTAGTAATACTTGCACCGGAGCAGAGGCTCCTAGGAAGTTCAGCGTGTATACAAGACTTGCGGTGTCTTCACCCTTCTGCCACTTGTATAGCCTGATTTTGTTTGCCCCTTTTGTCCGAAAATCCGGGGTGATCAGGAAGGACGGGCGGCGCTGATGGTCGGACACTGAGCGCTGGAGGTGCGTACCGATGAAGGATCGGCTGGAGATGGTGCTGTGCCAGGTCTTGCACACAGACCTGAACCGCAAGAGTGATTTCACCGGGACTCGAACCAGGATTTCCGACATGAGTTCATCCGGCATCTCCAGGAGGGCTGGGCTCATGTCCATAGTAATCGATTTGACCGGGAGCCGAACTAGGATCTCCGAGACTCCGACATGAGTTCATCTGGCATCTCGGGGAGGGTTGACATGCACAGCCACTGATTCGACATGAGCCCCAGCTTTAGTGTTCGTCGTGGAGCTGCTGTTGGTGCTGCTCGCTGCCTTATTTCTGGTCTTCAGGTTCATGGGAGTATGATTGATGCGCTGATACGAGATACTGCTTGCAAAGATATAGGCGCAGAGATCCTACCGCGCGCGCCGCCGTTGGAGAACTTGCGTGTGGAGGAATCGCCGGGAGCACCCGCTCTTTGCCTAAATCCAGCCACAATAGCCGCAGGCCCACCGTCGCGTCCTTTTGCTAGCGATGGCTGCCGCCATTGGGGGCCTCATCTTAGTTCCATTTGCTGTACATTTGTGGTCCATTTTGTTAGTTCTGTTAAGCTACACGGTCCATTTTGACACATTTTTTAGGCACATTTTGGCACATTTTTAGCCACACGAAGGTTCATTTTGTGATTAACTGATTATGAACTGAACACGTAGATGTGTATGCTTTGTTTGTGCAATGATGATATTGTTCTATTTTAATAAATTATTTGATGAATCCTGGTGATTCGCGGGTCTTTGATTATGGTCCGGTGAAGATCAGAGCATTTATGTGATTTATCAAATACTCCCTCCGTTTCAAAATATAAGATGTTTTAGCTTTATAAAGCAAATGTATTTAGACATCTTTTAGTGTGTAGGTTCACTTGAATATACACACTAAAGCATGTCTAGATACATTTGCTTCACAAATCTAAAACATCTTATATTTTGAAACGGAGGGAGTATTTGGTAATTTTAGTTTTATGATATTTTGAAATCTTTCACTGAATATTCTAAAATCTTCCGCGTTGATTAAATCTAGTCGCTTCTTTAGACATACATGTTGATGAATGGTGCAGTGGATATGGACTTCATTAGTTTCTATATGTAGATTGTTGTGGGCAACTATCCTCCGAAAATTTAAGAGATCAAAGTTAGTCTTCCATTAATCAGTAGCGATCGAGTCATGTTTGTGGAAAAAAGTAAGATCTGGATTTGAATATCAATTTGAATGAGGAGGTAAAATTTTGAATCCAATTTGAGATACATGTGTTGGAACCGTGAATATGAACAATGATTTCATCATAATGAAAATTATGAAATATTGTAAATATAAACAAATAATAATGTATGGAATCAAGAAAAGGTGACTTCATATGAAATATTTAAATAAAATTACATGAAAACATGTGAAATCAATAGATCAATATAAACTTCCAGTATTAGTGAACCGTTAAACCAATATAAGATTTAGTTTTTTGGTGTATAAGTTTAATCATGGGATTTTCTGTATGCAAATTTTTACGTGTATACTGTTTTCAAACATAAAAACAAAATGACCTTGCATTAGTCATGGAAGTTGAGTCATATCAATGAAAAAACAGATCAAGCTTTGAAGTACAACTTGATGGAGGAGGTCAATTTTTAATTTGAAGTTGTACTTATATGTTGGAATTGTGAATTTGCATAATCTTTTATAGTTACGAGAAATCATACTATGTAAATAAAATGTGTGAAATCTTCAAAAATATTAAATATTTATTGTTATGAAGATTATGAAATGTTGAAAACCAAAATGCATAAAAGTTGTGGAATATTTAATAAATATAAAATTTCAGTTTGAATAACCATAAAAAAGAGTTTTGAAACACTTTTTTATGGAAAGTAAAAAAATTATTAGTTGTTTTATAGGTCTTCGAGGGTGTTACTTGTTTTGACTTAACCTCAATAAGTGTTATGATGTTGTAACATGAAAAAGTAATGGGAATTCAAAATTTGAAATGTTGAGACGAATATCACATTAAATGATAAAGATGACAGTATGGTACATGCGTACGTCAAATTTTTATTTGTATAAATTTTACAAAATAGGATATACGATGTCAAATACAACCACCAAAGTACATGAGACACATTCATTCCATGCCGCCATACAACCATGTTCGTCAAGCATTTCCCGTAAATACAAGTTACTATATACCTAGAACACCTCCTTTACATACTCCATCGTTCGGCGTTTATAAATGGTCCGATTTTACGGTTAAAATCATGGCCCAGATCTAGATGCCTTGAGTGGAGGGTTGAAAATGAAATCCAACAAGCCAACATCAGCAAAACCTTAAATCACCTCCCTTCTCCACATGCCCTTTCTCCTGCATTGTTGTTGGCATCTCGTCGACCTCTCCATGTCCAACTTACCTCACATCACTACTCTCCTCATTCCTCCTATGCCTAAACTCAAGAAAAGATAAGAGCATGATAAAAAAAGGAAGACCCCTTGCGCCACCGCTGTCGCAATCCAGTATTTGAGTATCGGGGTGCTCCTTCTATCCTCTTTATGATCATGGCTTCACATCAATTTGATTCAAATAAGCTCGTGGTCCTTGTATCTACCGAAGGGTATCCCTACTTACATTAGGACATCTACATGCTAAAGAAAAAAAGGTATCCTTGCTTGTATTGTGATATTACGTGTGATCATTCTCAACAAAGGCCCCATATTCAACGAATTAAAATTACATGTGCGGCATAAATGTTGCAACGATATTGTACTTCCAACTTAAATATGCACCACCTCAAACGAGCCCAAAACAGGAAACCACTGATGCGGGCAGGATAACCACCCAGTTGGGAACCCCAAGAGGAAGGTATAATGAGTACAGTAGCAAATTTTCCCTCAGTAAGAAACCAAGGTTTATCATATCCAGGAAAAAGCCAAACTCCAGAAGGTGATGCTGACTAGCCTACTAACACTCCAACAAGGACGCCGTTAACGATTCTTGCTGACTCGTCTTCAACCAGTAGCAACGCAGAACCTGCACACAACGCAACCAAATACCTTGTTCCCAACTTACAATGAGGTTGTCAATCTCACCGGTTTGCTTGAAACAAAGGAATGAGCGTATCGAGTGAAAAATAGTAATAGTATGCGAGTAAAGTAAACAGTGCGAGTAAAGTAAATAGGTGATAGCATTATAATGGACATAGGATCGGGGTCCACAGTTCACTAGTGGTGTCTCTCCATAAGATAAAATAACACATGCTGGGTAAACAAATTACAGTTGGGCAATTGATAGAATAAAGACAACGTGTATGTCGAGAGGATCACTATGAGATTTACTCTGGGCATTACAACAAGATACATAGACCGCCATCCAACTGCATCTATGACTAATAATCCACTTGTGGCGAATCAATCCGAGAACTCCACAAGTATTAAGTTGCGAACAATAGATAACTGCATTAAACAAAGTGTGTAATGTAAACAAAACATATGCCCTCGAGCATATGAATGTTGTTTTCCCCTAGTAGCAACAGCACATCTACAACCTTAGAGGTTTCTGTCACTCCCCCAGATTAAATAGAGGCATGAACCCACTATCGAGCATAAATACCCCCTCTTGGAGTCACTAGCAACTACTCGGCCAAGATAGCTAGTAACAACGGAGAGCATGCAAGATCATAAACAACATAGAGATAACATACGATAAAATTCAGTACATCAACTCAATCATAACACCAATATTCATCGGATCACAACAAACATAACATGTAGAATTACATAAAGGTAGTCTCGATCATGTAAAGCAGCTCACGAGATCTAAACATGAAGCACATGGTGGAGAAGACAACCATCTAGCTACTGCTATGGACCCATAGTCCAAGGTAGACTACTCACTCATCGCGTCGGAGGCAAGCATGGCGATGAAGAAGACCCCCGGTGGCAATTCCCCTCTTCGGCAGGGTGCCGGGAAGAGCTTCTGGACCCTCCCGATCTCGGGTCGACGACGGCGGCGGATCGCGATGTGTTTCTAGAAAAGTGATCGCGTGTTTAGGTTTTTCCCGTCGGGGGGTCTTTATAGGCGAAGGGGCAGCATCAGAGGTGGACCAGGGGGCCCACACCACTAGGGGGTGCGGGCCAGCCCTAGGCCGCGCCGCCCTATGGTGTGGCCGCCCTCTGGCTCAGCTCCGTCTCCTCTTCGGTCTTCTGGAAGCTCCGTGAAATATCTGGACGTCTGGCTTTGGTTTTGTCCAATTCCGAGAATATTTTCTGTGTAGCATTTCTGAAATACAAAAACAGTAGAAAACAGGGAACTGGCACTGTGGCATCTCGTTAATAGGTTAGTTCCAGAAAATACATAAAAATGCCACGAAGTGTAATGAAACACTAAGCAAATGGTGTAAAAACAAGCATGGCGCATCAAAAATTATGGATACGTTGGAGACGTATCAGCATCCCCAAGCTTAACTCCTGCTCGTCCTCGAGTAGGTAAGTGATAACAAAAGAAAAAATTTTTGAGGTGACATGCACCTACACAATCTTGACCATATATGTAAGCGTTGTGCGCTGGGATCAAAGAACTTAAAACATGGGCATGAAAGATATAATCTTGATAGAGGAAACTTAGCAACCATGTTATAACATAAAAATGAACACAAACAAAAGATCATGAAAATGAAACAATGAAAGTCAAATATGTGTTCAAATCATATGGAAAAATATACAAATGGTTTTCAACTTGTCCTTCATGAGAGAGCAAAACATAAATGCATAGGACACCTTCAAGTTTAAGAGGGTGACTAGATACAAGTAATTTAAGAACAAGTGAAACCAACAATATGAATCAATCAATGAAAACTTTGGGACAATGCACATTATACTCAGAATGATAACTATGCTCTCTTAATGGTGCATAAAGATAGAAGGTGGAGACTCAACATAAAAGTAAAAGAAAGGCCCTTCGCGAAGGGAAGCAGTGATTGCAAGTTTTATAAACCTTCAAAAATTATGGTACTTACCGGCTTTGAGCTCTCATTGCCCCCCATCATAAGCATCTTGAATGGTTAAAGTTAATGCGAGAATACTTATGCTGCATATGCTTGACAAATCATAAGTTGAAAACCTCGTGTCCCGTGAATACGAATATCCAAACCTCATGCTACTCGACTTAGAGTCTCAAGCAAGCTCTTGTCATTGTAAATATACACGTATCATCGAGAACCACCAACGGGATACCTCTGTGCCCGATAACATGGAACAAGCCCATATCAAAATGACAGGACAAATAAACAATGAACACCTCGGCATCTCTTTTATTTACCATTGGTATAGCTTTTTATTGCGAGATGCGTCGTCGAATGTTCACTATGGACATGCTATAAATTTCCACCATAAATTATGCATGGCTTAGATTAGTGGCACAGGCGTTTCCCTAACACATATAAAAACTCCATGATCCCGCAAGATTCCCAACTTATTTCACATCGCGAGTATCCATAAACAAAAGATCACGATATCAACTCAAATGAATGATAGTGCAATGTTGAAAGCTTGCCCCATGACGGCATGGCTGGGCTAATTTCTAACTTACAACTTGCAAGCATAACAACTCAACATAAGAGATCACAATGTCAAAATTTTAAAACGAGAAAAGTAAAGTGTGCCATCCGGTTCGTGAGAGCTTTACTGACCAATTTTCACATAACACCAAAAGGAGTTTAATTTGAAGGATAGATAAAAGCAAGTCAAATGTACTTTGGAATAGCAAATTGTTAATAGGTATGTATGGTAGACACTTTGGAACAACTTGGTTTTTAGGAGTTGGATGCACGAGTAGAGCTCATACTCAGTACAAAGTGAAGGCTAGCAAAAGACTGGGAGCGACCAACTAAGAGAACAATAATGGCCATAATCATGCAAAGCGATAAAGTGACATTAAAAGAAGCATAAGATGGCATCAAAAGTCAAAAACTAAATGATCATAGAGGCAATGGTGACTTTGTATGAGTCTAACATGTGTGAGCATGCGCCAAGTCAACCCAAATAAAGCATCAAGGAGAAAACCAAAATAATGCTTCCAAATAATTAAAACAACGCATGATTTTTTCAAAGGCTCATTAAGCAATCTCAGTTATTTGAGACAAGTCGTGCTACAAAAAAAACCACTAAGCATACTATCAAAAATACATCAAGCACGACATGCAAAAGCCTAGGCCGCAGTCTACACAAGCTTCTTCTTGTACCACTTTTTTGCATAAAGCTTTTTCTCTTTTCCAACACCATTCAAACTTTTTATAACCAACTCTTTTGATGAAAACCAATATAGACCAGAGGCAAAAATACACCTTGATGAAAAGATATAAGAAGATCTGAACACAAATCAAGGCGAAAATCAAAAGCTAAACGCAGTTCTAGAAAAAGAGAACACTCGTTGAAATTATAAGAATGAAAAACGGAGTGTTCTTGGCAAATGAAAAGCAAAGCAACTTCTCCAAAAGAATTTTGTTGGGGTCCAACCATTTATTGCAGCAAACAAAACTAAACAAAACTAAAAACTAAAAACAACTGACGCTCCAAGAAAAATGCATAATGCATGAAGCAATAAAAATATAGTGCGTTGAAAGGTGACCTGATTTTTGCCGATGAAGAAGGGGTGCCTCGGGGGCATCCCCAAGCTTTGATGCTTGTACTTCTTGGATATTTCTTGGGGTGACATGGGCATCCCTAAGCTTGAGCTTTTATCCATTCTTCAACTCATCTCATCATTCTCCGATCCCTACACTTGAAAACTTTCTTCATACAAAACTAAACACAAATCTATTAGCAACATTAGTGTAAGCATAACATAGAATCAACCCCTTTTTGCTTCAGGTTTCAACTCAAAACCACCACATATAAAGTATATACTACTGTAGCAACTTCCCCAAAAGTTCCGTGATCAAAAGAACTCAAAAAGAAAGCGATAAAGCGGCAAACACAAATATTGGCAGAAATCTGTCAAAACAGAATAGCTGACAAAGGTCGAATTTTTAGAGGGTTTCCTGTTACTCAAATCAAAAAGTGTTAAACTAATGAAAGTTTGGATATAACCTGGGACATATGAAAAAGAAATTGCAGGTCCAAAAGATATACAGAGAATTTTCACGAATTTTTACGGTGCGGCACCGAAAACTGTTTCAGGACAGCAACATCCCCAAATCTTACCTCACTCAATTTAGAGGCTTCTCTTGGCACAAAAACGAAATAAAAATGATAAGGAGAGGTCATTACAGTAGTAATAACTTCCAAGACTCAAATAAAAGAAAAAGAACTGAATGTAAAAACATTGGGTTATCTCCCAAGAGTGCTTTTCTTTAACATCTTTGAGCTAGCCGCAGAAAGTGCGAATCAAGTAATATCAAGTGATGAAGCATCAAGTTCATAATTTGCTCTAAGAATAGAGTCAAAAAGTAATTTATTCCTCTTTCTAGGGAAGTGTTCCATACCTTTCTTGAGTGGGAATTGATATTTGATGGCGCCTTCCCTCATATCAATGATGGCACCTACAGTTCGAAGAAAGGGTCTTCCCAAAATAATAGGACATGAAGCATTGCATTCAACATCCATGACAAGAAAATCAACGAGAATAAGGTTATTTTTAACCACAATAAGAACATCATTAATTCTTCCCAAAGGTTTCTTCTTAGCAACATCAGCAATAGGAACATTATAATAACACTTTTCAAGCGGTGGTAAATCAAGTATGTCATAAATTTTTCTAGGCATGATAGAAATACTAGCACCTAGATCACATAAAGCATGGCAATCAAAACCATTAACATGCATATCAATGATGGGTTCCCAACCATCTTTTAACTTCTTGGGAATAGAAGCTTTTTGCTTCAACTTTTCATCCCTAATTTTCATGAGAGCATTGGTAATATGCTTAGTAAAAGTAACATTTAAAGAACTAGCATTGGGAGTCAAAGCAAGATTTTGCAAGAAGAAAATAACTTCAGATATATTGCAGCTGTCAACATCAAAATTATTAAAGAAAATAGAGATATCATCTCCCACACTCCAAAAAATTTCAGCACTCTTTTGAGAAAAAGTTTTGGCAGTTTTAGGCTTTTTAACACAAGGAGTGGGAGTTTTCTCTACACCAATCAAAGTAAGAGGATTGCTAGCATTAGGAATAACATCATTAGAGGTATTAATGGTACATACCTTCATCTTTCTAGCCATCTCATCTTCTCTTTCCCACCTGGCATGCAATTCTGCTAGCATCCTAACATTTTCATCAATTCTAACTTGGATATCATTAGCAGTAGCAAAAGCATTGTTCTCTTTCACATCATTAGGCAACACTTTTAATTTCAGAAGTTCAACATCATGAGCAAGGCTATTAACTTTAGAAGCAAGAATATCAATTTTGCCTAACTTTTCCTCAACAGACCTGTTAAAAGCAGTTTGCTTACCGATGAAGTCCTTGAGCATTACCTCAAGATTGGAGGGCGCGGACCTAGTGTTGTTGGAGGAATTATCATAAGAATTACCATTACCATTACCATTGGTAGAAGTATATGGCCTATAATTTTTACTAGCAAAATTGTTCCTATAAGCATTGTTGTTAAAATTATTGTTTCTAATGAAGTTTACATCAACATGCTCTTCTTGAGCAACCAAAGAGGCTAAAGGAACATTATTAGGATCAACATGAGTCCTATCATTTGAAAGCATAAGCATAATGGCATCAATCTTATCACTCAAGGAAGAGGTTTCCTCAACAAAATTTACCTTCTTACCTTGTGGAGCTCTCTTGGTGTGCCATTCAGAGTAATTTACCATCATATTGTCGAGAAGCTTTATTGCGGCGCCCAAGGTAAGCGATATAAAAGTGCCTCCAGCAGCTGAATCAAGTAGGTTTCTTGAAGAAAAATTTAGTCTTGTATAAAAAGTTTGGACAATCATCCAAGTAGTCAGTCCATGAGGGACAATTCTTGATCATAGATTTCATTCTTTCCCAAGCTTGAGCAACATGTTCATTATCAAACTGACTAAACTTCATAATATTGCTACACAAAGCTATAATCTTAGCAGGAGGATAGTATCTACCAATAAAAGCATCCTTACACTTAGCCCATAAATCAGTACTATTTTTAAGCAAAGACAGCAACCAATCGTTAGCTTTTCCTCTCAAAGAAAAAGGAAACAACTTAAGCTTAATAATATCACTTTCTACATACTTATATTTCTGCATCTCACATAGCTCAACAAAATTGTTGAGATGAGCTGCAGCATCATCAGTACTAGCCATTCTAGCAAAACTAAAAGCAGACAAGTAAATACAACTATCAAGGATACTAATTTTTTTGTGTTTTTGATAAAACGATGCAAGTAAAAATAAAGTAAAGAAAAACTTAAAACAAAGTAAAGGATATGCGTGCGAAACTCGCCTTGCAGAAGTCTTTTTTCTCCCCGGCAACGGCACCAGAAAATTATGCTTGATGCGGGCAGGATAACCATCCAGTTGGGAACCCCAAGAGGAAGGTATGATGAGTATAGTAGCAAATTTTCCCTCAGTAAGAAACCAAGGTTTATCGTATCCAGAAAAAAGCTAAACTCCAGAAGGTGATGCTGACTAGCCTACTAACACTCCAACAAGGGCGCCATTAACGATTCTTGTTGACTCGTCTTCAACCAGTAGTAACACGGAACCTGCACACAACACAACCAAATACTTTGTTCCCAACTTACGATGAGGTTGTCAATCTCACCGGTTTGCTTGAAACAAAGGAATGAGCGTATCGAGTGGAAAATAGTAATAATATGCGAGTAAAGTAAACAGTGCGAGTAAAGTAAACAGGTGATAGCAATATAATGGAAATAGGACCGGGGTCCACAGTTCACTAGTGGTGTCTCTCCATAAGATAAAATAACATATGCTGGGTAAACAAATTACAGTTGGGCAATTGATAGAATAAAGACAACGTGCATGTCGAGAGGATCACTATGAGATTTACTCTGGGCATTACAACAAGATACATAGCCGCCATCCAACTGTATCTATGACTAATAATCCACTTGTGGCGAATCAATCCGAGAACTCTACAAGTATTAAGTTGCGAACAACAGATAACTATATTAAGCAAAGTGTGTAATGTAAACAAAGCATATGCCCTCGAGCATATGAATGTTATTTTCCCCTAGTAGCAACAGCACATCTACAACCTTAGAGGTTTCTGTCACTCCCCCAGATTAAATAGAGGCATGAACCCACTATCGAGCATAAATACCCCCTCTTGGAGTCACTAGCAACTACTCGGCCAAGATAGCTACTAACAACGGAGAGCATGCGAGATCATAAACAACATAGAGATAACATAAGATAAAATTTAGTATATCAACTCAATCATAACACCAATATTCATCGGATCCCAACAAACACAACATGTAGAATTACATAAAGGTAGTCTCAATCATGTAAAGCAGCTCACGAGATCTAAACATGAAGCACATGGTGGAGAAGACAACCATCTAGCTACTGCTATGGACCCATAGTCCAAGGTAGACTACTCACTCATCGCACCGGAGGCAAGCATGGCGATGAAGAAGACCTCCGGTGGTGATTCCCCCCTCCGGCAGTGTGCCGGGAAGAGCTTCTGGACCCTCCCGATCTTGGGTCGACGACGGCGGCAGATCGCGATGTGTTTCTGGAAAAGTGATCAGGTGTTTAGGTTTTTCCCGTCGGGGGGTCTTTATAGGCGAAGGGGCAGCGTCAGAGGTGGACTGATACGTCTCAAACGTATCTATAATTTTTGATATTCCATGCTTGTTTTTCACCATTTGCCTTGTGTTTCGTTACACTTTGTGGTGTTTTTATGCGATTTCCGGAACTAACCTATTGACAAGATACCACAGTGCCAGTTCCCTATTTTCTGCTATTTTTGTGTTTCAGAAAAGCTATACAGGAAATATTCTCGGAATTGGACGAAACAGGTTTTGGAAGTCTTATTTTTCCCGGACGAAGGACGAGGACCAAACGGGAGCCGAGAGGCTGGCCACACCATGAGGGGGCGCGCCCAGGCCCTGGCCGCACCCACCTGTGGTGAGGAGCCCCTGGTCCACCTCTGACGATGCCCCTTCGCCTATAAGACGCCTCGGGACGGAAAACCCTAAGACAATCGGCGAAATTTCCAGAAGAGTTCCCCAGCTCTGCCGCCGCCACCAACGAATTTCGGGGAATAGAAGTCTCTGTTCCGGCATCCTGCCGGGACGGGGAAGTGCCCCGGAGCCATCTCCATCGGTCTCCATCACCGTCTCCACCATCTCCATCGACCTCACCGCCATCTCCATCAACCTTGCTGTCTCCTATGATGAGGAGGGAGTAGTTCTCCCTCGGGGCTAAGGGCTCTACCGGTAGCTATGTGGTTCACCTCTCTCTCCCATGATGTGATCTTTATGTGATCGTGAGCTTTGTATCTAGTTGAATTGGTAGATGTTATTATTAAGATATTATGCTACTCCTATGCTTTATTATTGTACTCTTCGAAGATACCTCGTATCATGGTGTAAAGATAACTAGTGTGTGCATCATGTGTATTTTTTTTGTCAATGTCTCTATGAAATATTGGTGTTTGTTGGAACCATCTAGTGCGTTCATGATGATAGTGTGGGACAATCTAGTTTGGGTACATACGGACTTTGAGGAGTGCTTCGTAGCCCTATGCATGATTAGTGTTCGTTTTCCATTGGAGAACTGTTTTGAGTTGCATATTGATGATAGTATCTATTGGTTCAATTATGTTATATTTGTTGGGAGTGTGTCCACTAGTGAAAGTATGATCCCTAGGCCTTGTTTCCGAGCATTGCACACCGTTTACTTCCTGTTTTGTTACATGTTTGCTCGCAGCGATATTTATTTCAGATTACATTTGCTACTTATAATTATCACTACCACTTATATTTCTCTATCTTTTCGCCGAACTAGTGCACCTATACATCTGACAAGTGTATTGGGTGTGTTGGGGACACAAGAGACTTTCTGTATCATAATTGCAGGGTTGTTTGAGAGGGATAGCTTTGACCTATTCCTCCCTGAGTTCGATAAACCTTGGGTGATCCACTTAAGGGAAACATGTTGTTGTTCTACAAACCTCTGCACTTGGAGGCCCAACACTGTCTACAAGAACAGACGCGTGCGTAGACATCAAGCTCTTTTCTGGCGCTGTTGCCGGGGAGGTAAGGTAAAAGGTACTCGCATCCTCCTGTGTGAGTGCTCGGAGTTATTTCCTTTAGATTCTGCAATTATATCTTTTTGTTTCTTATTTTTATTTTCACTAGTTAGGCTTAATGGAAAATAAAGATTTCTTTAGTATTTTTCCTATGTTTGGTTATGGAGTGTTTGAAGAGAAAATTGAAAAACCTTTGGAGCTTAATTTGCGTACTAATAGTGTTGTTAGTATGAATGCTTTGAACACCGTTATAGAAAAGTCTAAGCTTGGGGAAGATGGTTTTGTTAAGCTTGATATTTTTAGTTTCCCAGCTTTAGTGGAGAAAGTTTGCTCTGACGATATTTTATCTCCCATATGTGATGTTTCTAATGATGCTTGTGCTCCTCATCCTTTTAAAATACCTACGAAGATTGCTGAATGTGCTATGGATAACTGCTATTTAGGAGATGGAACTGTCCATCCTGGTGATCATTTGCTCTTTATACATGAATTATGCAAGTTGTTCAAGTGTGCAGGTATTTCGATGAATCAAGTTAAGAGGAGGCTATTTTCTTTATCACTGAAAGGCAGAGCCGCGGAATGGTATAAAACACTGAAGGATGGCCGATCTATTGATTGGGAGGAAATTGTACCTCTCTTTTATTCTAAATTCTATCCTTCTAGTGAGGTTTATAAAGATAGGAATTACATTTATAATTTTCATCTGCATGAGGGAGAAAGCATTGCCCAAGCGTGGGGAAGATTGAAGTTACTAATGCATAAATATCCTATTCATGATCTTCCCCGTAATATTGTTATTAATAATTTTTATGCAAGGTTTTCAGGATATTACAAGGACTATCTAGATGCATGCTTTGATGGGTCTTTCACAAGCAAGGATGTTGACACCAACTGGGATCTGCTTGAAACAATTCAAAACAATATTGAAGGTTGGGATTGCGACAAAGGTAAAGGATCAGGTATGAATTACGAGTTTGATTGCATTAAGTCTTTCGCTGAAACTGCTGATTTTCAAGAGCTTAGTGCTAAGTATGGTCTTGATCCTCAAATTATGATTGATTGTTTTAAAACCTTTGCTTCCCATATTAATGTTCCTAAAGGAAATGGGGACATGTATCATGAACCTTTTAAGGACACTTGCGTAGAAAATGATATTGTTGTTGATGATTGCAATAAAAATGCTTGAACTTCTGAAAGTCCTATTTCCTATAAGCATGTTAATTTTTGTGGAGTACATAGACCTTGTGAACAGAGTTACAACAAGGAAGATTATTGTGTCCACCACGCAAATGAAGAAACCAATATGTGGCTCAGGGATCTAGATGAGCTTGGTGAAAGGGTTTGTGAGCTTTATCCTTTTCTTTGTGAACTTTGCGATAAAAAGGGTCACTTTAATTTTCAATGCCCAATTAATCGAACGAGTACCACAAATTTATATTGTGATGATAAGATTACTCTCAATCAGCATGATGAGCTTACTTTGTTTTTGAATTATGAAGAGATATCTTGAAAGATTTCTTTGGTTGATATGAGAGATGTTGATATTAGTAGCACCCTTCGTGGTTGTCGTCTCTATTGTGCTAAAGATTGCCTCGCAAATACTTACTTACAAAATCTTATAAAACATGATGTTTTGCCAAGCTATGACAGGACTAATAGATGTTTCTATCTTATTAATAGAGAGGAGGAATCCTCCAAAGTTTCTTCTGTTGTTTCTGTCAGTAAACCAGATTATGTAGAGAAGATGCCTTTCCCTCCTAAAGGATATGTGGAGAAGATGCCCTTCAAGTCTCTCCCTCCTAAGGGAGAGAGTAAGAAGAGTATGAAGAAGAAGAAGAGGAGTAAAAGGCGAGAGGACACGGTATCTTCCCCTAAGCATTATGATCCTGTTATAGATTATGATAATTCTGATTGGGATGATGTTCCTATGCCTGTTACCTATGTTAGTGATCATGATTGGGAAAAGCACTCTAATTTTGATATTGAAAAATCTTTTTGGTACCAATTCTAAGGTTAATAATTGTTGTACCATTAGTACTATCCATGTTCCTTCTTATGATGATATGTTTGATGAGTATGCTTTGCGAAATAGCTGTTCTCTAGCTTGTGATGATACTAAGCCTCTGGTTTATGATGGTTATGATGATGAGTATAATATTTTCAGTTCACCTACTATTGAGGATAAAATTAGTTATGATTACAATATGCCTCCTATTTTTGATGATTATGGTGATAAGAATAATTATTCTGTTGAATCTACTCCTACTACGATTGTTCATGTGGGGAGTATTAATTCTTTTATGCATGTGGCTCATGATAGGGATGCTTTATGTGATAGTTATATTGTTAATTCTATTCATGATGCTACTGAAAGTTATTATGAGAGAGGGAAACATGGTTTGATGGATCTCAATAATATTGAGTTTCCCCTCTTTATGTTGCAATTCATGAAGTTGTACTTGTTTTGCCTTCCTATGCTTTTCACTTTGCGCTTTCATGACTTGTCTCTTTACAAGACTATTTTTTATAGGAAGTGGTTTAGATTTAAATGTGTTTCATATTTTCTTTTTGATGCTCTCTCTTGCTTTAAGTTCCTATATAGCGCCTTTGCCTTACGCTCTTTTATGGCGCCCACATTCGCATCTTTGCAAATTACTGCGCCTAGCTCAAAGGCGTTAAAGAAAAGCACTCTTGGGAGATAACCCAATGTTTTATTTCCAGTACTTTTTCTTTTATTTGAGTCTTGGAAGTTATTACTACTGTAATAACCGCTCCTTATCATTTTTATTTTGTTGTTATGCCAAGAGAAGCCTCTAATTTGAGTGAGGTAAGATTTGGGGATGTTGCTGTTCTAAAACAATTTTCGGTGCTGCACCGTAAAAATTCGTGAAAATTCTCTGTATATCTTTTGGACCTGCGATCTCTTATGCATATGTCCCAGGTTATATCCAAACTTTCATTAGTTGAACACTTTTTGATTTGAGCAACAGAAAACCCTCTAAAAATTCGACCTTTGTCAACTGTTCTGTTTTGACAGATTTCTGCCAATATGTGTGTTTGCCGCTCGATCGCTTTCTTTTTGAGTTCTTTTGATCACGGAACTTTTGGGGAAGTTGCTACAGTAGTATATACTTTATATGTGGTGGTTTTGAGTTGAAACCTGAAGCAAAAAGGATTGATTCTATGTTATGCTTACACTAATGTTGCTAATAGAATTGTGTTGAGTTTTGTATCAAGGAAGTTTTAAAGTGTAGAGACTGGAGAATGATGAGATGAGATGAAGAATGGACAAAAGCTCAAGCTTGGGGATGCCCATGTCACCCCAAGAAATATCCAAGAAGTACAAGCGTCAAAGCTTGGGGATGCCCCCGAGGCACCCCCTTCTTCATCGGCAAAAATCAGGTCACCTTTCAAAACACTATATTTTTATTGCTTCATGCACTATGCGTTTTTCTTGGAGCGTCAGTTGTTTTTGCTTTCAGTTTTCCTTTTGTTTTGTTTGCTGCAATAAACGGTTTGATCACATCATGTTGTTTTGGAGAGAGACATGCTCCGTTTTTCAATTGCTAAGAATACTCTAGTTTTCACTCTTTTCGTTCAACGAGTGTTCTCTTTTTCTGCTACTTCATTTAGCTTTTGTTTTTCGCCTTGATTTTTGTTCAGATCTTGTTTTATCCTTGCATCAAGGTGTATTTGGACCTCTGGTCCATGTTGGTTTTCATCAAAAGAGTTTCCTCAAGAAGGTTTGAATGGTGTTGGAAAAGAGAAAAAGCTTTATGCAAAAAAGTGATACAAGAAGGAGCTTATGTAGACTGCGGCCTAGGCTTTTGCATGTCGTGCTTGATGTCTTTTTGATAGTATGCTTAGTGATTTTTGCTGTAGTATGACTTGTCTCAAATGACTGAGATTGCTTAATGAGCCTTTGAAAAAATCATGCGTTGTTTTTATTATATGAAAGCATTTATTTGGTTTTCTCCTTTGATGCTTTATTTGGGTTGACTTGGCACATACTTACACCATGTTGACTACAAAATAAGTTGCCTATAGCCTCTATGATCATTTGGTTTTTGACTTGTGATACCACTTTATGCTTCTTTCAATGATGTTTTGTCGCTATGCATGATTATGGCCGTTATTGCTCTCTTAGTTGGTCGCTCCCAGTCTTTTGCTAGCCCTCATTTTGTACTGAGTATGAGCTCTACTCGTGCATCCAACTCCCAAAAACCAAGTTTGCCATTATGTCCACTATAAATTCCTATGCATGGTATTTCAAAGCAATTCCAAGTAAATTTTTATGTGCTACCTTTCAAAACTTTCAAATACTTCTCATTTTGTGCCACTGTTTTTTTTAGCTCATGGGGACGTAGTGGTCGGAATTGCTATCTTCCATATTAAATTGAGTACCCTTCGACTAAGCAGCTTCATCTGCTCGTCATTAATTTTACAAGGGAGCTGGTCAGACCATTGTAATCTAATTTTAAAAAGAAAGAAAAAGAGCACTCCTCCATGGTATGTGAAAGTTGGTGGGCACCCGATGGAATCGGTTAGCCATGGTTTGAGAAAAGAAAAAAAGGTGGGGAGGAGTGCCAAAGCTTTATAAAAGAGCACCAATGTGCCAAATTTTCAAAGAACTCGGAACCGCTCTCACTTGTTTATTATGGAAGATAGCAAGTCCCCATTGCCAGTCATTGACATGAAACAACCACCTCTTAAAATAAATTTTTATATCTATTTTACAAATGAAAAGCTCTAGCACATGTTTAATCACTGCTTCCCTCTGCGAAGGGCCTTTCTTTTACTTTTATGTTGAGTCTCCATCTTCCATCTTTATTCACCGACTAAGAGAGCATAGTTGTCATTCTGAGTATAATGTGCATAGTACCAAAGTTTATTATTGATTGATTCATGATTATGGTTTTGCTTGTTCTTAAATTACTTGCATCTAGTCACCCTCTTAAACTTGAAGGTGTCCTGTGCATTTATGTTTTGCTACTCCATGAGGGACAAGCTGAAAACCATTTGCTATGTTTTCCATATGATTTGAACACATATTTGACTTTCATTGTTTCATTATTCATGATTTTTCGTTTGTGTTCTTCTTCATGTTATAGCATGGTTGCTAAGTTTCTATTATCAAGATTATGTCTTTCATGCCCATGTTTTAAGTTCTTTGATCTCAGCACTCAATGTCTACCCTGTTGATCAAATTGTGATGTTGCATGTCACCTCAAAAATTATTATTTTGTTATCACTTACCTACTCGAGGACGAGCAGGAGTTAAGCTTGGGGATGCTGATACGTCTCAAACGTATCTATAATTTTTGATGCTCCATGCTTATTTTTTCACCATTTGCCTTGTGTTTCGTTATACTTTATGGCGTTTTTATGCGATTTCCAGAATTAACCTATTGACAAGATGCCACAGTACCAGTTCCCTGTTTTCTGCTGTTTTTGTGTTTCAGAAAAGCTACACAGGAAATATTCTCGGAATTAGACAAAACAAGTTTCAGAAGTCTTATTTTTCCCGGACGAAGGACGAGGACCAAACGGGAGCCGGAGAGGGGCCAGAGGCTGGCCACACCATGAGGGGGCGCGGCCCAGGCCCTGGCCGCGCCCACCTGTGGTGAGGAGCCCCTGGTCCACCTCTGACGATGCCCCTTCGCCTATAAGAAGCCTCGGGACAGAAAACCCTAAGACAATCGGCGAAATTTCCAGATGAGTTCCGCAGCTCCGCCACCGCCACCGACGAATTTCGGGGGATAGAAGTCTCTGTTCCGGCACCCTGCCAAGATGGGGAAGTGCCCCCGAAGCCATCTCCATCGGTCTCCATCGCCGTCTCCACCGTCTCTATCGACCTCGCTGCCATCTCCATCAACCTTGCTATCTCCTATGATGAGAAGGGAGTAGTTCTCCCCCGGGGCTGAGGGCTCTAATGGTAGCTATGTGGTTCACCTCTCTCTCCCATGATGTGATCTTTATGTGATCGTGAGCTTTGTATCTAGTTGAATTGGTAGATGTTATTATTCAGATATTATGCTACTCCTATGCTTTATTATTGTACTCTCCGGAGATACCTCGTATCATGGTGTAAAGGTGACTAGTGTGTGCATCATGTGTATCTTTTTGGTTAATATCTCTATGAAATGTTGGTGTTTATTGGAACCATCTAGTGCGTTCATGGTGATAGCGTGGGACAATCTAGTTTGGGTACATACGGACTTTGAGGAGTGCTTCATAGCCCTACGCATGATTAGTGTTCGTTTTCCATTGGAGAACTGTTTTGAGTTGCATATTGATGATAGTATCTATTGGTTCAATTATGTTATATTTATTGGGAGTGTGTCCACTAGTGAAAGTATGATCCCTAGGCCTTGTTTCCTAGCATTGCACACCGTTTACTTCCTGTTTTGTTACATATTTGCTCGCAGCGATATTTATTTCAGATTACATTTGCTACTTATAATCATCACTACCACTTGTATTTCACTATCTCTTCGTCGAACTAGTGCACCTATACATCTGACAAGTGTATTGGGTGTGTTGGGGACACAAGAGACTTTCTGTATCGTAATTGCAGGGTTGTTTGAGAGGGATAGCTTTGACCTCTTCTCCCCTGAGTTCGATAAACCTTGGGTGATCCACTTAAGGGAAACTTTCTGCTGTTCTACAATCCTCTGCACTTGGAGGCCCAACACTGTCTACAGGAACAGACGCGTGCGTAGACATCATGGACCAGGGGGCCCACACCACCAGGGGGAACGGGCCAGCCCTAGGCCATGCCGCCCTATGGTGTGGCCGCCCTCTGGCTCGGCTCCGTCTCCTCTTCGGTCTTCTGGAAGCTCCGTAAAATATCTGGACATCTGGCTTTGGTTTCGTCCAATTCCGAGAATATTTCATGTGTAGCATTTCTGAAACACAAAAATAGTAGAAAACAGAGAACTGACACTGTGGTATCTCGTTAATAGGTTAGTTTCGGAAAATGCATAAAAATGCCACGAAGTGTAACAAAACACTAAGCAAATGGTGTAAAAACAAGCATGGAGCATCAAAAATTATGGATACGTTGGAGACGTATCAACCACATCAAATGAAACCAGACCAAAATGTTCTTTCTCATTCTCTCATTTCCCACCATTCAACGCGTGCCCCTTTCCATCCCACAGTCGTGTCCACAGCACAGGCACCGTTGTACATGTCTCCTAAATTCGTATTATCGCTTCAAATCTTTTGAGAAGGCAGCTTAGGGTGCAATCACTCTCTCTCATCTTCTCACAAACTCATGCGACCTCAGTGCATCATGATGAGAAGAACCCAACAAAGTGTGTGAGGCCATTGTAAATTGATTTTTTATGTGTTCCATGTAGGGATAGGGATCTAGCGACGAGTTTATGGCTGTACCAGTTGTTGCTTGTTCACACGAGATCACAAAGCCACAAACCCTATGCCCTCAAATCCCAATCCACGTTGGTAAAATGTGGGGAGTATAGAGAGATGGGTGATGCTAACCATCGTCACGCGAGGAGTTGTTGTTTTGGTAAATAGACAAAATAGACATGATTTTATGTCCATGTAATTCATGTAACATAACAATCTTTATCAAAAATTGTAACATAACAATTGTCGAAAAACACATGGCGCACAATACCTTTTGTTTACTTAAATAAATATTGTAATGCAAGGACGAGTAGGGCAAATGTAGGGGAGGGGAGGGCAATTCATGATATAATGTTTTTATAGTGATGCAGGCTACACATGTGCTTTAAGGACATGCCAAATGGGCTGCTCATGGAGTACAGCGGTGGTAACTGCTGCTGGTATGCAGATGAATATAGGGATTCAGCCGCCTGGTTAAGGGTGGCGTAGCGGTGTCCCTGGATCCGGCGTCAAAGAGGCTCAGAGTGCTCCTCTGCCCGATATTGCTTATCGGGGTAGATCCAGCCTTACGAGGTTGGTGGCTATTGTGTCTCTTTAACGCCTCTTGTCTAGGGATTTCTTCAGCGCCTAAGAGTTGACCAACAAGTGGTGCTCTTCTTCTCCGATAGCGAAGGACACAGGTGCTTTGAAGGTGCGGTGAAGATGGTTTGCAACAGTTTTTCCATTTATTTCCTCCTTCCTTGTTTCATGTTACTTATATGTGTATCGAGTCTGGATTGCTACTTTTATGAATACAAGCAATGTATTTTCTAAAAATATATATGCTAATTTAAGACTACATTAAACAATTGGTGTTATGATTTTAATAAATATTTGACCGACGTGTGAAATTTGCATGGAAAGTAAGACACCCCTTATTGTTTGATCCTATCAGCCGTCGAGACAGGACCGAGCATCGAAACTCCCTAATAACTCTATTTCCATGTATTGGTTCTTAGGACCGTGTCCTAGTGCATTTTAGATGTCTGGATACATCAATCTCAGTGCGCTGTATATTACTAGTTAAATGCCCGTGCGTTGCTACGGGTTTTTCTTTTTTTTATTGAGCATAGAAAAGTAATGCATACGTGAATTTTCAGTTGCGTAAAAAGTAGTCAAAAGAAAACACTTTTTCAATCCATTTTAATGGCAAAAACAACTTCGGTTACTCAAACTACATGCCAAACTCTTGATCTATTTCAACACTGCTCTTGATCTATTTCAAGACTGTTCTTTATCTATTTCAACACCACAATATGAAGGACACATTTCTATTTTAAACTGATTTTGATGTTTTTGTTGGTTCGTACCTAAATTAATAATTGATATAGGTAACAATAAGAAAAAAATATTTCCAATGGTTCGATCGTGAAAAGTAATAGATTTTATGTTTTGATCCCAAATTCTAAAAGTCAGCTTCAATTTGATACATATCATTGTCAACCCCTCAACTATCAGATGGAGATTATCCATAATGAGTAAATCTACAAGTTTTAAGAAACAATGAAATTTGAAGAAACAACAAATTCCGTAAAAATTATCAATTTATTGCTTAGTAGAGTATCGGATTCTGCAAACACAGTTGGGCACTCCTTGCCTTTTTTTTGCCTCTTCATACTCTTGCAACTATGATGACAAATAGTAAACCTCATTAAGATTACAGCATATTGTGTTTCTTTAAAGAAACATATATTCACTGAGATAAACATTCTTTAGAAGTGGCTGAAACTATGGAAGGGTGGGATTACTTGGAGTATACAAATCCAGTAGATGTGTGAACCAAGAGCAGGTGTGTCTTAGATGCCATCAATATGAACTATAACTGAAGCACCATTCATGCCTAGAATTCTCATTAGCAATTCAACACATATTCAAACAGCGGGGCAGAACACAAAGGCAATGCTCTGAAAGCATTGAACAAGGCAAGAATCATTCCTCTCCCCCAAACCATACGAGGACTGCAAGACCTTCTCTTGATCCCCTCAAGCACCCCGGCTGCCGGTGCCTCTTTAATCCCCAAATACGTTGAACCCTCGTGCCTCATCTATACCACAAATGACCCATAGGCTAAGGCTACCAATCCCAAGAGTTCCCCTCTGGTCAGATACGGTCCCCTGAGATACCACCACCACTAAAACACGTCAGTGAAAGCCTTCAAGTCCCCAGTTATTCACCTCCAACATTCACTTGACGGCGACACCCAAACCCACAAAATGGGAACAGAACCGACGTGGATCTCAATGACATCAATCACCTCTATCCGGCAAGGTGAGCCACTGGAGCATAGAGGCGAGGAGACAGTGGCCAGTGTCTGTGTGGTGAGGAGCTAACCAAAGGGATGCAGAAGGCGCTCGGGCCAGATTCCACCGTTTCCTTCTCGTTATCATTGGCCATGCCATGATTCAACCACCTCACCCACCCTTCTCCCTTGCATTAATCAGTTACATGATCACAATTTTAATTTTTACAACTGCAATAAAAACTCAGATTTAATAACCAAATAATTAGATTTAATAACCAAATACAGTTGTAAATTTCTTCTTGTGCTTATGAAACTTTGTAACAGTTCTAAGTACTGAACAGGATGCAATTCTGTAGGGCACGCAATTGCATAGGAGTGAAGCTATCAAAATAGATGTACTTTCTACCAGATGCAAATAATCTGTTCTTTATCTTGTTTGTTTATTTCATCTATGTAAAGAAATGTGAGTTGACTCCATTCATTTTCTGATACACCTAGTGGATCTAAGAGGCATGCCCACACATCGTATCAGATTGGCAGTTAACTTTGTTACTCACCAATCATTACGGGTGTTGCTCCAGTCCACAATTCAGGTGCAATTTACCTCAGCCTAGAACAATACAGCTGCTAAAATTTCGAATTCACTGTGTAACATTGTTTAATAAAACATCATAGCTCCAGGAAAAATCACTAATTCCAAATCCATCATCCCCTTCCTCAAAAAAAATTCCACTCCCCCACTCTTTTTTCGTACCAGTACATAAAACGAAATATCTAGCGACCCTGTCACGCTACGCTACTGATCCATAATATAAGCATAGGAAAGGAAGGAAGCAATTACGCTCAGATATGAGAACAAGCAAACAATAGTATGTCCACAGATATGAGAGCATGATATAGTCAGACTTTAATGCGAAAAAATCATAATAAACTTTCAGAATTGGAGGTAAATTAAGAATAACTTCCATCAGAATACTTTCTAAATTAAACTTTCAGTAAACTAAAGTGACTTCATAGAGCAATGCATCCCACAAGCAAAACCAAAGACAAAATCCTGCAAATATGTACCCCTAGTGGGTACCAACATTGATTGGGTGAACCCTCCCTCCACCCCAGTCCCTGCCATATTTTGTAATTCCTACCTCATTTTGTTATTCGGTTTAACCATGTGTAAACATTGAATTCTTCCGTAAGAAATGCACTATCTACATTCAACATTCACTGATGCACCAAGTATTTAATAAAAATATGTTCAAACAATTTCCTTGATATTAGCAGGTAAAAATACACTCGTCTTTATTTAACAAAAATTGAAGACACCGATTATTATAGATCAGATGTGACAACCTTTTCAGAAAAAAGAAGTGTGGCGAAAGAAGAACATTACAGAGAGCATATAACCTTATTTCGAGCTCAGAAAAATTATTTTCTGAACAATGAACACAAGACAAGAGCCCCAACTTCTTGATGCAGATTCACCAGCACTCAAGCGTCTATCTCCCATGCTGCTATTAGACCTATACTACAATATAAGTCCAGAGTGAATGACCACTCTACACTCTTGCCAGATTTTCATATATAACCCTCTCAAACCCACCATACCGGAACATTTAATGCAACCCTTTTCCTCGCAAGTAAAAAGTAGTTTGATCAAAAGATATGCAAACATATAAGATAAATGTTGAACATTTTTATGATCTAGCATTCTTAGGCCGACTTCTTTTGGGCTTCTCAGCCGGCTTCGAGGTTCCCCACAGCTGAAGCCCAAAAGAACTCTCGGGCTGTGGGCGAGCTTATTTCCATCGTGAAGCCGATATCCTGTGTATTACGAGAATCTGGTCGAGGGCCGATTCTGGAGAGTTTCCCGAGCTTCTCCCGCTGGAATCGAAGCGGTACTCCGCGTTACCCCTTGATTGATTCGAAATTACACCAGAATGCCACTCGGCTCCCCAACCCGCTCAGGAAAAAGAAAAAAGAAAAAAAGAAAAAAAGGAAACGTTATCGCTCCCCACCCGCTCTCGCATGGCGACAGGCGACCAGAGAGGCGATGGGGTTTCGCCTCCCGCCGCCGCCCCCGTCCGCCGGTTCCCCGCCGCCGGCGACGTCCCGCCCCCCACCCCCTCCCCGCCGCCGCCGGTAGTCTGCATCTCCCCCGCTCGCCCGCTGCTGCCTTGCCGGAGGTCCCATCCTGCCCGCAGCAGGGTCCGCTGCCGACGAGGTCGTCGGTCTGCCTCGGCCGCACGATGGCGACGCCACTGCCGACGGCGAGCACTTGCACCTCATCTACTTCTAGTTTCCTCTGTTTGCACATCAGGAAGGAAAGATCTAATTCATGTTTCATTTGTTCCAAATATTATCTGGATGTGAATGGATGATATGCATGATTTAATTTTTTGTGATTCTAATTGTTCCATGGTTATGTGATTGCTGATAAAAATCAATTTAGCATATGTCTCTGTCCACTCTGTCAAACAGTTGTACATGTATGTTCTCTGGATATATTTCTCTGTCCATATATCAATCAAACTTCTTATAATTATCTAAATTTATTTTTAGCTTATTTTACACTAAATACTACCATATGTGGTATCATCACTTATGTATAGCACATATCCAATTTTTAGGGGTGTTATAGACAATTCACAACTTAACATATCAAATAAGCTAAATTTTTAGAAGCCCAAAAGAAGTATCCGGTGGTGTTTCTAGGAGCTTCTCTCCACCGCAGTTTCCTCCCAACATTTTCTAGAAGCCGGCTTATGCATAAGCTTAAGCCCAAAAGAAGTCGGCCTTAGCTTCATCTATCATTACAAGATCAGTTAAGACATTAAGTATTTCTCCAGCTAACTGCAAGCAGCCTAGAGTTCAAGGAGACAAACTGGATCCCATGATAACTAAAAGAAAGAGACATGTGCTTAACGTAAAGCACCATGTGTGAATAAACATCACTCCAACCTAATTATAGAATTAGGAAATGGGAATATACACAAATAAATACACAAGAAAAATAATTCTGTAAACATGAATTTATATACGAAAAGCTTGAGCTGGAGCTGTGAAATTAAACAAGAAATCCATCAAAAAAGGATAGGAGGTATTCTTCTCACCATGGTTTTTAAGGCGTCGGCCTTAGGATGCTTTAGGTGATAAATCGCCTTGTAGCGCCATGGAAATTTGCCCGCTTTAGGCGCTTAGGTGACGCTTCGGCGCCAGAGCAGGGTAGAACACCTTACCACCTTAGAAACCATGTTTCTAACTTTCCTGTTGATCACACATCAATATGTGGTTAAACACCGGAGCAGGTACAAATGAGAAGGCAAGTCATAAATTACCACCATCTGACAACAAAACTGAAGTGACACCTCCATGAAAAGTAAAGATCTACTCGGATGCAGTGAATAGCTAATTAAACATAAGTTCTAGATGCATTGTTTGGAAATGACCAATCAAAACTGTTTTCCCTTTGTTTCTGACATAAGCAAGTGATGATGCTACTTTCTCGCTGTTAAATGCTTTCCACTTTTTACCATTGATAGTCTGTAAGCGAAACACATTGCAATTGTTCTAAAAAGTGAAAAGTAGTACAGAAATCCCCTTTATTCATACAGATAAGCATGATTGCTTCATCAAATATGAAGCAATTGTTGCTAGGAAATAAATTTAGATCACCTTGAAGGCAATTGGCAGATAAAGAAAATCATACTTCCCTTATGATTTTCGTCAATAGATGTTAAAAGCATCTTTGAGGTATACTTCAGTGCCTGAAATACAAAAGCAATCAGAACATAAAGGAAGTTTAAGGAGCACCTGAAATCCAAAAGCAATCAGAACATAAAGGAAGTTAAGGAGCACCTGAAATCCAAAAGCAATCAGAACCAAAGAAAGTCACATGAGACAGAACAGAAACGACTGTCCAACAAACTGTAGCTTAAATTAAAACGTCTTCTGCACATACTTGTTTGGGACATCAGTGTAATTCGAGAGTACTCACCCTGCAGAATACAGCTAATAAGCGCCTTCGTCGCGGCGCTGTCCGCCATGAAGCCCTGATGAGGACTTATTCCCATTCACCTTGACATTCAGCGAGAGGCTACACAGAGCCTGGCCTCGGCCGGCACGACGTCGTTTGGAAGGAAGCGGCAGGAGTAGCGCCACCACAGCTCCGGGCTGCAACCGACGCAGAGATTCGACTCGCCCGGCGCGATGTCGTTCGGAAGGAGTCCATGGCGGTAGAAAGCTGGGATGCCTGGCTAGCGCGACGTCATCTCAAAGGAGGCAGAAGGATGGTCCACTGTCGATCCAACGGTCTACACAAAGCAAAAGGTAAAATCTGATGTAGTACCTGCTCTTTGCACCGAATCTGAACAAAACTGAAACTGCAGACTGAAGCTTTCACTGTCTTAGACTGCAGTTTTCAGTCTTAATAATGTGATCAAATACTGATGTAAACTAAAATTAGGAAAATTTGAAGCAAATCTGAACCCAAACCAAATGTGAAGTAACACGAAGCAAAGGCATATCTGAAGCAATACTCCATGCATTCAAACTGAACGGAGATTACATTTAAAGGAAAAGACACTTAATATAGCACGCAAAATCGAAGTATTGCACATCAGTCACATATACATCACTACCAGTTGCACAAAACATAAATCCACATATTAGCCGAGGATGATTTTTACCTCGTGGCTGGCTTCATTGCAAAATCGAACGAGTGGTGGTTCAGGATTCCCGTGTTGGAGATCACTGGGACAGCTGCAGCAGCGTTGTTCCTCCTCCGCGGTGGCGCGGAGGTCATCCCGTCGGGCGCCGGTGGTCCTCTGCCTACTCCTCCATGGTGGCGCTGCTCGCAGACGCGGCCTTCCTCCCCTCCTCTGTAGGGGCGCTGCTCGCAGCCACGACCTTCCTCCCCTCCTCTGTAGGGTCATGGATCCCTGGTCTCCACTCATCCGCGGCGCCCCCTTTCTCCCTACCGGCGACGGCCCTCTTCCTCCCCAGCGGCCCCCTTCTCTCCTCAGTCCTCAGAAGCGTCCGTCTGGCTGTACGCTAAATCCCCGTCCGGCGGGGAGATGGGGAGGAGAAGGGAGACCGTGGATAGCGATGAGGCGGCGTGGAGGGTGGGCAGAGTGAATCGTGGCATTTGCGGTTTCTTTCCCTTTTCCCATTTGTTTTTTTAGGGGACGACGTGGAACGGGTATGCAGGCTCCATTTTTTAATGGAGCCATTTTTAGTGCAGGGAGGGATTAGGACGTACCAACCTACCGACCATCACCTGTAGACAATTAATATAGTAGAGATGTACCTTATAACTTACCGTAGACTTCACTTTTCATTAATAAGATTGCTAAAGTCTACTTGAGTTATTGTACAACAAGATTCAATGGCAGATATATACTCCACTTTCATTAATAAGGTTGCTTAAGTCTAATTAAGGTACTGTATGAGATTTAGTGGATCGCTTAAGCCCAATTTTGACATTGTACAAGATTCAGTGATTACTCCGGTGTCCGATCTGGCTGGAGAGCGAGCAAAGCAAAGCCACGAACGACGGGAAAACCGCGGCCGAGTAGAATGTTCCATTTTTTTTCCACACATCGTTCCCCAGTTTTCTCATCTCTCTCCTCCAGCTCGTTCCGTCCTCCGTCTCCGTCCTCCCGTTCGTCTCCTCCGCTCCAACCAAAACCAAACCACCCAGATTTGCAGCTTGCCCCCCAGGGACCCCCCGAATTCCCCGTTCCATCCCACCACACCCCCACCTCGCCGCGCGCACCGTCCGGCCGGCCTCCCGAATTCCCACTGCCGCTCCAAATCTCCCGGGCGCGCGCCACCACCCCACGCTCTCTCTCCTCCCACCTCCCACGCGCTCCCCGCGATCGCATCGGCGCGCCACGCCGGCCGGCCGGAACCCGACGAATCGCGCGGCGCCGCGGCATCCCGAGCCTCGCCGCGCGCCGTCCGCGGGGAGAATCTAGGGTTCCGGCGCCCAATTCTGCTGCCCCCCGGCGGCCGCGGTGGCGCGCGCCTCGTAGGGCCGGCGCGCGCGGGGGGATCTCCACGCCCGACGGCGAACCCTAGGCGGAGGAGCAGCGGCGATGGACGTGGACTCGCGCATGACGACGGAGTCCGACTCCGACTCCGACGCCACCACCACCGCCGCCAACGCGCTCGGCAGGGGCTCCGGGAGCGAGACGTCCTCCTCGTCCGCACCCTCCACGCCCGGGACGCCCACGGCGGCCCCGGCCTCGCCGTCCGCGGCGGGGGCGGGGCCCAGGCCCGCGCCGGGGTACACGGCGGTGAACGCGGTGATCGACAAGAAGGAGGACGGGCCGGGGTGCCGCTGCGGCCACACGCTCACGGCCGTGCCGGCGGTCGGGGAGGAGGGCACGCAGGGCTACGCCGGCCCAAGGCTCATCCTCTTCGGCGGCGCCACCGCGCTCGAGGGCAACTCCGCCACGCCGCCATCCTCCGCCGGCAGCGCTGGGATCCGTATGTCTTCTGTCCCACGCCTCGTAATTTCTGATGCTGTCTCCTGGCCACGCTTCCTTCTGCGAGCGGGATAAGATAGCAACTGGAACAGTGTCGTGCTCACGAAGTTTCTGATTTCATTTTAAAAATAAATCTCCATGCTTCATGTTGTTTACCGAGAAGTCATGCTGTTTCGTGGATGGAGTCTGCCTGAGAGCTAATTTTGAGTGAGTATAGGAACCTGCAAGATGGTGAACGACTTATAATTTAGGAACTAAGTTCGAGCTATTTTGATCAATTGAATCCAGTGCTATCGGGCTGAAATCACGGATGTAGTAGATACTGCTGGCAGGTTCCTAATGCCAAAATTGGTTCACTGGGCTGGGATGCTTAATGCCATTTCAGGTGGCAGCAAAATTGAGTGGAGGCTTACTCATACTTTTGAAAAATCCCCTATTCCTTGGACAATTTGCTTGCAATGCTGCCATCTAAGGTTGACATTCTACTATCTACAATTGCGTGTGGCCCTGCATGTTATCTAGTCGCCCCTATAAGATCAATATAGCAGATGAACCTTTTTTTCTAGGCAAGTTCGGAGGAAACGGAAATTCTGTTGCTGTCTCCTGGCCATGCTTCTTAGATGATTTTTTTTGGGGCGGGATAAGATAGCAACCTGGAACAGCATAGTTTCTGATTTCATTTTAAAATAAACCGCTGGTCTGTACCTGATGCCAAATTGGTTCAGTGGGCTGGGATGCTTAATGCCATTTTCAGGTGGCATTAAAATTGAGTAGTTGCATACTTATACTGTTTGAACAAATCCCCTATTCCTTGGACAATTTTGCTTGCAATGTACCATCTAAGGTTGACATTCTACTATCTACAATTGCGCATGATCCCGTAGTTTGTGTTATCTAGTTGTGTGCTTACTCTATCTTATAGCAGGAGGAACCATTTTATTTTCCAGGCAAGTTAGGAGGCTAAGGAAACTTCTTTAAGACCTGACATTGACATAAAATTACTGCCTTTTTTTGTGTACCTTCGTTAAGTTGTTTTTCTGGGAAGAATTGTTTTTTAGCAGTATCCAAAGCATTCTTTGAAATAAGAAAGTAAACGATTTTATCTGGCGAGGAATGCTAATTTTATTCCCTAGTCTAATGCATAGGTGACTATCTCAACGATCTCCTTGGTTGCAGGTCTCGCTGGCGCCACAGCAGATGTCCACTGTTATGATGTATTATCAAATAAGTGGAGCAGGTAGGGTAAATGGTTTCCTACTTACTCTTCTTCAATATCTAATACTTGGGTTTCTAATTCAGTAAAGTCTTCATTCTTGTCTTCTGGGGTACCAAGATAATATTATTTTATTTTAGCACTCAGAAAATCAGCAAACCTATTTAACCACAGCACTACTTCGTCAGGCTTACTCCTCTTGGCGAGCCTCCTTCACCAAGAGCTGCACATGTAGCAACTGCTGTTGGAACCATGGTTGTCATTCAGGTATCTGTATGTTACTATTGGCGTATCAATCTAGTGACCAGAATACTTCCTAATCATGGGACACCTAGTTTGCCATCACTTGTTTTTGGGATTCTAAACATCTCTCATCTTTTTAAAAGTAAATTATCTGCACCTTATTAGGACCCCTCTATTCTTATCTACGAAGGCAACTAGTATAATATACTTGTTAAAAACCATGGATGGTATCCTGTCAGGGTTTGGTCGTCTTACTTAAGATTTATTGACAAACATTGAATTTCTCACCTTTCTCACCTTTTTCACCATTTCTTGTTGTCCAGGGTGGAATTGGCCCTGCGGGTTTGTCTGCGGAGGATCTTCATGTTCTAGATCTTACACAACAAAGACCGCGATGGCACAGGTGATTATTGTTCCACACTGAGTTTAGAGCGGTATTTCATTCTCTCTTCTGAGGGTGCTACATAATTTATAGAGTGGTGGTTCAAGGACCTGGTCCAGGTCCACGATATGGACATGTGATGGCCTTGGTTGGACAGAGGTTCTTGTTGACTATAGGTGGAAATGATGGTAGGCAATTGCGTCCTTAAAAATTTGTCAAGATTTAATAGTTATTCCTAGCACTTGAATCCACTCTGACTGTTGTTGGTACTTGGGCGATTTTCATTTGCTTAGGGAAGCGGCCTCTGGCGGATGTATGGGCTCTTGATACTGCAGCTAAGCCATATGAATGGAGGAAACTTGAACCAGAAGGTGAAGGACCGCCACCATGCATGTAAGTGTGGCTAAAAGAAATGAGAAGTGTTTCATGTGGTAAATTACATTACACTGATGAGCTACAAATATTGTATTGGTGACAATGGCTTGAGATATTCTAAAATTATCACACTACTAACATGGTTTTAAAGGCGTTAAGGCGTCAAGGCGTCCAGGGGGGGCGCTCTGACGCCTAGGCGACGCCAAGGCGGACGCCTTAGGCGCCTAGGCGCCCAAGGCGGCCCTTTTTTCAAGGCGGAGGTCCAGCGCCTGGACGCTAAGGCGACGCCTAGGCGACGCCTAGGCGACGCCTTTAAAACCATGACTACTAAACTACCATCTTCTGTAATTTTACTCCATTATTAATATTAAGCTATCTATAATATGTGTTGCTATTTATTTTGCATGGTAATGGTACAGAGTAGCATGATGTGGCAAAGTTAACAGCCATATAGGTATTACCCATTCAGTTTGTTGTGATCCGACTTCTGCATTTAGGTCATATTCTTTTATATTAATTTACTGGAAGTAGAACTAGTTTTGATCTTCTTTCACTAAATTTACATTGTGGTATTGTCCTTCAGGTATGCCACTGCAAGTGCACGATCTGATGGTCTACTTTTGCTTTGTGGTGGGAGGGATGGTAATAGTGTGGTATGTGAGACAATGTCAGCATTACTTTATACTTCCTCAATTCCAAAATACATGACATTTTACATGGCCACAATCTCCAACATGCAAGTTTTATTTCTTTATGAAAACATTATTAAAAATAAAAGAAAATAAGAATCATGAAATATTTTTCATGACAAATCTACTAACGATATTATTCTCATTTGACCTATCTCAACAACCTTTAAGATATGGAATTGTAGATAGACAAAGTTAGAAGTTTGACTGCATGTTTCTACTTTCTAGGACTAAATCTACTCTGCAGTGGAGGTAGTAGTATGTTGTGAACCTTTTGCTGGAGTTAAATTTATATGACTAAATGCAATGGATTAGAATAAGTGCTTGCAACATTTGAGTGTTTTGATACTCCCTCCGACCCATACTACCTTTCTCAAATACGGATGTATCTAGACACATTTTAGTGCTAGATACATCCGTATTTGCGAAAGGGTCGGAGGGAGTAATACGTTTTAATCTGTGTTGCTTTTACTCATTAGATATCCTGTTATGCAATGATTCTTTCAATAATCGCACTTTCATGTATCAAAAATCTCGAACTTTGAGTTTTGACGAGGCAGCAGGTGGATTCCGTGAAGTGGAAAATAATTTAATTTATTACTAAGTTAACAATTTCATCTCACATGAATCAAGGGGAAGTGATCATGATTATGCGTGGCAAGTAGTTAATGCATAAAGATGCATGACTACATCACACATCCTTTTTTTACAAGTAACAACTATTGAGTCGTCACTGCATTAAATTCTGTTAGCTAGCTGTCCATTTTTTGCATGGAAAATGAGGCATGTATTGCTCAAATGATGGAAGTGATACGGTCATTGTATTTGTGATGTAAATGTTCTGAATTTCATTCCAGATGTCGAGTTGTCCTTCATTAATAAAAGTAGTACAGATTCTGTTGCATTTCTTCTGTGTATTCAATATCAATACTAGGAGGTAACAGTAGATTTTTGTTAACCATCAGCCCTTATCAAGTGCATATGGTCTCGCAAAACATAGAGATGGGCGCTGGGAGTGGGCAATTGCCCCTGGCGTCTCTCCATCACCAAGATACCAACATGCAGCTGTAAGATGCCATTCAACCCCTATCATTTTTCTCTCAAAAAATGCTACCCCAGTGTGGTGTTTGTGTAATGCCTGCTTCATGTTTGTTAGGTATTCGTGAATGCTCGTCTTCATGTGTCAGGAGGTGCTCTTGGAGGTGGTCGGATGGTAGAGGACTCCTCGAGTATTGCAGGTTCTGGTTTTAAGATATAGTATATGTGTTATAAATTTAACATTCTTGGGATGAAACCATGCATTTGAAGATCGTAATTGTGCTGATAATTGGCAGAAATGTCTTCAGAAACGCGTCTTTTATTTTTGACTTGGATACATTCTGAGTTCCTTTTGGTGGATTCCTAGTATCCAAATTTCTCATAAAAGCCCAAATTGTACAAAGTACTTGAATGCCAGTTACTTCCAATGTTGTAATTTTGAAGCCATTGCTCAAACTGCACTTTCTAATTATGCCAATCTCTACAAAGTTTATGAATAGTGAAGTATTTCCTAGTTCATTCTTGTTATTTATGATGGTGTGCTGATATGAGCCTGTTTTTCTTCTTTTGATAGCATTGAAATTTGTATAGGTCATTTGAAGCTGCATTAGCATCATAGTTAGGGGCTTAGCACTTTGACTACTCTGGCTGTCTACAAGACTTACGATTTGACTCCTGCAATTTTGAATAACACCGTACCATTCTACTTGATCCCAGTGCTGGACACGGCAGCCGGAGTTTGGTGCGACACAAAGTCAGTTGTCACAACTCCCAGGACTGGAAGATATAGTGCGGATGCAGCAGGAGGTGATGCTGCCGTTGAACTTACTCGGCGTTGTAGGCATGCAGCAGCTGCTGTTGGTGATTTAATATTCATTTATGGAGGTTTGCGGGGAGGTAAGCTAATAATTGTCCATAGAAACATGCATTTTTCGTATTCATCCAGATCAAATAAAATGATTCATCCATCATGTGATACTCTGTTAGAGGCGATTGCTGAGCTCACAAATGTATTTTTCCACACCTTGGTAATTTGGTATTCTAGGATGACTGTATTTTGTGAATGATGTTTAAGGTATTAGCGTTCATTGTATGGCTAACAGATGCTGTGTTTTGCCCCCAGGATGTAATTTCCAAACAAATTGACATTTATTTCAATCCATCTCGCTGTGGCATTTTTGTCTCATGTGCTAACTTGTAAAGGATATACACTACCCGTCTAGTCCTTTTCCGGTTGTACATTATGAGTAACTTCGAACTAAATTCTGACAAATCACTTTTTTTGGGGGGGGGGGGGGGGGGGTGTCTGAGGTTGATTTTGTTGGTAGTTCACCTTAGTACCGTAGTATGTCATAATTCTTTGTTCCTTTATCTGAAACACTGAAAGTATAATTAGTTGTCTACAGTTATATGCTTTTGTGTTGGATAAAATTCATTTAGATTTGTCTGTTGAGTATTATTGTTCGTATCTTAAAATTTCATTTTCTTGCAGTTTATGCCTATCAACTTAACTTACTTATTTCGTGGTAACATCATGGGATTGCCATTCTAGGTGTATTGCTAGACGATCTTCTTGTTGCTGAAGATCTTGCAGCTGCTGAAACGACAACTGCTGCTAATCATGCGGCGGCGAGTGCAGCCACCACTGACACACAAGCTGGAAGAGCACCTGGAAGATATGCTTACAATGATGAACGTACAAGACTGGCAGCTCCAGAATCACCTCCTGATGGATCTGTTGTTCTTGGAACCCCAGTTGCCCCTCCTCTTAATGGGGACATGTACACCGATATTAGCCCTGAGAATGCCGTGCTGCAGGGTCAGAGGTACACTCTGTTTGTTTCATATATGTGTTATCGTGATATTTCAGTAGCTAGCTGGCATTAGTTTTGTAATTTTTATTTAACTGTGATTTTTGCTCTGAAATTAATTACATCACAGGAGATCAAACAAAGGTGTTGATTACTTGGTTGAAGCTTCAGCAGCAGAGGCAGAGGCAATTAGTGCTACTTTAGCTGCTGTAAAGGCTAGGCAGGTTAATGGTGATGCAGAACAGTTGTCTGACAAGGAGCAGTCTCCAGATTCCGCATCAAGCAGCAAACATTCAAGCCTCATCAAACCAGACACTCTTTCAAACAACATGACACCTCCACCTGGGGTTAGGTTGCACCATAGAGCTGTGAGTACTGAGTGGGCTGTCTGCTTTATTTTGCTGTACCATTTGTAGTTCATTGTTTCGCTTCACAGTTTATCTTATACTAGGTCAATTTACTATTATACTACCTCTCTTCCTAAATCTAAGATGTTTTGGGAGTTCAAATTGAACTCCTAAAACGTCAATGTTAAGGAACTGAGGGAGTATCTTGCAGTGGTCGTCAAAACTGCTTCTGCATCACAATGTGTGACATGCTCTTTTTCTTCTTACAGGTGGTGGTGGCTGCAGAAACTGGAGGTGCCTTAGGTGGCATGGTCAGACAGCTTTCAATTGACCAGTTTGAAAATGAAGGAAGACGAGTCAGCTATGGCACCCCTGAGAATGCAACTGCTGCAAGAAAGTTGCTTGACCGCCAGATGTCCATTAATAGTGTTCCTAAAAAGGTACTTTTCATATGGGAAGTACGGTAACAGTCCAAACAGAACTGTTAATGTTCTTTGATGTAAAGTCCTTCATGCATGTACAAAAAAAATATTAGAATCTGGCATCTCAACGCTATGGTAAATGAGCCTTAGTGATTTAAATTTCAGTGCTCAGTATAGGCATTGGCTGAAGGGCGAGCTACTAGCCTCTTGGCACCTATTAATTACTCTGTGTTCTGTCTGCTGCTATCCAGGTGATTGCAGCTCTACTGAAACCACGCGGTTGGAAGCCTCCTGTGCGAAGGCAGTTCTTCTTGGACTGCAACGAGATTGCAGATTTGTGTGATAGTGCTGAGAGAATATTTTCAAGCGAACCAAGTGTTCTGCAACTAAAAGCTCCCATCAAAATATTTGGCGACTTACACGGTCAATTTGGTGACCTTATGCGATTGTTTGATGAGTATGGTGCTCCCTCAACAGCAGGAGACATTGCGTAAGTTCTTGTTCGAGTGCACAGAAGTGACACCTTATCTTTGGTTATGGTTGATTTTTGATATGCAAAAACTGCACAACAAATTCTGATGCCATATGTAATATATTCTCTTAGTGTATTATCTATGGATACTTCCTCCAGTCAATTTCATACCCCAATGCAAAAAATGAGTGTATTTCCCTGTTTTCTTTATATCTCTAATAAATATCCAGCTGTCCCTATGTCTGTTGAATATAGTATTAATCCATGTACCGACATGTTTGAATATTTTGGGGGTTAGTTTAATCATCTTCAGCTCACTTAGTCTTGTCTCAACCTGCAGGTACATCGATTATCTCTTCTTGGGTGATTATGTGGATCGTGGCCAGCATAGTTTAGAAACTATGTCACTTCTTCTTGCTTTGAAAGTATTAGCTATCAACTTACCTTCATGCAAACTAGACTTATTTTTTATGTCATTTATTTTGATTTTAATTCTAAACAACTATACGTTTCAGGTTGAATATCCGCAAAATGTACATTTAATTCGTGGAAATCATGAGGCTGCAGATATTAATGCTTTGTTTGGCTTCCGAATAGAGTGTATAGAGCGAATGGTAATTTTTATTCTGTATACTGCATTTCGTTCAAGACCAGTTTTCTTTCCTTACATGGGTTTTCTTTGCTGAAAATAGGGCGAGAGAGATGGCATCTGGACATGGCATCGTATGAATAGGCTATTTAACTGGCTTCCTTTGGCTGCGCTGATAGAGAAGAAAATTATCTGTATGCATGGTGGCATCGGTCGGTCAATCAACCATGTAGAACAAATCGAGAATCTTCAAAGACCGATTACCATGGAAGCAGGCTCTGTTGTCCTCATGGATCTCCTATGGTCAGCATTTCAACAATTCAACCTGATATATTTACACTTAGCTGGAGTTTTTTTTCTGATGCCATGTTCTTCTTTGATGTTCACAGGTCTGATCCAACAGAGAATGATAGTGTTGAAGGATTAAGACCGAATGCTCGGGGGCCTGGTCTTGTTACATTTGGGGTTAGTGCTCCGTACTCCCTATGTTGATGAGCTCACCTTCTCTTTCCTTTGGACCCTTCGATTTTCTCAAGCTAACACATATTGTTGACACAGCCTGATCGTGTTATGGAGTTTTGCAACAACAACGACCTTCAGTTAATTGTACGAGCGCACGAGTGCGTGATGGATGGCTTTGAGCGCTTTGCTCAAGGCCACCTGATTACTCTTTTCTCTGCCACCAATTATTGCGGTGAGTATATGATTTGACATGGTGTAGTTTCAACCTGTTCACTTGACTTGTGATTGATTGACATTGTACAAATGTAGGTACTGCAAATAATGCTGGTGCAATCTTGGTTTTGGGTAGAGATCTTGTCGTCGTTCCAAAACTAATTCATCCTTTGCCCCCTGCAATCACATCACCTGAGACCTCACCAGATCACATTGAAGATACATGGATGCAGGTAAAACACTATTTTGTTATAACATATTTCTTTATCTGAACTAGCTGGACTGCCGTGTTCCTTCTCTTGACTATTCTATGCATGGAATATCATTCAGGAGCTGAATGCGAACAGACCAGCAACACCAACCAGGGGCCGTCCGCAAGCAGCGGCAAACGATCGAGGAGCTCTTGCCTGGATATAGTAGATTCATCAGATATTGTTGATATGATCCATCTGAAGTCTCACTCAGCGGAATCTTACCCCTTTTCGGCAAAAGAAAATGATTTATGTTGGAGAGATGGGCTGAGCCCCACAACCATGCAAAAGGAGAATTCTCTACAAGGAGTAAAGTTGAAGTTACTACAAAGATGGATGAGTATAGCTTCATTTAGGACAGCGCAAAGTATGAGCTCTCCAACCCGTTCCCTAGCATGATAAGTATGACATATCGACTCACAGGGATTGTCTGAAGATCCGCGGAGGCTTCTCTTGTACATACTCAGCTGCCGGTGGATATGGTGGTGTATGTGTTTTTTTGCATCCAATTGGACTGGCAAAAGAAGTAGTGTTATTGTACTAGGTATTCTTTATGTTCCCTTCTGGGATCTAGAGTTCTGATTTTGCAAAGGTGTTGTTGAGTTGCCACAGGGACTGGATTGCGGTCTGGTCATGTATAATAGTTCTGTGCCTACTACTTTTGTCCCGGCATACCCTCTGTAATGTCAGCCTGCAGCTGATGTTGTACAACTTTTGTATTTAAAGTTTTGGCTGTGGAATGGAGGTCGTGATCTGATTTATTGGAGGAAGAGGGTGCCACTGGTTGTTCCATATGACTCTTTCTATCTCTCATCTCTGAAAAAAGTTTTTGTGTTTAGGACCAATATCATTGAGTTTTTTGGTGAGGAGAATGCTGTGGTGGGCAGGTTTGTAGCGGGTGGGCTTACCTGCCGAACTATCCCAGATGGCTGGGAGGGGGAGAACGAAAGCAAATGTAAATAGTTCAGAATCAAATAAATATAAAAGGTTTTCAATGGAACAAAAGCAAATTAAATGGGAGCACCGTCAAGGTGTTTTCGGGGTTGTCTCGCACGTGAGCCCACATATGCTCAACTAAATCTTGTAGATCTGGACGTGTGTGTTCTTTCGATTACGGTCATAGTTGGCCGCACGACCTTAAACTGACCCCGTCCACTCTGGCAGCTGCCTCTCGTTATGCTCATGAAAGAGGGTTGCCACCGTTATCAAGATAACGGTAAATTCGAGCAATCTACTCCTCATCTTCATACAAAATGAAGGGACAATGGTTACTACAACCGGCGCCAGCAAGCAACGGCCATCATAGTAGAGGCTGAGTTCGTACCTCAAAGTGGGCAAATGTCCGAATAGGTTGTGGGCGCCCTAGTGTTACGGCGCGTCGCAGCCTGCGGACGGCGTATCCCACCTGGTCTCGACAAATCCGGTAGGACGACAGCAAAAGCCAGTTCCAGTTTCAGCTTCAGAGTGGTAGGCCTCGAACTAAAACTCTAAACTGATGAGCTAAATGAGTAGCTCACAACTCAGACTCGGTTAGATCCGAACTCAATATAAAACGAGCCTAGCCAAGTTTTAATATTTATCGTTAAATGCCTTAAAGCTAAACGAACCGAGTTGCCGAGTAGCCGTTTAGCTCGTTTAACTCGGTAAAGATATGTGCACCACTAAATCTTTTCTCTTTGTGATCCATTGTTCTTTATTATTGTACTTTATTGACTACATATTAGTTAACGGTGTTCGCAATTTAATTTATTATGGTGATGATTGCATTAATATTCCAAAATATTTAGTAAAATTAGATAGAAATCTATGATGTTGCATGCTAACAGTTTTACCGAGCCACTAGTGAGTTTTGCAAGTCAAGCTATTTATATACTCGATTGTTAAACGAGCTGAGCCGAGCTAACTCACTAGTTGACCGAACTTTAACGAGTCGAGCTAAGCTGGCTCAGCTCAGCTCGAATTTCAGGCTACCGAGCGGCCTCACGTGTCTCAGGGACGAAGACGATGACAACGGCCAAATCGCCTACGGCAAGCATAGGAAGTGTGTGGCTACAACAACGCTGTCAACTGTCAACACAGAAGGGCCTCGATGCTGAGGAACACAAGTAGATGATCGGCGATGATGTTCTACGTCTAGTAGATTTTTCTTTAATAATGGGTTATCGTAGATAATAAGAGAAACACAAACTCAGCTAGAGAGTTATGTGTTTTTGTCTTATTATAAAACTATTGTAATTTTAAAATTACTAAAACAAAATAGAATTTTTTATCTTAAATAAGTTGGAAATTATGATGTGTTAGACTGCATATTGTTATAATTGATTTTAATTAACTTTTGTGCCCTGAAAGTTCATCAAGGACGGTGATAACATACACCACAACTTATTTGTCCATGACGCTAAATTATCCATCGTATATTTATCACCTGGAGTGTTTCCATACTGGTGCCGTGTATGAAGAGGGCGGGGCATTTACGAATTGCTGCAAGAAAAAAAGCGCCGTCTCTGCAGTTTTGTCGACACAATGTTGGGTCAGCACAAGCCCAACAACTAGGCGTGTATCTCGGTGTTTTTATAACCTCTAGTGCCCGCTTGCTCTCTTTTAGTGCACGGCATAATTATCGGCCGGTAAGGGATCTTACACAGCACATACCAATTTTTGCGCCTTTGATAGACACCTGCAAATTATTCTTATCCCACAGGTACTTTTGGTGGAAAAAATTTCTTGTGCTGGCTAAAAAATCCGTTGGGCAGGGGGGGGGGGGGAGGGACCTCTACTCCCGAGGAGAGTTGGTGGCAATGACGGTGTAAATTTCTCCTCGGCGTCATCCACAGAGGAACATGATATTCCCACATCAGGAGAAGAATAGGACTTCTGCCTCCTTTTCCGCCTTAGAAAAAGTTGTGAAAATTAGTGTGTACCTTTTTTCTTTATGGCGGATCCCCCATAAGAAGGAGGGGACAAGGCAACGCTCTAGGCTCCATAAATGGGGTATCACGCGGCCAGGAATGTGGGCCACATGATGGGCCCTCTTTTAGGCCTTGGAGCTTGCCACTCGGTCCCCAAGTGCTGACACTCTTCATTTTCCACATAAACTTACTAGTGGTTCTTATCGATTTAATTAAGCTCCAAGGTTAGTGTGTCATCAAAATATAAAGAATAAGATTTTCTCCCTTTGAAGATTAAATACCAATGCAAAGAGGTTTCAGATAAAACCCCGTAAATCATCTAAAATATATAAAAGAACCATGATCAACTCAAATATCAATAGAAACTTGAACTAAAATATCCAAATATGATGATACAAATCGCATGTATAAACTCCCCAAACCTTAAACCTTTTCTCACTATCGAGCAAACAAGTGAATGAAGTACCATCGAACCGAGAACTTGGTCCAACATAGCATATGTACTTTAAACATAAGGTATTATAACCGACTTTAAATTAATAATGTCACAACGTCCAGAGTAACAAGGTGCAAGGGAAACAACTACAAAGACCACAAACATTACAAGTAAACAACTAGATCAACAATACACGCAACCTACAAATTTCTAGGTCTTCAAACACCAAAACATCCGCTGATCAAGGTAGAGGAAGAAAAGAGGATGCAAAGACGCCACACCATCGGAAGAGAATGCCTTCATCTAATTTGAACAAGGATGAACTGCTTCAATGTGCCATCTGTCAGTCGTCGAAGATCATTCCTTGCAGTATTTGCCCAGGTTTGAGGGTGTCATACCGTTAGACGATGGAACACTCACCCTAAAGCTCGAATTTCAATTGAAAACAAGACATTCAAAGAAGAAGAGATTCTGAGCACACCCCCTCATGGGGAAGTCCACCACTCTATAAGATCGCCGTAGGCGAAGAAACCCCACCCACAATGACCAGCTGGAAGGGACCAAATCCTCCGAAGGGATCGCCGTCAAGAAGGGAGCAACACCAAGGTGCCATCGCTGCCCCGTCTGGCTAACCAGACCGAGAGTTTTCACTCGTCGAATGGTAGATGTGCACGATCCTCAATGAGGCCTCCAAGGAGGGAAGCGACGCTCGAGAGCATTGATGTCACCAGCACCGATAACATCGGGCAGGGGTTTCACCCAAATAGATACCACCATCCCTGAAACCCACCACCCACCCACCTCACACGCAGCAGTGGAAGAGATGAGGTCAGGGCAGATTAGGGTAGGCGACGCCTAGATCCGGGAAGGAGCACGAAGACTGCTCCACCACGGATGCCTTTCCCACACAGACCACCCCGCTGCCTGCATAGCCGAGTCCGCCCAGCAAGCACCCACACGATGGAACCTGCTGCTTGTCGCCACCCTGCCACTACGCGGAGCCGCCCCTTCAAAACCCAAGGTGCCAACCTTAGTCGTCTCTCTTAGGAGAACGAGCCACAAGCACGCTGGCCAGTACCGCTGCCACAAGGGTGCACCTCCAGCACCTACAACCCTTGTTAGCAACCCATTATGTCGTGACGCCGATAGTGAACAGATCTGCGTGGCCCGGAGAGGGAATCGGTACGGAGCAAGGTTTAAAATAGCGTGCTATTTCATTTAGCGTGACCCTTCTCTAGATGCTATACATGCTATATCGTGATAATAGCGTGCTATATTTCAAAATAGCGTTTTGAAATTTTAGTAAAAAATAAAGGATTTCAATAAAAATAAAGTATATAGTGAAGCTGATAGATATTTTAGCATGATTAGTTGTGGTTAACAATTAAGATGTGCATTATATGTTCGCTTACTTAACACCTTTATCATATGATTGCTTACTCCACACCAGTATAACGGAAAAATAGCGTGCTATATTTAAAACAGCGCCGACGCTATGATGTTTTAGCGTGATATAACATGCTATTTTGCAAATAGCGCCATAACGAGCAAAGTTATAAAAATTTAGCGTGCACACTCAAAATACGCTATAGCGCGCTATATAGCGGGAAATAGCGCGCTATTTTTTTCCTTGGTACGGAGGCCAAGGTCCATGATGGCAGACTGAACCTCTTGTTAGATCTGGCCACGAGCTGACCTCTAGTCAAACTCGATCTGGGTGCCTTCAAGCCCAGACCAACAAGGAGAACTCGCGACACCGACAAAGAGCATCACCACACCAGGTACAACCACTACCTCTAGCGCCACCATGAAGAATAGATCCAGAATTAATTGCCGATCGTAGCAAAGGGAGAAGTTAGGCTTGAAGGCTCTGAAGGGAACACCAATCGCCCCTCAGGCGCCCAAGTTAGAACGACGCGGGGGCGTGCAAGCGCTTTTTCGTGATCGACTGACAGAGCGTGTACTTCGTAGACTAGTAGGAATACATCTCGTAATATGCGACAAAGCTAGAGCTCAAGTCACCTGATGCACCACTTTATTATCACATAAAAATGACAAGCGACAATGTACTATATAAGTTTGTAATTTCTAACATAGACAATAGGATATAATTAAAGACAACATATAAGGACTAGTAAGAATTTTTTTAATTATATTGATGAAACAATTGAAAAGCTTGAAAAATATTTCTTGCATTTTAATTTTTCAAAATACATCATCAAATCCATGTCTCAATATCTTACAAGATAAAATTAGACTTAATATTCACGAACTAGGCTTTTGCCCGTTTTTAAATAAAGCAATAATTAAATTTAATATTCAATGTGGACATATGCTTAGTCATGAAATTTGTTCCATTATGTACCTACAGTTGATAAATAAATATTTCACATGAGTTCTAATTTTGTCAATCGATTAAAGCCTACATTTTTTTAAAGCAAAAGCCTACGAGAGGTGATGGGGCAATTCCTATACGCCGCCTTCTGCGGCGCAAACGCCTCACGTCGCGTACCCCTGCAGTCACGCGTGCGGTGATGAGTCAGGCTCGGCGACGGTCGGCGAAGGTGAGGAAGTACGCCGAAGGTGAGGAAGAAGGTGGCCACCGGAGTTTGAGGAAGAAGGCGGTCACCGGAGAAGGATGCCGCTGCGCCACGAAGCCGCCGACGCCGCGGCCGGCCGCGGTGGAGGCGGCGGAGCAAGCTCAGAAACTTAGGGTTGGGGGAGGGGTGGGAGCTCGCCGGCGTCGAAAAGGAGGCTGCCGGAGAGGGGAGAATCGTGGAGGGTTCGACGGTCGGCAGCGGCAGCGGCGGCCTGATCGGTGGCGGAGACGAGGGAAAAAAGAAGAAAAAGGAGCGAAGAAAGAAGAAGACGCGAAAATGGGCCGGCCCACCAGCTGGGTTCCTTCGTGCGACGCGACGCTCCCGTGCCGTACAGGACCCCCCAGGTGACGGGCGTCAGACAATCGAAATCAGAATCAGCCCATTGGGCTCTCCTGCCTGCGCCGCCTTCTCCGTCTATACATACAAATCACCCAGACCGTTTTATTTCCCTCTCGTCAGAACTGCTTCCAGGTTCCAGCCATGGCTTTCATTCACGCGCTCATCGCCGCGGACATGAGTCCGTGCGATGACCGGTGGTTCTGCTCTCGGTGCCCGCGGCGGGCGTGCGCGAGATGCTGTCCCACGCACGTGTCGTCCCACCATGGCGCGCACCCGGGAGCCCCTGATCCGCCTCTCGTCCCGGTATGTTGGTTCTTCTTCTTCACCGATGCATTCAGAGGTCGATTCTGTAGCGGCATTGCTTCACAGCGTTACAAGAAAACATTCTTTCCGTAATTATTCCCGCCGCACACCAATTTCACAAGTTCTTGGTCGGAGAAACTTCAATTGAGTTCTTGGTTTTTTCCCCAAATCGCTTCGGGTACTGATTTTTTATGTGCGGGTGATAGATTCGGCATTGTTTCACAGCGTTACAAGAAAAATTTCTTTCCGTAATTATTCCCGCCGCACACCAATTTCACAAGTTCTTGGTCGGAGAAACTTCAATTGAGTTCTTGGTTTTTCTCCCAATTCGCTCCAAGAAGAGGGTACTGATTTTTATGTGCGGGTGATAGATTCGTGAGCCGCGACAACGGAATAGCTTGTTCTGCTCCAATAAAGCCAGTTTATTGCGCCGAGTGAGTTCTTGCTAGAAGAAACATGTATTTTTTTTTGGTCGCCGGATACGGTTCCGAACATGCGGACATAGATTCTTCTTTGATTCTGGTCCCTAGCCGCTCTGTTAGCCGTTTATTGATTTCGACTAATTCGACACCAATTCTGCTCTGTAGGTCTCTATGGTGAGGGGGGCTCCTGCCTTGTCCTACCTGACAGTCAGGACGAATGGGATGAGGTATAATTGGAACAACATCGTTCGCGTGCGGAGCGATCAGACATTCTGGGTGATGTTAAGGCCGCACCGTCTTGCGAGCAGAGGAAAAAACTTTTGCAACCCTTGCAGAGTCAATATCTCCGGCAGGGGAAACAAACACTGTAGCCCATCCTGCAAAGTGAGCACTTGCTTCTTGGTCGAATTGATGAATTCTATTGTGCTTGGCTTTGGCTAATTTTTGTTGATGTGTACGTGTGTTTTCAGCTGCTCGTTGAAGACAGTGGTACCGGCATTGAGGCGGCAGAGGCCCTTGTGTCGACCAACTGGAGCCAAACACACGAAAGGGATCGGTTCTGCCAAGAGTGCCTGTCGGCTTTCTCTTCTGAGATGTGTAATGCAGCTGACCACCACCATGATGGTGGCCATGTCCTGAGCATCGTTCACCATGAAGACTGGTGCCTCGTTCCGGAGGATGAGCTCCCCGCGGACCTGACGGCCGGTGTCATGGTACGCACTGGAGCCGCCCTTTCTATTTCAGTGTCGTCAGCCTGCTGTAATTTTGTTTGTCTGAAGAAATAACCGTAGCTGTATTGCGCAGAGGATGCCTTCACCCGAGGGCGTCGCCTGTGTCGCTATCAGGCCACGCGAGGTGCCAAGTGACTGGGACTATGGATGCGGCCGAGCTGGCTGCGGGGAAGGTGTTCCGGAGCAAGGGCTCCGGTGTAGCATCAGCTGCAATCTGCTAGGTACATATACAATCGCGTGAACTGAACCTTCGGTTTTCAAGCCGAAACAATGTGGAGTACTAAATTAATGTTTCTTAACTATGCAGGGTAGAGAGGGCATGGAGCCGGTGGAGGCGTGGCAAAGGGCCGGGCCAGGAAGACTTGGAGGATTTTTCATACTAGCTTATCAGGCTTCAGAGAGATTGCCATGTGAAAGAAGTTATTTTTGTAGTTTAGGATTTAGGATTTCGATTTCGATTGCACAAGAGATATGGAGCCGGAGGGCGCGTGGTCAAAGGCCCGCGCCAGTTCAAGTGAGCGAGGATGGTCTTTGTGCAAGGAAGACTCAGGAATTTTGATAGGCTTTACGGTGAGAGTTTAGGTCCTTTAGAGTTTGGTGAACAGATGTCGCTGTAGAGAAATTGCCATGTGGCAGATTTTGTAGTTTAGGATTGCAGAAGAATTTTGTGTGTGTCGTCGCTGGATTCTTTTTAGTAAAGTTTTTCTTTCGTGGAATATTATATTCCTCACTTTTCGCTTTCCCGGAGTAGTAGTAATTTGGAGGGGAGAGGGGGGTTCTCTGAATTTTAGCTGAGAGAAAGGGGATCAGGGAGGCGGAGCGGCGATCTGGGGGGTGGATTTGGCGGCGACGCGTTCGGCCGCCGGACTTCGGCGGGCTATCTCCTCCCCTCCCCTCCCCTTGCCGCCGTGGCAGCGGCCCCCTACGCTCCCGAAGGTGGCGGGCGGGTAGTTCAAAGCCACGGCGGCGGAGGGTCTAGGGTTGCGGTGGTGTAGCGGAGATGGAGTACCAGCGGCGTACATCTGCGGTGGCCTCGGCGCGGCATGGTGCCGGCTTGCCGCGGCATGGTGGGGGCGGCCCCTCCCAGGCCAGCGACCTGGCTCAGACGCGCCGCTAATCTCCCTGCTGCTCAAGCGGTGCCCCCTGCAGTTGTTCCCACAAATCCTGGAGTGAGGTCTGATTCCTGCATGAATTGTGGTAAGGATGATTTCACTGCTCAGTGCCCGACGATTCGTTGTGAGAAATGTGGGAAACTGGGCCATATTCGTCAAATTTGTCAAGCTGTCATGCCTTGGGAATATGTGGCTATCATGTGTGGTTTTCAAGCTCCTGGGAATGGGTTTTTTTATCTTCCTGATATGAGTTCTGCCAGACAGGTTAAGGATAAGGCTAGTAGTGTTGTGATTACTGTGATTAAGGGATATACTGATGCTAGAGCGATTGAGAAGGAGTTTAACAATTTCTTTGGGTCTGGATGGCGGTGTACTGCACGATCGATTAGCCCATCTCAGTACACTATGCGCTTTCCTAATCCTAAGGAAGTTGAGAGAGCCTGTTACTATGGGGAGCGGATGCATTGAAAAATAGCAATGCAGTGATTCGGTTGTCTCCTTGGTCGGCATCCATTGGTGCGAAATTTCCTTTGCAGAAAGCTTGGGTTCGAGTAAGAAATATTCCCTCAGAGAAGCGATGTGAGGCGCACGCTTACTATGCTGCTTCGTTGATCGGGGTTCCCTTGAGTCTGGATGCTAGTACCCTGCATAGGCCAGAATATGTGAGAATTCTAATTGGCTTTCGTGATGTTGAGGCGATTCCTGATAAGGCAGAAGGATGCCTTGGAGATAATTTTTATGATTTCTATTATGATGTGGACAAGATTGTGGTGGGTGGGCCTCCTAAGGAACAGTTATCTTCACAACTTGAACATAGGTCTGATCCTCCTTCTCCCAAACGTCCACGAACTGAAACTTCCAGTGCTCCTGAGTTTTCTGAAGGACAGACAGGTGGTGGAAGCTTATCTGAAAGTTGGTATGGCAAAACCTGTCAAGTTGGCCTTGAAACAGTCTCTGAGCATGAATCTGAGGAAGAAAGTGAAGATGATTGTGAGCTTTTGTTGGATCAGTTAGCTAAGGAACGTGAGTTGCAGGGTGAAAAAGACTCCTATCTGAGCTCTAATGATAAGCAGCCTCTTATTGATTCTGATTCTGATTTTGTGGTGGAAGAAATTGCTCCTGTGAATGAATCTAGTTCTGTCGCTCTACCGCATCCTGGTAATAGTATTGTAATCGTTAAAAATGCTTGGTTGACTCCTTGTAATATTGCTCCTTTGACACCTGTGATTAATAAAGAAAATTTTGTTCCAGAGGTATTCTCATCTGTGATGTCAAGTGCCATGACACCATTCTCATATGCTTTGTGTAATGAAACATGGCCTTCCTTACCTCGTGTGGAGGAAATGGATTCTAGTGAATGTTCCCCTCTTATTGGTTCACCAAGTTATGTGGTGCACTCGCCAGATGAGTCTCCTGTACATGGGAATGGAAGCCCTATTATGCAGGTGCCGGAGATGGAAAACGGGGTGGCTGATACCAGATTCAGCACAAGGAACCAGGGGAAGAATCTAGAGAAGGTGATGGACAGAGCTGCGAACATCACCAAGAAGAGGAATCTGGAAGGTACTCCTACCTCTAATACTTCTGTTAATAAGAACTCCTTTGCGGTTTTATCTGATTTGGAGATTGTATCGCGTGCTTCGCTAATGGGAGTGTCTATTCCTGATAATGATTTTGAATCAATTGATCTTATTAGGGAGATGGAAAATGTTCGAGGAAATTTGAATGTTAAAAATTCTGTTAGGTCTGTAGACAATCTGCATGTTCATAATGTGGATGGTAGGGTAATCCCTTTATGTCTGTCTTGGCTGTCTCCTGATGAGGATGAGAATGTGTATGAGGAGGACTCTTTTACGGCTGTGGAATCTAGGAGAGAAAAGAATAAAGGAAAAAGTGTGGTTGCTTCTAGGCCTGTTACTAGAAGTCAGAAAAAAGGGGACAGTTCTGCCCATACTCCTGGCAGGACTGTTCGGGTGAGGAATCCTCCTAAACGTTATAAATGAAAGGTCTTATTTGGAATGGAAGGGGGGCAGGGAAGAAGGGCATGTCTGCCTGCCTCACTGAACTTATTCAAGACCATGCCCTTGATTTTATTGGGTTTGTTGAAACTATGAAAAAAGATTATAAGCAGGCTTTTTTTAGAAAAAATGATCCTGGTGGTTTATTTTTTTGGAAATGGATTCCTTCGATCGGTAAATCTGGCGGTATTTTTATGTGGGGTGAGACAAGAAACCTTGGAGGTGCAAACATATAAACTGGGGGAATTTATTTTGAGGTTAGATCTCTGGGATGTGAGGAAAAAATGTCGTTGGTCCCTTTTGGTGGTGTATGGAGCGGCACATGATAACAGAAAAGATGCTTTTCTTAGTGAGCTTTCGAAATTTTGTAATTCGATTGATAACCCTTATATTGTTGGTGGTGACTTTAATATAATAAGACATGTTGGGGAAAAAATAAACCTACCCAGTTGTCTCATTTTACTGATGTGTTCAATAGTATTATCCATACTCTTGGTTTGAGAGAAATTCATATGTCTGGGGGAAGTTTTACTTGGTCTAATAAGCAGGCCATGCCTACATTGGAAAAACTTGATAGGGTGTTGATGTCTCCTTGTTGGGAAAGCCTTGTTCCCCTTGTACAAGTTAGAAAGCTTGTGAGTGAAATGTCGGATCATAGTCCCCTTTTGGTGGTATCCGGGGATGATAACAATGCCATCCCTAGGAACAGAGAGTTTAAATTTGATTTGGCTTGGTTTAGGCAGGAAGGTTTCCTTGAAACTGTTGAGAAAATTTGGAGTAGAAGTGTTTTATCGAGTGATCCAATAGATATTTTGAATATCAAGTTGAAAAGATTTAAGAAACATTTCAAAGGGTGGGGGTCTAATCTTTTTGGCCACATTAAAAAGAGGAAAAAGACCCTTAGAGAGGAACTTGTAAAGTTGGAAGCTATGGAGGAAGTTGATATGTTGTCTCCTGATGATTTTGTGAGAAAAACCGAAATCCTAGTGGAGCTCCATGAGATGTTTGCGGATGAGGAATTATACTGGTTGCAACGGTCTCATGAAAGGTGGCTTTTACAAGGGGATAACAATACGGCTTATTTTCATCGTGTCGCTGATGGGAGGAAAAGGAAAAATGCTATACGTACCTTGAAAGATGGGGATGTATGTATTGAGGGGACTAAAGAATTATTGGAACATGCAACCTCCTTTTATAAAAATTTGTTTGGTGCGGCTCCTGGTAATTTCATTCAAATGGCTGATGGTTTATGGGGAGACAGTGAAATTTTAAGTGAAAGTGATAATAGTGACATCACTAGACCGTTCTCGGTTGAGGAGATTAAACATGCTCTATTTTCTATGGATACTAATAGATCTCCTGGACCAGATAATATTCCCATAGAATTTTTCCAGCATTGCTGGCACATAGTGCAGTATGATATTTTGGCTATGTTCTCGGCCTTCTACAATGGTACCCTTGACGTGCATAGATTGAACTATGGTGTGATTACGCTCTTACCCAAAGTGTCTGGGGCTGAGAAAATTCAGCAGTATAGGCCAATTTGTTTACTCCGCTGTTTGTATAAATGGATTACTAAAACCTTGACTTTACGTCTTGAACCTTATTCTGCCAAGTTGTTTAGCGTTCAGCAAAATGCATTCATTAAAAAACGAAATATTATGGATGGTGTGTGCTCTTTGCATGAAATCATGCACCACACTGCGACTAAGAGAAAATGTGGTATTGTTTTGAAAATCGATTTCGAAAAGGCGTACGATAAGGTGAATTGGGACTTCCTGTTAAGTTGCCATATAAAGAAAGGTTTTAATGATATGTGGTGTTCCTGGGTGAGGCAAGTTTTGGAAAATGGGACGGTGAGCGTTAAGCTGAATGGAGAAATGGGACCTTATTTCCAAAGTTTCAAAGGGGTCCGACAAGGAGACCCTATGTCACCCACTTTGTTCAATTTGGCTGCTGAATGTTTAACCAAGATGGTATTATTGGCACAAAGAAATGGCCTTATAGTTGGTTTGGCTGCGGACCTTATTGAGAATGGTGTGGCAATCCTGCAATATGCGGACGATACAGTTTTGTGCTTTGAACATGACCCTGAAAAAGCTGTGAACCTCAAACTCCTGTTATACCTGTTTGAACTTATGTCTGGCTTAAAAATTAACTTTGCCAAGAGTGAAATTCTTATGGTTGGGGGAGATAATAATATTGCTGCCATTTATGCGGACATGTTCAATTGCCAAGTGGGCAAGTTTCCTATGATGTACTTGGGGATGCCTGTCAGTTATACGTCCTTGAAAACTTCTGATTGGGACTTTTTGGATGGGAAACTAGTGAAAAAACTTGATGCCTGGAAAGGAAATTCTATGTCTTCTGGGGGTAGATATATCCTCTTGGATACCAGTTTATCTGGTGTATTGACCTATTATATGTCTATATTCTATTTGAATGACACATTCATTGAGAAGGTGAATAAGCATCGTAGGAGATTTTTTTGGCAAAGGAAACAAGGAAAAAAGAGATATCATATGGTACGTTGGTCTAGAATTTGTCGATCTAAAAGTAAAGGGGGCCTGGGTGTGAAAGATTTAAGGAAAATGAACATTAGCCTTTTATGTAAATGGTGGTGGCGTTTAGAGACGCAAGATGGTTTATGGCAACAAATTGTTCGTGCAAAATATTTGAGGAATTGTTCGGTGACTTCGGTACAGGCGAAATTTGGTGACTCTCCTTGTTGGAAAGCTTTACTCAAAGTTAAAGATATTTATTTATATGAAGGGGAGGAAAGTAACTTTGAAAAATGGCGAGTTGGTGAGGTTTTGGAAAGATCCCTGGTGGAATGATGTGGCCCTCTGTGACAGTTTTCCTATTCTGTATGATTTGTGCCAAAAACAAGATTGCACTATTAAACAGGTTACTGATATGCATGTCACTTTACCTTTCCGGAGATGTTTGCGTGGTGAGATTCTCACACAGTGGGAAGATATCCTGGTGGCGTTTCATGGGCTGGATCTGGGTGATACTCCTGACACTGTTTCTTGGTCTCTAGGAAAGCATACGAAATTTTCTACCAAATCGGTTTACCAATATTTGGAAAAAGATATCTCTGGTCCGCATAATAAATGGATTTGGAAAGCAACTATTCCTTTGAAAAATAAGATTTTTATGTGGCAATTGTTCCAGGATGCTATCGTAACTCGGGATAATATGAAAAGTAGAAATTGGCCGGGGTCCCCTCTGTGTTCTTTTTGTGGGGAAAATGAGAATGCTCAACATCTCTTCTTTGGGTGTTCCATGGCTAAACTTGTTTGGGGGGCAATGGGCCAGCTGTTTGGTGCCAATTGTTGTCCCAAAAATCTTTGGCAAGCTTTTGTTTGGTTTCATGTTTTTTTGCCGGGGGGAGATTGTTTTTATATGGTTGGAATGGCTGCGGTTTGCTGGGGTATTTGGACGCTTCGAAATAAAGTAACCTTTGGGAAGTATGTCATCCGGAACCCTGCTGAGGTAGTGTTCACGGTTTGTTCTTTCTTGCTTTATTGGACAGGGTTACAGAAGGAAGGTGATAAGGAGATCCTGGGTGAGAATTCAAGGAAGCTGATGAAAGTGGCAGCGGTGATGGCGGGAAGTGGCAGTTGATCCCGCGGGAGAATGGCAATGACGGAAGCCTTGGAGACGTGCTCGATGTCAGGAAGTGCTATTGGTTGCGTGGTACATGTGGTTCTATTTCCTGTTACTGTAATCCTTGTTAGGCAGGTTGGTGGTCTCCTGAGACTTGGTTTTCCTTGTGGTGTTTGGTTGTAGCAGACTTCTCATGTTGCTCTTTTGTGGTTAATTTCTGGACTAGTGTTGTGGCAATGGGTTTTTGCCCCGTAGTGGATGTTTCGACATCGAAATGCTCACAGCGGGTTTCCCATTGGTGCACCAACTAGCTTCCCCCCTCCCCATTCTCTAGTCCTTCCTTTTAATTGCTGTCCTTGTAATGAACTGTGTATTTCTGTTAAGTGATTAATGGAAAGGGGGTTAGCCCGGTTGGAAAAAAGCAGACGCGCCGCTAGGCAAATTTCAGGCAGCCGTGCCACTAATCTCATTATTAGCTTATTGTCCATGGTGAGGAAAGGAGGTGTGCAATATCTAAGGATTTATATTTACTATGCTTTTTGTTTCCTCTTACTACAATTAGGAGCCTTTTTAAAGTTTGGCTAGAGGTGTTACACAATATAGCGAAAGCATTCTGACAGTAGTGATCTCCCGTTTCTTGTACAAAATGGAATTAAGTTTTTTTTTTCTCTTTGTTTTTCATGAAAATAAAACTATTTTCTGAACATCTCTTTCATATTTATCCATGAAGATACATTATCGTTGTTCCTGATTGCTATTTCTCCACGGCTTTGTTTTTCATTGCTTAAAATAAAATTTTCCTTGTGCAAAAGAAAATCTGGGCGTGATAAAAAAGGCATTGACCAACATGACCAGTTCAAGTTGATTTGGTTTCTATCCAATTTCATGTTCATCATGCTGTCCTTGCCCTGTCAATGGTGATCGTTATATTCCGGTTGCCAATGATGGACTTGTGGGTCAGATGTTAGATTTGTACCAATTTACTTGCTTCTGAATAGTGCAATGTTTGTATACTAGACTAGAAGATATGCATTTCCTGAGATGGTCGTGATGCATTTCTTGAGATGAACCTGATGGATGTTTTGAACATAACATTGTTGACGCTTGTTAGTCCTATGATGATTAGACTCCAGCATTGTTGATACTTGTTAGTCAAATGCATTTGGATAAGGTTTCTCCACATTTTTCTGCAACTCTTAAGATATGGAGTTTGTCACATAGTAGGGCACCGAGGCATGTAAATAATAAATGATTTCCCCAGTTGGATAGTTCTATTAAGGCTCTGCAGCATGACTGATGACCATCACTTAAAATCTTCATTTAGGAACTATAATGTTGAGGTTGGCGCTTCTCCGACCAGCAGCCGAGGTGTCACTGCTCTTCCAGCATGTTCCAGCGTGATTCATCTCCCTTGGACAGGCACAGTTCAGGGGTGGGGGATCACTGGCCTTAGCAATGGCGGTCGTCGCGAGCTGGGAGGAATGGGGGGCTGGAAGCATTGTTGCTTTTTGAGCCACAAGTAGCAGCTCCTCTCTCTGATGCACCGCTAGATTTCCCTGACAGGTCAAGAAGGCCAGGACAACCCACCACTCCACTCCGGTGATATTTCGGCGAGGTATATGCGATGTCCCATTTTTTCTCTCTGCATATTCGCCGATTCCATGACTGCATATCTCTTCATGGTGGGAGTGGATTTCTCCCACCTGATTGTTCAGTATAATACACAATATATGTAAGTTATTTTGTTTGAAAAAGTTGCTATTCACTGATTTTTGTGAAAATATTATAGAGTGAGAGTTGCGAATTGATAGAGATAGAAAAACGAGATGCGATTCGTGATGAAACAGAGCTGAGCAGCAGCAATAGCATCCCTAGATAGTTTGAATTGATCGACCCCTGGCGCTGCTTTCGTAGTTTCATTATCAGAAGTCCCACTTCAGCTATTAGTGCAGATTTTTGTTAGATGGACCAAAGCAACAATGTTTTTGTTTATATGTTATTAAAAAGCATATGTATGAGCTACTGGTGCTAAGTTTTTCCACAGATATATGATTATCTTTGGTTGTATTAAATATAGTCGTTGACTTGTTACAATATTTCAGAGATCTAGCAGTGTAAAATAAAGTATATGGAAGTCTGAACTCTCAGACTTTTGGTAGTGGCACTTCAGATATCTAGACTACGTATTTGTGTTGTGTCATCACTCATCATAGATATCAGAGGATGTGCTTCAGATTTCAAATTTACTGATCATTTTCTTTGATTTTTTTAGGTGGACCTTCTTGCAGCTTGTGATTCAATGTTTCGAGAGTTCAGTATACTATTTAGCACTTTATGTTATGGTGTATCCTTTTATCCTTAAAAGCACTGAGAGCTTTTGAAGGGAAATTATGACAATGGCGCATGGAATGGGAAGGTAGAGAGTTTCGCTTTTTGGGCCCTTACTATTTTACCTGATGTTCCTGATGATTTGCAAAGTTCTTTGTACTACCAAACTGAATTCACCTAATGGCGTTAGATTTGTTCAGCCTCCTCCCTTTGTTTACTTTATTTTCTATTTTTGCCTACCTTGACTGTTGTTTACTGATGATCTGTTATGTCTTGTGGTAGATACTGTTTGTGTCTTTGGAGCTGATACTACAGTTAGGCCGATTTGCGGGGTTTTTTAAGGTGGAAAGGGAACTTGTTGCTGCTGATGAACCTGTTGCGCTGTCGCCATTTGCGACACTCCAATGTCATGAACATTGTGAATGCAGCGGGGCATGATACCAGCTATTGTACGTGCACTACTTCTGTTTCATCCATTTATTTTTTACTACCCATTAATCACTTTCTTGCCGCAGTCATCTTGTTTCAGTATTATAAAGTATTTTTCATGAACACTGATATTACTTTATAGTTTGGCGAGTACATTGCGATGAATAATGAGACATATAGAGGCACAAGCTGCAGAGCTAAACATGCCTTTTCTTAGGCTGTTGCATTGTTCCATGCATTCTTGTAATTGCTCACCATGTAAATATCATTACCGACCATTACTAATAATACCTTTGATCATAGTGTGTGCTAGAGGGGACAGAGCAGCAAAACGGATGGGGGCAGAGATATAACATATAAGGAATCTGATTCAGAAAGCCAAGTGAGTCTTTAGATCTGTCGATGGTGTGCGTGGGCATGCACACCGAGAGTATCTGTTGCAAGCTTCCATCTGAAGACTCACTTTTTTTCGACACATGGACCATACACCGACTTGCAGTTTCTGAGGAATGCAATCTGGGACTAGCCACCATAATATGGTAACTGTGCGAACGCTAGGGCTCTTTGGTTTAGGCTCAAAGAAGAATGGGGTCTTCCTGATGACGATAGTCTTTTATACTGTTGATGATTGGGTCTTAGTTCTACTAAGCAGTTCTGATGAACACATGAGATCTAATTTTTTTCTATGGCGGAGAACCTGCCATCTTCGGAATAACAGTATTTTGGAGATGGTAAGTGTGGCATCACCCAACCTGCAGGTTTCCTTGAATCCTCTCTATGCAATGCATGATGCCAGGGATATCGAAATGCTATTTAACTCAAAGGAAAGGCAAGCTCTTAATTCTGAGTGAAGCAATAGAAGGTAATAAAAAAGAGGGTGCATACCCGTGGAGAGAATCCTACAAGTGGGTGGGCAAAACAGAATTTTGATGCAGGGGTGACATCCTATTATCCACCTGGGATAAGATTCTGCCCTGATGCTGCAAAACCTGAGGCAATCGCAGGACTGAATTCTCCAACTACTCGGCACCCCTTTAGGTTGAGAGTTGCTGTGCTGCTCTAATCTGAATTAAACTCTGCAATCAGTGGAAAATCTGCTATCTCAGGTGTTGTCAGAGATATCAATGAAGTGAGCCGATCCCTGACCAATATCACGTTCAGAAAGATTAATCGATCTGGCACCATATAGTGCATGAACTTGCAAAAGTGTGTCGGTAGTGTGTTGAGTAAACAAGTGTTGCTTGGGTCTACTCTACCCTGCTGCATCTTCGTGATTGTATCAGAAGTACCTCTTGATTAATACTCCCTCCGTTTCAAAATATAAGATGTTTTAGGTTTGTGAAGCAACTGTATCTAGACATGTTTTAGTGTGTATATTCGAGTGAACCTACCCACTAAAAGATGTCTAAATACATTTGATTCACAAAGCTAAAACATCTTATATTTTGGGGAGTATAAGTTAGTTTCAGAAAAGAAAATGGTCTTATGTCTTCATTTAATTTTGACTCTCCACTCTGCTGATTTCCAACATTCGTTATATTTATCCCAGATGCTAAAAAGTGCTTAGATGCTGGTTATCAAATCCAGCACTCGATTCTCAGCCGTCTGATTCAGTGGATGCATCCACGATTATCTTCCGGTCTATCCATGTCTCCCTCTTCTCCGTTGACTCGCTTCTTTCCACGATCCCCAAATTTCGCTCGTGTGACACATCACCGCCGCTCCTGCCCCTCCCCCCCACCGCTTCTTCCCCACCTCCGGCCCGCTCCCTGCGCATCCCGGGGAATCACTTCCCTGCACAACTGCCGTCACGCCTTCTTCCCCCACCGTCGGCCCCCGGGAATGCCTTCCTGCTCAACCGCCGCCGCCGGTCCTTCTTCGCAGGCCGCCATCGCCAATCCACTGTGCTCCCGGTTCAGTATCCCCTCATCTTCCCTCGCCGACAGGGACCACCTGCGTGGCCATGGGGGATTTCACCGTGGGTCGCCGCTCAAGTCCACTCGCGTTGCCACGGGAGCACCGTCCACCCCCCGGGGTCGCCCACCGCACTAACAGGAGTTCACCGCCGATCTGAACCTCCCCTTCCCCGGCGTCCCACCCCACCACCGGCGGCCACGGGACAGGCAGGCCCCCTTCTGAACTGCTGCAGCGAGCAGCTCTCCTGTTCGCGGGAACGGCAGGCCCACTTACCCTTCCTCGTCGCGGCGACCTCCTCGCCCTCTGCTAGCACCAGCCCGAATCTCTTCCCCAAGGACACTGCAACTCTGCAAGGTTCCTTGTTGATTTGGAGAGCAATTTCGAGTTCCATACATGACTGGTTCCCAGATTCCTCTTCTGTTCTACAGACAGAACATGATTCAGTGCAACTGTGAGTTCAGGTACAATAGTGCAGAGGTGCTTCTTGCGATGCAATACCTTGGCTAGTCCCGTGTATCGTGCACCAGCCACCGACCAAGAATGCGGGAGCCCAACTGTTCCAAGCAACATAGTTAAGTTGCTTTCGCACGCTATTAACTTAGATTTTACAGTAGTTAATTAAGTTCATTTTATATAGATTGAAGTATGTTTCTTTTTGGAACATAAATAAGTTGATCTGCCAACATTAGTTAAGCTGCTTTCCCAAGCTATTAACTTTGTTTTTTGTGGTAGTTAATTAAGTTTATTTACGTTGATGGAAGCGTTTGCATCATTGGTAAGTTGTTTCTGGCAACCAAGGTTCAAAAAAGCGCTAGGCGCTAAGCGAGCGGTGAGGCACTGCTTAGAGGAACTGCTGCTTAAGCAAGCTTAAGCACCGCTTAAGCGCTCAGGCTAAATTGTACGAACATGAAACAGGGAAGTCAAGATGGGCACATACACCCCTATAATATGCTGTAAATTTGTATCCTAAGCATGTAATGCTACATTTTTTAACAACACAGGGATTAATACCTTGGTTAACCTCGATTTTCCTCCATTTTCTTATACACGCAAGCAGCTAAGCAAACAATGTAACAAACACAAACAAGCAGCTAAGCAGTAGTTGAGTAGCAAGCAGCTAAGCAAAGCCTAATGAAATTAATATCGCATCAATGCATCGAGCAAGGAGTAGAGCAACACACCAACACTCGCATAGAGGAGATTCTAGCACAAAACACGACCAGATTCTTGTATCGCTTAATCGAACGCTTAGGCCAAAAGCAAAGCGGAAGGCAACTGCTCAGCGCTTAAGGGGCTGTTTGGTTCAGGGGATATCCCCAGGTGGTTAGTGGTAGCCACTGAAAAAGTGGTTGCCCTCCGTTTGGTTTAGAGGGTGAGAGTGGCTAGGGATATCCAGATCATAGGAATATACCCCTAAAATGGTGGTTGAGCATATCCGGCGAAAACTGGCGGACGACGCCAACCACTTTTGGCTCGCGCGAAAATCACCTGCTAAACTGCTGGGAACGAGGCGGCGGCGCCAAATCAGGTCGACACAGAGGTAGTGGCCAGGAACACCGGAGCTCGGCCGAGCAGCACGGCCTGGCGGTGGCTGGAAGAGGCCCTGCCGGGTGCCGGCGTCGGGAACATGCGCAGCAGGGCAAGATGCGGCGGATCCACATCTGGCACGGGGCTCAGTGGATGCGGCGGCGCTGCATCTGGCGCAGGCTCGGGCTCGACGGGCCAGGTCGGGGCTAGCGGCGCTCGATCCCAAAGCGATGGCCGATGGGGCTCGTGTGCGCGCGCGTAGAGGCCAGTGGCCAGGGAGGGGTGACGGGCGTTGGCCAGGGAGAGCTCGACGAGGCAGAGGCCTCTGTTTCGAAAGGTTGTGTGGATTTTTCAGAGTACTAGCAGATCCCCAACCACATTTTTACCTTCTATCCAAACAAAAAATTGGCTCATCCCTCACACTCATCCAAACAAGTAAATTGGCTATCCCTAACCAGGTGGTTGGGGATATCCTCATCCCCTAAAGGATACCCCCTAAACCAAACAGCCCCTAAGCGTGCTTAAGCGCACCTAGGCGTACGCTTTTTTGAACCATGCTGGCAACATAGTTACCTTGTATTAGCTATATGATCTAGTAAGATATCATATTGGTTTTTTTTGCGTGTCAAAGTAGGTGCATATGAACATGAAAAACCTCTATATTTTGCATAGTTCAACTCGTTAAGGTGCCTACCATCTGCCATTAAGTTTGCATAAACTTTGACGCGTCTGAAACCAGCTAGATATTGTTCGCCACACCCCGGCAAATAAAGTTATCTACTGACTGTAGTTAAACTGTATGCCGACTCTTGTTAAGTTGTTTACTAAACTCAAGTGCCCAAGAACTTTTTCCTTTCATGGCTTTGTGCTTGAGATAATATAATGATATGTGTTTAGCATTTGGCAGGTTCAGTCTCCAGTCAATTAGTGTTGTCATATGTCGTTAAGAATTTTGGTTTCAGCCTATCAATTCTAGTTGGAGTTTATACATGTTTTGCGATTTACTTGCATTTCTTCTCCAGCTTAGCTCAGATTTAATGCTCTACTTATCTACTTTGCATTGTGGTAGGGGTTCCATTTTGCTTACCTACAAGTTGTATGGAGCATATGTTGAGTGCACATGGAACTCAACGAATGGAGCCTCTACAAATTAGTTTCCCCATAGAATACAACAAAGCCTCTACTTGACTCAACTTAGTAAGTTCGGCTAAGCAATTTTATGTGTTTGATTAAGCAACTTAGCTTAGTAGCCCCCAAAGAACACGTAGTTAGGCACTGCTTCCAATGAAGTTGTTATTTTCCCCTAATAAAATCCATGCTTTGCCTACAATTTTCTACTAAGTAGCTTCTACTCATTACACATTGATTATTCTTTTTACTAAGGGTATCTTTTTCCATGCTAAAACTAGTTTCCCTCATGAAATACGACAAGCCCTCTATTCGATCCAACTTAGTAATGATGGGTAAACAACTTAATGTATTTGACTAAACAACTTAACAGCTCCAAACATGTAGTTAGCTACTGATTTCATCTAAGTTGGCCTTTCCCCCCTAATAAAACGCATGAGTTTACTACAATTGTCGACTAGGTAGGTTCTGTTTTTCATTACCTAAGTTGGAAGATTATTATTCAATTTACTTACTGTTCCATGCAAAACTAGTTTGTCACATGAAAATACAACAAAGCCTCAACTTGATTCAACTTAGTAAGTTTGGCGAAGCAATTTAATGTATTTGATAAGCAACTTAGCTTAGTAGCCCCCAAAGAACACATAGTTAGATACTGTTTCTAATTAAGTTGTTATTTTCCCCTAATAAAATCCATGAGAACTCCTATTCATTACACAATTTCGAAGCTGATTATTCTTTTTACTAGGCGTATCTTTTTCCATGCTAAAACTAGTTTCCCACATGAAATACAGCAAAGCCTCTATCTGATCCAACTTAGTAATGATGGGTAAGCAACTTAACTTACTAGCCCCAAAATAACACGTAGTCAGCTACTGGTTTCTAAGTTGGTCTTTTCCCCCTAATAAAATGCATGAGTTTACAATTTTTGACTAGGTAGGTTCTATTTTTCATTACCTAAGTTGGAAGCTTATTGTTCATTTTTTACTTAGTGTATTTTTTCCATACAAAACTAGTTTCTCACATGAAAATAGAACAAAGACTCTAGCTGATTCAACTTAGTGAGTTTGGCTAAGCAACTTAATGTATTTGACTAAGCAACTTAACTTAGTAGCATCACATGTTTAATGATTATCGCAAAAAAAGTCATAAATGAAAAGGGCAACGCATGATTAATGATGTGAAAAGAAATCCAAACATTTTTTAGATACATGTTAAGTTACTTCAACCAGAACCACGAAATTTTAAACTAAACTGTATTAAGTTGATTACATACACAAGGCAATGGTGATTTATCATCCACATGGATACTTCCATGTTATCACTACAGTAAATTAATTTTAACAATAGAAGTTTGAGCTTTATATCTGCAAAACTAAATTTCTGTTAATAACTGGCACATTAGTTCTTGGTAAGCACAACTAAGATTATCCATCACATGCTTTTCTAACATGTTCTTTTCAATTCTAATATGCAGCTATCTGGGGACAAGATCTACCGGGTGTCTACATCGACAAGCAAAAGGGACTGTTCTTGTTTCTGCTTCATCATTGAGGACTGCCTCACTATGTATAAAGGCTCGAAACAAACCAGTATGGTCTACCCGTCTACTAGAATAATCTGTATATAAGGCAGTTGTTAGTACTTCCCGCACTGCTAGTCGCTTTTTAGCATAAAACTTGGAGTAAGATGCCTCAAACTTGGTACTGTTGTGTTTACTGGGCAGTCTGATATTGGTTTTCTTATGCGGAAGAAACACCATTTTTTTCTGCTACAAACTGTGCCCCCAAGTCCCTAGGATGGTGTTTTACCACTCAAATAGCATGAAGTTTGAACCTGGGAGTATTTCCTGGTCTACCAACCACGATCTGTTATTGAATATAACTGTTTGCCTGCTACTCTGTTTCTGTCCTTTCTTCAGATAGCTACAGGTCAAGCTACACCAACTAAGTTGTTGGTAAATCAGCAGGTTGAATCCCAATAGTTCCCCTTTTTTATGGCAGAAGAATTGTGTTTACCTAGGCTATAGGTTTGAGAGATACACTTTTTGTAGATGAGTTGTTCACTTTTTTTGTTATTGGGATGTGTTTCTAAATTTTCTGCTCATGAGTATTTGCTATTCAAGAGAGGTACAACACTGCCTCCTTGTTTTTTTTTTTGGGTGAATTCGATGGGGAGGATGTTGGAGGTTGTAAGGGAGAAGTTCGAAGCTAACCTTGGGCGTTACTTGAACAAATAGAGATTTTTTGCTGATTGGGAGAAGCTTCAGCCTTGATCCATGGATATCTGGAGGAAGAAACAGTGAAACTTGGGGAACAAAAGATCTGGCGATGAAGAGAGAAGCTGGTGCCGTGAAATGTGGCGTGGGTGGTAACTTGGGGCAGGTTTCCCGCGCTCTGGTCTGGGAGATGCCACGATCCCTGTGCGCGCGGTCTGGAATTTACTATTCCGGGAAAGGTTCAAACGCGTACGGTCGCAGTTTCCTTTTTCTGGCTGAGTGCTCGGATGGACTAACAAGCATCGGATGCGAGCTAGCTATGTCCTATATTTATTGGCCATCTTCTAAAAATGTTCATCTCTGAATTAATCTTTTGATTCCAGTGTAACCAATTATGCCATGTCGTTCCTTACATATACTAGATTTAGGGGTGCGCCTTGGCGCACGATCCCGTTGAATTTAAATAATTTTAACATTAATAAATACGTAAAAGATAAATACCTAAAAATAGGAGACTCAAATTGTGGAATTCGCGCATGTTCCCGTGGAATTCGCACTGTTTGACATTTCGCTTAAAGTGATAAAAATCAGGAATAACAGCTATGAACCACCACACCATTATAAGAAAATATTAGTTTCTTTTTTCATATCGTAATATGAAAACAAAGCACACCAAGATCAGACAATTTCATTGAAGATACAAAAAATCTTTAAACCTCCAGTCCACTTGACCATAAAATTTACCCTCGATATAACCTAAAATGAATTTAATTGTTTCCTTCACTTATCCTTTGGGATGTAAGCAAGAACTAAAATACTATATGGTTGAATGAACAATCACAAATAAAAGAAAGGCTCAGAGTGAAGATCTCTGAAGTTCACAACTATGTGTGTACCTATGGCCTTTTTGGTGTTGTCCATGAGAGGATGCATATTAACTATGGCCTGCATGTTTAAGCTGAAATCACATATCCTGAAAGTTCACCAACAGGGTATTACAAACCTTGTCCACGGGGTTGTCTTCCTTTGAGTGGTTAAGGTACACAATATTCATAATCTGCTAGGAAAACGAAGAGGTATGCAGTCAGTGCGAAGTACAGAAGCAAGTCTGGCTTATTTTCTTTTCTTATAAACAACAATTATTGGCTAGCTGGATTGTAAAAACAAGTTTGGAACCATTATAGAAAATGAGACCTAATCAAATAACCAAAGATAAAGGGAAAATGTATTGGAAATATATAATTATTCTGGAATATTGTTAAATGTATCTTAGCACTTCAGGAGAATCTGAATCAGCATGCAAAGAAAACCATAGACAATAAAACAAATTCAGCATGAGATAATCTTAACAAAATGCTTGCAATTTAGCTAATACAAATATTCAAAGCATTCCTTATCAGTTTAGCTAATAATGTAGAGAAATCATGAGTGGTTATTCTGTTGAAGATAGTAAAGTAGAGGAATGCGCGACAAGCATGTGTAGGAAATAGGAAAATGTATTACCTGAAAACATGGGTACTGCTCTGATTCATAGCAGAGCTATTCATTACTTATTACAGAACCTAGGACGAAATACCAAAGCACCAGACATCACTACTCAAAACGGAACATAGAGGTAGTGATCTTAGTTTGGGTAATGATGACCAAACCTCATAATCTGGAGAAATATCACATAAATGTTTTGCAAAATGCTATGTTGAACAACTATAGAAATCGATCATTGGAAAGCAGAAAATGAAGTTCTCAAGCTTCTTTTGAAGGATTGGGGTATAAGTGAGATGGATGTTACATTATTGATGATTCCTACCACCCTACATTCTCAAGAACATGGTACATTTATAACACTATGTGCAATGTGCAAAGCATTCCTTGAAATGTTTGGCAAATATAGAAATGAGCATTTAAGTGATGTGTTACCTGGTACTACTCTCGTCAGAGTGGGTCTCAAGTTGGAGCCCAAAGCTTGATGAGGCGGGGTGGTGAGAACACAAGCGGGCGGCATATGATACGTACTCATGGTCCATTGCCAAATTCAGTTAGCTAATTTTCTTGCTCTAGATGATCTGACAGAAAAAAATCTAAAACTAAACCAGTAGCGCAGCAATTCCAGGGGTGTGGTGTCAGGACTAAGTTGCACCATGATGGAATACCACATATATCATATGTTGTATCATCTTGTTTCCAAAAATGGATACTATATTTTTCTCATGGCTAAAGTCTAAGTCTGGACCACCTATGTTACTGAATAAGTCCACCACTGATGCAATAATTGCTAATGGGGATGCCACTTACATATAGGTTAAATGATTAATATTGTCATTGTCTTGTTGCGTACATGCTCCTCGACTAAATTCCAGTTACAACCGAACCTGAAAAACCACACAGATTAACCAAGTGGTGCAGCGCTATGAATTAATATGATTCAGACTATTTCAGAGGCAAGCACCACCATAGGAATAAAAACATCTTAGCACATATTCTTTCGCTGGTATTAAAGTTGCTAGTTTTCTGGTGTAGGAAAATATATAAATATCTATATTGTAATTGCATAATACTATAACAACAAAAAGGTAAGGAAAATAGAATTACATAGTATGAAACAAATCTCCACACCGTTAGGAAGGGAGGCAACAAATTTGCTAGCTTTTCAACTTCAAAGCAAACTCAGTATCATCAATGCCAACTGTAGATCTGATTCTGTGTTCAGTTTAGAACAACGATTAGATCAGCCAAAACCGTGATAAATGCAACAACGCAAATAATTTCTGAAAATAAATCCACAAGGTTTACCGTTAATGGTTGAGATCGTTACAACATAACAGATCATAATATCCAAAATATACTGCTAAAAATAAGAGCTATAAATTATGAAAGCACCCAAGTTTATTGTTTTTTACCAGTTGCTAACCAAAACTAAAGCAAATGGAAGCAACAAAATACTACCAAGAATACCAAAATATCTCGCTTCAGTTATGGAAAGCAACCACCACATATATACATGATATGTAAAGAGGGAGGTATATAATACCTTGACTGAGGACTAATTGTTAGGCTACTACAGATTACATACAATGAAAATAGCCAGAAAATTAGCATCAACAGGAGCCAGAACCTGTAGAGCAGGACAAGAATTAAAAGCAAATGAAGAGAGGGTTCCTATAGATTATGCCATATACCAAACTACCTTATTGAGGTGCCTGTATCAAAGCTTGTTTGTTGGCAAATCAATGGCACAACCAAAGCCCGTTTATTAGCAAATCCTACATGAGAAAAAAGTAACATTATGGCAATAAAATGGAGAAGACCAAAAGGGCACACAATTAATTTAAATACACGACAAAAGAGGAATAGTAGCCAGAACCTGCAGAGCAGGACAAGAATTATAAGCAAATGAACAGAGGGTTCCTATAGATTATGCCATATACCAAAACTACCTTATCGAGGTGCCTGTCTTGAACCTTGTTCGTTGGCAAATCGATGGCACGACCAAAGCCCTTTTATTATCAAATCCTACATGACAAAACAGTAACATTATGGAAATAAAATGGAGAAGACCATCAGAGCACACAATAAATTTAAATATACGACAAAATAGGAATAGTAACAAAGCAAAATAGGTTATCACCTTGTTTAATAGTAGTAATATTATTGTAGTTGAGTTAGATTTTGCTATTGTGGATATATATGCTAATACAAATTTATTTCTAAAGATTTAAAAAACATCAGTTTGATTACATGTGTTCAACCTTTCGCTCTCCATTAATTTCTAGCCCCACTGTTAAGCGCCCAAAGCCCTAATGGAAAAATAATTGAATGAAAACATAACGTTAACCGCAAGAATAAATTGACCACAAGGTTTTCTTAAACTTCTTTCCTTTGACTGGTATAGTCGGCTAGCTCGTCACTGTGACTAAAATCTGCACATATCATGTGGCATGCTAATTCGGTACGCATGAATAAGAAATCCAAGTAAGTTTCGTAGATTTCATTATAATTGACATTAAAATGAAAAGAAGAGGGCATACCATGTTGTGCAGCCTCGTTGGACTATTCTCAAACACCTCACCTTCTAGGCATAAACAAAGATCTGTGGAGATTAAACGCACACACACACACAAATAGATAGAGGGAGATCAAGAGGAAGGAGAGGAAAACTACCCCAGTTCGTTGTCCTCGTTCATCAGCACATGCTCCTTCACTGAATGCGGAAGAGAATGAAGACGCGGAGCAGCAGTGGCCCGTAAACTACATGTCCAGCGCTAGAGGCAGAGCCCGGCCGGACGACCGCTAGTTGTACATGACGGAGATGGCCAGGCACAGAATGCGGAGGAGCACGAACCTGCGTCTCCCTGGAACCTCCGCTGTCTGGACGTGCCAGCCGCTGCTCCTCCTGTTGCTGGTCGCCCCTGCGCCCCGGCGAGAGGGCGGACGTGGAGGCGCGTGCAGCAGAGGCGGCGCGGAGGCGGCGAGCAAGAGGAGGAGAGTGTGGCTACAGTTGAAGTCTTCTATGAATAAGCAAGGAAATAAAATGCCTCTTTGGGTATTCTTGTTTATTGGTAGTTGGGTTCAATCATGTCACTAGGATCCGAAGTAAAGTTAGGGATTTCAAAATGTTTAATTGTGTGTCTGAAACATCAAATCATTGATTTTGTGGTCATCCTACCTGTCAGAAAGAATTTTTTATTTTGTTTGGTGTTACACTAACTCAAGTGAGCATCAGAACATATAGTGCTTCTGGTACCAAGACAACTTAACGGGATACAAATAGAGTTTCCGAGCACCAAGGCCAATTAACTATGAGTTGCTAGCGTGTGAGGCTACTGATTTTTTACATGGCGTCCTAGAGAGCAATCAATCTAAACAATGGATATTAACATGATCTATACTATTATTAAAGCGAAAGCGGTGTCCACTTTCAGTTTTCGATTTTGTTCTTAGACAAGGCACCAAATTATCTACCGATACCATTAGTTAATAAAAAACGATTCATTCTATGGCTTATGCCACGGTGCTCCTCCCTATCCCGCTCTGCCGCACGACGACCACGAACTCCAGACGGCGGGGTTGTCCAGTAGCAAGGCCGATGGGTAGCGGTGCCGCAAGTAAGAGGAACGGAGCTGCGGAACTCGCTGGGAGGCCGGCCACCTACATCCACCGCGCCGCCCCCGGATCCACATCGCGCGTTGCCGCCACATCCCCTGCTCCACAGTGCGCGTGGCTGCGAGTGTTCGACCAGATCCGTGGATGCCCGACTGGCCAGAATTATGGTTCGACGGGTGCTACTATGGAGATTATGCCTACGGGTCCAGATCATGGGACACATACTAGGAGGTGATCAGCAGGAAGTTCAGGGATGCCAGCTACAGCGACGGATGCCCAGATCGTAAGAGAGTAAGAGTCCACTCGGAGAAATAATTGGGATGCGCCATGGTGAGCGGCTTCTCTAAAACATCCCTCAAGATCTTCCTGTAGAATGACGACATGGAGAAACCTGAGGCCATCAGAAAGGAGCCATCGCCGGCGACGGGTACCAGAAGCTGACCGTGTTTGATCAATCGATCATTTTGTCAGTTCTCATCTGCACAAGTGTCGTGGTGTTTCAGCAGCTTTTTTTCTGAATTCCGAACAGCTATCCTTGCAATTTTGATTACACTGGGGAAAGCAGAGCAGTTACGTGAAGAGCTCCACCGCGAGAACGAGCCTGAATTGCATCAGCCTAGAGGACCTGACATCCAGAGACCGGCCCCCATAATTTCAGTCGATGGGTGTGTGAATGGACTAAAGTTGCGCGATCAGGTTATCCCGAGATGTTGGGGAATAATTTTCTTGATGCCTCCAAGTATTTTCTCATCTCAATATGTGCTAGCGTACAAAATTTTCTGGATCTGCCTGTGGTATCTGCTACCCGCTCTTTTAGTGTATTTTATGCAAACCATTATTGTTCATGGTAATTTTCAGTTAAGTAGGCCCAATCTTTGATTATTTGTCTGTATGTAGAGTTTATTCATCACACCATATCTGACGTGTTTTTAAGAACTTGGTTTAGTTCTTTCCAAATAAACAATTACTAATGCCATGTACCTAAACAATTGTAATCAATCCTTTGTAAATCCCGACCCCTTCTGAATTTCCTGCTATGCTTGTGAAGATCCTGAACATTATGTGTGAGATGCATTGAAAGTGCAATCTTTGGCACATGTCCATCTCTTTTTTCTATATTGTTTTGTTCGTGGTTGTTCCCTAGATGGAATGGTTCCACATGGTCAGGTCGGGTGGCAGGATTGTTGGGTTTAGTATAGGGTGTGTATGCAGAGATCCGATTGCTTTTTAATTTGTATATAAGGACCCCATCATGTTTCACTTTTATATGCAGGGTCTTTATGTAAGTTTTGGACCGCATCAGATGTTCTCGTCCCATACGATCCACCAAGCACAACAGATCCACTCAACATATCTGAGTTGACCGGATCTACCAAACGCAGCTTAGCTATTCTCTGTTGATCCAGCCTACCAAACACACCCTAAGAAGAGAACTAGGACAAATGTCGGTAAGAGTATAAGGTAGGAGTATATAGATACATATCTGCAAGTAGGAAAATAAGTACAAGCGTCTCAGGAGAAGAGATTTAGTACAAAGTAGTACTATGGATCAGAGAGAGTAGTTTATTGATTAGAAGTAGCCGGTAGAGCTAAAGAGGGACAACTATTGTGGCCTATATCCATACGCATGCATGTCCAAGATTTTTGTCCCCGCTCGATGTGTAGGCCTATATCTCGCTCGGCACGATAGCCATGTAGAACATATGTGGATGATGGACACAACACGGGGATGGGGCATGATATCTATCTCGACAACAGGACTAAGCAGAGGTCGCAAGAAGCATCCTACAACTTTGCTAAAAGAACTCATGGGCGGTGACCACCATGAGATTGTTTGTTCGCAGATACCTATTGCGATGGTGAATTGGTGATACCGTGAATGATGAAATCACATTTCGGTCGCCGTGTTCTAATCTTTGCGTTATTTGAGTGCCTTCTTTTAATTGTACTTTGTGGTGTTGTGATATACCAATTTATTTTTGATCAAACTATGTTTTTGGATTTCGCAATTCAGAATGACAGGTACCATGAGAGCAAGCTCGGATGTGCCACTACGATGGATGTTGAGTTTTCAATCAAGCATTGCAAGAACCAAGGAGCTCAAGAACTGGCCCATTCCGACGGACCACGATTAGATCGATGGTGATTGCACGGGAAGCTATGAATGTCATCAAGGGATCGACTCAAGTTATCTAGCATCTCCAATACCACTAGGGTGTAAAATCCCTTCACCATCGATACCTCATATGTGAATCCCACGACTATGTCAAGGAAGTCGTTCAAATACGTAAGGTTGCAAGGTGGAATAATTGCTGATGCAGGATAGACGGTGGAGGTGAACCCGTGAGAGGATGCCTCACCATAGTGGATATGGTTGCAATATGGAGTCCCTGACGATCTGTGTGTGGTGATAGAAGTGAGGCCAAGAGAGAAAACATTACTGAAGATATTAAAGGGGAGGGTTAAGGAGGACACGATCCAGTACCGCTTGCTGCCATGCATAACAATTGAAGGTGATGCCAACAGATGTACGAACATTGTATGACTAACTATGAAGGGGAATGTCTTACTACCACGAGCAAAGAGGATACCATTGAAGTTTGAAGCTAGGTCGTAGATAAAAAAGGTTTGCCTTTTGACATTAGGGACGTGATGAAATACATATAATGGGGAGGAAAGATAAATAAAATCAACACATATTTGTAACAATCATTTTATTTCATAAAGTATCGATGCATATCGCTGAACATATCATTTTAACAGACTTGATGTACAAATTTATTCATGGCAACACATGTGCATGATAACGACGCAGTTCTGAACATCTGATCATTACACAAGGCTGCTTCTAGCCATCATGCGCGACAAACACAACAACTACCAGTATCACGATGGCATTGCCCCACACAACACGGATAATGTCTATTTTCGGGTGAGATGAAAAGGAATGTGGGAGGGATGGGCATGCGTACAAGATGCAATATACCAATGATGCAACCTATTTCCCCCTTTGATCCAGTAAGGAGTGGTTTTGGACTGGGAGACAATGCAGATGAAGAAATTATGGGGAGAGAGGTATAGATATAGAGATCGAGAGGGAATGAGAGAGAGAAGGGAAAGAATCAGAGGGAGAGGGAGGGTGTGAGATGTGACGTCTTGGTGCCCCTCCACGACAAATGTGGTATTGATCAAGTTGTCGTATTAGCACACTTTTGTGATGGTGGTCAAGGCTTGCTTATTGGATATGTACCAAGTCCGAAGGGAGCTAAAGGTAAATGCAAGAATTAATACGAGAATGAAGGATAGAAGGCAAAATAAAAAAAGGACGGGGATCCGCTGCAACGCGCAGGCATTTAGCTAGTTAACACTAATGATATGAATATCATCTCGCTTTTGCCAATTGCGCCAGTGGCACAATGGGTCATCTAGTTTAGTAATCTATGGTAATCTCAGACAGGCAAACTAGATTAGTTTGATGATACTGCGCTGCTCAGTGTGGTTTTTGCTGGCCAGACACATCTTTTTTTGCAGTGGCGTTTCTTAAATAGGCAAAAATTACAATGACATCTATCCAATTAATCCTATGCGAAAAATAGGCAGGCTTATTGTGCACATCATTCTGTTGGTAAGGTTAGATTGTAAGGTCCTTGGTGATATATATACAGCATGTTGAAATAGGCTTGCACCGTTGTGCTCTTTTAGGAGATGAGCCCTATTGGTAACGAACGTTCCATAAGATATCTACTTGTGATGCATTTAATTTATCAGTGTTTTTGTTTGTGATGTTCAAGATGATTGTTTTTTTTTGTTAAATCTGGTTTTCCACGGCTTAATATATACTGTACTGTTCATAAACGACCACAATGCATCCTATGAAACGCCAAATTAAGGGATTGATTTATCGACGATCTAGCCAAGGTATTAACCAAAGATGGAGCTAAGATTACATATTATAATTTGATATTTTTACCATTTTTCTTACTGGATCTGCTCAAAGGATAGATACACCTGCAATTTACTCCCTCTGTCGCAAAATATAAGACGTTTTTACTAGCTAAGACAACTTGCCAAAATGACTCATATTGTGGGATGGAGGTATTTGATAAGGACGAATGTTTTTGAAGTTCTGCCGCTGTAATCTACAAATATTATTTCAGAGTTACTCTGACCGGTGAAAAGATTTTGGTTGTATTGTTTCTCGTGTGAGGCATACCGTTGTGTCATAGATCTAGAGAATGTTGCCTTGATGTTTCATCTTTGACCTAAGACTAATTTTTACCATTTATAGGGATATTAAATCTCAGATTCTTGGTGCTGCCGTAACCTACTTCCATCTTTAAAATTTCGTCCTTTGTTTTACCACCTACAATTATGTTTCTATAGCCCTCTATTTTGGTATGATCATCAAAGGCACCTCGTTCACTGGTGGAAAAAAGACCTTTATTCCCGGTCTGTAACTGCCATTAGTCCCGGATTTCCAACCGGGACTAGCAAAGCGGGATTAAAGGCCCCAACCCTTTAGTCCCGATTGCAAATGAACCAGGACCAATAGCCGTCCACGTGGGCACGGCTGCGAGCGCCTGCTCCGAGGACATTTAGTCCCGGTTCGTAATAAGAACCGAGACTAAAGAGTTTTGTTTTTTTCCATTTCTGTTTCAGATTATAGGTTTAGGGTTTATGGTTAATTAGGGTTCACTTTAATTTCAAGCGAGTTTCTATACCCATATTCTACGACTAGTACATACACATTACATGTTGGTGCATACATATATAATATTATACGATGTCTTGCGACTGTATATATAACAACTTCAAACAAGTCTATATATGTACAACTATTTTTCAAACAAGTTTCAAACAAGCTAAGTTAATTACATGGAGATCACTAAATTATATATAGCGTTCGTTGTCCTCCACATAGTGTTCTCCTTTCTCACAGAGGACCTCTCCCAGGATGAATTCCGCCAGCTCCTCTTGAATTGCTTTTATGCGCTGGGTTGGTAGAAGCTTCTCCCGCATCACTAACAACTTTAAGAAGATCGATATGGATATATATAAGTTGGATGAAACTCAACACAATTGATTATAATAAAATAAAACTGTGAATATTATTTACGTACATCAAAGTCCGTGGAATATGCTCTCCACTCATTGGTGTACCACCGGATGAACTCGCAGACGTAGAATCCATAGAGATTGGTCCCCGGTGGTTGCTGGAAACCCTTTATCTTTTTAAAAGTTAGCTGTTCTTTGAATTCACCTACACACGACCTTCTGAAACGTGTCCAAACGCTACAGGGCAAAGAAAATGAACAAAGCTTTACCTAATATATATATATATTTTATATTTATTAATATTATATTATAATCTCTACCTAATAATAAAGGACGTAAGGTTTTCGTGGTTAGTTCGGTGGTTAGTTCGTACGTTAACGTTAAGAGGTTATTAGTTCGTACGTCAAGAATCCCGAACGATCCGATCTGGCCCAATCGATCCGTACGTCAAGAGTCCCGAATGATCCGATCTGGCCCGATCGATCTACTGCACCCAAGTCGTTTTTTTTACCAAACCGTATTGTAACGTGGTCAGCTAGAACTCTTCAATTCTGTAGTACGTGTTCGAAATCTAATCCATCAAGAATACATCTCAGGCCCTCGATGGATGCCCTACAGCCAAGCCCTAGGACGCTCGTCTAAAGCTTCCTCTCGCCACGCCGCCATCACCCGCGACCTCCTCTTCTTGAGTCCTCGCCACCGGCACCGTATTCCGCATCGAAGAGAGCAATTTTGCCATGCCAGATCGAATCACTATTGAGGCATGGTAGCTAGATCGCTCCGGACAAACAGCTCTATCAGCGGTGGCGTGCGGTGGGCGACTATATATATGCACTAATGGACAAAAGAAATCATCCCCGTCCAGTGTAGATCCTCGTACAGTGACCTTGCTGTCATCCACGAAGAACTGGTCTAGCAGTTTGATATTAGCGAGCAAATCAAGATTGGTCCCGTTGTGGCGGTCGTTGATGGAATATATGGCTCCCCAGAATTTATTCTTCCAGAACATGGATCCTTAAACTCAAGAAATTGTTTCACTTGCATGTCCACGGCGAACATGACCGCATTATGCTTGCTCGTGGTCCTGGTCTATTTCAAAGGTCGTGCTGTTGGCAAAGTTGGAGTCAACGTCTCTACGCTGCCATGTAAGGACGCCCACATGATCTATTTATATGTAGTTCTTGAGAGTTGAGATCTGCTTGCATCTAACGGGTGATTGTTTTCTGAAGTTGAGGCTGGTCTTGATGCGAATGCGGTCTACTGGCTAGCTAGCTATGGATTACGGCAAGCAGCACAGAGCTAGCTCAAGACGAGGGCAGCCGAAATTTAATTGATAGTGAAGTATTATTACCCATTGGGGATCACCTAATTTGGCCTACTAAAGTTCAGATATTTAGCAGGTTATTACTTCCATAATTTGGCAATGATGATGTGCATCATATCCGTGGCGAAGTTTATCTGATAGCTTTTCTTGGTCAGAGATCAAAAGAAGATGATGTTGATCGGACCCTCTAACGACCTCCTACTGGAGCAGCTCAAGAATTTGCTTAGATGTCGAAGCAGCATCACGCCTGTACACGCATGAATCTATTGAGCTCATGGTATGTAGCTTCGAGTGCTTGATTTTATTTAGTATATGTGGGTATTACCTTTCTTTGATTCAGTATCTATCTGGAGTATTGTCCGTGTGCATATATCCTTAATTTTATATACAAAGAGGAAATTTTCCGTCCCACAAGATCATAATATTTTCTGCAAAAGGTGCAATCTTTGCCTTTATGACACATAATTCATCCAGATATAGGGGTTATCAGCTAGAAAGTTTGTTGATCGCAATCGCACATTGGAGTTCCGAAGTTGTTACCACTTGTCGAACCATCCCCGTTGTCGAGACCCACGACTCGACCCTGTTCCTTTACACGGGCGACCTAGATGTAATTATGATTTTACATTTTCATGACATAGTTTTTTCTCTCCCGGTGCAACGCACGGGCATGTTTCCTAGTATTAATAAAGTACGCAAGGGTTCCATGGTTTGGTTCTTCCGTCCGGACATTTTGTAAAAAAGCCCATCATAATTCTGGCCCAATCCGTCCGGACATTTTGTAAAAAAGCCCATCATAATTCTGGCCCAATCTTTACGCGACTGGTAGATAGTACGTCGTCGGCAGTTTTGCATTATGGCCCTTCCAAAATTGGGTAATCCATCCGCGATCCAATCTTCATCACACATCCACGCACGACACGAATAGGATATCTGCCAACGCTCGCCGGCTGGATCGGCGCCACCGTCGGGCTAACTGCGCCGAGCTCCACGCGCCTCCCAGAGTACCAGATGCCGACGCTCGCCAGCTGGATCGGCACCACCGTCGGGCTAACTGCGCCGAGCTCCACGCGTCTCCCAGATGCCGGTAAGCTAGCTCGACGAATCCCCAAAGCTAGCCCTCACGAGCAGCGCCAGACCTGAACCTCCTCGGTCGCCGGAGCAACGAGCCCGCCCGCCGCCGGTGATGGCCTACTCCCCGCCGTTCGCCCGCCGCCAAAACAGTCACCACGCCTCCCCTATTCGCCCACCGCTGCTACCACCACCGTGTCCCCCGGCATCCTCGCGTCGCCGTTTGCCCGTTTGCTGCACCGCAAGCCCGCACGGCGGCATTGCAGTTCCTCTCGATGACACACTCACTCCGACTCCCAAATGACGCGGGCCCCGACACCGGAACCTCCATGCTCGGAGATCGAGCAGGTCACGTACCTCCGCCTTGTGGAGCTCGATGGAGGAGATGGGAGGCAGGGGATCGGAGGTGATCTCCTGGGAGAGCTAGAGGTAATGTCACAGTCGTGCTATCGTTAGTGCTAGCTCTGCGTTGTATTTTGCTGTTGATTGTTCAAAGAGCTCCGACGCCATTGACGCCACCCGGAGCTACTCGTCCCAGAGCTCATCGAGCTCCTCAGCCGAGGAGATCTAGGGGTGGTCGTCCCCAAACCCTTTCTGGCGACCATGGGGCAGGGCACTCTGGGCGGCGCCCCTGGCGATGGCGACCGCGTCCTTCAGAACCACTGAACCAGTGCACCATGGGCAGCAGGCAACATGAGAGCGCGGGGACGGGGGGCGGGCCGGCGGTGGCCGGAATTGAGCGGCGGTGGCCGGAATCGTGGCTGGAATCGGGGGCTGGGGGTGGGCAGGCAGCTGGGTCTTCGGGAATTTGAGATGGTGGTGTTAACCATGAATTCAAGAGATGGCGGGGCAGACAGGCGATTGAAGCGGTGGTGTTCATGATAACGTCTCTAGCTTCCATGAATTTGAGATGGGGATTGAGAGGGATTCAAGCGGTGGTGTTCACGGGGAATTTGAGATGAGAATTGTTTTTTTAGGGAATTTGAGATGAGAATTGTTGGTGGGCGAGCCGCAGGTAGTGGGCGATGTAGTGCAGTAGTGGTATAAAGTTAATTGTTTTTAATTTACTAGCAAAAATGCCCGTGCGTTGCATCGGGTGTGAACAAAATTTGTGTATATACCTGGTTTCTGGAGATGGTTTTACCACCAGGCCACCGATGATCATGATAAGGAGCTCATATTACCACCTAGTTGCTCGTCACGCGACAAGCAGATGCGTTCAACTATCGCCAATTGACGAAGTAGTGGTAGCCTTTGTTGCGCCTGTGTTCGTACAACGTCTGTTCCAACGGTCTGACCTCGCCGATGGTCTTGGAACACAATGTTCTTCTTGGTCATGTCCAGTATCTTGATTAACTCTAGATGTGAAAGTTTGCAAGTATCGGTCATCGAACGACCTGCCAAAGGAGATTAAAACAAAGTCTGCCGAATTCTTGTCGAGGCTAGCGGGGTAGACCTTAATTTAAGTTGTTTTTTTTGTATGGCCGCGTGGTTGTGTTGGTCCTCTCTCCGATTTTGGTTCGTTTGTTCTTTTCGTTATGGTTCCGCCATTCCGTGGGCGCGCGCCTGCTTTCTCTCCTTTTTCTTATAAGACCCATTGTCGCGTAGGACTAACATATCACGGAAAAAAGGCTTCATTCGGCTCGCTCGGGTGTAACTCAAGTCTAGCCTCAAGAAATGCCAACACATCTCCTACTTGTCCATTGGCAGAAGTGATTGAATCTAGCCAAGCATCAGTTATTGTGAGCGCTTTCCATATAGCTATATTTTTTCTAACTCAATATAAATGTATCAGCGGCAGACAGAAATAATTGTGAGGTACATATTCAGTATTCAAGATATCCCTTCTTGTCGGATTCCTGGAATGTGGAGAGTGTGTCCATGCCACCAAGGACGTTTTGGAGCCGGTTCTCGCTGCAGAGGTAGCGGTACTTGCGAAGTTGTTCAGTTAAACGTATTAGTCAGTTCCAGTCTAAATTTTTGGATAGGATGGAAGAGAGCAGATTGTAGGTGGGTGGCATAGCTATCGATGCTCAGATGGGCGTCTTTCAAAATCGCCAACACCTCTACGGTCTTCCTCCCCATCGAGATTGGATCATTCATGCACACCCTAGACAGCGGTGGAGGTGAAAAGGTAATTTAGAAAATTGTACTCCCTCCGACCCATATTACTCTTCGCTAATACGGATGTATTTACTACTAAAATATGTCTAGATACATCTACTTTAGCGAAAAGTATTATGGATCGGAGGGAGTAGGAATGTATGACCAGGTCGGCCAAGGGGTTGTCGGTTGAGCTCTTCCATTCAACTCTTTTTTTTTTGAACGGTTTTTCAGTCAACTCGTTGGCTGCAAATTGAACATGAGCTTAAGTTCTTCCAAAACATATTGAAATCGTGCTAAATCTGACAGAGAAAATAACACCACAAATTGCAAATTAAACTGAAACCTCTTGCTCCATCTTCCTCCTGGCTGGTGTAAATTCAGAATATGCCTCTATTTACACACATTAAGAAGGCTTTTTTCTCTTTCTTAGGCTACAAAGGCCTGATATGCAAGCAGTAGCAAGCCTCGTAGTATTCTTCTCAGCAATCTTTCAGTTCCATGACTGCAACCAAGGGCCTTATTCTATAGTCTCTACAGCAACTGCCGCATGTGATGATGATGGCGAGGTGTCGCACAATGCCGGGAGCCCTGTTGCTACTTGTGAGAGCATGCGTTGCTTGCAGCTCACAGATGAGCATGTCAGAACATGATCTGCTCGTACTGGTACCTACAGGTATGCCACCAACGTCTCAGTAATTAGATTTTGTAAAAGTAGCCATCGCCAAGGATCTTCTGCCAAGAATAGAAAAGGGGACAAGTTTGCAAAAAAACACAAACAATCAATAGTACTTTCAGTAATGTATATCCCTTTATTTGTGGACACGTTGGTACCATAGGGTCATTCTTACCTTGGTCTGCACTCCCATATATGACCAATTCCAGCAAGTATTCTTCCACTAAATGCAACACTCGGTATTAGGGAAGCCACATAGACAGAATTAAGGTGATCACGAACCAGCTTGCAAACTCAGAGTTTCTTGGCTTTGATGCCAAACTGAATACTACATGACTGTGACTCTATGTGGAAGCCAGGCGGAAGTTACAACTGACAAAAAAATTAAATATAACAATCTGCCATTAAGAAACAAACATGGATAAAACCCTCTTTATTACTGGACTCCATTCAGTGCAGGTGATGCAGTTGCTCTTTGCCGCCACACGCCGCCTAGTCCTCTTCATGTTTTGAGGTTCCTCAACAGCAGCTAGCTATAGAGTGCCATTGTGTCCTGCATACACAACCTCTCGGCATGGGCGCGATCTCGGGCGAAGCAGAGAGTTTTGGAGATCCCTCTCGTGGCTTTTCTTCAAGGCAAATCGGAAAAATCACCACCGCTGCCCAGTGTTGACTGCCCGTTATTGAATGGATTTGATGTTGCAGATCCTTGAGGAGTGCGGGCTGCTCTCACTCTACTCTGCCAAAGAGGAACTCGCCGAGGCCAACGCGCACCTGGCCGCCGCCGCTGAGTGAGCTGACCACCAAGATATTGTGTTTGGAATCCTACTGCTCGTAGCCCAACTGCCCAAGAAAGCCCTGTGGTAATCCACGGACAACACCGGTGAACGCAGCGTCACTCGCGGTGGTCGTCCTCATCTAGATCGATCGGAGCTAGCTGAGAGCTCCCAGGCACCATGCTGGTCAGCCACGAGGCCATGTTGGAAGGGTTCATGCAGATCGGCTCCGTAATCCACACACACAGCAAGCTTGACATCATATCAAAATAAGCCAAGTATTACCATGGGGAAGCAGCGTTGTTGCGCAAGATGGTTGCGGCCACCAGTGGGAAGTGTTTGCCCTGCCATGGACGCCGCCATGAAGCACAGCCAAGAGGATGCAAAGGATCATCCAATAGCTGCGACCACAAGGAAGAACCAGCCCGGGCTAGCGACCACAGGGACCCCAACATGGTCGAGCCAGTCGTCTCCTCACCGTGGAGCTTGTGGGCAGCTGCCCCGTCGCCGTCCCAGCGTCTACGGCACGACATCGTCCACGGCTGCGACCACAAAGAAGAGCCGGCCCTCAGGTTAGCGACCATAGGGACCTCGAAGTAGTCATGTCCTTACCGCGGAGCTTCCCCATCCCGGCAACTACGAGGCGACGTCGTCCATGGCCGCTCGAGCTCTCAAGCCAAGACGTGCGCGTGTGGTGTCGGAGTCTAACGGCACCGACGCTTGCGGCCGTGAGCAGCGGACACAACCATCGGGCATGCTGCTTCGCGTAGGCAACAAGAGATGCAAATCATTGTAGATGTGTGCGCCAACTCGATCTCCTCCACCTCCTCGTTCCGGTCCTCTTCCACAGGTTCTTCGATCTTCAATTCTTCATCATGGTGAGCCGTTTCTTTTTCTGCCTAACTCCTCGGCATCTCTCGTGTTCGGTAATTCTTCAACGCCAAGTACGCCAACTCGATCTCCTCCACCTCCTCGTTCCGGTCCTCTTCCACAGGTTCTTCGATCTTCAATTCTTCATCATGGTGAGCCGTTTCTTTTTCTGCCTAACTCCTCGGCATCTCTCGTGTTCGGTAATTCTTCAACGCCAAGTACGGCCAGTCGTTGCCAACAGCTTCTTATGCGGTCCATTTGGTCGGTTCTATATGCCAAACCCTAATTTTCTCTCATGTGCTTAAACTGAATCGTACGTGGGTATTTAGGATACTTTTAAGCTAACTTTGATGGGCTTGGCCCATACGTGGGCTTGGCGTGTCCGTGCGATGTAACATAAGAAATAGCGATCAAACCATATCGGGCGATAGACGGACGAACGACATCGATCTCTTAATTAACCGTACGAACGAACCAATTAACGTACCAACTAACTACGAAAACCTTACATCCTTTATTATTAGGTATAGATATAGATATAGATTTCTATGCGCTTTGCCTGTTGTGAAGAAGGTTCTGAATTTCTATGTAGGAATATATGCAAACCAGAGGCTCCTTTGTTCCCTTTGATATACTATTACTATTGTGCCAATACAGATTTTCAAGGGTAAATGTTATTGACTATCAAAAGAATCCTTTCTGTGACTCCTTTACTTCCTCACTTTCCAATTGTCGTGATGAAAAACTTCAGAACAGTGAGGAACAAAATGTGATTTCTATGGCTGAATATTTTGCCACGATAGTATTACACTTAAGTATGTGCTTTCATGTGATAAAGATAGCCGTGAAACAGAAGTATGCCAGCAACCAAGGAGTAGTTATGGTTCTTTGCAATGTTCGCTCGTGGATGGTTTTGGTTAATTCACATGTAGATCTGATGAAGTAATTTATATGTTTATTGTAAACTTATCTTTGATTAAAAAGCACAATTTCTTCTTTATAAAAACAAAAATTTTAAACTTACAACATTGTTTATCAATGCACAAACTATTTCAGATTTTGATGTATTATGATTTACACTTATACACCATACAAAACACAAGTCAATCATAGCCTTCATATCATTTGGATTCAATTGACTTTCCGTTTTAAATATAACATGATGTCCATTTGATATAATGTGCAACCGTAGCAAAGCACGGGCATTGTGCTAGTGAGTTATTAAATACTTGATATCAGGAAATTAATGAAAGGAGCTGATATAGTCGGGTAATGATTGAAACTACTTCTGCAGCATTGCTTTCATGTCGCTAAACAGGACATCGGGCTTATCCAATGAGTCCAAGATTTGAACACTTGATGTATCAAATTGAATCTTCAGTAGAACCCAGTGGAAACTGCACACACGCATGCATAACTCATCAATTACACTTAACATCGAGTAAGCTGTTCGACGCTGATTTGTACCAGTAGAGGAGGAGATAAGGCGTACAAGTATGAGCTAAAATACTGAGGCGTATATACAGGCTGGTCGCGGGCGCGTACGGCCGGCAAGTGTATAGTACATACTCCTTCTGTCTCATGATCTTTAACAAATAGCATTTCGTATATGCATCGTATGTACGTATGCCTGTACTAAATCGGGCGGACCCATTTGGCATGGAGGCGTGAGTTCCAGGCAGCTAGCTCTGGATGCGTCACGACTCAATGGTTTTAAACGTGCCTGCATACGCATGTGATCGACGCGATGGGTCGCGACCAGGGCTCAGCTAAAGGTATGCGCGAGACGCGTGATACACGCGTCCGTCTACGCGGCCGGGTGCACACGCAGGCCGTTCCGAAGATCACGAGATAAGGAGCGTCGACGCTGATACGCCCTTATCTGATAACCATTGATCAGGCGGAGAGGTGGTTGGCGATAATAGCGCAGGCTCATCGCTATCCATCCCGTCGACGGCTGCCTATAAAAGAAGCACCCCACCCGGCGAACAGAGAAGGAGGAAGAGATAGAGAAGCACCCGGAGGCAGAGTTCTCAGCCGGAGGCACACAGCTCTCATCCATCAACACCTACACATACAGCTCCCACAACCAGAACCCATCTACAAATCTCCATACATCCACACGCACCCAGCGATCAGGAGCAAGAAGGAAGGACATGGAGCTGTTGCCGGTGGTTCCCAATGGTGAGAATGATGGTTGAACCTCTCTCTCCCTCATATTCTCTTCTTCCTCGTTTTGTCCAGCGTACACGCGCATACATGCATGCTGCACCATGACGCACGGAGCTGATCCCCAACCTGGCGACTTCGGCACGAACGGCGCCTAACCCGCCGTTGTGGAGCTCGGGGCGGCCAGCATGAAGCCGGGAGCCCGCGCTGAAGAAGACGATGGCGAAGCGGGGGCTGCCGGCGTGTGGCTCACTTTCGCGACACTTGCCGAAGATGACGGCGACATGGCCGCCGGCGAGCAGCTTGACATCGTCTTCGCTGCTGCGGACGACGCCCAAGTTGACGAGGACGGCGCGGAGGCGCGTCCACTCCCACGACATTTGCCGAAGCCGACGACGACGTTGGCGCAGGAGGCTGCCGGCGTGCAGCCCGGCGCCCATGGACGGTGCCGAGGACGTCGATGGCGGCGTGAAGGCTGCCACGTGCAGCTCGGCGGCCACTTCCTCGACACTTGACGGCAACGTCGGCGCGGGAGGCTGCCGGCGTGCAGCCCGGCGCCCATGGACGGTGCCGAGGACGTCGATGGCGGCGTGAAGGCTGCCATGTGCAGCTCGCGGCCACTTCCTCGACACTTGATGATGATATTGGCGCAGGCTGCTGGCGTGAGGACCGGCGTCCCTTCACTTCGATGGACGACGCCCAAGATGACGTGGGTAGCGTGGGTTTGCCAGCGTGTAGACCGGCGTCCCTTCACTTCCATGGACGGCGGCCAAGACGGCGTGCAGCCCGTCACGCCCTCCACTTACGCGCAGACCATGCCCAAGATACCTTCACTCCCTCGGCGTGGAGTCAGCTGTCGTGCCGCTCGGCGATACCTTCACTCCCTCGACGCTGAAGACGACAACGGTGGCATGAAGGCCTCGGACGCGCACCTCGGTGTCATCCCCGATCTCGCAACCCATGCTGTAGATGGCGCTGTCGACTGCGGCTGTGGGCATGCAGCCCGACCTGGTGACACGCCTAGGAACAGCACGCGGCCTCTTCAAGTTGGCATGCGCTCGCTTTCGGCATCCCGTGGCATGCATGCCCGGAGGCGGACATGTACCTGTGAAGCTCTCACATCACAAGCAAGCTTGTACAGGCGTACATGCATGGCGCATGCAGCATAACGTACATGCTTTGGACATGTACGTCCTAGCTAGCTGGTGGCCATCAATTGATGTGGTCGCGGCTAGCACGTAGAAAGGCCGATGCTCACGTACGTACATCATCCATCGCACTTGAGCCGTGGACGCATCGCGGTTTGACCTACTTGCGATCGTCTGGAAGCCGCACGAGACGCGCCGCCACCTGCGGCATCCCCTTCTCTTGCCCGTCCAAGCGGCCGAGACGCATCCTCGACACCACCATCTTCGTGAGTCCGTGAGACGGCGTACTTGTCTACGCCGACAGCCATGAACTTGGCGTTAGTCCAAGACGAGGCGCCGACCACGCCGGCTATGCCGACTTGTGTGCGCGTCGGCTTCACGCCGACGCCGATCTCCACCGACTTACTCCCGCGAGGCATGCCCCTTGCGCACCCCGACGAAGCTACCGGTCGTCAAGAAGTTCTAGCCGAGCGGACCCATGCTACTTCGACTCAACTACATCAACGCCGCCGAGACCGACGAGGCGCGACGGCGAGGGCGGCGTGGCCGTAGCAAAGGCCACGCTATTTGCGGCGCGTGTACCGATGAGGACACGGGCTCTGCCGCCGCCCACACACACTTCATCATCATCATGCATGGAGAACGCGAAGCGAAGACGACGAAGACGACCACACAGCTTAATCGGAGGTGTCTCGCGGCGTAACCCGCGGGAGTAATTAACCGGGTGCCTTCCGAGGCCCCGGGAACCAGGAGATCGCAATCGCCATAGTCAGGCTGGCCGCGCTAGCAGGCCACGGAGCGCATGTACCAGGGATCTTGTACTTTGTTTCTCCAAGAGAGATTAATAAAATACATGCTTCCCTACCTTGTTTTCTTTCTTGTGTACTACGGTACACTGGCACGCCCTCATTTCTTTTCTTTACCCCGGCGCATGAGAGAAACACGCTACTCTACTCCTTTCCTAAGTAGCCACCCTTCATAAACATTTTTCTCGTGTCAAACATAAGCAAAAAAGAATGTGTACAAGATAGAAACACTCACTTGAAGTTGTAAGGAAATAGAATTTCTCTTTTAAGACTTTGCCTAGAAAAAAAATCTGAAGAGGTCATTCTCCACGTCTCTGGGGTGATCTTGTAACATCCTTTCATTAATGATATATGGGTCAATGAACCCAACATCACAGATTCTCTTTTGTTTGCATTCGAACATCTTAAATCTGCATAATAGCGTACAAAAATCATATAGTTAATTAAGATAATATATTACAGGCAATGAACAAGCTTAGCTAGATACTTGAATATAAATCACTTACAGACAATAGCAACTGATGGTAGACTTGTCGAGATCGCGCTGATTGAATATGTGAAACAATTCGTTCAATGGAATATGTAACAGGTATCTTTTGAAGTAATGCTCCTCTCTAACGTCCAGTAGGATAAAACGTTTGAAGTCCTTTTTTGTATATGCACCTTGTACCAGCCGAGCAGATTTCGCATATTTGTTGATAGACCGCGTTCCTCCTCAGGCTTGATCAGAGCCCCCCCCCCCCCATAACATATCTCTCTACTATCTCTCCCACTGGCGCTTCTTCAAGGCCTAGCATAGCCATAAGAGAAATATTCAATGCGGCCGCTGACTCTTTGGCATCCGTTACAGTTACACCCAGTAGTTTTGTAGCTTCTACTACTCTGGGGTCCAATAACTCACGGTCCATATTAATATCGGCTCCGAAGGCCGTATCGATATTAGGAGGGCCGACTATGAGCGGGGGGACCGATTGATTCTTCTATTCTCCAAGCTGGGCAATTTGTTTTCCGCTTCTTTTTGCCTTGGCCAAGTCACTTTGCCTTTCAGTAGTACTAACCGTAGCGGCCCTGCTCCGCTTTTTCCCCGTCATAGTAGTATTGGGGGGCGGCTTTACCTGACGTGCTGGAGGTGCATTGGAGGACGACGTGGGCTGACGCGCGGGAGGTGCACTGGAGGACGATGTGGGATGGCATGCGGGAGGTGCACTAGGGGGCGGCGTCGGCTGACGCGGCGCCCGAGGTGGACTCGGGGCTGGCGTTGGCTAGCGCGGTGCCCGAGGTGGACTCGGGGGCGGCGTAGGTGGATGACATTCACCGGGGGAGGGTGGACTTGGATTCCTTGGAGTCAGTGGCCTTAGCGCTGAGCCTGGAAACTTGATGTATTTCTTTTGCCATAAAACGATTTGGCGCTTGACATCTCCAAGTCTCCGATCCCCTTCAGGTGTAGCAAAATCAAGATCTAGGTCCTCGAACCCCGATATTATGTCAAGCACCGAGACACGAGCATAGCCAGCCTGTATCGGGTTCCCATGGTGGAGTGCTTCAGGTAGACAAGGTAAAGCGTCGCCGCTCGCCACCTTGAAGGTCATGTTCTTGATTGGCTGATGTAGCTCACAATTTGTCATCTCCCTAACATCATCCACGGGGTAGCGAGACCCCGGTGCATCATCGATAATCCGTGCATCATACTCATCAGCTGGGACCTCCGTGGAAGCCACGCTGCTTCTCCGCTAACTATTAAGATCCAATGCTGGATCTTCCTGCAGCCGAGATCCGCCTCCCTGGCTAAGGTTATGTATCATACTCTTCATGTCGGCTAATTCACGTTCTACCTTGCCGATCCGATCTGCTTCCCGATCCTTCTTTCTCTTACGGCTTTTGTAACCGTACGGATCTTCCTGCTGAGAAAACCCTTTCTTCCATGGAACACCGGCGCCTTTGCCTCTTGTTCGTCCTGTGTGTTCTGCATTCCCGAGGGCGTGTGTCAGCTCGTCATTCTCTCGGTCGACACGGATCAATCCCGCTTGAGCATCCTCCATTGCCTTAACAAGTTTTTCTGTGGGAGTAAAGGTCTGTTTCCGATGAACACACTCCCCTGTTACCGGGTCTAACGATCCTCCATGTCCATACCACCAGTGCTTGGCCCTTTCGGGCCATTCCTCTGTACCTAGAGTAATTCCTTTATTCCTCAGTTCATTCTCCATAGCTTCCCACCTAGGCACTGCACCCTTGTAGCCGCCTGGCCCCAAAATATGGTGATGTGCCTTCTTGTCAGCATTTTTTTTATTTTTTACCGACATTTCCTTGGCTCTCTCTCAGAAGCCTTGAATGCCACAAATTCAGGCCACTGTTGTCTCAACTTCTCGTATGCTCCTTTGAATACTGGAGTTTTCCCTTTCGCGATATACTTCGCGTATAACATTTTCTTGAAGCTCCGGAATGCTTCACCCATCTTCTTCAGAGCGTACTCTTTGACTTTCCTCCTCCTTTCACGTCCACCTGGAATTTTATGACCATCATCATCCACCTTGGAGTACTCCGGAGGTAGAATGAAATTTGCCATGAGCTTCCTCCAAAGGTCTTTCTTGGATCTTTTATTCACAAAAGTAGCTCCAAGACGTGCCTTCTTTGGCTCCTGCCATTCTTGAACCGTGATCGGGATCATGTCCCTAACAATCACTCCGCATTGATTTATAAATTTTGTTGCGTGCTATTTTGGCTCCAACGGTTTGCCATCTGGAGATACTAGATCGATGCTCAGCTTCTGATTCACACTCAACTTTTGGCTTGGACCTCGTTTAGAATACAATTTGCTCGATCCAAAGGGCTGAAAAAAGAAAGAGTCGTTAATACATATATGCATATTCCCTTTGTATCACCAAAAGCTTAATCTATATACCTCACCATCGGCCTTTGTTTGCAATTGTTGTTCGGCATCGGTGTTTGTTTGCCCTTCGTCGTCAAACGTTTCTATCTCCATTCCATCACCGGAAGGGTTAAGAAACGATGAAACATCTTCTTCAAGTTCAGCTTCTCCGGCACCTTCTCGGCCGGCTACTCCGGGGTTTTCTCGGTCGGCACCTTCTTGATGCACATATATGGCATTCTCACGTATCATGCCATATAAGAATTCTTCAGGGTGGCTTGGGTCATTTTGACCGTCCATCTTCTTCTAAAGACAGGTAAAAACAAGTTAGTGACAGATATTTGATCAATAACCAAAAAAGGGGGCATTGACCGAGCGTCGACACGGTGGGGGGAAGACACCCCCACCGCGTCGGCTCCCGACCAACGCCCCCTTTTAGTAAACATATTTGATCAATAACCAAAAAAATGGGGCGTTGGCCGAGCGCCGACGCGGTGGGGGGAAGACCCCTCATCGCGTCGGCTCCCGACCAACGCCCCCTTTTAGTACACATATTTGATCAATAACAAAAAAAAGGAGGCGTTGGCCGAGCGCCGACACGGTGGGGGAAAGACCCCCTCTCCGCGTCGGTGCCCGGCCAACGCCCCCTTTTAGTACACATATTTGATCAATAACCAAAAAAAATGGGGCGTTGGCCGAGCGCCGACGCAGTGGGGGGAAGACCCCCTCACCGCGTTGGCGCCCGGCCAACGCCCCCTTTTATTACACATATTTATCAATAACCAAAAAAAAGGGGGGCGTTGGCCGAGCGCCGACGCGGTGGGGGGGAAGACCCCCTCACCGCGTCGGCGCCCGGCCAACGCCCCCTTTTAGTACATATATTTGATCAATAACCAAAAAAAGGGGGCGTTGGCCGAGCACCGACGCGGTGGAGGGAAGACCCTCTCACCGCGTCGGCACCCGGCCAACGCCCCCTTTTAGTACATATATTTGATCAATAACCAAAAAAAAGGGGGCGTTGGCCGAGTGCCGACGCGGTGGGGGGAAGACCCCCTACCGCGTCGGCGCCCGGCCAACGCCCCCTTTTTCTTCTAACTATATTTCTTCTAACTTTTTTCTAACTATTTCTTCTAACTAATTCTTCTAACTATTTTTTTCTAACTACTTCTTCTAACTATTTTTCCTAACTAAAATTCTAACAATTAAAATCCTAACTAAAATGCGGTGGGAGCTCGAGGCATCGAACCTGCAGCGGGAGCGCGCGCGCGAGCGGCCGGCGGCGTCGACTGCAGGAGGCGGCCGACGGTCCGAGAGGCGCGGCCGGCAGCGTCTGTGTGGGCCGGATGCGGGCGGCAACGGTGCCGGGATGCGGCCGGCCGGCGTCGGTGCGGGAGCGGCCGGCGGAGTTGGTGCGTGAGCGGCCGGTGGCGTCGAGTGCGTGAGCGGCCGGCGGCGCGTCGGTGCGGGATGCGGGCGGCGTTGGTGCGGGATGCGGGTGGCGACAGCGATGCGGCGGCGATGCGCGGCGTGGGCGCGGGCGACGACAATGGCGCGGGCGGCGTGACCTCGCTTCCGTTGAAGCTTGATTGGAAACCGTGCGCCCTTCGTCTTTGTCTCTGGATCGAGAATGGAGAAGGCAGGGGCGGCGCGCAAGTTTATATAGTCCGGGACCTTTAGTCCCGGTTGATAATACGATCCGGGACTAAAGACCCTTTAGTCTCGGTTCGTATTACTAACCGGGACTAAAGGGTGACCTTTAGTCCCGGTTGGTAAGGAGGTCCGGGACTAAAGGCCCATTTTGGGCGGTTTCCAAAGTTTGCGCACGCAGGGACCTTAGTCCGGGGCCGTTTAATCGACCGGGACTAAAATTTGTTTTGAATAAACTTAACAAATTCTAATTCATAACTTGACTGAATATTCAAATTAAATTTCTGAGAAATCTACAACTGCAAATCGAGTGATTCAAAATCCTACAAATCACAAATTTAAATATCTATCAAATGCCACTGTTCCCATATTTGTATGATAATCCAATAATTATACATAATTAAAATACTCCAAATATGCTTATAGAAACTTTGAAAATTCATATCTAAAGATTTACAAATCTAAATTTAGTGAAACCAATTGTATTAAAACTATATTGATTAATATTCTTTTTACATATTTTAGAATCTGATAAAACTTTGAATATGAAAAGTGTTTGAAATTGAGTTACTAATTGAAAACCATTTTCTATTTTCAAAACCAGAAGATTAAAATAAGTTTGAGATTTTCCAACCCTTTACCCAACCGCTTCTACTTTGTCTTGTTCCTCCGACAGGAGCGTCGTGCGCTACATGCTTTATCTCATTGAGCAGTGCATCCACCAACGCATCCTTATCCTGCCGACAACTTTAGTCTCGGTTGCTCCCACCAGCCGGGACTAAAGGTTACCCACACGTCCTTATCTCACCGACAGTTTTGTTAGATGACACAAAAACCACCTTTAGTCCCGGTTGTACCCACCAGCTGGGACTAAAGGTTAGATGGTTTCTCGCGCCACTGCATTCTCGCCTATTTTCTTCCCGCGCTTTCCACCGCTTCCCGCCTCTGTCTTCCCGCCATTTTTCACTATATATATGTAGGCTTGCCCTCCATTTACATATCACATCTAGACTCATATCTGCAAACCTCATCACTCTCTTCCATGGCTTCCATCGTATCTCTAACCCCCTAGGAGGTGGAGGCGCACTCCTGCCCGCCGGGCTACCGCGTCCCCACCGGCTGGATGCTGAGCGTCGGAGGCGTACCGGTCCCTCCTGTCCCTCTAGGTGTGGCGCGCCAGATGGCCATCACGAACCACTACTACTTCGAGCTCACGCCAGAGCAGCGGAGGAATCTCTAGTGGCATCCCGACTACAACCCGACTTGGGACGCCTTCTTCATCAATCGGCGTGAGAGTGCGCTTGCCAGGCACGAGGAGGACGGCCCGCCTCGTTCGAACTTCAACGAGGCCGGCCGTCGGCTGTGGTGGCGCGGCCGGACTCTCCAAAGCGTCATAGCCTACCGTGGCCCCCGCCTGCGCTACCCTCAGTCTCAGCCCACGCGTGCTGACCCACCGAGGTTCGACTACCGCGACCCCGATGCCAGCGACGACGACGTCGGCGGCTACGACGACTACAGTGGCAACGTTTATAGGGCTAGGCATGACTATGACTGAATCACTCCAACATTCGAAAACAAGTTCGGCCAATTGTGACTTAATCTGGCCATGTACTTTAATTCCAGTTCAATCGTGAGTGTTATTGTGACTTAATTAACTTATTCTAACTTATCAAAATATTATTAACTTATTAGAACAATACATTACATAAAATGTTTAATACATGATTACACATCATTTCTTCGCTAGTGTCCCTTGCTTACGATTGTGGCGTAACCATGGAGAATCTTTATCATTTAACTTGAGGCTTATGTCAGTGTTTACTCTGAAGGGCGGAATTTCACCAAACTAATTATAATCTTATGACATGTCTGTCTTGTCCTCCACTCCCACGATGGTTCTTTTCCCTGAAAGAACTATGTGGCGCTTTAGTTCATCACATGATGTATTCGCTTTGGTTCTTTTTCTTGGTTTGCTAGTCATGTCCTTCACATAGAAAACCTAAGCCACATCTTTGGCTAGGATGAATGGTTCATCAAGGTACCCTAGATTGTTGAGATCCACCGTTGTCATTCCGTACTGCTCATCCAACTTTACCCCGCCTCCTGTCATCTTCACCCATTTGCACCGAAACAGAGGAACCTTAAAGTTAGGTCCATAATCAAGCTCCCATATCTCCTCTATGTAACCATAATATGTGTCCGTTCGCCCTTTGCCAGTTACTGCATCAAAGCGGACACCACTGTTTTGGTTGGTGCTTTTTTTATCTTGGGCGACCGTGTAAAATGTATTAGCATTTATCTCGTATCCTTGGAAAGTCAATATAGTCAAAGATGCTAATTTGGCCAATAAGTACAGCTGCTCTTCAACAACAGTGTCATTCATGAGACGTCTTTGCAACCAAACGCCGAAAGTCGCCATGTGGAGCTGTAAAACAAAGGACTGAGACTGCCCTGGGTTTGCTTGGCGTATAATATTCTTGTATTCCTCACTATACGGAGCCACCAAGAGGAAATTTTGTAGAACTGTGTAGTGTGCTTGAGTCAAAGAATGACCATCCCTACATATCATTGGTTTCTTTCCGATCGTGCCTTTTCCACTTAGTCTCCCCTCATGACATGATTGAGGAAGACCAATCGGCTTAAGGTCGGGAACAAAGTTAGCACAAAACTCAATGACCTTCTCCGTTCCATATCCCTTGACGATGCTTCCTTCTGGCCTAGCACGGTTACGAACATATTTCTTTAAGACTCCCATGAACCTCTCAAAGGGGAACATATTATGTAGAAATACAGGGCCGAGAATGGAAATCTCTTTGACTAGGTGAACCCGGAGGTGTGTCATAATATTGAAGAACGATGGTGGGAACACCAGCTCAAAGCTGACAAGACATTGGGCCACATCATTCTGTAACCGTGGTAGATCTTTTGGATTGATTACCTTTTGAGATATTGCATTGAGGAATGCACATAGCTTCACAATTGCTAATCGAACATTTTTCGGTAGAAGCCCCCTCAATGCAACTGGAAGCAATTGCATCATAATCACGTGGCAGTCATAAGACTTTAGATTTTAGAACTTTTTCTCTGCCATATTTATTATTACCTTTATATTCGATGAGAATTCAGCTGGGACCTTGATACTGTTTAGGCATTCAAAAAAGGTGATCTTCTCTTCTTTAGTAAGAGCGTAGCTGGCGCGACCTTGAAACAGTTCTGGATGTCGGTCTTCTGGGTCTTTCACACGTTGCAGGTCCTGTCGAGCTTCCTTTGTATCTTTTGTCTTCCCATACACGCCCAAGAAGCCTAGCAGGTTCATGTAAAGATTCTTCGTCACATGCATCACGTCGATTGCAGAGCGGACTTCTAGGAATTTCCAATACTCAAGCTCCCCAAATATAGATTTCTTCTTCCACATGGGTGTGTGCCCGTCTGCGTCATGCGAAACAGATTGTCCGCCAGGACCCTTTCCAAAGATTACTTCTATATCTTTGACCATATCAAATACATCATCACCTATATGTTCCTTAGGCTTGTCCCGGTGATCAGCCTTACCATTGAAATGCTTGCCTTTTTTTTCTTACAGCATGAATTTTGCTAAGAAATCGATGGTGCGATATGTACACATTCTTCTTACAATTAGCTAAATATATACTTCCAGTCTCTTGTAAACAGTGTGTGCATGCCTTGTATCCCTTGTTTGTCTATCCTGAAATGTTACTAAGAGCAGGCCAATCATTGATGGTAACGAACAGCAACGCTCGTAAGTCAAATTTCTCTTGTTTGTGCTCATCCCACACACATATACATGGTTTGGCCCACAGCTGTAAAAGTTCATCAACTAATGGACTTAGGTACACATCAATATCGTTGCCGGGTTGCTTTGGACCTTGGATGATCACTGGCATCATAATGAACTTCCGCTTCATGCACAACCAAGGAGGAAGGTTATAGATGCATAGAGTCACGGGCCAGGTGCTATGACTGGAGCTCTGCTCCCCAAAAGGATTGAAGCTATCTGTACTTAGACCAAACCGTATGTTTCTTGTGTCACCTGCAAAATCTTTGAACTTATTGTCGATCTTTCTCCATTGAGACCCATCAGCGGGGTATCTCAACATCCCGTCTGACAAACGGTCCTCTTTATGCCATCGCAATAACTTGGCATGCTCTTTGCACCAAAACAAACGTTTCAACCGTGGTACTATAGGAGCATACCACATCACCTTAGCAAAAACCCTCTTCCTGGGGGGCTCGCCCTCAACATCACCAGAGTCATCTCCTCTGATCTTATACCGCAATGCAGTGCATATCGGGCATTCAGTCAAATTCTCGTATTCACCACGATAGATGATGCAGTCATTAGGACATGCATGTATCTTCTGAACCTCTAAACCTAGAGGGCAGACAATCTTCTTGGCTTCGTACGTACTGGTGGACAATTCGTTATCCTTTGGAAGCATATTCCTCATCATTTTCAGCAACTTTTCAAATCCGGAGTCAGATAGACCTTCCTCTGTCTTCTATTTTAGCAGTTCAAGTGTGCTACCATTTTGGCAGTTTGGGTATAAGGATTTTTTATGATCCTCTAACATGCGATCCAACTTCTCCTTCTCCTTATTAGTTTTACATTCTCTCCGTGCATCTGCAATGGTCCGACCGAGATCATCAGGGGGCTCATCATGTGTGTCTCCTTCAGCTCCCCCTTCAGCTTCTCCCATGAAAGTATCACCGTATTCAGGGAACCCAGGATAGTTGTCATCATCCTCTTCTTCATTGTCTTCCATTGTAACACCTCTTTCTTTGTGCTTGTTCCAACAATTGTAGCTGGGCATAAAACCGTGCTGAAGCAGGTGCATATGAAGGGTTCTTGAGGAAGAGTAATTCTTCTGATTCTTACACACACTACATGGACAGGCAACAAAACCATTCCGCTTATTCGCATCAGCCACACGGAGGAAATCCTGCAAGCCCTTAATGAACTCGCTTGAGACTCGGCTACCGTACATCTATTGCCGGTTCATCTGCATTATTATGTAAGTATATAATAAACCAAATTAATACAAGGAATGAACTCACATTGCATATAAATCATATATACTTCCACATTACTCCACAAATCCCTCTATTTTCTTGAGCATAAAAAGAGCTATGTGCATGGAAATCAATCAAGAAAATGCCTCATACTTACAAGTTATTATTGCAAACAAATCCTACTCAAAAGTTATTATTGTAAATCACATAAGCTCATAATTATTCCCACATTACTTTCTAACATTAATTACTCCACAAATCCCTCTATTTTTTTGAGCATAAATAGAGCTATATATGCGCATGACAAATTTCTACTCCATACTCATTTTGGTCAACATACAAGTACACCACCTCTACACATGTGCAAACTAAGGAATTAATTTAAGCTCAAATGCTATATAAATCAAATAAACTCCCATAATTACTCCCAAATTAAAGCCACAAATCTCACCACATCTAGAGCATTATATGAGCTAAATTAGCAACTAAAGATGAGAGAGTGAAGTTGCTAACCTTTTAAACCAATTGGATAGATAAAATAACTCAAAATCTTGGATAATTTCGATAAAAAAATTGGGCATGACCTCCCCACTCAAGCCAAGCTTCCGGCCACCATTAGCGTACTGGCAGGCTCGGGGGAAGAGAAGCTCCATTTTGTAGGCGACGGCCTTTAGTCCCGGTCCGTGTCAAAGGCCAGGATTAAAGGTCGCCCTTTAGTCCCGGTCGTTAACACGGGCCGGGACTAAAGGCCGCCACCAGTGGGGTTCCCGCCCGCCACACCTTTAGTGCCGGTCCGTGTTAACGACCGGGACTAAAGGTCCGTTACGAATCGGGACTAAGGTATTGGCCGTACCCCAGCGGTACGAACCGGGACTAATGCCCCCTTTAGTCCCGGCCCAAATAGTTTGGGGACTAAAGGTGGCGAATAGAAGCCTCTTTTTCCACTAGTGGTTGGTGTTCATGCTCACGGCTAAATGGATTTGAAAGCATCGCAATGAAGTCGTCTTCGACAATGCTAGGCTGTCCGTGACCTCCCTTCTATACACGATCAAACCCTAGGATAGTGGGTTGAATTGTATGGCGCTGTGTTGTTCACTCCTGAACTTGTACATAAACCCTTCCTTTTTTATCAACGCATCAAAACACAATGCTTTTTTTACATTTTCACGAAAGAGTAATATAGCTGGTTTATTAGGTGAATCAGTGGTCGTGATGGTAAACAGTATTCTACGAAAAATGATGGTGAAGCTTAGCCAATATGGATAGATATAATATGATGTATAACATCAATTCTTGATTCAAATACAAGGTGATAGGTTTGGTGTATTTGCTAATTATTCTTAACCATCTCACCAACCAGCTGAGACCAGGTGGTACAGAGGCAATGACAAAACACTACCACATATGTGCCATTGATGTCATATAAGTATCATTTTTAGATTTTTGAACACATAAATACCACTTTTAAGATGTGGCGGTGATAGATAGCACCGATGTGTTTGTTTGCATGTTCAGTTGCAGAGGACGCCAATCATTCTTTGTTTGCATGTTCAGTAAATTAGTCATAAGTAAGGTTGGGACTCGATTACCGTTTAACCACTGGTTAGGTTAACCGAACCTTAAAAAGAGCCCAATGGGCCTTAGGTTCAGCACCTAAAACGCAAAAGGTTATTTAGGTTCGAGCCGTTTAAACCTTTGGTTACCCTGGCCTCGAGCCTTTCTCCTCCGCTCCTGACCGCAGCCAGGCTGACTCCGGCGGCCGCCGCCCTACCGCCCGCCTCCTCCTCCCCGTCCCTCACTCGTCTCCCCGTCCCTCGCTTCTCCCAGGATCTAGGACCCAGCGGCGGCCGGAGCTCGCAAGAATCCTGTCTACTCACAGGCTAAATTTTACGAGGGACTTGCTATATTGTGTATGAGCCACCATGTCCCGTCGCCGGCCGCCCACCGGAGACGACACGGAAGAGGTTCTCCGCATCGTGTGCACAGGCCAGGGCGTTGTCGCTTGTGTTGGTGGATGGCGCCCCTTTCTCGACCGTCCTCCTGGATGACCTGGCCGTGTACTACGCGCGTCGCTGGCCAGAAATTGCTCAACGGCGGCGAGTTTTCTGGGGGCCTACATCGCTCCGTGCTTTGGTCGAGCTACTCCATGGAAGCTAGCTAGATAGCGGATCGATTGATCCTACCCAGATCAATAGGAGCTGGCTAGCTAGTCATCGTACATCACCCAACGGCCCAGGCACAAATACAGTTGCCATCAACAGCAGCAAGCCATCTGGTTGATCATGTATACATTCGAATTTCAGAAAAAAAACTTTTTCTCATCTATAGTATGTCGTATAATTGTGAATTGTTATTTTTTCTCTGCACCTAGCGTTCGAGCTGGCTTGAGGAGCTTTGAGGATATTTGCAATCACCGCATAATATTAAAAGTGGTTCGAACCTCAAAAACCAACGGTTAACCATTCCTAACCCTATTAACCTAATGGTTAATCATTTTGCCCATTTACAAAAAATGGTTCAATAGGTTAGAGTCCAGAAGATAAACGGTTCACCAAATCCCATCTATCTCTACTAATAATATTGCTAGAGGTATGGTCCGTGCCCGTTATAAGTACGCTTTCAATCCACTAAAAATACGCTTTCATCCAAACACAAAATTACCCACCGATGCCACCGATAAGTTAGAAAAACGATCCACTCTTATTTTTCTCTCTCCCGGTCCAACTCCTGACAAGCCCAGTCGATCCTCTGTTGATTTTTTTTTATCGCGCCTTGATCGCTCTGGTCCTCCCGCCAGCGCCGCTCTGAACCTCCCGTCGGTCACGACGTCGACCCCATGCTACAGATTCTCGCCGAGTACAGCGCACACAGCGGCAAGGCGCGAGCGCTGATCCTCAACACGGCCACGTCTATGGAGCGGCCCGCCCTGGCGCACATCGCTCTGCGCGCATGCGCGACGTCTTCCCCATAGGCCCTCTCCACGCCGTGCGCGCGTCATCGCCGGCGCCAGCGCCGGCGGGCAGCCTGTGGCGGGAGGACGATGGGTGCATGGCGTGGCTCGACGGCCAGCCGGACCGGTCCGTCGTGTACGTGAGCCTGGGCAGCCATGCGGTGATTTCTCACGATCGAGGAGTTCACGGAGTTCCTGTCCGGGCTCGTCGGCACCGGCTACGCCTTCCTGTGGGTGCTCCGCCCGGACATGTTTGTTGGAGCGGGCATTGGCGCCGACGTTCTGCAGAAGGCCGTGGAGGCGGCAGGGAGCAGTGGGAAGGGGCGCGTGGTGGAGTGGGCGCCGCAGCGAGACGTGCTGCGGCACCGTGCCCTGGGGTGCTTCCTGACGCACGCGGGGTGGAACTCGACCTTGGAAGATGTGGTGGAGGGCGTGCCGATGGTGTGCTGGCCCTTCTTCGTGGCCCAGCATGTCAACAGCCGGTTCGTGGGCGCCGTGTGGAGGACGGGGCTGGACATGAAGGACGTCTGCGAGAGGGCCGTCGTAGAGAAGATGGTGAGGGAGGCCATGGAGTCCGCCAAGATCAGGAGCTCAGCTGAGGCGCTGGCGCGGCAGGTGAGGCTGGACATCGCTGAAGGTGGGTCGTCCTCATTGGAGTTCCAACGGCTCGTGGGTTTCATCAAGGAGCTCAACACAAATAACTCTGTCTAACTTTCTCTCCACAGCAAGTTGTGCTGTATCGTTCACATTCAGTAAAAAGAAAAACACTGCAATCGATGGAACATCTGTAGATAGGAAATAGGATAATGCCTACCACTTCTGCGTTAGCAGTATGACTATGTAAAATCGTGGACACGTTTGGATCAGAATTTGATGATAGACGGTATTCGATTTCCAAAAAAAAAACCTCCCATCGGTTTTTTTCATCGACCTCGGTTGGTATGATGGTGTCGGCATAAGATTATTCGCCTCCGGCGGCCGGATCCTTCCAGGAGGGCGACGATGCGGCCACATACGAGGAAGAGGAGGGCTACGAGTGGGAGGGGCTGCCTGGCCCTGGTGGCTTGGGAAAAAGTGGTGGGTCCGTTTGGAGGGCGGTGAGACGGCCTCCTACATGGAGGAGGAGGTCTGCGAGTGGGAGGAGGTTCCTGGCCCTGGAGACGACGACCTCACGACTTGCGCGAGCCGGCAGCCACCCTTATGGCTGTCTGTGACGCTGCTCGATCGGCCTCTCTCCCACCGATCCCGCGATGCCCCTGTCTTCCCCCGCACCGCCCTGCCTAGGCCGCCTCGCCGTTACCCGCCGTCGCGCAAGATCGAGCCATCGAGGAAGCCTCCACACGGGAGTTGGACAACACCCAGGTTGCTTCCGCCCATCAAACCGCAGCTCATCCCGCCACCTTGACCGACGCGTCCCTAAACGCTTCCCGGCCTCCCATGCCCCGAACATCCCCGAGCACCACCGCGGCTCCAATCGTTCATGCGCAGTCCCTCAATTTCTCAGCGGGCTCTCCTCCTGGTCCGTCCCGTCACAGAAAAGGGGCAGCAACAAGCTATTGCCACCTATGCATGTAACGTGTTTGTACTAATGGGTAGTAAGAAGTACCGTTGCTTGCTTTCATAGGAGAACAGAAAGTAAAGGCAATATAGTTTATTAGATACGATTTCAGAAGTTGTTTAGCTTTAGTGCATGGAACGCTGACAAAAAAATTCGATACTAAATTGGGTTCTCCTGACTAGCATTAAGCAATTTTAGTTCAACTCACATATTACATAGCGTAATATATTTTTCTGATGCTTTATTGATCTAATTAAAGGACACACTAAATTAATCCCCGGAAGAAGGGTGCAATGATAGTCTTCGAACGTTAGACTAGGTGAAAACTGCACTTGGTCGTGCTGAATCATAGTAATATCCCCCAAATCACTCCTTCATTATTCTGTGGTTGTTGTGGGTAAGTGCCATGTTTTTACAGAACGTAGGAGCAAAATACATTTGTAGACGTTGATTAAATAAAAATTTATTATATTTGACGAGCGTGGTATCTATATTAAGCCGTTCGTACCAAAATAAGTTAATCAACTTTTTTTAAATACGGCACACTGAAAACTGCACTTTTTAAAAAACTGAGTCACTTTGGATAGAGGAAATATTAGGTAATCAGTGGAATCGATTTTCCAAATACCACAAATTAATATGGGATTGAAGGAGAAACAAAAAGGAACACTTGTCTTTATACACTTATTTATTCTTGATTAATATTTGCACCACCATAACACATTTAAATTGTAAGACATAGGTGAACAAGAAACTATACACAGATATGGAGATTCGCAGCAACGCGCGGGCATTTAGCTAGTAGTCGTAAGAAGTGTACACTATAGGACTAGACTCATAGATTCAAAGATCTGGCATGCATGTTTCGAAAGAAATTCCATGTACGCTGAGAACGTCGTCGAGCCGCTGCCCGCGTGCTACATGAGAGAGTCGTCGTGCCGAAGCCGTCCGTGCTGCGTCAAGCCGCCGTCGGCCATGCGCTGTGTGAGTGAGAACACCTCCATCCTGATCACCATTGCTGAGTATAGATCAGTTTATACTCCCGCATGCAAGTACATGAAACTCGAAGAATGTATGGAACGTTGATGCATACCTGGGCTCAACTCTTTCTCGCCGACGGGAGTTCAAGGTGGTGGCTGTCACTTGTCAGGCGCGGCTTGCTCGGAAGGAACGTGGACAACCTAGCTAATTGCCACACCCATGCCGATGGATGGAACTATGGAAGAGACACGCACCCGATACGCATCTGCGTAGTTGCCAGCGCCGGTCGCCCCTTGATGAGATCGGAACAGAAGCGGCGTCGAGCTGCCGTCGCCTCCGCCTGGAAGCTGCTGTCGCGTGCGCCGCCGTCGTCGGGCCATCAGTTAAGTCGGGACGCACGTATACAGGGCCGGCCAGTATTACTCCATCCGTTTATAAATATAAGATGTTTTAGCTTTGTGAAGCAAATATATTTAGACATCTTTTAGTGTGTAGGTTTATTTAGATATATACATTAAAACTTGTCTAGATATATGTGCTTCACAAACCTAAAACATCTTATATTTAGAAACAGAGGGAGTAATTAATACGATTTTGCTATCTTATGGCTCAACAGAATTCTAGACCATTAGATATGCATCGTGATTCGTGTAATTGAGTTCTAAGTTGACTTGCAACTGAGATTTTTCAGTTGCAAGTGATGTTACAACTAGAAATCATACATCTGAACCGTTATATTGCTTCGTGATTCGTGCTAATAGTGAGTTGCAACATGAGTTACAACTGAGATATGTTGACATCATTATCATTCTACTAAGCCATAAGCTATTGCTCAGTAGATTGAGCTCTAGACACACCCTAATTAGTACGTCCATGAATCCAATCCCGGTTATCATTATTCAATTCAATTAAATAAATCTGAAAAGGGTATGCATGCATGCGGATACGCGATAGAGCCTAGCACGGTTGCTAAAAGGTGAGTATGGTGCGGTGGATTGAGGAAAAGAGTATGTACACCTAGATGTACCATATATATGGGAAATAGTGGGCTACTATGGAACATAGCAATACACTCACTAACAGCCCTTGAATTTCATATAGAAAGCATAAGATATCGTCCCGGGAGCAAAAACATAAGGGTGTGGTCCAACGCCGTCATCCCATATATATCCACCATGAAAATAGACATGCAGCCTATCCATTTATTTGACATCCATTTAACCATTCATCACTACTATTGTAGTATCACGATTTCTTGTCCATGCAGCATCACCACAAGCTCGCCACGTTTTCTGATCCACCACCACCACGACAGCCATTCTATACGACCGTCCGTTCAGCCACTCTAGCACAACACCGATTGGACAAAAACAGCTGGCATACAGCAAGATTTGAACAGGGTGCCAAGCGATGCGCTGCGCGGTGACACCTCACACAGTAGCTCCCCATCTTCCTTTATATTCTTGATTCTACACCCATCGAGCAACCAAGAACTGCAGAAACAAAACTTCACTCATCATTATCCATCCAAGCACGGACTGAGATCCGGTGACATGCCACGGGCATGTCACCGATGAACAGTTTGGTGCCTTGTGATCTGGGCCGTTAGGTTGAAAATGGGCAGCCAAGGTCAAAATACTGTAGCAATGTACTGTAGATAGCTCCGTAGCATATGCGCAGTCCACGCTTTTCAGTCTATGCACTGTAGCGGTGCACTGTGGACGACACTGTAGCCGTATACTGTTCATGGCATCTGGCCGTTGATTTTTGATCCCACGATCAAAAGAGGGGGGCAAGGCACAGAACTGTTCATAGGTGACATGCCACTGGCATGTCACGGATCTCAGTCCTCCAAGCACTATAGACACTCCAAGAAAGATTAAAAGGAGCGAGTTCATGGACATCCCCAGGACCAATAATCCAGATAACTACAAGCTGATGGATCAGAAGGCTCCTGTTTTTGAAACAGAAACACCACCATCCCCGCCATCAACGAAGAAGAGGAAGGAAACAGAGAGCATAGCAACTTCAGAGTTCAGAGAAACCAAACGCCAACTACCCCCACGGGCTATTGCAAAGAGCTCGCAAGACTTCCCAACAAGCGCCTCTTTTCAAGAAACGGATAACTCACCTAATCCTGTGATCCACGAGATACTACGGGACGCCGAGAACTAAGGCATCGAAAAAGTTATTTCGCTTCATTTCTCCATCGCAGGCCTAATCGCGGAGGAGTTTTCTCATGAAACGCTTCTTACTGGAAGTGCAACTGAGTTAAAGGATAGCAGCGATGACACAGTCGATCAGTTCGGTGGAGACAAGTTTTTGGAAGAACCGCTGAACATTGCAGGTCCTAAATTCGACAGAAGCTACCTCAAATACAGTGAAGGGGGAGACGACAGCGGGGAAACGTCATCCAGCGAGCGGAATGACGTGGCAAATTTCGACAACCACGAAGCAGATCCATCGTCTGACCATGGCCCCTCAGATGGCTCAGCGCCCGCTCTCTAGTGCATCGCTTGCTTCGATATGGTCAGGGAAGAAATTTACGATTTTCGCCATAGAGCGAGAAACATTTATTTCGACCGAAAATTTCAGTCAATTTTAAATAAATCTAAGAAATTCTGATTATACACGAGCTAAGTCAACTTACTTGCACAAACTTTGCGTTGGTGTGCTGGTTGAGGGCTTACTTACTTGTACGTCAGGTTCCAGGTTTGAATCTTGGTAAGTTTTGTTAATTTTGCTATAATAATTTAAATATTAAACTTTGAAGCTGATCGAAATTTTTGAAATATTTCTTCAAAGTTTCGTAAATTTTGCGAAATTCTCGAATCTCTATAAGTAGCGATTTTTTTTTGAAAATGAAATACTAAACCCTGGATATGGTACCTTCACTGTAACGACGACATCTATGACAATCATGGTCAAGAATAAATAAATCAACACGACGCGACAATCACAAAAAATCCTTTATTAAAATGAGTACTTTTTTCGCTGCCTGCGCTCTAGATGCAGCATGTACACCGTTAGCCTCTCGAACCAGTTGGTGAAACCACAAGTAGACTGAAACGGTCGTCGAACTGGTGGTTGGGTACAAAGCACCCGCCACAGCACACAACCGCTGCGCTGCTCCGTCGGGGGTGGCATCCACACCGTTTTGCTTAATGGGGTAGGCAAGCGTGGGACCAAAAATATATACACCGTTCAAGCACAACCACATCACAATCCTAAAAGAAGCGGCATTGCTCGCAGCTAGCACCGCCCCCGTCTACCCCTAGGTGAATCTGATATGGACAGCTAAGCGCGGCAAGCGGACATTGAGCAACATGAAAAAAGGTGCCAAAAACAACTTAACGATTTTTTCCCTTAGACGACACCTTGCACGGTTGAGCTAGATGGATAGAGCTTTTGCACCCTCCATGGTCGAGCAGTGTGCTCAGGTTGCATGGCGGGAGAAAGTACTTTACCATCCATTTCACCATATAGACATCTTATCAGTGAGCTGTTTTCTTGCATGTAAACTGCCATTAGATGCCGTTATCAAAACTAGAGGTCAGGAAGGTAGCACCCTAGGTAATGTAGTATCTTGCTCTCTATATCCAACACCTAGAAGGTTCTGCCGTGGAAGCAAATCCGCATTGATATATGTATATATATATAGAAACTCTATTAGAGCCCTACGTGCAGAATAAGTAATTCTGCACCCAGGTCGATCTACCTGTTGCGGTCGAACCATGTGTCCCACCGCCCCTAACATAATTCCCCTTGATTTTTAACATCGATGGTTTCTCTCTCCTTTTTTGGTCGTGGGTACTGGGAGCTTCCGGTCTTCGTCAAATCGTGTGTGCGCTTCCGGTCCGGGAATTTCGACGGGTGGAGGCGGGGTGCGGCCGGCGAGCGACTGCACTTGGCCGGCGGCGTTGTGGCCTACAGCTAGCGACAACGATGGGAAGCTCTCCATCTCCAGCCCCCCTCCGGCTCCGTCGCTGGCGCCCCTCTGCCGCCAAGCCGAGGGAGCAACTATGGAGCGCCACCATACAGACGCGCGGCGGTCCGCAACTGGAAACCGAGACTCCAATTTCGCCCAGGAGTACAAGTGTTGAGGTCAGAGGACTCCCTCCTGCGGTCCCGCCCTCTCTCTCTCTCTCTCTCTCTCTCTCTCCTTTTTTGCGAATATCTCTCTCTTACCTTGATATAACTCCCGATTCGGTGGATAGATTCATTGTTTAGCTCTTCACTGGATCATTCAAGTTCGGTTCATTTTCCTGCTATCAGATTTGGATGCGATGCCATCTGTATTTGCCCTAAAATTTGTGATACTTTGCACTGCAGGAATGATGCATTTTTGGCAGGTTCTTGTTGGATTTGTGATGCAATGCATGCATGTTGAAACTGTTAGGAATATGCAACTTGTATTCCCAGGAGGCCAAAGGCCAGTATATATACATGTACAGGTGTGGAGAATATGTAGGAAACCCCTCATACAAACGGGGAATACATAATACATAATAGGGATTTCTATTTTCGTGCCCTCAGGTCGTTAGTTGTACTCAGTTTTCCCCAGCCGCTTAACTTTTCCTCAGTTTTCCCCTCGCTCTAGTTTGAAACCCCTCGCAGACGCTCGGACGGGAGGAATCCCGTTAAGTTGACCGTTGGTTGGTGCTGGCAAGTGGGGCCGCCGTTGGTGCCGGCAAGTGGGGCCGCCGTTGATGCCCCGCAGTGGACACGCCTCCACTTATCCAGATCATCGTGGGACCCGCAACTTGTCCACGTTAGCGCGCCGGACCCACAGCTTACCCAGGTGCCCGTTGCAAAATGGGAGCCCGAGCCAGCCCCGCGCCCGTGCCCGTGCCATTGCTTCCCCCTTCTTTCCCCGCGCCCCATTGTTCTTCTTCTCCGGCAACGACAGCCCTTCCCCGGCAGGCGGGTGATGTCTAGTTTCTCTTCGACCTCCCGTTCTTCATGGCCGCAGTATGGACCCGTGCCTTTGACAAGATGCCCTGACTGCCCACGCCAAGAGCCTCTGAAGCGGTCGATCTGTAAGACGAACGACAACGGCAACCGTGGACGTGAGTTCCTTGCATGCGAGAGCTTGCCATATAGAGAGGGGATAAGGTTAGATCTCGCTCCAATTGCTCTGTTTTCTCTCGATTTTCTTGTTATTCCCTCGAATTTGGGATTTAGGGTTCACGTTGTTGTTTTCAGATCCTGGAGAAATGCAGGTATTTCGAGTGGATCGATGTGTACGTTCAGAGGCTTAAATTGCAGGAATCAATTGGCGGTATTGGGGAGCACAATTTGGGAGGGGGGGGGGGTACTTGCTGTAGAGAATGCGGTGGAGAGAGGGGCCGTCCCGATTATGCCTAATGCTCCCAATGCAGAACTGGTGGAAGTGAAGGGAGAACTGAAGAAAATGAACAAGCAGTTAAAGCAGCTGATCGAGTTGAAGAAGCAAACTAATCTGATGGCTGGTTGTTTTTTTTGTTGTATAATTGCGATCGGATTCTTATCATTGCTCGTCAAGCGCTAGAAGTTGTTACAAGGGATCCCTTGTTATAAATCCATTATTCAGTTACATGTACTTGTAGTTGTTTTCAAAGTTAGTGTGTGCATTCACCGAAATTACCAAAAACTGTGTTAGGGAATATAGGAATGCTAAAGATAGTTGATAATTGTTAGAGGGGTGACATATATGTATGTCTCATGTTTATACCAAAATTATACCACTTTTGAGACGTTTCAAATAACCAAAACTATATCCCAAACTATATTCCCTAAAAGAAAAGGAATGCTAAAGAAAGTTGATAATTGTTAGAGGGGTGATAAATAATCCATTCACCGAAATCCCACAAATATGCCAAATATGTATGTCTCATGTTTCTACCAGAATTATACCATTTTTGGGCCATTTCAAATTGCCAAAACTATATTCCCTAAAAGAAAAGGAATGCTAAAGAAAGTTGATAATTGTTAGAGGGGTGATAAATAATTCATTCACCGAAATGCCCCAAATATGCCAAACATGTATGTCTCATGTTTCTACCAAAATTATACCACTTTTGGGCCGTTTCAAATTACCAAAACTAAATTCCCTAAAAGAAAAGGAATGCTAAAGATAGTTGATAATAGGGGTGATAAATATGTATGTCTCTTGTTTACCACTTTTTAGTTTAACATTTTTAAATCGTGGAAAATAATGCATAAATAGACTCCATAAATAATCCATAAATGCACACGGATCGACTCCACCAACCGTTGATAATAGAGGGAAGGGATAGTTACGTGGTAAAATAATCCATAAATGCACACGGATCGACTCCACCAACCGTTGATCCACCGACAGAGAGAGAGGGGTGGCCACGAAGAGAGAGAGAGAGAGAGGGGTGGCCACGAAGAGACGGATAGGGGTATACTGCCCGTTAGATCAGTGGATCAACGGTTGGTGGAGTCGATCCGTGTGACAACCGCTCAACCAATCAGGATAAGTTTGGGTTTCTGTGAGCATTTGTGACAGTACTTGAGGGCAAAACTGAGTAGTACTAAGAAACCAAGGGCACGTAAATAGTAAATAGACTAAGGGATTCAAACAAAATAATTACAAAATGAAAATTGCGTGTTTTGTACAATATAATTCATATTGGGCTACATCAAATTATTTGCAATTCAAATATACATGAGTGTGACAATTATGGCCTCATTTAGACAAACTATGTTTTGGGGAAGATGTTTTGCAAAGGGGTTTGAGTGGAAAACCATGCATCTTCATAGCTACTAGTGATTATGAGAAGTGGCAATTTGTGGTAAAACATGATTTATCTATGTTGGTTAAGGTGGCAGGTTGCGTAGGAAGACTCCATGAGTAGGTGCCACTATGTTTTTATTTTTTTTGGATTTTTTTTGCGCATGAAATGACTCAATTAGCTATGTTAATCTCATTTGTTGACTCTCTGTTGACCAGCTACTTGAGGGTAGAACTGAGTATATTGCACTTGCCAGTCTAGTACTCGAGGGGAAAACTGAGTGCATATAAAATTTCTGAATAAGGCCCGAGGGTAGAACTGAGTACGCGTGTCGCGGTGCACGCTGCAGCCGTGCATAGCGGACGCGTGTTGCGGTACACCAAACGCCACCTTCGTCTTTATAGAGCCCCTCTTTCTCTCTCTCGACACTTGCCCACTCTCATTCTCACTGCAACCGCCTCTCCTGTCCCATCATCTTCTCCACTTCGCGTCGAAAAACCCCCTAAGAAAAAACCCCGGCGATGGAGAAGCATGAGATGCCCATTGCCGACGTAGCCGCTGGCGCATCGGCTGCCGGCGCATCGGCCGCCGGCGCATCTTCCGCCGGCGCATCGGCCGCCGGCGCATCGGCCGCCGGCCCCGTCCAGGCCCCCGTCGCTGCTTCCGACGTAGGCGCCGGCGCATCAGCCGCCGGCGCAATGGCCGCCGCCCCCGTCCAGGCCCCCATCCAGGCACCCGTCCAGGCACCCGTCCAGGCCCCCGTCGATTGGGACCTGTACGAAGACCCGTACGAACCAGTGCCGTACGTCGCGCCGGCGAACCCCTACGACACCAGCATCGTCGACGACTACCCGGAGGTAACCCTTTGTTCCCTTGTTCTTATGCCATTTCAATCCTTTTGTGTTAGATCTAGCGTTATTAGGGTTCGTCTGTTCCTAGTTCAATCCTTTTATGATAGATCTAGCGTTATTAGGGTTCGTCTGTTCCTAGTTCAATCCTTTTATGATAGATCTAGCGTTATTAGGGTTAGTCTGTTCCTAGTTCAATCCTTTTATGATAGATCTAGCGTTATTATGATAGATCTAGCGTTATTAGTGTTTGTGATTTGCTTTTGTTTACGATTCGGTTAACTTATGTGAGTAATCAATCCCATCCCGTTAATTTGTGCCGATGATGATGAATATTTGGGCACAAATTGATTCAGGGTTTGGTCTGTGAACAATTGGTGTGTACAAATTTGTTGTGCATGATCTTTGGTTCACTGACCCAAATCCTGGATATAAGTGTGTCCAATGTAACTGGGGCTTCCTTTTTTCGTGCCCATATTATCATGCATGATCTTTTGTTCACTCTCTGTTCCATCATCGCTGCAATTGACTCCGTGTTTTTCGATCTTTGGTGCTACGTGACAGGTGCAGAGCAGCGACATCGACAGCGACGACGAGTCCTTCCACACCAAGACTCGTCACGTCCTCAGGAGGCTGCAGTCCGGCCATTACGATCGCCACTTTGCTTGAGGCGTTTACAGGTGCCCCTTCTGCAACAGGAGGCTCCGCGCCACCGACTTCAACTGCCTGGTGAACCATGCCGAATCCCTTGGCAGTGCCACCGGCGGCGCTAGAGTTGGAACGACCGTGAACGTGCATGCGTTCATGGCCAAACACAAAGCACTTGGGATTCACCTGCGCAGCCTCCAAGCTTAATCCCATGTAAAATGTAGCTTATGTTGGATCTAGGGATCGGTAGTACTGTTGGATCTGTCCTCAATATATATATATATATATGCTATGTTGGCTGCTGTATGCAGCTTTTCCTATATTTTCTCGATTTATTATGCTGCTGTGAATTTATCCTCTACTAGCTTCTAGATTTGCTACTAGATTTGTTAACATATTGGGCAAAAAACGAGGGCCAGAAGGCAACAATCATTAAAGAAAGACAGAGATAGAAGCTTCTCTAGATTTGATACTAATTTGGTGAAAAGAGAGAGAACTGTTACAGAGAGAGAGAGGGGAAAAATGCGCTCTGAAAAATGCCAATTTGGGCCGAGAGAGACAAAACCGAGCTCTCACGTACAACCAAACGCGGTCTCGTCCTGTCCCACGCGGTCCCGTTCTACCAGCCCCACGCGACGCGGCCCCACATGACGCGGCCCCACACGTCAGCACAGAACGGTCAACTTAACGGGATTCCTCCCGTCCGAGCGTCTGCGAGGGGTTTCAAACTAGAGCGAGGGGAAAACTGAGGAAAAACTAAGCGGCTGGGGAAAACTGAGTACAACTAACGACCTGAGGGCACGAAAATAGAAATCCCTACATAATATAGCTCTAACACCCCCCCCCTCAAACTCATGGTGGATCTACAACATTGAGTTTGGAGAGAAAGAAACTATGATATGCTCTAGTCTGGGCCTTCGTAAAGAAATCCGCCAACTGTAACTCTGAAGGCACATACTGGAGCGCAATAACCTAGTCCTACACTGCAGCACAGACATAAAAAGCATCAACACCGATATGCTTGGTAAGCTCATGCTTTACCGGGTCATGTGCAATACTGATAGCACCTATACTGTCAGACAAGAGAGTAGTGGGTGTCGTAACGGAGACACCAAAATTGGCAAGTAACCATCGCAACCAAGTCACCTCAGCAGTCACAAGAGCCATAGCTCGCAAGTCAGCCTCTACACTTGAACGGGAAACTGCGATCTGTTTCTTCGTATTTCATGCAATGAGAGAACCACCAAGAAACACAGAGTAGGCAGAAAGTGAATGATGATCCAAAGGATCACTGGCCCATGTAGCATCAGAATAGGCCTAGAGCTGGAGGGAGCTGGAACAAGGAAAGAGTAGACGACGAGTAATCGTGCCACGAAGATAGTGAAGAACATGAAGGAGATGACTATAGTGAACCGATGTGGGAGCAGAGACAAACTGACTCAGAATATGGACATGATAGGATATATCAGGGCGAGTGACAGCAAGATAGACAAGGCTCCCAACAAGATGACGATAGCGTGTCGGATCAGAGAGGGGATCACCATCAGAAGCGCGAAGCTGGACATTGAGCTCCATAGGAGTCTCAACAATGCGTTCATCACCAAGAGCAGCACGAGCAAGAAGATCCTGGATGTACTTTTCCTGGGAGATATAAAAACCATCAGGAGTGGACAAAAGCACAATCCCAAGGAAGTAGCGAAGAGGACCAAGATCAGTCATAAGAAAATTCTCTCGAAGGCAGGCCTTAACAAAGGCAATATACTCAGAATCATCGCCGGTGATGATCATGTCATCAACATAGAGGAGGAGAAGAGTGCGACCATGAGAAGAAGTGTGGACAAACAACGCAGGATGATGAGCACTAGGAGAGAAACCGGCAGCAGTCACCACAGAGGCGAAGCGCTCAAACCAGGCGCGAGGGGCCTGTTTTAGGCCATAAAGAGAGCACCGGAGATGACAAACCATGCCATCATGAATAGAGTACCCTGGAGGAGGCTGCATGTAAACCTCCTCATGCAACTCACCATTGAGAAATGCGTTCTGAACATCAAGCTGAGACACAGACCAGTGGCGAACAGAGGCCACAACAAGAAGAGTGCGCATAGTGGTCATATGGGCCACTGGGGCAAAGGTCTCATCATACTCACGACCCTGCTCCTGCTGGAAGCCACGAGCCACAAGACACGCTTTGTAGCACTCAAGAGATCCATTAGAGCGGGTTTTAATCTTGTAGACCCATGGGATGAACACCGAGAGGAGGAGAGACAAGATCCCAAGTGCCAGTGCGCTCAAGCGCAGCAATCTCCACGGCCATGGCAAGCTGCCATTCGGGATGATGCTCAGCATCCCGATAAGAAGTGGGCTCAAGGGCAACAGAAAGACCATACTGACTAGGAGAGTAATGATCAGGTGGACGACGACGAGGAGAAAGAGGAGGAGGCAACTCATCAGAGGAAGAAGACGCATCAGAGGAGGAAGCATCAGAAGAAGCATCCGGAACATGAGAGCGACGAGAATAATGGAAGGGAAAAGGAGACAACGGTGAGGTGGGTGGAGGGTCAGAAGAGGAAGGAGAATGACTAGGTGATGAGGAGGGTGGGGTGTGGAAGGGGAAAGATTGGCAAGAATGGGGCGTGGTGGAGGATCAATAGGAACAGAGGGTGGTGTGTCAGGAAACATGAGAAAGGATATATCATCCACCGAGAAGGCCGAGGAGGAGGGGCGAGGATAGAAGGGATGCGACTCATCAAAAGTGACATCACGAGAAATTTGCATCCAATGGCCAACGGGGTCCCAACACCGATAGCCCTTATGCTCATCACTGTATCCAAGAAAGACACACTTAACAGACTGAGCGGTCAGTTTGGTGCGTTCACGAGGGGCAAGAAGAACATAGCAAACACAACCAAACAAACGAAGCGCTGAGTAATCAGGAGCACAACCAGAGAGACGCTCTAGAGGAAAACCACCCTGTAGAGTAGCAGAGGGTTGAATATTGACGAGATAGGTGGCAGTGGAAACAACCTCAGCCCAAAAGTGAGGTGGAAGAGAAGCCGCAATCATCAACGCACAGGCCATCTCAAGAAGGTGACGATGCTTGCGCTCAACCACGCCATTTTGAGCATGAGCACCAGGACAAGAGAACTGAGCAAGAGTACCCTCCTCAGTAAGAAAAGCACGCAGTGAATGGGAGATATACTCGCCAGCAGAATCTGCACGAAATACATGAATAGGAGTGGAGAAGTGGGTATGAACCATGACAGCAAATTTCTTATAGATAGACAATAACTCACTACGAGAAGACATGAAATATATCTAAGTGTGGCGAGAAAAATCATCTATAAAGATAACATAGTAGGGATGACCCCCTTTCAACGCGAAGGGAGCCGGACCCCAAACATCGAAGTGAACAAGATCGAAAGGACGCTCGGACACAGACTCACTGTGAGGATACGGTAGGTGAATCTGCTTACCAAGCCGACAACCCAAACAGTCCAAAGAAGCATTTCTAGAGACAGACCCCAGAACACCACGATGAACTAAAGATGAGAGGCGAGAACCACATAAATGTTCAAGACGATGATGCCACTGCTGAAAAGAGCTAGTAGCTATAGCTACAGATGCCGAGGAACCGACAATGGTGGCATCAAAAGTAAGACAAAGCCAGTCAAGCTCCCAGAGGCCATCATGGCATCAGGGGCCAGCACCAAGCAAAGCGCCGGTGTGATGGACCTGAACAGAATAAGAATCAAAGTCGAGAGTGATGCTACAACGAGAGTCGACGATCTGACTACCAGAAAAGAGCTGCATGTTAAACTGAGGAACATGTGCAACAGAAGGAACATGAAACGATCAAGTACTAAGAATGCCTTGACTAATGACTGGGAGGGGGTATCATCAGCAGTAAGAACACGAACAGGAGGGTCGACAGGTCGAACAAAATTCAACAAGGAAGAATTATGAGTCATATGAAAAGAGGCACCAGTATCAAGAAGCCATGGGGATGTACCTGGAGAAGGAGAAGGTGGTCTCTCGATGCCAGAAAAGTCAGTCACAGAACCAGCAGAACCTATCGGTGAAGAATACCAAGCATCAAGCAGGCATCAAAGCTGCACAATCTCATGCGCAGACAGGGCCACAGCTGAAGAGGTCGAGGCACAATCATGTGCCGATGAAGAGTGGTCATCAACACACACAGAAGCCACCAAAGGTGTCGATGTAGAGCGCCATGTCGGTGTAGAGTGAGCCGACATAGACAAAGTCGGCGAAACACGGGTAGAACCGCGTGAAGAAGCCGCGAGAGTCGATATAGAGCGGCGAGCTGATGTAGACGGAGTCGGTGAAATACGGCCATTACCGCGTGAAGAAGCCATGAGAGTCGATGAAGAGCGGCAGGCCAACGTCGACGGAGTCGGCGAAAGGCGGTCATAACCGCGTGAAGAAGCCGCAAAGGTCGATGAAGAGCGGCGAGCCGATGTAGACGAAGGCGGCGAAGGGCAGCCATAACCGCATGAAGAGGCCGTGAAGATCGACGAGGAGCGACGAGCCGATGTAGACAGAGTCGGCGAAGGGCGGTCATTACCGCGTGAAGAAGCCACAAAGGTCGACGAAGAGCGGCACGCCAACATGAAGCTCATACATTGGTATTTATCTTTTTGCAATTGCTCACCCTTCCCGCTACCTTTAGCTGATTCTCTTTAGACTCAGTGTGAGATGATGAGCTAAACTAGGCCTTGTTTTTAATCAATGACTGAATGCTCTTTATTTTCTCTTCTGCTTAGAAATGCCTCATCGTATATATACTTGATGGTCATGCTTCTGTTGTTCACAATGTTAGGGTATTCCTTTTGCCATCCAATGTGACGGACTACTTTCTTTCTGAAATCATTGCCATGATGCTTTCACTACCAATGGAAATAATGTTAAGATGGTAGAAATAAATTTGTATTAGAGTCAGATAGATAAAATTTGTTCTACTGTTTGATAAGCTAGGTTTGATCTCGCTTCTCCCATAATCTGCCAACCTTATGAATACAAATTTTTCCTATTTGTTAGATTTGTGTTAGTTTTAGAATAGTGTCGGCAATTTCTTCTCATTTAATAGATCAAGACGGCCTCAAACAGGTCCCAATGATCCAGTTTATTCAAACAGCTGGCTCTGGTGGTCGGCGTGGCCTTCACATTCTAAATTGATGCTGATCTTAAAAGTCGGACTAGACCATTTTGGTAATTTATTCATGTGTTGCCATACATGCATCTGTTAGTGTGTTTGTTACTTTCCTAATCGGCTGATGTTGATTTATGAGATCTATGGGGTGTTTGCAATAACAAATAATACGGCACATAACTACTGTCCATGGTTCCGATGTGAATGCGCCAGGCATTCAATATCAGATAGCCTTTTAAATTTCCTAAGAGCCGAACCGATTAATCCATAGTGCTCTGTTTATTAGCTCTCCATGGTGGCGGCGTGGCATCTATCTCTCCTCTGGCGGCAGAAGATTCAATCCTTGTTTGATGCATGTTGATTAGGAGCTGCAACATTTCTAGAATCCGCAAACTGGTGCATGAGCAACTCCACAACAACTTCCTTCCCTTGATCGAGGTGAGCTTACTGGTAGCCTAGAGCAGTAGTAATCTTTTCTTCTCATTGTTTATATTATGCTAAAAGATTAGGAAAACCCTTCTAATCGGTAGTCCGATCCAGCTGAAGCGTCGGACTGCTCGTCTGTCGTTGATACCTTTTCCATCTCACGGCTGTAAGGCTTATAAAAACCCCCCACCCGACTCATTAAATATTTTGCCCATTAAATTAATTAAGGCCACCTAATTACACGCACACCCTCCCCCAAATATCTCTCCCCACCATCATCGTTACCTTTTCGTCTGCTCTGGTCAAATCCTCCCGAGACTTCGCTACCGACCTGTCGCTCATTGGCAACGCCGCTCTCCAGCATCGCCGATAATCTGCCGCTGAAAGCCTCCTCCCATCTGCATCCATTTTTCTGACCAGCGATTCTCCCGGATGAATCTCCTGCTCAACCATGCTGGGACGCCAAGCCCCCATTAGGCGGTCGAGCTTCCTATCTCCGACCGCCTCCTGATTGATCCGGGCGATCACCCGGACGCACGGAGAAGCGAAATCCACTGCCGATCCGCGACCCTGTTCGAGCGGCATCAAGTGCCATCCAATAGGTACTGTCGTGCGGAGATTCAAGTTTGGGAGCCCGGCGCCGTACTTACTCGTCTGCAATACGAGCGACCAAATTCTGCTTCTCCAGCGCAAGGTATAAATCTGTATGCATTACAAAAAAATTCAGATGAAAAATACACCCGATTTGATTTCTATATGTGGTGGTTGACTTCTTTTCTTCATAGATTGACTGTATCGTCCGACTGAGTATGGCTTCATTTCACATTTTTTGTGGTGGATTTAATCAGTTGTTTTCCCATATCCACCCTTTTGGCGGCATAATTTTTGGTCCTTCCAGTACGAATAAATATTGTTGAGATTGTGTGAAATTTAAGCTTCGAATATTTGCGTGCTTCCCATGTAACTTACATGTGCTTCTTAGGCATGTGCAATTTGCCTCCTTGAATCATACTAGCTTTGTTCTGTTTCATTACTTACATTCTGTTTCTTGTACATACTATTTTTTGCTATATATGTTGTTCATGCTTCACATGTAATGCTTCATACTCTTTATGCAGCTACCATGAAGCCGGTGGATGATTGTCTGTTGAAGAACCGATTTGCACGCAGGTGGACAGATCGTGTGCGCCAGCGTGCACGGGCCCCGCCTCGAGGACATCCAGGCGGCGCTGCTGGTGCTCGAGGACGCCGTATGCCCGACACGGGCGCCCATGGAGGATATCGTGGTGGCTGGCTCGCTCATCGCCCACGCCATAGGCCCCACCACAACCGCGCCCAAGTTGTTTGACGCCGTGCTGGGGATAGAGCTGCCGCTGCTCCATGTCGCAACTATACCAGTGACTTCTCGGGTACCTCGATGTGTTGGCGTGCTCTGCGTCACCTCGCCGACATCGTCGAGTACCTCGGGAACCACGACCTCATCGAATCGCGCTTCCTCCCTGGCCGACACGCGCTTCCTCGCCAAGGTTCATGCCGCTCTAAAGGAGCTCAAGAAGACATTCGGGAACCTCAACGGCGGCACGAGGCTGTTGTTGCACACCCCATGTGGAAGCATACTTTCGCTTTGACTGGAGCCAATTTTGTTTCTTTGGAAGCACATTCCCATATTGCTAGAAGCACGTTTTGTATCCATGATTCATGACACATCATAGTTTTGCTTCGACTAGAGTTATTTTCTTTTCTTTGGAAGCACATTCCCGAGTTGTTAGAAGCACGCTTTTGTATCCATGATTCATGTTATGTAAGACGTAAAGTTTACATGCCATAGAAGCATCTTTTAATTTGCTATGGAAGCAAATTTTTCTGTCGATGGAAACATAACTTTTCCACGTTCAAATAAAATCAGTATATATACAAACTATTTTGTTATATTTTAAGCATTTTTCACCGCACGAGAAGCATGTTTTGCTTGTCTTGGAAACTTAATTTTTGACTTTGCACACCCAGAAAATTATGCTTCCATGCATCAAGAAGAATGTTTTGCACCTTCCGGTTCCATGCTTCATGCAGAAATGCTTGCCAGCTTATAATTGATTTAATTCAACAGGAAATGCTACTTTCATGCGTTTGGCCGAATTAAACAACAATCATGCATGAGTTTTGTTGGAGCAGTCTAGGGGAGCGTTAAATTTGTGGAGGCATTTATTCCCTGCATGGAGCAGTCTGCTACCATTCGAACTGCTTTCATCGCACGGCTAAAATTTGGTTGATCTGACGGCCAAGGACTGGTCCGATCCAAAGTAAGGATCAGACGTACGATGTTATCTTGAGCCATATCCCTGCAATGGATCTACAGTCGAATACTATTTTGAATAAATAGATTTAATTAATGGATCCTTTGTGGATATATTAATCTCCAATTTGGATGTGCATTTACCGATTAGTGTATGCTCTGATTCAATTAGTTTTTTATGCAATTAAAAGATACACTGTGTGTAGCAGTGATCACTGATATGTGTTCTTCTACTTCTACCCGCTGGAAGCATGCTGAAACTCAAATTTTACCAACCTGTCATCGTCTATGACTGATCTTATCCTTTCTATGTAATTTATATCATTGCCGGCCTACGACTTACGAAATTCAAGATCTGTTTTAAGGAACCTAATTGTAAGTGCCTGCTATGTAATAAAACAATTTTTTACGCATTGGTCTGTCATCATTAAAACTGAGAGATTTGGCTACCAGAGCATGTCGATTTTCTTTACCTGTATGATTATATTGGTACAGTATGCATACTTCTCACATGCCGTCATTTCTGGCCAGCTTGTATTCCCTCCGTTCGGAAATATAAGATGTTTTAACTTTTTAAAGTGAGTGTATGTAAACACCTTTTAGTGTATAGATTTAAGCGAATCTATACACTAAAATATGTCTAGATACACTCACTTCACAAAGCTAAAACATCTTATATTTCTAAACGGAGGAAGTACCTCCTTATTTTTCTGTGTCTTACGATTAGAGTCGCCTTTTTCTGGGTGCTCGACAGAATGAGTCATGGGGCTATGTTCACTGTTGATCGTTAGTTTCTAAGACCAGACGTAATTTTCCAAACTAGCTATACTATCTTTCTTACGTCACATGCAACTTTTTTATGTACGCTGAGCGGTTGCGGGCTCACGCTCCTGACAAAGACCTTTTATGTCACATGCAACATAATATTACGTCTTCTTGTGTGCGGGCTGGTTGATCCCTCCGCGCGGGACGGATGTTGCGGCTGGCGTGTTGGTTGGCTCGGGTGCAGAATAACTGTTCTGCACGTGACTCCTACATATATATATATATATATATATATATATATATATATATGTATATAGGTATCCCACCGTTGGATCTGGAACATGCAATATGGTGGTCTCCAGTCCTAACGCATATGCCACTAACGCCGTTACATAGAGAGCACAATATGCATCTTTCACTTTTGTTTCCTTTCTCCTTCACGCACAGAGATGTTGCTTTGGTTTTGTTTTCATTCCATGCATGTAGTTGTTTTTGGTGGAGGGTCATATGCCAACTTTTATTTTCTTTCAGAAGTCGCCACTAGGTTTTTTTTTCATTCAATGCATGCGTTCTCAGGGGGTGGGGCGGGTTTTGATTCTTTGATCGCATGTCAACTTTTGGAAACTTTCCAAAGTGACCACTCCTCCGGTCCTTTTTTTGAATCTTTTCACTTATTCTATGATCGCATGTCAACTTTTGGAAACTTTCCAAAGTGGCCAGCCACTTTTGTTTTCTTCTCGTCGCACCACAAATTTTGGTGAGCCTACTTTTGTTTTTTCTACAACTTGTTTCTCTTCCCATTGAACACAAATCCCAAAAAACTCAAGATAGACAATGTTGGATTCAATCAGTGTGTAAATTTTCAGATTGAAATTTGTTGCATTTTGCCCTCAGTAAAAATAACAAAAACTCAGAAGATGACAAAATCTAGATCTTAGTATACTGTTCATCACTGTTCACTAAGAACAAAATCAAGATTTGTTATTTTTATTGAGCTCAAAATACAACGTATTTCATTCTAAAAATTTACACACTTGTAGATCACAATATTGTCTACATCCTCATATTTTTTTCGATTTTTTTTTGAAATGTCAAAACTGATTATTTTTGAAGTTTCAAAAAGGCCTACATGTAGCCTGAGCTACAAAAGTCCACTCTCGTGCATCCTCAACTTTTGAAAAGAATGCCTTTGCACAAAAACAAATCTTGTGTTGCTCGTTGGCAGCCCGTGCACTATGCAGCGATTGGCCCATTGTAAAGTTTTCAAAACCATCATAGAACCCTGCCACCCTACATGGACCTATGCCAAAATACTATTCTTTTCAAATTTTAGTGGCTATTTTCTGACGGCATGCATGGTCATTTTTTCAGAAAAACAAAACATGGTTCTCCTTCTTTGACGACGTTCAGTACTTGCTAATGGGTGCATCCTCAAATATGAGCCTGTGGTGCATGTGCTCCCTATCATCCAACGACCATGAAGATATGCACAGCTAGCCGGGTGGCTAGTAAATCCGCGTCGATATATATATATATATATATATATATATATATATATATATATATATATATATATATATATATATATATACTAGTTAAATGTTTGTGTGTTGTTATGGATTTCTAATTTTTTAAATCGTAAATTTAAAATAATATATATAAATTTTACACTTATAAAAAGAGATAGCCATATAATATTACGAAAACAATGAGATTGTTCTTTCCTTATGTTGTAATTCGATGAAAATTCATTGTTTGACACCATGCATAGAAAACAACAACTCGACAAGTTTCTCTTATAGCTACACGTAATAAAAATGTACACATTCAAGTATAAACTGAAATATTATTTTATTTGTGACGACACTCACTCAATCGCCCAAATGCACAAGGGTCCCTACTCCAAGTAATGTCTTGTCTATTTGACCATGGACGATAACGAAATCTAAAACTTCACTTTGGATATATGCACTCCAGAATAAAATCATAAATTGCTAGGTGCATTAGGTTTCCTGAGCTTTAATCTCACATAGAACATATGCTTGACAATATGAGCATCATGAGCTTGAGTAAAAATGCATGATCAACAAGATTGGTATAAAGTCTATCATGTTTGTGGTCTCTTTTGTTTCTAAATAACTACTATATTTGACAAAAGAGGAATTGTATTTTTTATTTCTTCAGCGGCAACCAATATATGTCATCATTCTTTTAAATGTTCCTTCTGAATTATTCTGACAGATGTCTTCTTTTCTTGATTGTTCTACGAATGGGGAAATTGATTCTTAATTGTTCTCTAACTGAAAAAAGCAATGTGGAAATTGAATTATATATCACGTGGTACTTCGGTGTTTTATATAGATATTCTAAAATATTTCCTTGAGAATTCATCTGAAAGAAGTTACTATCTTCTTTTCTTGATGTGCTCTGACTGACTGATAAAACTGAATGTGGTGAGGTGTACATCATGTGACACAGTCGGATGCTATACACAATATTTTTTTCCAATTCGTATTTGCCAATCTGTATAATGGACCTGAACGCCAATTTGTCCTTTGTGCTCTGGTGCCTCCAGCTATCGATATCCATATCCTTCACTACTACTATATATCTAATCTAAGCAAGAATGCGAACTGAAGCAAGATACTTCAAACCAAACTGAAACATCATGCAGCCAAAGTTGCTTCGTTCCGGAGGGGGCCTGTGACTGTGAGGAAATTAGTAGACCTCACGGGGATGAGGGGGCGTGGAAGGCAGTGAGTTGAGGAGGGAGAGCAGGAGAGGAGGTGGGAGTGCCCCTCTGGTGGGGATCTTCTGGATGCCGCCACGCCTGAGCTGCCATGGCCTCCACTATCCTGGTCGCCGCCGCCAGCTTCGTGTAGTCCCGTCTCCTCCCGTATACCTACAGCACTGCTAGCTGCTGCCTGCTGCCCACGTCGGAGTGGCTCGCCAGCTCCGATTCTGAATCCGTGCTGGTCCATCGGAGCGGCGAGCTGTCGGAGATCAGGAGATGTTGGGGATGGGGGTTCAGCCGCGGGATAGCCCAGATCTTTGGGGAGGAGGGATATCGGCGGTGGAGGTTTCTGTTCCTCAAGCTCCGCTGATGCTTGGCCCATCCACGAGCATGAGCACCGTGGCCCTACTGCTCCCCCGGGTTAACGCCTCGAGTGCCTCCGCTTCTATGGCCAAGCTCTGCCTCTTCGTGATATCCGCGACCCCGCGGTCGCCTGTCGCCTCTGCTCCAGCCCATCCTCGTTGTCGCCATCGCTCTCCGTCAATGCTCATGGGAGAAGAAATTCCGTGCCTGACGCCTGCGCCGCTAGCCAAAGGACGCGGTGCCAGCACCGCGAGGCCTGCCGTAGGTCCGGGAGAGCGGCAGGCAGCGGCGGCATTTGCTCGGCGAGATCGCTGGTAAGTGCTCGGGAACGGTCCTGGGCGGCGGCGCCGCCCCGATTGAGGTTTGGTGACGAGGAACCGACGCGAGGAGAGAGACGAGTCAGGAGGCAGGGACTGCGGGTTGAAGATCAAATCTTAGAGGGGCTGAATTGCAAATGACCGTGAGGTACCTATGTACGGTCGCATAGAGAGATTATTTGTAGAAGAGAAGAGATGATCGTAAGGGAGAATTGCAAACCTCGCGCAACCAAACTAACTTATGTGTTTGCTATGTACTTGGTCTTTTGTATGATCATAAGGATGAATTAGTTTTTCTCATTCATTATGGAGTGCAATAGGGCAGCGCTAGGCAGAAAATCGATCGGTCGCTCTTCGCACCGTCTTATTTTAGCTCCTCGGTTTTTCTGAAAAACCCACAGTCCTATTTTAGAGGTAGAAATATACTAATAGTTACATATTAACCCCTAGCTTTTTGTAAAATTAACCGCGGTCCTAACCTTATCCACTCCATGGATAGATTTGTGTCATACCCATTACAATATAAAGTAACCCGTGCGTACAACAAAAATAGGCTATTACAACAAAGTGTTGCAATATTTTGGAAAAGCGAATGTTATAAAATTTGTTGAAAAATATTACTACTTTTTGCTGCAAATTGATTTACAACAAAAATAACCAACTACTTCAACTATTTCAACACAAAACATAAACAATTACAACAAACAATAATTGCATATTTGCAGTATTTGTATCATAGAACCTGTATCATACTATTGCAACATTTTGAATTATGTTTTTGAAACAAAATTATTACATGTTTGTTATATTAAAAAAAATGTCCATGACGAACCAGATCTAGGCAAAAAACAATGTAACATCTCGAATATGCTTTCGCTATAAAAATCTTACATATTTGTTACAAAAATAACTAAGGTATACAACATCGAGAAAAAGCACGGGAAAACTAGTCCATGGCGGACTAGATCTCGCTGATTCATCGATATTGACTGCAAATCCGGCTCGCCGGATCCCATCAGCACTGGAGAAGACCACCAAGAACCAATTCCTACCGGTGGGGAGAGGAGAGGCGCGTGGTTACGATCTCCGCCGGCGATGGCGCCGTGGTGCGCTCGAGGCTCGCGGGAGAAGGACCAGCGGCTCGCGGGACGGGGTCGGCGGCGGTGGCTCGGACAAAGGCGCGGCAGGGTCAGTGGCGGCACGCGGCAAAGTGAGCGAGAGCGAGGCGCACGAGCGGGAGCGAGGTGCGCTAGCGAGCAAAAGAGCCAGGGGATGCCCGACCAGGAGCGTTACCCAAATATTTATTCCCTCGCATAAGGATGAAACTTGAATGTATTCTTTGAATTATGGGACATAGCAAGCAGTCGTTGTGATTGTCTAACCATTGCTCAGTGATAGATTGCAGAATAATAATTGTATTGATTCTTGGTCATTACATTGAGCCTCTTGGATTATTTATATAGTATTATCAAATTTGGAGATTAAGAAACCTAATAGAGATAGACCTAGATTACAATATGAAACTACCTACATAACCTAACTAACATATATTCTAATACCCGCCACAGTCGGATCGGTAGTGACACAGACGGTCTCACTGGAGCATAAGCCGAAGGTGAGATGATAGCCCTTGTTGTCGATGTCGATGTAGCCGGGAGTGAGGGCGCTGTAGTCGTGGTCGATGATGCCGTTGGTGATGTAGTCACCGTAGATGAAGTCGATAAAGTTGATGTTGTCGTGGTCGATGTTGTCATTTAGCTGGAGAAAATTCGCCATAGTATTTGCAGTTTATAGTAGTAGTAGTAGTACTTGAGGTAGACATAGCTAGAGTCGGAGTAGCTCAGGTAGGCGACCCACAGTGCCGAGCTTGCCAGACTCGGGAGCGTGTCGAGGATGAAGGCACGCATCGGTGTTACCAATACCAGACGTGCGAAGACAGGGACCATCACGAGCCATGCGAGCCAGAGCCGGATTGAGAAGCAAAGAAAATTTTCCGTAAACGGTCGGTGCAGAAGTTGTCCGCCGTGTCGGAGTAGATGAAATGGCTGCATGAAGAAACTTGTGCAAATAAAAAATAGACTAGACTCTGATGGCAAGGTCATGGTGGATGAAGACGATGATGTAGTTGTTGATGGCGATCGAGTTGTAGTGGTAGAAGATAACGGGGATTAAACCCAAATTTTTCTGCTTGGATTTGCGCGGCGTCGCTAGTTGAAGAAGTAGAAGATTTTGTCGGTATTGACGTTGACCATGGTCGGTGATGGCGGCGACGATGCTGCGAATTCGGTGGTGTAGATGGTTGTCGGCGATGATAACCATGGTGTGATGTGTGCGCGGCCCTGTGTTGACGGCGTGGCGCATACTCGGAACGTGTGTCCCGGTAGATGTTGACGAAGACGATCTGGCGCGGTCGACGACGAGGAGTAGCCGGAGATGCATCGACGCCAAGGTTGATGTAAAGGCGCGCGGCGACGATGATGATGCGGTGCTGTAGATCGGAGTCGACTTACTCGGAGTAGATCGGCTTGGTGACAACTTGGCGATGTAGACGTATAGTATGGTGCAGATTGGCTTTTGATCCATGCAAGCACGCAGACGACATGAGGAGTAGATCGGCTTGGTGACAACTTGGCGATGTAGACGTATAGTATGGTGCAGCTTGGCTTTTGATCCATGCAAGCACGCAGACAACATGAGCCATGCAGCTGGGTCCCTGATAAGGAACGTGCTGCGGGCTTGTTGTCGAGCGTGCATGACGGATGGCTTCAGGAAGTGGTGTAGCTCAAGTCGATGGAGACGTGCGGCTGAAGATCGCGTTTGCGCGTGTGCCTGTTGGAGTCGCCCGGACCTTTGGATGATCCGTGTTCCGGAGAAGCAATCTACTGAAGCGCCGGCGAGAGAGCTAATCTGACTTGGTGGCTAAAGATCTAACTGGAGAAACGAAAAATTGGCTAAAATTAAATATTAGAAGATTACATTGAGCCTCTTGAATTGTTTATATAGTAGTACCAAACTTGAAGACTAAGAAACTTAATAAAGATAGACCTAGATTACAATATGGAACTACCTAATATAACCTAACCGAGATATACTCTAATACTCAGCATGTGATTCAGAAAAGCCACACTTAACAAGCATTTCTAAGGTTACTGTTCTCTGTTTGAATATATGCTTAACCATGAACACGTCTGTTCGTCTAAGCTAGCAATAGCTTACAGAGAAGCAGTTTATTTCGTTAAAATCAATCCACATGATGCAACATTTCCTGCTGTAAAATTTTGGTACTTGTGTTGGCAAAACCAAATCTGAACAGTCATGCACCTAATACTAGTAAATCTTAACTTGTGTTGGTAGATTTCCTAATACAGTAAATCTAGCCCATCCATGAAGTCGATTCAGCTCAAAGAAGTGGCCATCTCTGGTGGCGAGCTCTTGGGCAAAGAAGTGGATCCCGGGGGTGATGTCCATGTCCAAGTGCAGCACTCGGATGACGTTGACAAGTAGAGGCTAATGTGGGAAGCCGCCGAAGAGGAACATCAGGTGTGGGATGCCATAGATGAGCAACAGAAGAGAGTCCTTTGTCCTTCGTCATTTAGTTCTCTGTTTATTTGGATACTCCTGATTTTTGATTACCCCTATTTTGACCACAGATTGAGAAAGAAAGAGGAGAGGAAGGCAAAAGCAATAGGAGAGGAGGCAGAAGCAAGAGATCAAGGAGAAAACAAAGTTGGAGGTGGAGATAAGGAGGGAGGACTGGAGGTGGAGGTCGTTGTCACAGAGGGATGAAAGTTCCCCTTCATAGACAAGGGCCAAGTCGTCGGTGAGGTCTCCATCTCCAGCGAGTTCATCATCTCCGGCGAGTTCTCCTCAGGATGGTTAAAAAACAAGTCATTCACGTGGTGAGCTGACTTATAATATCCTTATAAATGCTATCTACTGCCATTACTAGGACGTAAAGTACGCAGGTTAACTTCTGCTGTTTGGAAGGATTTCAATCCTCATTATGATGGTGGAAAACTTGTGGAAGCTAAGTGCAAGCATTGCAATGAATTTCTTCTAGCTGGCCGAGATGAGGGTACAAGTGGTGTGCGCAGACACTTGGCCACTTGTAAAACTAGATAGTACCCCGCGCGTTGCTGCGGATTTTTTAGTGATATATGGAATACGAATTTATGTATATAGTTTGACGAAAACTATGATGTAGGGCATAGATTTTCATTATTAAAAAGTCGATAAAAAGTCTATTACATGATCCAAGTATTTAAGAAACAGTATAACTAATTTAGGTAGAAGCAAGCCAGTGTAGTCCTTAGTTGTTCCATGCATGTGTGGTTGATGATGCCCTGCATATGGTTACAAAAATCAACAGTATTAGAAATGTAACGCTTTTGTGTTCAGGTTAGTGATATGCTAGACTTTTTGATACGAAAATTGACGGCAACTATGTTCAATTGTTGTTTATCCAGTTACCTTTCTTAGATATCTGCTGCAATATTAACGTCTGAAATACTGTTTGAGGATAAAAAAATGAGAATGGTGAATGTAACTTGAGCGGACGTACATACTCTTTCTTATGTCGTTTGACACTCTGAAGTTAAAGTTCTCCAACTGTAAGATCTACACCTTCTCCACCGTAGCATGCAAAAGTTGCATTGGTGAGAAATTGGATGATGTATTGTAAATTTGTCATGTTTTTGTATCTTGTTTGCTATTTCATGTTTGGTAAATTCAATGCTTCTTTTTGCTGAAGAGTTGCTATAGAAAAACATTTGAAATTCATGTTCAAACCTGAAAAAATCAGTAGATGGTAATAGATTAAAAAAATATAGTTGAGCCTTTTTTGTCTGTGGTAATAGCTAAGCAGGTACTATTGTTCTGGTCTTTAACCAAACTGTATGAACACAGATGCATTTGACGGAAGAGTGCTGGAGAGAAAATTACAAATGTACTATTAACTAATTATTTCAGGGAAGATTCCAGGGTAAAAAATGCATGCAACCATCATTATTATGAAAATAGAAGATCCATGTGCTTATTCAATGTAAATTAAAAATTAAGAGTAGGAGATTAGCAGTGGCATACCAATGCAAGGATGTATAGTACAACGTTCATAGATAGTACAGGCGATGATGGCTGTTTCCTCCTAAAAGGTAAATCCAATAAATCAATGCAAATCGGGCTGCTTGAGCTAACAGCAAGCCGAATCCAATCAAATCGGGTCTAGGGGCAAAACGTCGAGCAAGATCACAACCTGCCAAATTGGGAACATCTGTTGACGGATGGAAACAAAGAAAGAGGAATTGAAATCAGGAGTAGGCATGTACCTGCGTGGAGACCTTTGCCAGAGGTGAGGATAGTTGAGCTTGCATACCAATCCAATTAGCGGGTGCGCAGTTTCCGTAGCTAGCGAGCAGATTGAGAGTCTACTAAATTCCAAACGAATCTGTTGGCCTTACATATTACGAAGCAAAATCCAGTGAAATCCGGTTGAGGGGCAAGAGGTGAGCGGATCTGACGTCGTAGCTGTACCTAACATATTGGGAAGATGTGCATAATGAATTGTACAAATAAAAAATGAAAGATGAATTCATTTGGGGATCGGGTATGTACCAGATTCGACAGACTCGGTTGAGGTAGAGCTGCGAGCAGGCCGGCGTGTGTGTGTTGAATATTGCATCTTGAGATGCTTTTTAACATGCGGCTGCGGTGGCGGCGGATGATTTGATTTGAGCAGTTTCTTGAGATTGAATGCTTTAGATAAATCCGGCAGTTAGTGGCTGCAATATTTCGTGGGGAAGGAAGAGAGACGCCGGCGCGCCAGAGGAAGAGGAAGAGCGACGATCCGTTGGTCGCTGCTGAGGACGATGACCGCCTCTGCGAGCCCATATAGGGGCCCATTTTTTGCCGCTTTGGGCTGACGCTGGGCCTCTCCTGTCCCTGACCGCGTCTTCCAGGCCGCCGCAATCCTCGCCTGTACCCGGCCGCGTCGTCCATGTCCCGTCTCGGCGCCCCAGTCCCGTGCGACGCCCCTGCGACCTCCCGTTCCGGCCGTTGCCCTCCGACCGCCGCCACCGACCACCGGAATAGGCCGGCCACCCTCCGATCTGGCCGGACGTCGCTGGATTTGGCCGGAACCGTCCGGGCCTTGGCCTAATCGGCCGCCCCTCTCTCGTGAGCGAGCTCCTGCTCGGGGAGGAACTGAGGTCGGTTGGCGGGTCGTGCGGGACGATGGACACAACGTCGCGGGTGGCGTGGCGTGCGGTCGAGTCAGCCAGGTAGAACAAAATGGGGGGATGGGACCAAAAAATCAGAGAGGCGCGATGCTGGTCTTCCCGGAGAGTCTTCGCGGGATGGGACAAAATATTAGGGGATGACGTGGCTGCAGGAGATGCTAAGAAAATAAGTTAGTGGGGGGTTGGTATTTAGATATAGAAGATAAGGTCAGATATGCACCTCATTGTTCAGAAGTTGAAGTCTTCAGTTTCATCACCTCATACATCTGTTCTTAAGAATTGGGAGTTTAATCAGAAAACATCTAGACAGCTACTAGCAAGAATGATATTTTAAGATGATATGCCATTCTCCATAGTTGAATATAGTGGCTTTATAGATTTTGTGAAAAGTTTGAATCCTTTATTCGATATGGTTTCTAGGACTACTATTAGAGACGATTGTATGAAAAGCCTATAATGACATCTAGCCAAGATCTACATGAACCGGATCATATGCCTGCATGGTGTGTCCAAGAGTATTGTGTCCGATAGAGGAACTCAATTTACCTCTCACTTTTGGCGCCAACTCCATGAATCCTTGGGAACTAGACTAGAGTTCAGCACAACATTTCACCCTCAGACTGATGGACAAACCGAAAGGGTAAATCAAATTCTAGAAGATATGCTGAGAGCTTGTGCATTGGACTATGGGTCTAGCTGGGATGAGAATTTGCCATATGCTGAGTTTTCATATAATAATAGCCATCAAGCTAGCATTAAGATGACACTGTTTGAAGCTTTATATGGAAGAAAGTGTACTACACCATTGCTTTGGAGTGGTGTTGGAGAACGAAGTCTCTTCGGACCAGATATAATAAAAGATGCTAAAGAGAAAGTTAGATTGATCAGGGATAGACTCAAGATAGCTCAATCTAGACAGAAGAGCTACGCTGACTAAAAACATAGAGAGGTGACCTATGAGGTGGGCGATAGAGCATACCTTAGAGTATCACCACTTCGTCGTGTGAAGAGGTTTGGAGTCAAAGGAAAGCTTACACCTCGCTTTGTAGGACCATTCAAGATCCTAGCTCGCAAGGGAGAAGTTGCATATGGACTGGAACTGCCAGAATCTCTGTTTGCGGTACATAATGTGTTCCATGTGAGTCAACTGAAGAAGTGTTATCCAGAGATGTTAGAGACCCCACTAAGAGACACTATACCGTTGGAAGAAGTCCAGTTGGAAAGTGATCTCACGTATGAGGATAAGCCCATGAAAATCTTGGAGACATCGGAAAGAGTTACTCGTACCAAGACGATCAAATTCTGCAAGGTTCAATGGAACCACCACACAGAAGAAGAAGCAACTTGGGAGCGAGAAGATGAACTCCGAGAAGACCACCCACACCTTTTTGCTAGCCAACCCGAATCTCGAGGGCGAGATTCATCCTAAAGGGGTTAGATTTGTAACATCCCAAAATTTAAAATAAATCAAAATGCATGCATGCATTCATACCATCATAGCATTGCATTAAAACTTTTTAAATTGCCTTACTGTTTATCTGGATCAAAACCACTCCCCAGTATGTCTATGTTGACAAGGGAAATTTTTTACAAATTTTTGGGAATTGGTTTGAACCAATTTGGCTTTTGTATGCAAAAGTTTCAGTTGAAAATAGAAAAAGAAAAGAAGAATAAAAAAAAGGGAGAAGAAGGCTGCGGGAAACAATTCGGCCCAAGACCGAAACCGGCCCATGACCCAATTCCTTTCTTCCCGAACCGGTACCCTTTCTTCCTCTTTCCCCGGCTGATAGGTGGACCCCACCATGACGCCAGCGCTGACGCCCATCTTCTTCCCCAAATCACGCGCGATGAACTCTGGCCGCGCTGATTTCAGCCGTCTTCAATTCGGGCGATTACCTCCCCAATTTGCTCGCCATCGAGCTCGCCGACCCGTGATACATTGCAAACGTATCTATAATTTTTGATGCTCCATGCTTGTTTTACACCAATTGCTTTATGTTTTGCTTACACTTTGTGGCATTTTTATGCATTTTCTGGAACTAACCTATTAACAAGATGCCACAGTGCCAGTTCCTGTTTTCTGCTGTTTTTCTATTCCTGATTATTACTGAAGGAAATATTCTCAGAATAGGATGAAAAAAGCCAAAGTTCCTATTTTTCTGACACGTTCACGAAGTCCAAAGGGGATACGAAGTAGGGCAACGAGGCGGCCACACCTGGTGTTGGCGCGGGCCCCCTGGCTGCGCTGCCTCATGGTGTGGGCCCCTCGGGCGCCCACCGACCTCGCCCTTCTGCCTATATATTCACATCCTCGGGAAAACCCTAAAGACCCGAGCCTCCTTCCACGAAAAGTTCCGTAGCCGCCGCCATCGTTGACCCTACACTACTACAGAAATGCCTACTAGTGACGGGCCCGTTTTGGTTACCAGTGATGTGCAACCCGCCTGTCACTGGTATACTGTCACTGGTAGCAAGTTACTAGTGACGGGCAATATTGCCCGTCACTGGTAACATTACCAGCGACGAGCATAATCATCTTGCTTGTCACTAGTATATTCATTACCAATGGCGAGCATACTATGTTGCCCGTCACTACTAAGTTCTTATGAATTAAAAAAAAATACATTCAGAATTTTTTCATACATACAACGCATCTATAATTGCATACACTGCACATACGCTCGAATATTATTCACTCTTCAATATCTACTGTATATTTATTTTTCATATAACCTTCATAACAACTTGGTGTCAGGTCTCTACTGATAATTGAATCAAAATAACTTATACTAGCCAAGTCGGCAATACAACACCAATAATGATGCAAGACCAACCAAATTAATTAGTTACAATGCTAGAAAAAACAAATTGCATAAGCGTGAGCACAAATATAGCGTTGTATAAAATCAGAAGCCCAACATATGCCTCTAGCATGTTGTTTTTCATGAATTCAAGATCTTCTTGATTTCTGATTCCAACAATCACATCCTCACCCTGTGTAAGAAAAACTCTACAATTATGTACAATCCATAGATGCTACTGCCATACTTGCTTAATGTAATTCTACCAAAATGTGCAACATGTACTTATTTCTATTTGCCCAAAGTGTGTACTGTTCTACTCAGAAGTTCCCCTACAACATTACGCCAGCTATAGCTTAGAAGTAACTAATACCAAAGCATCTACAAGGAACTCCGCATACATATTTTTTTTCTCCATTGTTGTGGTTTGTAGTGCAGAGAACACGTACTAGTACCAGAGGTGTTTCCCATATTGCGAAACACCGTGCACTGCATATTTTAAGAACACATATGCTTCAAACAAATGGATCATTGGTTGGTTCCAAGGAGATATCCATACCTTGAATCTGAAATTGATTAGAGGAGCTATCAACCAATTCCTACAACATTTGCTAAATGAGCAAAATCATATGCTTATCTAACATGCACATCTCATGTATCATAAGAATAATTCATCAAAGTAGTATATCCTTAGCCATAAATTCCTAAGATGTGGCAATTCATCGTACTTCATAAAAAGTTATTAAAACAAACAAGCGAAAATGAGTTGTGGCAAAATTTTAAAGTGTGCATAGTTTTTCTTCTTATATCGAGACAGATTTAAGCAAGTGAAAATGCATCATTTCTACTCGGAATTAGAAAGCAATGTAAAATGCATGAGTCCAGATTCTAGAATATATTATTGGCAGATTAACCTATCACTATGTTGTGGAAAAATAATAAACATATTTTACTCTTAAAAAGTGTTTCAAAATATGTGAACAATCTAAGAAATTAAACTGGAATAAATTTTATATGTATTACTCACTGAATCATCATATGTGCATGCCATTCAAAAAAACGTTTGAGTCGAAACAGTATAGAGTTCAATAACTTATATATTTCACTACCTCTACATTTTCCTGGCCCTGAAATAACAGAAAAAACTAATTATGGCTATAGCTAACATGTAAATAAATATTTTTGCAAAGTCAGCTAGCAAAAACCTTTAGAAGTGATTTCTTTCGCCTACTGGTCGATTAAACTTTGGTTTCATACTGAGAGAAAACTTGCTGCTGTGCTCATCATACCTTCCTCTTGGGGTTTCCCAACGGGTCCTGTGAGACATCAAGACTGTTTTCTGGCATCGTTGCCGGGGAGGAGTGATGCTACTAGGTTGATGAAGTAAATAATCGGCCAGTTGGGAACCCCAAGAGGAAGGTGTGATGAATATAGCAGCAAGATTTTCCCTCAGTTAAGAAACCAAGGTTTAATCGTTCAGGAGAAGAGCAGACAATTACGACTGAAGGTGATACTTGCAAGTTTGCGACAGCTTTGGACAATTTATATATGGTGCCTCGTCCAAGCTTTGCTTGCTAGCTGCAGCGCGGAACCTGCACACAACACAACCAAATACTTTGTTCCCAACTTGCGATGAGATTGTCAATCTCACCGGTTTGCTTGAAACAAAGGTTATGAGTGTATCGAGTGGAAAGTGATAATAGTATGCGATTTAAGTAAACAGTGCGAGTAAAGTAAACAGGTGATAGCAATATGATGGAAATAGGACCGGGGTTCATAGTTCACTAGTGGTGTCTCTCCATAAGATAAATAACACATGCTGGGTAAACAAATTACAGTTGGGCAATTGATAGAATAAAGATAAACGTGATATGTCAAGAAGATCACTATGAAATTTACTCTGGGCATTACAACAAAATACATAGACCGCCATCCAACTTCATCTATGACTAATAATCCACTCACGGGGATATCCTCCGAACACCCCATGAGTATTAAGTTGCGAACAACAGATAATTGCATTAAGCAAATTGTGTAATGTAAACAAAGCATATGCCCTTGAGCATATGAATGTTGTTTTCTTCCTAGTAGCAATAGCACACCTACAACCTTAGAGGTTTATGTCACTCCCCCGGGTTAAATAGAGGCATGAACCCACTATCGAGCATAAATACCCCCTCTTGGAGTCACTAGCAACTACTCGGCTAAGATAGCTACTAACAACGGAGAGCATGCAAGATCATAAACAACATAGAGATGACAAAAGATATATTTTAGTATAGCCAACTCAATCATAACATCAATATTCATCGAATCCCAACAAACCAAACATGTAGAATTACCTAACGGTGATCTCAATCATGTAGGGCAGCTCATGAGATCTAAACATGAAGCACATGGTGGAGAAGACAACCATCTAGCTACTGCTATGGACCCATAGTCCAAGGTAGACTACTCACTCATCGCTCCGGAGGCAAGCATGGCAATGAAGAAGACCTCCGGTGGCGATTCCCCTCTCCGGTAGGGTGCCGGGAAGAGCTTCTAGACCCTCTCGATCTCGGGTCGACGATGGCGGCAGATCGCGATGTGTTTCTGGAAAATTGATCAGGTACTTAGGTTTTTCCCGTCGGGAGGTCTTTATAGGCGAATGGGCAACGTCAGGAGTGGCCCCAGGCCTCCTCACACCATGGCGGCGCGGCTAGGGCCTGGGCCACGCCAACCTGGTGTGAGCCTGGCATGTGGCCCCTCTCCTACTCCTCTTCAGATCTCTGGAAGCTCCCGGACAAAATAAGACTTCAGGAACTTGTTTCGTCCAATTCTGAGAATATTTCATGTGTATCACTTCTGAAACAAAAAACAGCAGAAAATAGGGAACTGGCACTGTGGCAACTTGTTAATAGGTTAGTTCCAGAAAATGCATAAAAGTGCCACGAAGTGTAATGAAACATTAGGCAAATGGTGTAAAAACAAGCATGGAGCATCAAAAATTATAGATACGTTGGAGACGTATCAAGCATCCCCAAGCTTAACTCCTGCTCGTCCTCGAGTAGGTAAGTGATAACAAAAGAATAATTTTTGAGGTGACATGCACCTACACAATCTTGATCATATATGTAAGCGTCTGTGAGCTGGGATCATAAGAACTTAAAACATGGGCACGAAGATATAATCTTGACAATAAGAACTTAGCAACCATGTTATAAACAAACAAAAGATCATGAAAATGAAACAATGAAAGTCAAATGTGTGTTCAAATCATAAGGAAAAACATACAAATGGTTTTCAGCTTGTCCTTCATAGAGAGCAAAACATAAATGCAAAGGACACCTTCAAGTTTAAAAGGGCGACAGGATACAAATAATTTAAGAACAAGTGAAACCAACAATATGAATCAATCAATGAAAACTTTGGGACAATGCACATTATACTAAGAATGAAAACTATGCTCTCTTAATGGTGCATAAAGATAGAAGGTGGTGACTCAACATAAAAGTAAAAGAAAGGCCCTTCGCAGAGGGAAGCAGTGATTGCAAGTTTTATAACCTTTAAAAATTATGCTACTTACCAGCTTTGAGCTCTCATTGCCCCCATCATAAGCATCTTGAATGATTAAAGTTAATGCGAGAACAATTATGATGCATATGCTTGACAAATCATAAGTTGAAAACCTCGTGTCCCGTGAATACGAGTACCCAAACCTCATGCTACTTTACTTAGAGTCCCAAGCAAGGCTCTTGTCATTGTAAGTATACACGTATCATCGAGAACCGCCAATGGGGTACCTCCGTGCCCGATGACATGGAACAAGCCCACATCAAAATGACAGGACAAGCAGACAATGAACACCTCGACATCTCTTTTATTTACCATTTGTTTAGCTTTTTATTGTGAGATGCGTCGTCAAATGTTCACCATGGGTATGCTGCAAATTTCCACCATGAATTATGTATGGCTTAGATTAGCGGCCCGGCATTTCTCTAACACATATACAAACTCCATGATCCCCACAAGATTCCCAATTTATTTCACACCGCCGGCATCCATAAACAAAAAATCATGATATCAACTCAAAAGAGAAGTGCAATGTTGAAAGCTTGCCCATGACTGCATGGCTGGGCTAGTCTCCAACTTACAACTTGTAAGCATAACAACTCAACATAAGAGACCACAATGTCAAATTTTTAAGAACAGGAAAAAGTAAAGTGTGCCTTCCGGTTCGTGAGAGCTTTACTGACCAATTTTCGCATAACACTGGTAAGAGTTTAATTTGAAGAGAAGATAAAAGCAAGTCAAATTTACTTGGAATAGCAAATTGCTAGTAGGTATGTATGGTGGACACTTTGAAAAACTTTGGCTTTTAGGAGTTGGATGCACGAGTAGAGCTCATACTCAGTACAAGGCGAGGGCTAGCAAAAGACTGGGAGCGACCGACTAAGAGAGCAATATTGGCCATAATCATGCAAAGCGACAAAGCGACATTAAAAGAAGTATAAGATGGCATCAAAAGTCAAAAACTAAATGATCATAGAGGCTATTGGCGACTTTGTAAGAGTATGTGTGAGCATGCGCCAAGTCAACCCAAATAAAGCATCAAGGAGAAAACCAAAATAATGCTTCCAAATAATTAAAAACAACGCATGATTTTTTCAAAGGCTCATTAAGCAATCTCAGTTATTTGAGACAAGTCATGCTACAGCAAAACCACTAAGCATACCATCAAAAAGACATCAAGCATGACATGAAAAAGCCTAAGCCGCAGTCTACACAAGCTCCTTCTTGTACCACTATTTTGCACAAAGCTTTTTCTCTTTTCCAACACCATTCAAACTTTTTATAAACACCTCTTTTGATGAATACCAATAAAGATCAGAGGCAAAAATACACCTTGATAAATAAATATAAGGAGATCTGAACGCAAATCAAGGCAAAAATAAAAACCAAAAGCAGTAGCAGAAAAAGAAGAACACTCGGTTTTTGATAAGAGTGAAAACTAGAGCGTTCTTGGCAAATGAAAAGCAAGGCAACTTCTCCAAAAGAAATTTGTTGGGGTCCAACCATTTATTGCAGCAAACAAAACTAAACTAACTAAGAAAACTAAAATAACTGATGCTCCAAGAAAAACACATAGTGCATGAAGCAATACAAATATAGTGTCTTGAAAGGTGACCTGATTTTTGCCGATGAAGAAGGGGTGCCTCGGGGGCATCCCCAAGCTTTGACGCTTGTACTTCTTGGATATTTCTTGGGGTGATGCATGGGCATCCCCAAGCTTGAGCTTTTGTCTATTCTTCAACTCATCTCATCATTCTCCAATCCCTACACTTGAAAACTTCCTTCATACAAAACTAAACACAAATCTATTAGCAACATTAGTGTATCATAACATATAATCAACCTCTTTTTGCTTCAGGTTTCAACCTAAAACCACCACATATATAGCAAATACTACTGTAGCAACTTCCCCAAAAGTTCCATGATCAAAAGAACTCAAAAGAAAGTGATAAAGCGGCAAACACAAATATTGGCGGAAATCTGTCAAAATAGAACAGCTGACAAAGGCCGAATTTTTGAGGGGTTTTCTATTGCTAAAATAAAAAAGTATTCAACTAACGAAAGTTTGGATATAACCTGGGGCATATGCACAAGAAATCGCAGGTCCAAAAGGTATACAGAGAATTTATACGAATTTTTACAGTGCAGCTCCGAAAACAGTTTTAGGACAGCAACATCCCCAAATCTTTACCTCACTCGAATTAGAGGCTTCTCTTGGCACAAAAATGAAATAAACAAGATAAGGAGCAGTCATTACAGTAGTAATGACTTCCAAGACTCAAATAAAAGAAAAAGTACTGGAAATAAAACATTGGGTTATCTCCCAAGAGTGCTTTTCTTTAACGCCTTTGAGCTAGGCGCAGAAAATTGTGAATCAAGTAACATCAAGTGATGAAGCATCAAGCTCATAATTTGCTCTAAGAATAGAGTCAAAAAGTAATTTCTTCCTTTTCTTAGGGAAGTGTTCCATACCTTTCTTTAGTGGGAATTGATATTTGATGGTGGCTTCTCTCATATCAATGATAGCACCTATAGTTCGAAGAAAGGGTCTTTCCAAAATAATAGGACATGAAGCATGGCATTCAACGTCCATAACAAGAAAATCAACGGGAACAAGGTTATGATTAACCACAATAATAACATCATTAATCCTTCCCAAAGGTTTCTTCTTAGCAACATCAGCAATAGGAACATTATAATAACATTTTTCAAGAGGTGGTAAATCAAGCATGTCATAAATCTTTCTAGGCATGATAGAAATACTAGCACCTAGATCACATAAAGCATGGCAATCAAAACCATTAACATGCATATCAATGATGGGTTCCCAACCATCTTCTAACTTCTTGGGAACAGAAGCTTTTTGCTTCAACTTTTCATCCCTAATTTTCATGAGAGCATTGGTAATATGCTTAGTAAAAGCAATATTTAAAGAACTAGCATTGGGAGTCAAAGCAAGCTTTTGCAAGAACAAAATAACTTCAGATATATTGCAGCCATCAACATCAAAATCATTAAAGAAAATAGAGCTATCATCTCCTACACTCCGAAAAATTTCAGCACTCTTTTGAGAAAAAGTTTTGGCAGTTTTAGGCTTTTTAACACAAGGAGTGGGAGTTTTCTCTACACCTATCAAAGTAAGAGGATTGCTAGCATTAGGAACAACATCATTAGAGGTAGTAATAGTACAAACTTTCATATTCCTAGCAATCTTATCCTCTCTTTCCCATCTAGCATGCAATTCTGCTAATAATCTAAGATTTTCATCTATTCCAACTTGGATAGCATTAGCAGTAGCAAAAACATTGTTCTCTTTCACATCATTAGGAAACACTTTTAATTTTAGAAGTTCAACATCATGAGAAAGGCTATCAACTTTAGAAGCAAGAATATCAATTTTGCCTAACTTTTCCTCAACAGACTTGTTAAAAGCAGTTTGCTTACCGATGAAGTCCTTGAGCATTACCTCAAGCTCGGAGGGCGTGGCCCTAGTGTTGTTGTAGGAATTACCATAAGAATTACCATAACCATTACCATTGGTAGAAGGATACGGCCTATAATTGTTACTAGCAAAATTGTTCCTATAAGCATTGTTGTTAAAATTATTGTTTCTAATGAAATTCACATCAACATGCTCTTCTTGAGCAACCAAAGAGGCTAAAGGAACATTATTAGGATCAACATGAGTCCTATCATTAGCAAGCATAGCCATAATGGTATCAATCTTATCACTCAAGGAAGAGGTTTCCTTAATAGAATTTACCTTCTTACCTTGTGGAGCTCTCTCAGTGTGCCATTCGGAATAATTTACCATCATATTGTCAAGTAGCTTTGTTGCGGCGCCCAAGGTGAGGGACATAAAAGTTCCTCCAGCAGCTGAATCAAGTAGGTTCCTCGAAGAAAAATTCAGTCCTGCATAAAAAGTTTGGACAATCATCCAAGTAGTCAGTCTATGAGTGGGGCAATTCTTTATCATAGATTTCATTCTTTCCCAAGCTTGAGCAACATGTTCATTATCAAACTGAGTAAACTTCATAATATTGCTACGCAGAGATATAATCTTAGTAGGAGGATAGTATCTACCAATAAAAGCATCCTTACACTTAGCCCATGAATCAATACTATTCTTAGTCAAAGACAGCAACCAATCTTTAGCTTTTCCTCTCAAAGAAAAAGGAAACAACTTGAGCTTAATAATATCACTTTCTACATCCTTATATTTCTGCATCTCACATAGCTCAACAAAATTGTTGAGATGAGCTGCAGCATCTTCATTACTAGCACCAGAAAATTGCTCTTTCATAAGAAGGTTCAACAAGGCAGGCTTAATCTCATAAAATTTGCAGCAGGAGCAGGTGGCACAATAGGAGTGCAGATAAAATCACTATTGTTCGTGCTAGTAAAGTCACACAACTTGGTGTTTTCAGGATTAGCCATTTCAGCAAAACTAAAAGCAGATAAGTAAAAACAACTACCAAGGATTCTTATTTTTTTTGGGTTTTTGATATAAAATGATGCAGGTAAAGTAAATAAAGTAAAGCAAAACAATAACAAAGTAAAGGATGTGTGTGCAAAAAACGCCCCTTGCAGAGGTCTTCCACTCTTCCCCGGCAACAGCGCCAGAAAAGAGCTTGATGCTACCGGGTTGATGAAGTAAATAACTGGCCAGTTGGGAACCCCAAGAGGAAGGTGTGATGAATATAGCAGCAAGATTTTCCCTCAGTTAAGAAACCAAGGTTTAATCATTCAGGAGAAGAGTAGACAATTACGACTGAAGGTGATGCTTGCTAGTTTGCGACAGCTTCGGACAATTTATATATGGCGCCTCATCCAACCTTTGCTTGCTAGCTGCAACACGGAACCTGCACACAACACAACCAAATACTTTGTTCCCAACTTGCGATGAGGTTGTCAATCTCACCGGTTTGCTTGAAACAAAGGGTATGAGCGTATCGAGTGGAAAGTGATAATAGTATATGAGTAAAGTAAACAGTACGAGTAAAGTAAACAGGTGATAGCAATATGATGGAAATAGGACCGGGGTCCACAGTTCACTAGTGGTGTCTCTCCATAAGATAAATAACACATGCTGGATAAACAAATTACAGTTGGATAATTGATAGAATAAAGATAAACGTGATATGTCAAGAAGATCACTATGAGATTTACTCTGGGCATTACAACAAAATACATAGACCGCCATCCAACTGCATCTATGACTAATAATCCACTCATGGGGATATCGTCCGAACACCCCATGAGTATTAAGTTGCGAACAACAGATAATTGCATTAAGCAAAGTGTGTAATGTAAACAAAGCATATGCCCTTGAGCATATGAATGTTGTTTTCTCCCTAGTAGCAATAGCACATCTACAACCTGAGATGTTTATGTCACTCCCCCAGGTTAAATAGAGGCATGAACCCACTATCGAGCATAAATACCCCCTCCTGGAGTCACTAGCAACTACTCGACCAAGATAGCTACTAACAACGGAGAGCATGCAAGATCATAAACAACATAGAGATAACAAAAGATATATTTCAGTATAGCAACTCAATCATAACAGCAATATTCATTGGATCCCAACAAACCAAACATGTAGAATTATATAACGGTGATCTCAATCATGTAGGGCAGCTCATGAGATCTAAACATGAAGCACATGGTGGAGAAGACAACCATCTAGCTACTGCTATGGACCCATAGTCCAAGGTAGACTACTCACTCATCGCTCCGGAGGCAAGCATGATGATGAAGAAGACCTCTGGTGGCGATTCCCCTCTCTGGTAGGGTGCCGGGAAGAGCTTCTAGACCCTCCTGATCTCGGGTCGACGATGGCGGCAGATCACGATGTGTTTTTGGAAAATTGATCGGGTACTTAGGTTTTTCCCGTCGGGGGGTCTTTATAGGCGAAGGGGCAACGTCAGGAGTGGCCCCAGGCCTCCTCACACCATGGCGGCGTGGCCAGGGCCTAGGCCGCGCCAGCCTGGTGTGAGCCTGGCCTGTGGCCCCTCTCCTACTCCTCTTCGGATCTCTGGAAGCTCCCGGACAAAATAAGACTTCAGGAACTTGTTTCGTCCAATTCCGAGAATATTTCCTGTGTATCAATTCTGAAACACAAAAATAGCAGAAAACAGGGAACTGGCACTGTGGCAACTTATTAATAGGTTAGTTCCGGAAAATGCATAAAAGTACCACGAAGTGTAACGAAACATTAGGCAAATAGTCTAAAAACAAGTATGGAGCATCAAAAATTCTAGATACGTTGGAGATGTATCAAGGAGGATGGTTTTTGCAAGGGGAGTCTCTCACTTCTAATCTCTTTACTTTGTTATTGTTTTGCTTAGTTTCTTTGCTTTGTTTTGTTTGCTTCTTTTATCAAAAATACAAAAAAATTAGTTCCTACTATAGTTGTTATTTTTGTTGGTCTGTCTTAATCTTGCTAAAATGAGTAATCGTGAGAACACTAAGTTGTGTGACTTTACTAGCAAAAACAACAATGATTTCATTTGTACACCTATTGCTCCACGTGCTCCTGAAGCAACTTTCTATAAAATTAAACCTGCTTTGTTAAATCTTGTTATGAAAGAGCAATTTTGTGGTGTTAGTACTGATGATGCTGCTTCTCACCTTAAAATTTTTGTTGAACTCTGTGAGATGCAAAAATATAAGGATGTAGATGGAGATATTATTAAGCTTAAATTGTTTCCTTTCTCTTTGAGAGGAAGAGCTAAAGATTGGTTGCTATCTTTGCCTAGAAATAGTATTGATTTTTGGGTTAAATGCAAAGATGCTTTCATTGGAAAATATTACACTCCTGCTAAGATTATATCCTTGATAAGTGACATAATGAAATTTAAACAATTTGATAATGAAAATGTGGTCAAGCTTGGGTAAGAATGAAATCTTTGGTAAAGAATTGTTTCTCTCATGGACTGACTACTTGGATGATCATCCAAAGCTTTTATGCAGGACTGAATTTTTCTTCAAGAAACCTTCTGGATTCAGTTGCTGGAGGTACCTTTATGTCCATCACTTTGGGTGCTGCAACAAAGCTCCTTGATGATATGATGATAAATTATTCGGAATGGCACACTGAGAGAGCTCCACGAGGTAGGAAGGTAAATTCTGTTGAAGAAACCTCTTCCTTGAGTGATAAGATTGATACCATTATGTATATTCTTGTTAATGGTAAAACTCATATTGATCCAAATAATGTTACTTTAGCCTCTTTGGTTGCTCAATAAGAGCATGTTGATGTGAACTTCATTAAAAATAATAATTTTAGCAATAATGCTTATAGGAATAATTTTGGTAGTAACAATTATATGCCATATCCTTCTAATAGTGGCAATGGTTATTATGGTAGATCTGGAATGCCTAGTGAAGAAAATATTTTAGAAGTTGAAAGAGCCACTAAGAACTTTATGAAATGCAATATGAGCACAATAAATTATTCAATAAAACCATGGAGGAACAATCTGCTATGTTGAAAAATATTAGTCATCAACTTGAGAATTTAAATAGGGAAATTCCTAGGCTGCAAGTTAAAATTTCAAATGCTAAAACCTGTATTTCATCCTTATCTGAAGCACAATCTTCTTTGATTAATAAAATGGTGGCTAAACCTAAAACTATGGGCAGCAATCCCTTTGCTGCTACTAATGCCATTCAAGTTAGAATTGATGACAATGTTAGGATGTTGGCTGAATTGCATGCTAGGTGGGAAAGAGAAGATAAAATTGCTAGAAAGAATAATATGACTAAAGTTTGTACCATTACCACCACTAGTAATCCTGAAGTTTCAAATGCTAGCAAACCTCCTACTATTAATGGTAAAATAATTGGTGTAGGAAAAGTCCCCACCCCTTCTGCAAAATTGCCTAAAACCACTGAAACTATTTCCAATAAAAGTGCTAAAAAATTTCAAAGTATGGGAGACAATGGTCCTACTACCTTTGATAATAATGATTTTGATCTTGATGGTTGCAATATCTCTGAAGTAATTATGTTCCTACAAAAGCTTGCTAGAAGTCCTAATGCTAGTGCTATAAATATGGCTTTTACAAAACATAGTACAAATGCTTGCATGCAAATTAGAGAAGAGAAATTAAAACAAGAAGTTTCTATCCCTAGGAAGTTAGAAGATGGTTAGGAGCCCATCATTAAGAGGAAAGTGAATGATTTTGATTGTAATGCTTTATGTGACCTTGGTGCCAGTATCTCTGTTATGCCTTGGAAAATTTATGATATGCTTGATTTACCACCGTTAGAAAACTATTATTTGGATGTTCATCTTGCTGATATTGCTAAAAAGAAACCTTTGGGGAGAATTAATGATGTTCTTATTATGGTTAACAATAACCTTGTCCCCATTGATTTCTTTGTTTTGGATATTGAATGCAATGCTTCTTGTCCTATTATTTTGGGAAGATCTTTTCTTAGAACTATTGGTGCTATTATTGATATGAAAGAAGGTACTATTAGATATCAATTCCCACTCAAGAAAGGTATGAAACACTTTCCTAGAAAGAGAAAGAAGCTACCTTTTGATTCTATCATTAGAACAAATTATGATCCTGATGCTTCTTCACTTGAAAATACTTGATTCTTGCTTTCTGCGCCTAGCTGAAAGGCGTTAAAGTAAAGCACTCTTGGGAGATCACCCATGTTTTATTTCCGTAAGTTTTCTTTTGTTGAGTCTTGGAAGTTGCTACCTATGTAACAACCTCTCCTTATCCTTTTTATTTCGTTTTTGTGCCAAGAATAGCTTCTAATAGGAAGAGGGTAAGATTTGGGGAAGTTGATTTCCCAAAATTGATTCTGTGCTGCCACAAAACAAATTCATGCTATCAGCCAGAACATCGTATTGATCTGAAATTTTGTGTGTGCATGCACAAGGTTATTATCTAACTTTCGTTAGTTTTGCACTTTTCAATTTGACCAACATAAGATTTTCGAAAAAATCAATCTTTACCTGCTGTTCTATTTTGACAGATTTCTGCCACTATTTGCATTTGCCACTTAACCTCTTTCTTTTTGAGTTCTTTTGATCGGAAGAGCTTTTAAAAGAAGTTGCTACAGTAGATAATGTTTTAATGGATGTTTTTCTTGAGTTTAAACTGAACCTAAAGTGGATCTACTATCTTGCATACACTAATGTTGCTAATGAGAATTGTGTGAAGTTTTGTATGAAGGAAGTTTTCAAGTGTAGGGAAAGGAGAATGATGTGATGAGATGAAGGATGGACAAAAGCTCAAGCTTGGGGATGCCCATGTCACCCCAAGAAATATCCAATAAGTACAAGCGTCAAAGCTTGGGGGTGCCCAAGGCACCCCCTTCTTCATCAATAAAAATATCAGGTCATCTTTCAGGACACTATATTTTTATTGCTTCATATGCTATGTGTTGTTCCTGGAGCGTCTTTATTTTTGTTTTTATTTTTATTTTGATTTGATTGCTGTAATAAATGGTTGGATCCCATCATACTTATTTTGGAGAAGACCCACTCCATTTTCATTGCCTAGAACACTCTAGTTTTCACTCTTATTGTTCTGTGAGTGTTCTCTTTTGCTAGTACTGCGTTTAGCTTTTGTTTTCCACACTTATTTTATTCATAACTTGTTAGTTATTTTTAGTTAGGTGTATTTAGCCCTCTGGTCTTTATTGATTATTATCTTTGAGAGTTGTTTCAAATAAATTGATTGGTGTTGGAGAAGAGTAAAATATTTCATGCTTATAGTGGTGCAAAAGGAAGCTTGTTTAGACATGACTTAGACTTTAGCATGTCATGCTAGATATTATTTTGATTATATGCTTAGTAGTTATTGTTGTAGCATGACTTGTCTCAAATAAATGAGAGTGCTTAATGTGCCATTGAAAGAATCATGTGTTGTTTTTATCATGCAAAAGCATAATATTGTGGTATTCTCCTTTGATGCTTTATTTGGGTTGACTTGGCGCATGCTCACACCATGTTATGACTATGAAACAGTCACCTCAAGCCTCTATGATCATTTAGTTTTTGACTTGTAATATCACTTTATGCTTTGATTAATAATGTTTTGTCGCTATGCATGATTATGGCCGTTTGCTCAATATATATTTGGTCGCTCCCAGTCTCTTGCTAGCGTTCACCTATACTGAGTATGAGCTCTACTCGTGCACCCAACTCCCAAAAAACCATTGCCAATGTGTCCACCATATCTACCTATTAGCATTATTTCTATTCCAAGTATATTCATCATGTTCTTATCTATCTTCCAAATTAAATGCTTGTTATGAGAAAATTAGTTAGTAAAGTTCTCACAAACTTGATGGCATATTTACTTTCTTGCACTTAATAAACTTGAACCATTGTGAATATATTATAAACATTATATGCTTGCAAATTGTGAGTTGGGAGTTAGCACAACCATGCTTTCATGGGGCACGCTTTCAACATTGCACTTATTCCTATTTAATTGATATCATATTCTTTTGTTTATGGATGCCTAGCGGTGTAAAATAAAACGGAAAATTGTAAGTTCATGGGGTTTGTATATGTGCTAGAAAAATACCTGGGCGGCGAACCCAAGCCATGCATCATTCATGGTGGAAATTTACAGCATACCATAGTGAGCATTCTGTGAAGAATCTTCAATAAAAAACTATGCCCATAGTAAATAAAAGGATTGCTGAGATGCTCATTGTCTGTTTGTCTTGTCATTTTGGTATGGGAAAAACTCCTATATCATGGGGTAGGAGGTACCCCGTTGGTGTTCTCAATGATACATGTATGTTTACAATGACAAGAACTTATTTGGGACCTAAGTTGAGTAGCATGACATTTAGGTACTCGTTTTCAAGGAGCATGAGATTTTCAACTTGTGATTTGTCAAGCATATAACTCATATTTGCCCTCACATTAACTTTAACCATTCAAGATGCTTATGATAGGGGCAATGAGAGCTCAAAGCTAATGAGTACCATACTTTTTGGAAGCTTTATAAAACTTGTTAATCCCTACTTCCCTCTGCGAAGGGCCTTTCATTTTACTTTTATGTTGAGTCTTCATCTTCTATCCTTATGCACCAATTAAGAGAGCATAGTTGTCATTCTAAGTATAATGCACATAGTCCCAAAATTTATTATTGATTGATTCATGATTATGGTATTGCTTGTTCTCAAATTATTTGTATCTAGTCACCATTTGAACTTTGAAGGTATCCTATGCATTTATGTTTTGCTATTCCATGAAGGACAAGCTGAATACCACTTTGCTATGATTTCTCCATGCTCAAAACAAACAAATAACTTTCAATGCATTATTATTCATGATCTTTTGTTTGTCTTACTTTTCATGTTGTAACATGGTTGCTAAGTTCTATTGTTAGAATTGTATCTTTTATGCCTATGTTTAGAGTACTTTGATCTCAGCTTGCAATGCTTTTACGATAACTTGATCAAGATTGTGTTGGTTGCATGTCATCTCAAAAATTATTTTTGTTGTCACTTACCTACTCGAGGACGAGCAGGAGTTAAGCTTGGTGATGCTCATACATTGCAAATGTATCTATAATTTTTGATGCTCCATGCTTGTTTTACACCAATTGTTTTATGTTTTGCTTACACTTCGTGGCATTTTTATGCATTTTCTGGAACTAACCTATTAACAAGATGCCACAGTGCTAGTTCCTGTGTTCTGCTATTTTTCTATTCTAGATTATTACTGAAGGAAATATTCTCAGAATTGGATGAAACAAAAGCCAAAGTTCCTATTTTTCTGACACGTTCATGGAGTCCGAAGGGGAGACGAAGTAAGGAAACGAGGCGGCCACACCTGGTGGTGGCACGGGCCTCCTGGCCGCGCCGCCTCATGGTGTGGGCCCCTTGGGCGCCCACCGACCTCACCCTTCCGCCTATATATTCACATCCTTAGGAAAACCCTAAAGACCTGAGCCTCCATCCACAAAAAGTTCCATAGCCACTTGATGCATCGGTGTTGATGAACCAGTTGGGAAACCCAAGAGGAGGGTGTGAAGAGCACAGCAGTAAGTTTTTCCTCAGTTATGAAACCAAAGTTTAATCGACCAGTAGGAGAAAGAAACAATTCCCAAAGGATGTTGCTAGCTGACTTTGCAACGACGCCAAAAGACTTGTGCGGGCGCTTGGCTGACTCGGCGCCAGCAGCAACGTGGAACCTACACACAACACAACTAAGATACTTTGCTCCAACTTGCAGTGAGGTTGTCAATCTCACCGGTTTGCTAAAAAAAGGATTAAACGTATCATGTGGTAAAAGATATTTGTTTGCAAGAAAGTAAATAGTGCTTGAATAAAGTAAACGGTAATATGAATGTAAAAGAATGGACTGGGGTCCACAGTTCACTAGAGGTGTCTCTCCATAAAGATAAATAACATACTGGGTAAACAAATTACAGTTGGGCAATTGATAGAATAAAGAAAGCTTGCACATATCATGAGGATCACTATGAGATTCACTTGGGCATTACAACATAATACATAGACCATAATCCAACTGCATCTATGACTAATAATCCATCCACCGGATGTTGTCCGAGCAACCATTGGGTATTAAGTTGCTAGCAACAGATTATCGCCTTAAGCAAAGTGTAATGTAAATAATACAAATGTCCTTGAATACAAGATTGTTGTTTTCTCACTAGTAGCAACATCACATCTACAACCTTAGAAGTTATTGTCACTCTCCCAGATTACTAGAGGCATGAACCCACTATCGAGCATAAATACTCCCTCTTGGAGTTACTAGCATCTACTCGGCCAAGATATCTACTAGCAACGGAAAGCATGCAAGATCATAAACAACATAGATATGATAATTCACAAATCAACTTGACACAATACTCAATATTCATCGGATGCCAACAAACACAACATGTAGAATTGCATAATGATGATCTTGATCATGATAGGCAGCTCACAAGATCTAAACATGAAGCACATGGAGGAGAAGACAACCATCTAGCTACTTCTATGGACCCATAGTCCAATGTAGACTACTCACGCATCATTCTAGAGGCAGGCATGGTGATAAAGAAGGCCTCCGGTGGTGATTCTCCTCTCCGGCAAGGTGCCGGGAAGAGCTTCTAGACCCTCCCAATCTCGGGTCGACGACGACGGTGGCTACAGAACTTTTCGTGGAAAATTGATCGGTCCTTAGGGTTTTCTCATCGAAGAGAATATATAGGTGGAAGGGCGATGTCAGGAGATAGACCAGGTGGCACTGCCAGGGGGCGGCCCGCGCCACACTATGGTGTGGCCGCCCTCTAGCCCTCCTCCGTCTCTGCTTTGGAATCCGTCTCGTGTCAGGAAAAATAGGAACATCGGCTTTTGTTTCGTCCAATTCTGAGAATATTTCCTGTGTAACTTTTTGGAAACACAAAAATAGCAGAAAACATGAACTGGCACTATGGCATCTCGTTAATAGGTTAGTTCTAGAAAATGCATAAAAATGCCATGAAGTGTAATCAAAACACAAAACAAATGGTGTATAAACAAGCACGAAGCATCAAAAACTATAGATACGTTTGAGACGTATCAAACATCCCCAAGCTTAACTCTCGCTCGTCCTTGAGTAGGGTGATAAAAAAATAATTTTTTAGGTGACATGGACCAACACAATCTTGCTCAATGATGTAAAGCATTGAGTGCTGAGATCAAAGTACTCTAAACATGGGCATAAAATAGATAATCTTGATAATAGAACTTAGCAACCGTGTTATAACATAAAAAGTAACATAAACAAAATATCATGAATAATAATTCATTGAAAGTAATGTGTTTGTTTGGAGCATATAGAAAAACATAGCAAAGTGGTATCCAGCTTGTCCCTCATGGAGTAGCAAAACATAAATGCATAGGACACCTTCAAGTTTAAGAGGGTGACTAGATACAAATAATTTGAGAACAAGCAATACCATAATCATGAATCAATCAATAATAAATTTTGGGACTATGCACATTATACTCAGAATGGCAACTATGCTCTCTTAGACGGTGCATAAAGGTATAAGGTGAAGACTCAACATAAAAGTAAAAGGAAGGCCCTTCGCGGAGGGAAGCAGGGATTTAACATGTGCTAGAGTTTTTCATTTGTAAAATAGAGATAAAAAATTATTTTGAGAGGTGGTTGTTCTTTGTCAACGACTGGCAATGGGGTTCTTGCTATCTTCCATACAAAACAAGTTGAGAGCGGTACCGAGTTCTTTGAAAAATTGGCACATAGTGCTCTTTTATAAATCTTGGCACTCCTCCCCACTTTTCTTTTCACAAACCATGGCTAACCAATTCCATCGGGTGCCCACCAAGTTTCACATATGATGGAGGAGTGCCTTTTTCTATTTTTTTATTAAGGTTACAATGGTCTGACCAGCTCCCTTGCAAAATTAGTGACGAGCAGATGAAGCATGCAAATCAAGGGGTACTTAATTCAATATGGAAGATAGCAAACCTGACCACTACGTCCTTATAAGTTGAAAATAGTGTCACAAAATGAGAAGTATTTTGAAGGGTTTTTTGAAAGGTAGCACATGAAAATTTACTTGGAATGGTTCAGAAATACCATGCATAGGAATTTATAGTGGAGTCTTTGAAATAACTTGGTTTTTGGTAGTTGGATGCATGAGAAGTATTCTCTCTCAGTACAAGTGAAGGCTAGCAAAAGACTGGGAGCAACCAACTAAGAGAGCAATAGCGACCAAATGATCATAGAGGCTTGAGCGACTGGTTTGTAGTCAAAACATGGTGTAAGCATGCGCCAAGTCAACCCAAATAAAGCATCAAAGGGGGATACCACAATAATATGCTCCCATATAATAAAAACAACGCATGATTCTTTCAAAGGCAGATTAAGCAATCTCAGTCATTTGAGACAAGTGATGCTACAGGAAAAACCACTAAGCATATAATCAGAATAACATCAAGCATGACATGCAAAAGTCTAAGCCACAGTCTAAACAAGCTCCCATTTGTACCACTATAAACATGAAACTTTTTTCTCTTTCCAAACACCAATCAACCTTTTTGAAACAACTCACAAAGATGAAAACCAACAAAGACAAGAGGTCTAAACACATCTAGCTACAAAGAACTAACAAGTTCTGAACAAAAATCAAGGCAAAAAACAAAAGCTAAATGCAGTACTAGAAAAAGAGAACACTCGTTTGAACGATAAAAGTGAAAACTAGAGTGTTCTTGGCAATGAAAAACAGAGTGTGTCTTCTCCAAAAGAAACATGTTGGGTTCCAACCATTTATTGCAGCAAACAAAACACAAGAAACTGAAAGCGAACATAAAGACGCTCCAAGAAAAACACATAGCATATGAAGCAATAAAAATATAGTGTCTTGAAAGATGACCTGATTTTTTTGTTGATGAAGAAGGGGTGCCTCGGGCATCCCCAAGCTTTGACGCTTGTACCTCTTGGATATTTCTTGGGGTGACATGGGCATCCCTAAGCTTGAGCTTTTGTCCATACTTCATCTCATATCATCATTCTCATTTCCCTACACTTGAAAACTTCCTTCATACAGAACTTCACACAATTCTTATTAGCAACATTAGTGTAAGCAAGATAGTATATCCACTTTTTGGTTCAGTTTCAACTCAAGCACACCACCCATTAAAACATAAACTAATGTAGCAACTTCTCTCAAAAGTTCCGTGATAAAAAAAAACTCAAAAAGAAAGAGATCAAGAGGCAAACACAAATAGTGGTAGAAATCTGTCAAAACAAACAGCAGTTAAAGATCAATTTTTTTGAAAATCTTCTGTTGCTAAAATCAAAAAGTGTAAAACTAATAAAAGTTTAGTAATAACCTGGGGCATTTGCACAAGAAATCGCAGATCAAAAAGACATTCTGAGAATTTTCACGGATTCTTACGGTACAGCACAGAAATCTATTTCAGGACAGCAACTTCCCCAAATCTTACCTTCCACCAATTAGAGGTTCTTCTTGGCACAAAAATGAAATAAAAATGATAAGGAGATGTCATTAAAGTAGTAATAACTTCCAAGACTCAAAAAAAAGAAAAAATACTGAAAAGAAAACATTGTGTTATCTCCCAAGAGTGCTTTTCTTTAACGCCTTTGAGCTAGGCGCAAAAAGTAGAAATCAAGTATTTTCAAGTGAAGAAGCATCAAGTTCATAATTTGCTCGAATAATAGAATAAAAAAGTAGCTTATTTCTCTTTCTAGGAAAATGTTCCTTACCTTTCTTGAGTAGGAATTGATATTTAATGGTGCCTTCTTTCATATCAATAATAGCACCAATAGTTCTAAGAAAAGGTCTTCCCAAAATAATAGGACAAGAAGCATTGCATACAATATCCAAAACAAGGAAATCAATGGGGACAAGGTTATTGTTAACCATAATAAGAACATCATTAATCCGTCCAAAAGGCTTCTTCTCAGCAACATCAGCAAGAGGAACATCAAAATAACAATTTTCTAACGGTGGTAAACCAAGCATATCATAGTTTTTTTTAGGCATAATAGAAATACTTGCACCAAGATCACATAAAGCATTACAATCAAAATCATTCATATTCATCTCAATGATTGGCTCCCAACCATCTTCTAACTTTTTAGGAATAGAAACTTTTTGTTTCAACTTATCCTCTCTAATTTGCATGAGAGCATTAGTAATATGTTTTGTAAAAGACAGATTCATAGAACTAGCATTAGGACTCATAGCAAGCTTTTGCAAGAACAAAATTACTTCATAGATATTGCAACCATCAACATCAAAATCATTAAAAGTAGTAGAATTATTGTCTCCCATACTTCAAAAAATTTCAGCACTCTGATTAGAAAAAGTTTCAACCGTTTTAGGCAATTTCACACAAGGAGTAGGAATTTTTTCTATACCACTCACTCTAACATTAAAAGAAGGAGGTGTGCTAGCATTTGAAACAACATCACTAGTGGTGGTAATAATACAAACCTTCATATATCTAGCCATCTCATCTTCTCTTTTCCACCTAGCATGCAATTCTGCTAAAATCCTAACATTATCATCAATTCTAACCTGAATAGCATTCAAAGTCTTGCTTTCTTTTACATCATGAGGCAAAACCTTTAATTTCAGAAGTTCAACATCAAGAGCAAGGCTATCAACTTTAGAAACAAGAGCATCAATTTTATCAAACTTTTCCTCAACAGACTTATTAAAAGCAGTTTGTTTACTAATGAAGTCCTTAAGCATGACTTCAAGATCAGAGGGAGCGCTCCTATTATTTTTGTAGGAATTACCATAAGAATTACCATAACCATTACCATTAGTAGAAGGATACGACCTATAATTGTTGCTACCAACATTGTTCCTATAAGCACTATTGCTGAAATTATTATTTCTAATGAAATTCATCATCATGCTCTGCTTGAGCAACCAAAGAGGCTAAAGGAACATTATTAGGATCAATATGAGCTTTACCATTAACAAGCATAGACATAATGGTATCAATCTTATCACTCAAGGAAGAGGTTTCTTCAACAGAATTTACCTTCTTACCTTGTGGAGCTCTCTCGGTGTGCCATTCACAATAATTTACCATCATATTATCAAGAAGCTTTGTTGTGGCACCCAAGGTAAGGGACATAACTCCAGCAGCTGAATCCAAGAGGTTTCTTGAAGAAAAATTTAGTCTTGCATAAAAAGTTTGCAGAATCATCCAAGTAGTCAGTCCATGAGTGGGACAATTCTTTATCAAAGATTTCATTCTTTCCCAAGCTTGAGCAACATGTTTATTATCAAACTGTTTAAACTTCATAATGTCACTTCTCAAAGATATAATCTTAGCAGGAGGATAATATTTTCCAATAAAAGCATCTTTGCACTTAACCCAAGAATCAATACTATTTCTAGGCAAAGAAAGCAACCAATCCTTAGCTTTTCCTCTCAAAGAGAAAGGAAACAATTTAAGCTTAATAATATCTCCATCTACATCCTTATACTTTTGCATCTCACGTAACTCAACAAAATTGTTGAGGTGAGTGGCAGCATCATTAGTACTAACACCAAAAAATTGCTCTTTCATAACAAGATTTGACAAAGTAGGATTAATCTCAGAAAAAGTTGCATCAGGAGCAGGTGGCGCAATAGGAGTGCAGATGAAATCATTGTTGTTGGTGCTAGTAAAGTCACACAACTTAGTGTTCTCCGGATTACTCATTCTAGTGGGATAAAAGCAGACAAGAAAAAATAACAACTATTAAAGGAACTAAATTTTTTTGTATTTTTGATAAAAAGATGCAAACAAAAATAAAGTAAAGAAAGAAAGCAAAACAATAACAAAGTAAAAAGATTGGAAGTGAGAGACTCCCCTTGCAGAAATCCTCTTTCTCCCCAGCAACGGCGCCAGAAAACTTGTTGATGCGGCAGTTGATGTGGCACAGTGTATATATATAAATCACCGTCCAGTTGGGAACCCCAAGAGGAAGGTACGATGAGTACAGCAGCAAGATTTTCCCTTAGTAAGAAACCAAGGTATGTTGATCTAAACAGGAAGAAGCCAAACTAGTGAAGGTGATGCTTGCTAGCTTTGCGACAGCTCCAGACAATTTATAAGGCGCTATGACATAGACCGCCATCCAACTGCATCTATGACTAATAATCCACTCACGGGGAATCAATCTGAGAACCCCTTGAGTATTAAGTTGCGAACAATAGATAACTGCATTAAGCAAAGTGTGTAATGTAAACAAAGCATATGCTCTTGGACATAAGAATGTTGTTTTCTCCCTAGTGGCAACAACACATCTATAACCTTAGAGGTTTCGGTCACTCCCCCAGATTCAATAGAGGCATGAACCCAACTATCGAGCATAAATACCCCCTCTTGGAGTCACTAGTATCTACTTGGCCAAGATAGCTACTAACAACGGAGAGCATGCAAGATCATAAACAACATAGAGATAACATAAGATAAATTTTAGAACAACAACTTAATCATAACACCAATATTCATCGGATCCCAACAAACACAACATGTAGAATTACATAATGGTAATCTCGATCATGTAAGGCAGCTCATGAGATCTAAACATGAAGCACATGGTGGAGAGAACAACCATCTAGCTACTGCTACGGACCCATAGTCCAAGGTAGACTACTCACTCATCACTTCAGAGGCAAGCATGGCGATGAAGAAGACCTTCGGTGGTGATTCCCCTCTCCGATAGGGTGCTAGGAAGAGCTTCTGGACCCTCCCAATCTCGGGTCGACGATGGCAGTGGATCGCGGTATCTTTCTGGAATTCTGATCGGGTATTTAGGTTTTTCCCGTTGAGGGGTCTTTATAGGCGAAGGGGCATCATCAGAAGTGGACCAGGGCGGCCACACATGTAGGGGGCGTGGCCAGGGCTTGGGCCACGCCACCCTATTGTGTGGGCAGGCCCTGGCCCCCATACGACTCCTCTTCGGTTCTCTAGAAGCTTTGGTAAATTTCTAGATGTTCGGCTTTTGTTTCATCCAATTCTGAGAATATTTCCTGTGTAACTTTTCTGAAACACAAAAATAGCAGAAAATAGGGAACTGACACTGTGGCAACTTGTTAGTAGGTTAGTTCCAGAAAATGCATAAAAGTGCCACAAAGTTTAACGAAACACTATGCAAATGGTGTAAAAAAACAAGCATGGAGCATCAAAAATTATAGATACGTTTTGGACGTATCAAGCATCCCCAAGCTTAACTCCTGCTCATCCTCGAGTAGGTAAGTGATAACAAAAGAAATAATTTTTGAGGTGACATATACCTACACAATCTTGATCATCAATGTAAGCATTGAGTGCTGGGATCAAAAGAACTTAAAACATGGGCATGAAAGACATAATCTTGATAGAAGAAACTTAGCAACCATGTTATAACATGAAAAAGACACAAATGAAAGATCATGAAAATGAAACAATGAAAGTCAAATGTGTGTTCAAATCATAAGGAAAAACATAGCAAATGGTTTTCAGCTTGTCCCTCATGGAATAGCAAAATATAAATGCATAGGACACCATCAAGTTTAAGAGGGCGACTAGATACAAATAATTTAAGAACAAGTGAAACCATGATCATGAATCAATCAATGAAAACTTTGGGACAATGCACATTATACTCAGAATGAAAACTATGCTCTCTTAGACGATGCATAAAGATAGAAGATGGAGACTCAACATAAAAGTAAAAGAAAGGCTCTTCGCAGAGGGAAGCAGTGGTTGCAAGTTTTATAAACCTTCAAAAATTATGGTACTTACTAGCTTTGAGCTCTCATTGCCCCCATCATAAGCATCTTGAATAGTTAAAGTTAATGCGAGTACAATTATGAAGCATATGCTTGACAAATCATAAGTTGAAAACCTCGTGTCTCGTGAAGTACGAATACCCAAACCTCATGCTACTTTGCTTATGTCCCAAGCAAGTTCTTGTCATTGTAAGTATACACGTATCATCGAGAACTGCCAACGGGGTACCTTCGTGCCCGATGACATGGAACAAACTCACATCAAAATGACAGGACAAGCAGACAATGAACACCTTGGCATCTCTTTTATTTACCATTTGTATAGCTTTTTATTTTGAGATGCGTCGTCGAATGTCCACTATGGGCATGCTGCAAATTTCCACCATGAATTATGCATGGCTTAGATTGGCGGCCCAGGCATTTCTCTAACACATATACAAACTCCATGAACTCCACAAGATTCCAATTTATTTCACACCGCGAGTATCCATAAACAAAAGATCACGATATCAACTCAAATAAGATGAAGTGCGATGTCGAAAGCTTGCCCCATGACAGTATGGCTGGGCTAATTTCCAACTTACAACTTGCAAGCATAACAACTCAACATAAGAGAGCCACAATGTCAAATTTTTAAGAATGAGAAAAGTAAAGTGTGCCATCAGGTTTGTGAGAGCTTTATTGACCAATTTTCGCATAACACTGATAAGAGTTTAATTCAAAGGATAGATAAAAGCAAGTCAAATGTACTTTGGAATAGCAAATTGCTAATAGATATGTATGGTGGACACATTGGAATAACTTGGTTTTTAGGAGTTGGATGCACGAGTAGAGCTCATACTCAGTACAAAATGAGGGCTAGCAAAAGACTGGGAGCGACCAACTAAGAGAGCAATAACGGCCATAATCATGCAAAGCGACAAAGCAACATTAAAAGAAGCATAAGATGGCATCAAAAGTCAAAAACTAAATGATCATAGAGGCTATGGCGACTTTGTTTGAGTCTAACATGTGTGAGCATGCGCCAAGTCAACCCAAATAAAGCATCAAGGATAAAACCAAAATAATGCTTCCAAATAATATAAACAACGCATGATTTTTTTCAAAGGCTCATTAAGCAATCTCAGTCATTTGAGATAAGTCATGCTACAACCAAACTACTAAGCATACTATCAAAAAGACATCAAGTACAACATGAAAAATTCTAAACAAGCTCCTTTTTGTACCACTTTTTTGCATGAAACTTTTTCTCTTTTCCAACACCATTCGAACTTTTTTAACTCAACTCTTTTGATGAAAACCAACATGGACCAGAGGCAAAAATACACCTTGATAAAAAGATATAACAAGATCTAAACAAAAATCAAGGCGAAAACTAAAAACTAAACGCAGTAGCAGAAAAAGAGAACACTCATTGAACGATAAGAGTGAAAAACGGAGTGTTCTTGACAAATGAAAAGCAAGGCAACTTCTCCAAAAAAAATTGTTGGGGTCCAACCATTTATTGCAGCAAACAAAACAAAACTAAACTGAAAACTAAAACAACTGATGCTCCAAGAAAAATGCATAGTGTATGAAGCAATAAAAATATAGTGTCTTGAAAGGTGACCTGATTTTTACCGATGAAGAAGGGGTGCCTCAGGGGCATCCCCAAGCTTTGAAGCTTGTACTTCTTGGATATTTCTTGGGGTGACATGGGCATCCCCAAGCTTGAGCTTTTGTCCATTCTTCAACTCATCTCATCATTCTCCAATCCCTACACTTGAAAACTTCCTTCATACAAAACTCAACACAATTCTATTAGCAACATTAGTGTAAGCATAACAATGAATCAACCCTTTTTGCTTCAGGTTTCAACTCAAAACCACCACATATAAAGCATATACTACTATAGAAACTTCCCCAAAAGTTCTGTGATTAAAAGAACTAAAAAAGAAAGCGTTCGAGAGGCAAACACAAATAGTGGCAGAAATCTATCAAAACAGAACAGCTGACAAAGGTCAATTTTTAAAGGGGTTTTCTGTTGCTCAAATCAAAAAGTGTTCAAATAACGAAAGTTTGGATATAACGTGATAAATAAGCACAAGAAATCGCAGGTCTAAAAGATATTCAGAGAATTTTTATAGTACAGTACGAAAATCTGTTTCAGGACAGCAACATCCCCAAGTCTTACCTCACTCGAATTAGAGGCTTCTCTTGGCACAACAACGAAATAAAAATTATAAGGAGAGGTCAAAGTAGTAATAACTTCCAAGACTCAAATAAAATAAAAAATAACTGAAAATAAAACATTGGGTTATCTCCCAAGAGTGCTTTTCTTTAACGCCTTTGAGCTAGGCGTAGAAAGTGGAAATCAAGTAACATCAAGTGATGAAGCATCAAGCTCAATAGAAGAAGTCTTTTCAACAATAAATTGAATTGTGTCCAGATGAGTTTTTGAATATCCTTTATAATCACGCTTTGGTATACTACTCTCATCAAAGAAATTTTTAGGACAAATCCATTCGAAATTCTTTTCCAAGGCTTCATGCATTCCTAAAAGTTTGCAAGGTATTGATACTTTGAAATCTTCTTTGGTTGTACCAACAACCTCTATATGCGAGCCAAGCTTAATAAAATGTTCGAAAACTTTCCTAGCTTCAATAACAACATCTCTAAATTCTCTATGCAAAGTTTCCAAGATAAAAGCTTTCTTTTTGGAGTCTTCAATATCATGAAGCTTAATAAACATGTATTGCATAAAAGGATTAAGGCTAGCAAACCTAGCTTCCAACATGTGAACTAAATAAGCAGAAGCAACTTCATAACTAGGAGCAAGCTCAGCCAAAGACTTTTCCTCAACATCTTTATGCATACTAATATGATTAAAGAACTCCTCGATATTAGTTTTCCCAATAATAGAACCACTACCTACTGAGAGGTCCTCCAAAACATACTTAGGGAACAACATAATGAACTAAAAGTAATAAAGTAACGACTGTAAAGGAAACTAATTTTTGTGTGTTTTTGATAAAAACGATGCAAGTAAAAATAAAGTAAAGCTAAACTTCAAACAAAGTAAAGGATGTGCATGCGAAACTCCACTTGCAGAAGTCTTCTTTTTCCTCCCCGGCAACGGTGCCAGAAAAGAGCTTGATGTGGCACGGTGTATATATATATAAATCACCGTCCACTTGGAAACCCCAAGAGGAAGGTATGATGAGTACATCAGCAAGATTTTCCCTTAGTAAGAAACCAAGGTATGTCAATCCAAACAGGAAGAAGCCAAACTAGTGAAGGTGATGCTTGCAAGCTTTGCGACAGCTTCGGACAATTTATAAGGCACCTCGTCCAGTGCTTTGCTTTGCTAGCTGCAACGCGGAACCTGCACATAACACAACCAAATACTTTTCTCCCAACTTACGATGAGGTTGTCAATCTCACCGGTTTGCTGTAAACAAAGGAATGAGAGTATCGAGTGGAAAGCAATAGTAATATGCGAGAAAGTAAATAGTGCAAGTAAAGTAAACAGGTGATAGCAATGTAAAGGAAATTGGACCGAGGTCCACAGTTCACTAGTGGTGTCTCTCCATAAGATAAAATAACAAATGTTGGGTAAACAAATTACAGTTGGGCAATTAATAGAATAAAGGTAACGTGCATATGTCAAGAAGATCACTATGAGATTTACTCTGGGCATTACAACAAAATACATAGACCGCCATCCAACTTCATCTATGACTAATAATCCACTCACGGGGAATCAATCTGAGAACCCTTTGAGTATTAAGTTGCGAACAAAAGATAACTGCATTAAGCAAAGTGTGTAATGTAAACAAAGCATATGCCCTTGGACATAAGAATGTTGTTTTCTCCCAAGTGGCAACAACACATCTATAACCTTAGAGGTTTCTGTCACTCCCCCAGATTCAATAGAGGCATGAACCCAACTATCGAGCATAAATACCCCCTCTTGGAGTCACTAGTATCTACTTGGCCAAGATAGCTACTAACAACGGAGAGCATGCAAGATCATAAACAACATAGAGATAACATAAGATAAATTTTAGAACAGTAACTTAATCATAACACCAATATTCATCGGATCCCAACAAACACAACATGTAGAATTACATAATGGTAATCTCGATCATGTAAGGCAGCTCACGAGATCTAAACATGAAGCACATGGTGGAGAGAACAACCATCTAGCTACTGCTATGGACCCATAGTCCAAGGTAGACTACTCACTCATCGCTCCGGAGGCAAGCATGGCGATGAAGAAGACCTTCGATGGCAATTCCCCTATCCGGCTGGGTGTCGGGAAGAGCTTCTAGACCCTCCCGATCTCGGGTCGATGACGGCGGTGGATCGCGATATCTTTCTGGAATTTTGATCGGGTATTTAGGTTTTTCCCGTCGAGGGGTCTTTATAGGCGAAGGGGCATCGTCAGAAGTGGACCAGGGCGGCCACACACGTAAGGGGCGTGGCCAGGGCCTGGGCCGCACCGCCCTATTGTGTGGGCAGGCCCTGGCCCCCCTCCGACTCCTCTTCGGTTCTCTGAAAGCTTTGGTAAATTTCTGGACATTCAGCTTTTGTTTCATCCAATTCCGAGAATATTTCCTGTGTAACTTTACTGAAACACAAAAATAGCAGAAAACAGAGAACTGGCACTGTGGCAACTTGTTAGTAGGTTAGTTCCAGAAAATGCATAAAAGTGCCACGAAGTGTAACGAAACACTAAGCAAATGGAGTAAAAGCAAGCATGGAGCATAAAAAATTATAGATATGTTTTAGACGTATCAGCGGTGTTAACGAACCAGTTGGGAACCCCAACAGGAGGGTGTGAAGAGCACAGCAGTAAGTTTTCCCTCAATTATGAAACCAAAGTTTAATCGACCGGTAGGAGAAAGAAACAATTCCCGAAGGTTGTTGCTAGCTGACTTTGCAATGGCGCTAGAAGACTTGTGCGGGCACGTGGTTGACTCGGCGCCAGCAGCAACGTGGAACCTACACACAACACAACCAAGATACTTTGCCCCAACTTGTTGTGAGGTTGTCAATCTCACTGGTTTGCTGAAAACAAAGGATTAAGTGTATCGTGTGGTTGTAACATCCCAAGATTTTATCGAATTTTGAAACAATTTTTTTTTATTTTGTTTGTGTGGATTGAAAAATCACAAGGATTTAAATTTTTTTTGAGATTATTTAAAATAACGAATTTGAGAAACTATTTCAAACTTTCCTTTATTGCTTGGGGAATTATTTTGAGAAAATAAAATTTCAAAGTATTATTTTGCATTTACTCAAATCCTATGCAAGCATCCTTGCAAGGGAATTATTTGCAAAAGGTTTAATACCAAATAAATTTTCCATTTCTAAAAGTATGTTTTAAAATAATGTTCAAAGGTTATTTTGTTAGAGTTTATTCTCTGAATTTAGAAATTATTTTGAAAACCCCAATTCCATCCTTCTTTAGGTAATAAAGCCTCTTAGGCCAAATTTATAAGGTTTTATTAAAATGTTTGTTAATTTGTGAAAACATCTTCCCTACTGTCCTAAAATGATGGTTGGAATTTTAGAAAATTTTACATTTTGGTTTGATTTGATTTGGAGTCAAAATGCAAAGGAAATAAAGCAAATAGGAAAAATTATAAAAGAAAAAAAAAGAAAATAATTCAAATTTGAAAAAGGGCCTCGGGGCAACGTTTTGGCCCAGCCTTTATGGCGGCCCATGGCCCACCCGGACCTATCCCGAACCGGTACGCCCTCTCTCCTACTCCCCCTATGATAGGTGGAGCCCACCTGTCAGATTCTTCCCTAACCCCCAGCCGCTTCTTCCGCCCGAGCTGCCCACGACCTTGCCCATGATCCCTACTCCGCCCCTCACCCTCGAGAACACCAACGGCCCCGCAAAGACATCCCCTCATTTTCCCCCACACCTCCTCTCCTTTTCCCCCTCTCACGACACCGCAAGGCCGTCTAATTTCACCGATGGAACCCGCCAGTACCGATGCCTTGCGAGCCCGATTCCGGCGTCAGTAGTGAGCCTGCTCCTCTCTCTCTTCTCCTAAACCTTTCCCCTCCCTCTGGCACACCTCCTGGCCTCATTGCATTGTTTGAATTTGCTGCAGAATGGCAAAGCCGACGCCACCCAGAGCGCCCGAAGTCCAGGCAACCTCCAGCCGCGCCGCACCCTCTCTACGAAGTGTCCCGGCTTCCCTAACCTCACCATCAACCCCTCCTCGGTTTCCCGCACACTGTCGGCACATTCATCATTGCTGGAGATCACCGGAGCCCCACCGTCCTTCGTAGCCGAGCCGCAGATACCTCACCGGTGACCGAATCCCTAATTTGAGGTGAGCTCTCCCTCCCCTTTCATCTTCGTCGGTCGGATCTCGATCTAGTGGTCCATAACAGACCACTTAACTGAAGTGGTACAGTGAGATCTGAGCCACCCAGATCTCATAAGATCCAATGGACCACATTCATAATCCGGCCGAATCGGTATGTACTAACCAGAGCGTGCCACGTGGCCTCCCCTGTTTCAAATAGATTTAAAAAAATTCAAAATTAGACAGAAACTTGTAAAAATTCATAGGAAATGATCTGTAAGTCCAAAAATTATAAATTGCATATCACTGGAATCCTGAGAAAGAGTAGAATCCAATTGATGAGGGTTAACTCAACAAATGTCCTAGATGAAGGACTTAGGATCGGGGAGATAGGGCGTCGGATGAACTCGAAGGTAAAGTTAGTCGAATAAGGTGTATATCGAAAGTAAACTTGGGTGTTGAACCTGGCTTGCTTTCAATCTGTCCCACACCGTCCCCTCCTGGCCCCTATATATAGATGGCCAGGTCTCGAGGATCAGGTGGGATCCGATACAGATTACAATAGCAACATACGGTAAGAATTTGTATTTTGACTAGTATTACAATTGGGCCTAGCTTAACGGGCCTCAGGGATACTCAACTAACGGGCTCTATTATCTATACCCTTGTCAGTAGCCCCTGAGATTCTACCAGAATTGCAGATTCGGGTTGAATCTCTAATCTTTAAATCTTCGACTTGATCAATTCTTCGACTTCTTCATAGCTTCAAATCTTCGACTTGGTCTTTTGACTTATTTTCATGATAATATCTCACAAGGGGTTTTGATGAACAAGCCTGACAACTCTGATAGATCAAGAGGTCAGTTAACTGCTGGAACAGATACTTGCCACCTACTTCAAATTCAATCCCCTTGGACTTGAATTCGGGAAACCGTTCAAACCCATTCTTTTGCCGCATTTAGGACTTACGAAGAATAAATCCCAGTGGTTCTCAGGGTACCCAGTACGTCCACCAGGATTTTCTTCGCGTTGTAGACACGGATACATACCAGCAGAGCGCATCCATGTGCGTATACCAGGCCACACAGGACGGATCCCGGGGTCTTACCTTCATGATAAATCACGGCATTCGAGTTTCGTTGCAATAACGCAACTCAAGAATCGCATGTCGCAGTCTTATTTGACTGATCTAGTTCACAAAATATTCGGGTTATATAACTATGACTTAATAAAAACTCGCTCCCGATGGGAGTAATGTCGTTTCACTGAATCTTCCTTCACCTTCCTTGCTCCAGTATTCGCGAATAAATATCGTTGGGTGCGCGCCCAGCGCTCCCGATGGGAGTAGCCCCCGAGGCTATAGTCAAAGAATTATTTTTTTGAGTATAGGCTCAAATGTATTGTGCTCCATCTTTATACTTCAACTCAAAATAATTTGATGATAATATCATTGGGGGCGCGCTCAGCGCTCCCGATGGTAGTAGCCCCCGAGGCTATAGCCGAAAGTTTTTGGGTATAGTCTCCAGAATTGATTCCTGTTTCATCGGTGCCAATCTTTTGTCAACTTCCTAGTATGCTCATTGTCTTTTCTTCTTTCTTTTAAGGCATAAGCCCCCGAGTCCAAGGCGAGGTTTCTCGTACTTTTGTTTGATAGATAATTCCTGTGACTTTTCTGACATATATTTTCCTTCATTATCGTCTGCCCTGCGCAGAATGTAACTCCTTTGTAATTATATTATGGGCCTTCATTTCATGAAGGCCCATCAATATATGCTTATAAATAAAGCACACTTGGTGAGGGTAAAAACCCTAAGTAGATTTCTCCTCCGCCGTATCTTCTTCTTCATCTAGGGTTTCGCAAACTTGTCTCCATGGCTGATGCTGATGGATCCTGTCTGAGCCTTGGCTTCCCGATGACACAGCGGGGTCACGACCGCCCTCGCGGCAGCAAGAATGTGGCAGCACCAGCTGCTGCAGGAGCTTCATCGTCCGCTCCGGTGAAGCGGCATACCAGCCGTCTGGCTGGGAGTAAGAATAAACCTAAGGTGCCTCGTGCTGTCCCAGGTCTAGGCGCACCTCCTGGTAATACTTCTCCTCCCTAGCCTAGGGTGTTTTCTTTTTTCTGTATCACCGGCGCGCAGTGCCATGAGATTCAGCGGCTGCCGCTAAAATTTACCAAGTTCATGGATGGGCGGGAGCTGCGAGAAGCGATTCTTCGTGAACACTCTGGGGTAGGAACTCCCTATGAGGTGGAGGTCTGGTACGACGGCACCAGTGAACAGTACTTCAAGGGTGGCTGGTCGCAGTTTGTAGATGATCATGACATCCAGCAAGGTTTCTTCATGACTTTTGACTTCCACATTGGCATGTCGAAGTTCGACGTGAAGATCTACGATGGTACTCAGTGCCAGAAGGAGTACGAGGCTGAAGCACACTTCCACTAGAATCTCCTTATGTAATCTCTTTTTCCAGTTGCCCTTTTATCGTACTAGCTGTAATGAACAATCGTGTTTAGCTTATGCATTGTGCTTGATTGAATAGACCATGGGAACGAATCGTCGTTCCGAGGTACTCCCTCTGTTCTTTTTTACCCTGCATTCTAGGTTTAGTCAAAGACAATTTAGATAAAGTTTGACCAAGCATATTTCTAAAACTATCAAGTTTTATAATATCAAAAACATATAATATAGAAGTATTTCTTATGATGATTCTAATAATATTCATTTTATATTGTAAATGTTTATATTTTTTCTTATACACTTAGTCAAAGTTGACAAAGTTTGACTTGACTAAACCTAGAGTGCAGGGTAATTTAGGACGGAGGGAGTATGTTTTTAATATATTATCGGGTTCCTTTGAACCAATTGTATCGTTGAAGAATATCGGGTTGCTCACAACCTAGTAGTATGCCTTAAAGATCTTCATAACGTATGAACTCTATTTCGTATGACTCGAGGGTTGAAGCCCCCAAGAGGAAAGTAAAATGTTCGTACAATTTGTCAAGTTTAACCCAAGGAACTCGACCTGTGGCCTCATGTTCTGGGTTCAGAGGGTCAACTCAAAGTTTATGATGCCTCCAGATTTCTTCTATGCGTAAAAACGCCGTAGTTGCTCCGCATTCCATGGGTTGCTCTCATCTTTTCCCGTTTTCTTGTCTTGTAATTGATAAGCTCCTCCTGGTATCACTTCTGTGATGATGTAAGGTCCCACCCAAGGGGACTCTAACTTACCGTGGCCATCCTGTTAGGGTCGTAAAACTATATCTCCCACCACAAAGGATCATGGACGAACTCGACTACTGTGGTAGTTCCGCAGACTTTGTTGATACTGCGTGGCTCTAGCCAACACTTTATCTCTTGCTTCATCCAGTGCATCGACGTTGTCTTGTAATGCTTCTGTCGAGGTTGTTTCATCGTATGCCGTTACTCTTGGAGCTTCGTGTGTGACTTCGACTGGCAGCACGGCTTCTGCGCCATGGACCAAGAAGAAAGGAGTTTCTTGAGTAGCGGCATTGGGTGTAGTCCTTAGACTCCAAAGCACAGAGGGCAATTCTTTTACCCAAGCATGCTTGGCTTTCTCTAGAGGTGCTAAAAGCCTCTTTTTTATCCCTCTACATATTAGGCCATTGGCTTTTTCGACTTGCCCGTTCGTCTTCGGGTGTGCTACGGATGTGAATTTTAGTTTGATCCCCAAACCTTCGCAGTAATTTTTGAATTCCTTCAAAGTGAAGTTTGTCCCGTTGTCTGTGATGATGCTGTGTGGTACTCCAAAGCAAAACACTATTGATTTGATGAAATTATTTGCTGCTGTCGAATCTTGAGTTGTTATCAGGGCCGCTTCTACCCACTTGGTAAATTTGTCGACTGCCACCAGCATGTAGACATGCCCTCCTGGCCAGGATTTGTGTAACTTCCCTACCATGTCGAGGCCCCATTGTGCAAAGGGTCAAGACAATGGTATTGGCTGTAACTCTGCCGCTGGCACGTGCGATCGAGATGCAAATCTTTGGCATGCTTCACACTTTCGAACTATGTCTTTTGCATCCTTGATGGCAGTTAGCCAATAGAATCCTACTCGAAATGCTTTAGATGCAATTGCCCTGCTACTGGCGTGATGGCCGCATACTCCGGCGTGTATATCTTTTAGTATCACTTCTCCTTCTTGAGGCGTTACGCACCGCTGCAAAACGCCAGTTATACTCTTTTTATATAATTTCCCTTGCAACATGACAAATGCTTTAGATCGCGAGTTATTCTTTTGGCTTCCACTGCGTCTTCTGGCAACTTCTTATTTATCATGTATGCTAGATATGGTTGCATCCATGCTTCTTCTATCATCATGACTTCTTCGGGTTCTGGTGTGCTTCCGTCGCTTTTCTCACCAGCCCCCGAGCCTGCTGTAGTAGTCAAACTTTTGACGTTTTTTATCGATCTTTCGACTATTTCTTCCCAGAAGACTCCTGATGGTATGGGCAGGCATTTTGACCCGATATTTGCTAGATTGTCAGCTTCTTTATTGCTGTTTCTACTGACATGCGAGACTTCGCACCCATCGAAGGTTCCTTCGAGATAGTGATATAAGTTCTTGTAAGCCATCATGTTGTCGTTGATAGTATCGCATCTGTTCATAACTTGTTGGAAAACGAGGTTTGAGCCCCCGAATACTTTTAGTCTAGTTGCTCCACATGCTTTGGCCATCTTCATTCCGTGCAGCAGAGCCTCATATTCGGCTTCATTATTAGAGGCCTGCGGAAAACTCATCCTTAAAACGTACTTCAGTTTGTCGCCTTGTGGTGATATCAGGACTACTCCTGTGCATGCGCCTTGGATTCTTTTAGAACCATCGAAGTATATTGTCCACACACTCGATAAATCTTGCGGTCCTGTACTCTGTAACTCTAACCATTCTGCTGTGAAATCTGGTAAAATTTGAGACTTGATTACTTTTCTCTTTTCATACGTGATATCCAAGGGAGATAACTCAATTCCCCATAAGGAGACACGTCCTGTTGCTGAAGGATTATTCAGTATGTTGGACAGTGGTGCTTCGTTGACCACTATGATTGGGTGCACCACAAAGTATTGCCGCAATTTTCGTGATGTTGTAAAGACACTATATGTGAGCTTTTGATAGTGCGGGTACCTCTATTTTGTCAAAGAAAGTACTTCACTGATGAAATATACTAGCCTCTGGACGCCGTGGGCTTTCCCTTCTTCACTTCTTTTGACTACTAATACTGTACTCACCACCTGATGGGTTGCAGCAATGTAGAGTAGTAGTGGCTCTTTTTCCTTTTGTGCGACCAGTACTGGTGGCATGGAAAGCACTTTTTTCAACTGCGTGAAGGCTGCATCTGCCTCTTCTGTCCACTCGAATTTATCATCTAATTTCTTCATGAGTGCATAGAAAGGGAGTGCTTTCTCCCCCAATCGAGCAACAAAATGACTTAGTGCCGCGACAAGTCCTGTGAGCTTCTGTACGTCGTGTAGTTTCATGGGTTCCCCCATTGTTAGAATCGCTTGGATCTTCTCTGGGTTCGCCTCTATTCCTCGTGCTGATACCAAAAACCTTAGGAGTTGTCCTGCCGATACACCGAACAAACATTTTGTCGGGTTGAGCTTAAGCTTATACCTGTTTAGGTTGTCGAAGGTTTCTACCAAGTCGCTGATTAGGGATTGCTCCTTTCTTGTGGTGATGACTACGTCGTTGATGTAGACTTGGATGTTGCATCCTATTTGGCTCCCGAGGCAGTTTTGCATCATCCGTTGATAAGTTGCTCCTGCATTTTTTAGGCCAAAGGGCATGACTTGGTAGCAGAATACCCCATATGTGTGGGGACCCCGGATTACCCATCCGGAATACCCGATATGCATACAATTCACGATCCCATGATCAGTGTGTCGTGAATCCACATATCCGAGTTGATAACATAATTACATCATCCTTTACAGTACCGAATAAAGCTTACAATTGGTCACATGACCAAGCATGATATTGCCACGCAGGGCAAATCTACAACTAAGCAGCGGATACCAAGCAGCGTTAATGACCCAAGTCCTGCCTACTACCCTACAGGCAACTGACTGGGAGACGTTCCTAGTTCGCACCGGCGTCAGCGTGACCATCGTCACCTTCCGAGTAGTCTTCTCCATAATCTGTCCAAGTTAATAGCCAGGGACAAAGCCGTGAGTACATTTGGAATTGTACTCGCAAACCATCTAGGAGAAGATAAACACATGCTATTTGGGCTGTAGCAAGGTTGGCTTGGTTGAAGGCAGCTTAATACTAGAATGTTTCTCTTGTCGATATAGCATGTCCCACGACATTTCTATATCCTTATTAAAGAAGGTTTGTAGAAAGATTCTCGTGTCGATATAGTATGTCATACGACATCTCTATATCCTTATTAAAGAAGATGCTTACAAGAGAAGTCTTTGCAAAAGCTCTAGGAAAGGGGGAAACTCCTTTTCAAGAGAAAAGCCGGCGGTCAATCAAACATGACCACCAACCCTTATTGATTCTGGTCAATCACACATGACCACTTTCATTCCTTCGGTAGTACCCTGCAAGTACTTTGAACCATAACCATGCCACGGCAGTACCCTCCGAGTACTCCGTCCGGCACCCATCTCCATTTTCTCGAAAACATTTTTGTAAAACCAAAACTCGACACAGGTTAAGTATGGCCATTCCAACCGTCCATGACCGAGGACGCGGCTATTCGAATAGATTACACTCTGCAGAGGTTGTACACTTTACCCACACCATTCGATAAATCCGCCGGGATACCACCACGGACCGTCATACACTAGTATGCGGGGGTCGGATAATCGATCGAAGCCCTCCATCTATCTACCTTAGTACGGGTGCCTACCCTGTGGAGTTTACCTCCCCGGCACGTCCCGGCAGTATCTCCTCCAGAGCGTAACTCCGGCGCCACGGCGGGAGAACCCAAGTGTCTTCCGGTCGGATAAATCCCAATGGATCCCGATTTACTATTGCCCATAGTCTGGCGGCAATCCGGATTACGGGGTCCTACAGACCCTTATATAGTATGAGGCTCCCCGCACTAAAGCAAATAAACTTCAAACTAAGCCCGTCCCATACCGGGTAATGTGGTTGCACGGGAGTAATTGGTTTGGCGAACACTTATACACAATGTCCTTTTTCAGAAAAATCCACCAACTCCTTCATCTCCCATTGTCCACTCCTCGTTTATGAAACCATTTCAAAACATCTCAATGGAGTAGTAACTACTCCAAGGTTTTCGAAACCATTTTCGAAATATTTCCCCGAGAGAGTATTCCCAATCCTAGAGTTTTTGGATCCACTACAAATGTTTCCCAAAGACCTCGATGCTAATCATCGGGTCTCTACTTTTTAGGGTATTGAGTAGGTGTCAAAGGTGTCATCTTTAGAGATGATAGCAATTCGACTTGTGGAGCTAAGTCGCCAACTATTGCTATATAAGGGACATAGCAATATACGAAAACAATGCATAATAGTAGAAACAAGAGTAGAGCAATGCATAGTGTAGTAATAGGATTCAAATATGCATCAAGTAGATGGCTTGCCTTGAGTGGCTTGTCCTTGATCTTCTTCTTCTTGATATTCTAAGACTTCCCCTTCCTCCGCACACTCCTCGCCAAACTCGTCAACGGTAGGGTCTATCGCCGTGAAAAGAAGATGCAAACACACAATCAATCATACAAGCATGAGAACCAACAAACCAACTCACCACAACAATATTCCAAACAATCAAACAAGTTCAGATAAAGGTTCTTTAATACACAAGGTTCCTGCAATTAGTTGTCATAATTTTAGGGTTTCAAAAATTAAAGTTAAAATGCAACCTATTACCAAGCGGGCCACAAACTAGAGTAAAAGAGATCATACAACTATAATTATGAAACTAACCAAAAAGTTAGTTTGGTACCAGTAATAGGCTACTGTTTATAACTTACTAACATAAGTGACCTCAATTTAATATTAGTTTCCTAATATTTTAAAATAGATTTGAGATTTAACTACACCGAGAGCACAACTAAATCATAAAATAATCTAGGAAAAAAAATCCTACTGATATGAGACCAGTGGCATTTTAAACCTAAGGTGATTTTTAATCTACTACAAATCACCCCAAACGATTTGGGTGAACTATTTGAAAACTGCAAACATTTGAATCTCTCAGATTTAAATAAGAATCAAACAATTCCATAGCACAACAATTAATTCACCACACAATAAATAGAGGGCTTAAAGAAGTGGGGCTAGTACAAAAAGGTATAAAATGAAATTTGAAAACTACTGGCGCTGGTTTCATGCCATTTGAATTTGTAGATCTTGAGTTATTGATTTTTGATTCAAAAGGATACATTTAACTAGATTAAATACCAGAAAATACGCATGACATACTTGTGAATGAGGATTATTTCATGAGACAGAGAACTTAAAATAGAGTCTACAGAAATTTGAGTCAAACCAATTGGATATACAGAGATTTAATTTCGAATTTTAGAAGTCAACAGATCTATCCAAAAGATTAACAGTAGAACTAAAAAAAAAAACAGCACATGGGCTGAATCTACCGGACCAGGTCAGCATGTAACGGGCTGGCTAACTAATCTATGGACTATGGGCATTGATCGGACACTAAAAATAGCAGGAGGCATGCTTTAAAATTCGTGCTCCAGGGTATCTAAACATGCACCATGCGTGGTTAGCTCGGTTTGACGGAGACGACGGGATCAGAGGTGAGCTCACCGAGGGAAGGCAGAGGGCGACTGCGGCGGTGCAGGGAAGACGGGAAGGACGGTGGAGAAGAGAGGCGGCTTGCCTTGGCTGCCTTGGACGCGCGGACGAGTGCCCAGGCGAGAGGACTGAGACGGCGCGGCAGCCGCAGCTAGCGACGATGGAGACGACGGTCGAGCTCGACGACGGGGGTCTTCTGGTGATCTCCTGACAAAACAAAGGGCTAGGTTAGATCTCAGATATGGTGCTAAGACGGGGCAGATAGAGAGAAACGGCGGAGGGGGTCTGCAGCGAGCTCGCGACGCGGCGCCGTCCATGGCGGCGGTCCGACGAACTCGGGGAAGAAGGGAGACGGGAGTGCTGAAGGATCGGTCTGGGGTTGTTCTGGAAGGGAGTAGGTGTCGGGAGAGTGAAAGGAGAGCCCCGGGTGGGCTTATAATAGGCGAGGCCGAGCTCTGCCCGACGTGGCGTTCGCTGTCTGGCCGCGGAGCGCGGCGAGAGCGGCCAGCAGGAATACGACAAGAGAAGGAGGCGGTGCTGCGCCAGAGGGTCTGCGAGGGTGGGGCGCAGTCTTAGGCGAGAGGGAAAGTGCGGGGGTGGTCGGTTGGCTCGGGAAGAGGACGCCAAACGGACGCACGCCAGGTGTTCGATGAAACGACACGCCAAGAGCAGTGTCCAGCACGGTGTTCAGAGGGAGAGGCGCGGCTAGGAATCGTGTCTAGGAGGTTTCTGGTGCGCGACTCGTCAATGTAGAGGCAGTCCTTTGACACTGAGAGCGAATGTGTGGTGGGAGGCGTGGCCGAGTTCGAACGGGTGGGTAATGTGATGTGTGTCCGTGTGACATGCTCGTCATGGACTGGCACGTGTGTGTATGAGCGGGTAGGGATGTATGGTTTCAAGCTGGAGGGTGTCAGGCAGAGGTGCCGAGACGTGCAGGCCGACATGTCAAGCAAGATAGTGAGGAAGAAAAAAAAAAGGGCAGCAACCTTGCTATGAACATGGCATCGGTGTCCTTCTCCCTTCTCTCCAAACAAATGCTGCCAAGAGAGCTACAGTGTAGTTATAGTATTGAGTGCGTGTGCGTGGTCAAAAGGAGGCGCTGTGATGGTTTTTCACAAGGTGGCTATGATGATGATTAGAAAATAATAAGAGAGATAGAGATGGAGATTAACAAGTGCGCTGATTACATTTGGCATTTAACCCTATTTTGGTTTTGTCAAGATGACGATGGTAAGGAAAAGATTAAAGAGGTGAGTTTGATGTCTAAGGGGTGTCATTCAAAATTGGATATTAATTAGACTTGGTTAGGATCACTTTTGGATCTTATATCCAAGTTTAAAGATATTTAGGAGGTGGTTAGATTTTGGAAATTTTGAGAAATACAAGGCAAAATCTTGAGTAAACAAAAAATGTCTACTAGTGATACCTTGCATTGTAGATCTATTTAAAGAGTTTTGGAATAAGAGGATTACAATAGTTGGCATTACCACCATCACATGCAATATCAAAGATATATGTTTACAGAAATTATTGTATTGAACATAATTTTGGAAAAGAGATGGTTTGGTAAATAAGGTCATAGAACTGATCAGCAGGATATAGGGTGGATAGATAATCTTCAAGATAGATTTAGAGATTTAGTTGATCACACAGACAAATAGTCCAGATCTTATTGTTGGTATAGAATTTCAAGGTTGGGTATAGCCAAGTGGGGTTTTTTTTTTCGAAGAAGTCAAAATCAAATTTATAAACCATGGATATCACTCCCATAATTTTCAAGGACGGGAATACTACCAAAAAGGCATTCTTCCAATTTTTACTATTTTTGAAAATAGGAAACCATTGCGAAAATTACTTTTATAAAATATGTTTGTGAAAATAAATGAGTGCACAAGAGTGGACTTGTTTATTGTGTTTTGATAAACTATTGTTTTAAAAACATATATCCTCTTGCAAGGAATAGGGTTTTGGGCTTATAGAGAAGAAAACATCAAAATAGGTTTTATTTGGAAAATAACTGAAAATAATTTATAAGAATACCTCCACTGGCCATTATATACTTTGATGAGTTTTAGATAGGTTAGGCCACATGCCTACTGGTAGGTCATAGCTACACACAAGTACTCAGTTAAAGTCAATCATTGTCACACAATGTCAACTCATCACACAAAGCCAAACATTAGCAACCAATCTTGCATCACTAGGACAAGGACAGGGCAAATGCTCACTAATGATCATGCCATGGGAAAGTTTGAAATGAGATTCAATAAGGGATGGAAGCTTCTGTAAAAATAATTTTTTAGAAACCCATGGAGACCTAAACATCTCCTTTACCATGTCTTCTCAAAGGTGTTTGAAAACCATTTTTAAAGGCTTAAAAATAGTAGTTTTGTAAAATAGTGGGATCACAACACTATGTCCCTATAGTTTTATAAATACTTAGTTTTGGAAAAATCTTTATTTTCAAATATATCTTGGCTCTTGTTTTGGACAAATAAAATATCTATAAACAAGAGAGGTGCCAAGATACTATTTTTGGGAAAATAGCTCGGAGCATAGATAATGGCATGAGCACAAGGGCACAAGGATTGTGTTGGTCCACAATCAAGAAATTCAAACAGACACTCTTACTACCTCAACCAAGACAAGCACACAAGAAACTCGGTTTCCAGAGGTTAACACAAAAAGTTTTTGTCGGCCCTCATTCTTGCCTTACCAAACTCAGCTTAAACAGGGTTACAAAAATTGGGGTGTTACAGATCTTCCCCCCTTAAAAAGAATCTCGTCCCGAGATTCCTAAGCGTAGTAGTAGAGTGGTGGTGGAGACTAGGTTAGAGTTAGTCTTCAAAAAGTTGCTCTTCTATCATATCGGTGATATTCTAAGTCACGTTGAGGACTTGCTTTGCCAAAGATGTAGATCATCTTCATTTACTAAGGTTGATGGCTGAAGAGTTGATGTTGCCAAAAGTATCCTGTCGAAACCTTATCGGGTCATTTTTAAGGTTAGCGGGGCTAGGCTATCTAGTATGCCCGAAAATATTCTTCGAGAGTTATAAGGTTTCCAGCTGGCAAATTGAGGTCTTGAAGAGTCGAGGCTTCTCGGGTAGCTTTTGTTGTCTTGGTGTCGTCGCTTTCTTCACGTAGCCTGATGGAATCCTTCAAATCCTAGTGTCCTGCCTTGAAGCTTGATGTTGGTGTGGATCCTTCTGTCTTGAGGTGTAGTGCTCCAGAGGTCACAGATAATGGCACTTAAGCTTAGGTTTTGTTAGAGTGCTCCAGATCTATAGACTTAATCCGCTACGCTTCCTAGCTGGCGAGGGCATATGTTAGTCCTATCCGGAAGCGTTCTTCTAAGCCCCTCGGGCTTGAGCTGAAGGTGCTTCATGTGTCAGCGCATCTTCAATGGTGTGTCTTCAAGTAGTCGATGATTTATTTCTTCTTGTCTTTGGTTTGGTGAAGCGCATTCAAGTTCTTCTTGCTTCCCCATCTTCTTGTAGCCTTGACGATCTTGAGGTATATTGGGATACCGTGAGTCGACTTCATCTTCCGAGAAATCTTCATGTGGATTTCTACCCGTGGCATAAGTCAGTTTTGGTTTCAAACCCGTCAAAATTTTGAATGCGCAAGTGAGTTAGTTAGAAAAGTCTTCACTTCTTTCCATTGCTACCTCCATTGATATCTCCTAAATGCGGAGTCGACATTGATGGCTTGATTTTGGAGTCTCTTCATCCTTCTATTTGCTCAGTGGAGAACAAGTGCATGAGTCTTCGGGCTTCAAGTGGCGATAACGGGTTGATCTTCGAAGGTTAGGCTTGGTTTCTGATAATTCTATGCTCAATGTTAGTTGGATTGTTAGAAGATTAGCACGTGTTGGGGGTGTTAAGAGAGTATCAATAATGTTAGCGAAACTCTAAGGTTAAGGTTAGGCGGTCCCGGGGTAGTGAAGTCTTTGTCTTCTAGAAGTCCTTTGTAGTTCAGGCGGGTCTAGCTTCTGCTTCCTTGACGCAGGAGAGAGGTCTTGGCGAAGCTTTAAGCACGTAGCAAAAATGGTGGCATCGGATCTTGGGTATGTGTTGCAAGAAGGGTTATTATCCACTAACATTTAGGTTAGAGTTAACGCGTTAGTTTTAACTCATCTATGCTATTCGAGATGCCATAAATAGGTGTGAGGGGAACACATCCTAGAGAGGTTTCTTATTCGGGGTTTTACATGCCAGAGGGGTTTGTAAGGCTGAGAGGCCAAGTCAATCATGAGCACAAGGTACAACACACATTCAAGAAACACGCAAGACAACTGCAAACACTATCAAGGACACATAAGACAAACAACAAACAATTGCAGAAATCACACGAGGTACTTCAAGTACCAATGATGCCTATCAACGCGCGATAATTGGGGTTAGTCCTATACATCCTAGGGTCATGGGTGGCCATAGTTGTTGATGTCTTCATTCTCCTTGACTCTAACTTCAGCAGAAACCTGATGGCAGTTGGTGGTGAAGTTGCAGTGTTGTTGAGTAGTGGATGTTGACTTGGGAAGTGTAGTTTTGTAAGTCTTCTTGTATCACATCACATGGTTGTGAAGTCTTCAGAGGGATTGTTGAAGTGTGCCATTGGTGGTATACACGGCCAACAAACCTAATAAATACTAGACAAGCAACTAAGTACTTGGTCCTTGGCGACTGCAAAAGTGCTAGTCCAGAGAGGAACAAGGTCAGTCCTTGACAGAGCCATTGGTGTCATCCAAGGGCAAAATATTTGTCCAAACTCTTCTTCCTTTAACATCTGGAGAGGTTTGAAGACGTTCTTCCGACGATTTTCTCCATCTTGTGTTGCTATACTTCAGGTCATATTGGGGTACAACGTCCATTAATTAAATTTGAAGTGGAGGAGACGGAAGAGTAAAATCTTTAAAACTTCTCTGAGAATTAGAGAGGTAAGGTTAAATTTTTTTTTTGAAGAAGTAAGAAGAGCATAGGACATTTCATTGGCTAGTAAGGAAAACAACTTTGTAGTTAGGGTTTACCAAAAATACTATTTTCCTAACTAACGCCCATGCTAACTAAGGTCTCCTACAGTCAGGATGGCTCTGATACCAACTCTGTGGGGACCCCGGATTACCCACCCGGGATACCCGATATGCATACAATTCACGATCCCATGATCAGTGTGTCGTGAATCCACATATCCGAGTTGATAACATAATTACATCATCCTTTACAGTACCGAATAAAGCTTACAATTGGTCACATGACCAAGCATGATATTGCCACGCAGGGCAAATCTACAACTAAGCAGCGGATACCAAGCAGCGTTAATGACCCAAGTCCCACCTACTACCCTACAGGCAACTGACTGGGAGACGTTCCTAGTTCGCACCGGCGTCAGCGTGACCATCGTCACCTTCCGAGTAGTCTTCTCCATAATCTGGCCAAGTTAATAGCCAGGGACAAAGCCGTGAGTACATTTGGAATTGTACTCGCAAACCATCTAGGAGAAGATAAACACATGCTATTTGGGCTGTAGCAAGGTTGGCTTGGTTGAAGGCAGCTTAATACTAGAATGTTTCTCTTGTCGATATAGCATGTCCCACGACATTTCTATATCCTTATTAAAGAAGGTTTGTAGAAAGATTCTCGTGTCGATATAGTATGTCATACGACATCTCTATATCCTTATTAAAGAAGATGCTTACAAGAGAAGTCTTTGCAAAAGCTCTAGGAAAGGGGGAAACTCCTTTTCAAGAGAAAAGTCGGCGGTCAATCAAACATGACCACCAACCCTTATTGATTCTGGTCAATCACACATGACCACTTTCATTCCTTCGGCAGTACCCTGCAAGTACTTTGAACCATAACCATGCCACGGCAGTACCCTCCGAGTACTCCGTCCGGCACCCATCTCCATTTTCTCGAAAACATTTTTGTAAAACCAAAACTCGACACAGGTTAAGTATGGCCATTCCAACCGTCCATGACCGAGGACGCGGCTATTCGAATAGATTACACTCTGCAGAGGTTGTACACTTTACCCACACCATTCGATAAATCCGCCGGGATACCACCACGGACCGTCATACACTAGTATGCGGGGGTCGGATAATCAATCGAAGCCCTCCATCTATCTACCTTAGTACGGGTGCCTACCCTGTGGAGTTTACCTCCCCGGCACGTCCCGGCAGTACCTCCTCCAGAGCGTAACTCCGGCGCCACGGCGGGAGAACCCAAGTGTCTTCCGGTCGGATAAATCCCAATGGATCCCGATTTACTATTGCCCATAGTCTGGCGGCAATCCGGATTCCGGGGTCCTACAGACCCTTATATAGTATGAGGCTCCCCGCACTAAAGCAAATAAACTTCAAACTAAGCCCGTCCCATACCGGGTAATGTGGTTGCACGGGAGTAATTGGTTTGGCGAACACTTATACACAATGTCCTTTTTCAGAAAAATCCACCAACTCCTTCATCTCCCATTGTCTACTCCTCGTTTATGAAACCATTTCAAAACATCTCAATGGAGTAGTAACTACTCCAAGGTTTTCGAAACCATTTTCGAAATATTTCCCCGAGAGAGTATTCCCAATCCTAGAGTTTTTGGCTCCACTACAAATGTTTCCCAAAGACCTCGATGCTAATCATCGGGTCTCTACTTTTTAGGGTATTGAGTAGGTGTCAAAGGTGTCATCTTTAGAGATGATAGCAATTCGACTTGTGGAGCTAAGTCGCCAACTATTGCTATATAAGGGACATAGCAATATACGAAAACAATGCATAATAGTAGAAACAAGAGTAGAGCAATGCATAGTGTAGTAATAGGATTCAAATATGCATCAAGTAGATGGCTTGCCTTGAGTGGCTTGTCCTTGATCTTCTTCTTCTTGATATTCTAAGACTTCCCCTTCCTCCGCACACTCCTCGCCAAACTCGTCAACGGTAGGGTCTATCGCCGTGAAAAGAAGATGCAAACACACAATCAATCATACAAGCATGAGAACCAACAAACCAACTCACCACAACAATATTCCAAACAAACAATCAAACAAGTTCAGATAAAGGTTCTTTAATACACAAGGTTCCTGCAATTAGTTGTCATAATTTTAGGGTTTCAAAAATTAAAGTTAAAATGCAACCTATTACCAAGCGGGCCACAAACTAGAGTAAAAGAGATCATACAACTATAATTATGAAACTAACCAAAAAGTTAGTTTGGTACCAGTAATAGGCTACTGTTTATAACTTACTAACATAAGTGACCTCAATTTAATATTAGTTTCCTAATATTTTAAAATAGATTTGAGATTTAACTACACCGAGAGCACAACTAAATCATAAAATAATCTAGGAAAAAAAACCCTACTGATATGAGACCAGTGGCATTTTAAACCTAAGGTGATTTTTAATCTACTACAAATCACCCCAAACGATTTGGGTGAACTATTTGAAAACTGCAAACATTTGAATCTCTCAGATTTAAATAAGAATCAAACAATTCCATAGCACAACAATTAATTCACCACACAATAAATAGAGGGCTTAAAGAAGTGGGGCTAGTACAAAAAGGTATAAAATGAAATTTGAAAACTACTGGCGCTGGTTTCATGCCATTTGAATTTGTAGATCTTGAGTTATTGATTTTTGATTCAAAAGGATACATTTAACTAGATTAAATACCAGAAAATACGCATGACATACTTGTGAATGAGGATTATTTCATGAGACAGAGAACTTAAAATAGAGTCTACAGAAATTTGAGTCAATCCAATTGGATATACAGAGATTTAATTTCGAATTTTAGAAGTCAACAGATCTATCCAAAAGATTAACAGTAGAACTAAAAAAAAACAGCACATGGGCTGAATCTACCGGACCAGGTCAGCATGTAACGGGCTGGCTAACTAATCTATGGACTATGGGCATTGATCGGACACTAAAAATAGCAGGAGGCATGCTTTAAAATTCGTGCTCCAGGGTATCTAAACATGCACCATGCGTGGTTAGCTCGGTTTGACGGAGACGACGGGATCAGAGGTGAGCTCACCGAGGGAAGGCAGAGGGCGACTGCGGCGGTGCAGGGAAGACGGGAAGGACGGTGGAGAAGAGAGGCGGCTTGCCTTGGCTGCCTTGGACGCGCGGACGAGTGCCCAGGCGAGAGGACTGAGACGGCGCGGCAGCCGCAGCTAGCGACGATGGAGACGACGGTCGAGCTCGACGACGGGGGTCTTCTGGTGATCTCCTGACAAAACAAAGGGCTAGGTTAGATCTCAGATATGGTGCTAAGACGGGGCAGATAGAGAGAAACGGCGGAGGGGGTCTGCAGCGAGCTCGCGACGCGGCGCCGTCCATGGCGGCGGTCCGACGAACTCGGGGAAGAAGGGAGACGGGAGTGCTGAAGGATCGGTCTGGGGTTGTTCTGGAAGGGAGTAGGTGTCGGGAGAGTGAAAGGAGAGCCCCGGGTGGGCTTATAATAGGCGAGGCCGAGCTCTGCCCGACGTGGCGTTCGCTGTCTGGCCGCGGAGCGCGGCGAGAGCGGCCAGCAGGAATACGACAAGAGAAGGAGGCGGTGCTGCGCCAGAGGGTCTGCGAGGGTGGGGCGCAGTCTTAGGCGAGAGGGAAAGTGCGGGGGTGGTCGGTTGGCTCGGGAAGAGGACGCCAAACGGACGCACGCCAGGTGTTCGATGAAACGACACGCCAAGAGCAGTGTCCAGCACGGTGTTCAGAGGGAGAGGCGCGGCTAGGAATCGTGTCTAGGAGGTTTCTGGTGCGCGACTCGTCAATGTAGAGGCAGTCCTTTGACACTGAGAGCGAATGTGTGGTGGGAGGCGTGGCCGAGTTCGAACGGGTGGGTAATGTGATGTGTGTCCGTGTGACATGCTCGTCATGGACTGGCACGTGTGTGTATGAGCGGGTAGGGATGTATGGTTTCAAGCTGGAGGGTGTCAGGCAGAGGTGCCGAGACGTGCAGGCCGACATGTCAAGCAAGATAGTGAGGAAGAAAAAAAAAAAGGGCAGCAACCTTGCTATGAACATGGCATCGGTCTCCTTCTCCCTTCTCTCCAAACAAATGCTGCCAAGAGAGCTACAGTGTAGTTATAGTATTGAGTGCGTGTGTGTGGTCAAAAGGAGGCGATGTGATGGTTTTTCACAAGGTGGCTATGATGATGATTAGAAAATAATAAGAGAGATAGAGATGGAGATTAACAAGTGCGCTGATTACATTTGGCATTTAACCCTATTTTGGTTTTGTCAAGATGACGATGGTAAGGAAAAGATTAAAGAGGTGAGTTTGATGTCTAAGGGGTGTCATTCAAAATTGGATATTAATTAGACTTGGTTAGGATCACTTTTGGATCTTATATCCAAGTTTAAAGATATTTAGGAGGTGGTTAGATTTTGGAAATTTTGAGAAATACAAGGCAAAATCTTGAGTAAAAAAAAAATGTCTACTAGTGATACCTTGCATTGTAGATCTATTTAAAGAGTTTTGGAATAAGAGGATTACAATAGTTGGCATTACCACCATCACATGCAATATCAAAGATATGTGTTTAAAGAAATTATTGTATTGAACATAATTTTGGAAAAGAGATGGTTTGGTAAATAAGGTCATAGAACTGATCAGCAGGATATAGGGTGGATAGATAATCTTCAAGATAGATTTAGAGATTTAGTTGATCACACAGACAAATAGTCCAGATCTTATTGTTGGTATAGAATTTGAAGGTTGGGTATAGCCAAGTGGGGTTTTTTTTTTCGAAGAAGTCAAAATCAAATTTATAAACCATGGATATCACTCCCATAATTTTCAAGGACGGGAATACTACCAAAAAGGCATTCTTCCAATTTTTACTATTTTTGAAAATAGGAAACCATTGCGAAAATTACTTTTATAAAATATGTTTGTGAAAATAAATGAGTGCACAAGAGTGGACTTGTTTATTGTGTTTTGATAAACTATTGTTTTAAAAACATATATCCTCTTGCAAGGAATAGGGTTTTGGGCTTATAGAGAAGAAAACATCAAAATAGGTTTTATTTGGAAAATAACTGAAAATAATTTATAAGAATACCTCCACTGGCCATTATATACTTTGATGAGTTTTAGATAGGTTAGGCCACATGCCTACTGGTAGGTCATAGCTACACACAAGTACTCAGTTAAAGTCAATCATTGTCACACAATGTCAACTCATCACACAAAGCCAAACATTAGCAACCAATCTTGCATCACTAGGACAAGGACAGGGCAAATGCTCACTAATGATCATGCCATGGGAAAGTTTGAAATGAGATTCAATAAGGGATGGAAGCTTCTGTAAAAATAATTTTTTAGAAACCCATGGAGACCTAAACATCTCCTTTACCATGTCTTCTCAAAGGTGTTTGAAAATCATTTTTAAAGGCTTAAAAATAGTAGTTTTGTAAAATAGTGGGATCACAACACTATGTCCCTATAGTTTTATAAATACTTAGTTTTGGAAAAATCTTTATTTTCAAATATATCTTGGCTCTTGTTTTGGACAAATAAAATATCTATAAACAAGAGAGGTGCCAAGATACTATTTTTGGGAAAATAGCTCGGAGCATAGATAATGGCATGAGCACAAGGGCACAAGGATTGTGTTGGTCCACAATCAAGAAATTCAAACAGACACTCTTACTACCTCAACCAAGACAAGCACACAAGAAACTCGGTTTCCAGAGGTTAACACAAAAAGTTTTTGTCGGCCCTCATTCTTGCCTTACCAAACTCAGCTTAAACAGGGTTACAAAAATTGGGGTGTTACAATATGGCGTGATGAAGGCTGTCTTTTCTTCGTCTTCTTTCTTCAGCTTGATCTGGTTGTAACCAGAATATGCATCCAGAAAGGAAAGCCTTGCGCACCCCGCTGTTGAATCAATTATATGATCAATGCGAGGTAGAGGGAAGGGATCCTTTGGACAGTGTTTGTTGAGAGATGTGTAGTCGACACACACTCTTTGTACGTCTGTATTTTTCTTGGGTACGATAACTGGGTTGGAAACCCAAGTCAAAGATTTTATTTCTCTAATGAATCCGACGTTTTCTAGCCTGTGCAGCTCGGATGCTATTGCCTTCCTTTTGGGTTCGTCAAATTGTCTTAGTGGTTGCTTGACTGGCTTTGCTTTAGGGTCCACATTTAGTGCGTGCTCGACGAGTTTCCTGGGAACCCCTGGCATGTCTGAAGGACACCAGGCGAAGATTTCCCAGCGCTCACGGAGGAACTCGATGAGTGCGCTTTCCTATGCGGGATCCAGGTTTACTGCAATGGTGGTGGTCTTGTTTGGGTCCGTAGGGTGGACCTGAATTTTCTTCGAGTCCTGAGTTGTGTCAAAAGCCTGATCTGGCAGGGATCGTCCAACATCAGGCAGCATGTTATGGTCTGTTTCACCTTTTACTCTCGCGTATTCCGCTGTCATGCCAAAAGTTTGTGCCATTTTGTTGAACTCTTTGTCACAAGTATTGGATACTTCAAAGCTCCCTCGTACTGTGATTGTTCCTTTGGGCCCTGGGATTTTTAGCGTTAGATATACATAGTAAGGTGCTGCCATGAACTTTGCAAATGCTGGTCGCCCTAGGATTGCATGGTATTGTGAGGGCCAGTCCATAACTTCAAACTCCAGCCTCTCCCTGTGATAGTTGCTGCTACTGCCGAAGCAGACGTCGAGTTCTATTTTTCCCAGAGGGTAATTTGCGGCTCCTGGTACTATTCCATGGAAAGAACAGTCTGTTGGCTTCAGGTTTTCCAGCGAGATGCACATTGCTTTCAGAGTTCTTGCATATATTAGGTTTATGCCACTTCCTGCGTCTATGAATACTCTACCGATATCATACCCTCCTATTTGCGCCTTCAGCACCATTGGTGAATGTCCCGGCCTGGGCACTTTCCTCGGGTGGTCTGCTCTGCTGAACCTGATTGGTTGATCTGACCACCGCAGGTACTCCGTAGTGGCTGGTGGCAATAATATTGCTAGGTTTACTTGCTTGGATATGTTCTTTCACTCTTTCTTTGACTTGGGCACCGGTTGGATCATTGCAGATATGTAAACTTTTGGCTCTAGATGCCTTGCTAGCATTTGTGCTTGATATCCTTGACTCGTATTTTTCTTTCCTTACCATGTTACTTGGCTTGAACCCATGGCACTTTGCAACCCTAAGAAGGTTCTGCAATCCTTCATTTGGTGATTAGAGACTCTCTTTCCATCGAGATACGCGTAGTGGATTTGACAAGGTCCATATAGCATGTCTTCTGCTGAAGGGCCGGAGTATCTTGGCTTTTCTACTTCTTGGTTGCCTCTTGCCTGAAACTTCCTGCTTTTGTAGCCTTCCTCTTCCTTTCCTTCGTAACCCGCGGCTACCTAATTTCACCTTATGTGGCTATCTCTGCTGTGGTATTTTCTCCTCTGCCTGCTCATTTTGTCGACTTCTGGTGAACGTCCTCTTTTGTTGTTATATGCATACTCTCCATCGGCAAATCTATTGGCTTCTTCCATCAACTAAGCTACTATTGTTTGCCTTTTTCTTCCTATCTCTTCCACAAGGTCTGAGCGACAAAGGCTAGCCGAAAAAGCATCTATTGCTCTTTCGTCGGAGACGTCTTCTGCTGAGTTTTTGATTACACTCCATCGTTGTATATAAGAACGTAGAGTTTCGCCTTTCATCTGCATGCAAGCCTTGACTTCCTTCAGTGATGCTGGGTGCTTATATGTTGAGCGGAAATCTCTTACGAATTGGCTTTCTAGTTCTCCCCAGCTTCCGATAGATTCGCTGGGTAGGGTGTTCAACCAGGACCGTGCTGCGCCGGTGAGGTGTAGTTGCAAACTTTGCATGGCTGTTGCTTTTGTTCTCCCTAGTATTTGTACTACTTGCAGGTAGTCTGACAGCCATAAGGTAGGCTCTTGCGACCCATCATACTTTTGCTGATCGTGCGGTAATTTGAATCCTTTGGGTACCCATGTTTTGCAAACCCTGCGGATAAAGCATAACGCGCCCATTTCTTTTTCATCATCTTCATAGTTTTCTTCTTTCCATGCATGGCATTATTTGCTTACTCGTGCTTGTGCTATTATGTTCCTTGCATCCTCCTTCCTCTTTTGTCGCCTCTCTTCTTCTGATGATTCGCTAGACTCCTTTCGCGTGGTTTTGCGCTTGAATTCCTCCTTTCGCCTTTCCTTGTAGCGTGCTGCCTTTTCCTCCGGACACTTTCCTATGAGCTTGTCTTCTATTAACCTAAGACTTCTTATTGCAGCTTGATGCATGTGCTCTCACGGATCTCTAGGCTTGGGTTGTGTGGTTAGCAAGTACGCCTGTGCTGCTATCAACGCTGCTTCTGGTGTTTCTTGTACAAAGTCTTCTTCCTCTTCTTCTGGCTGTGGGCTCATGCTTCTCGCATAGCTTTCTTCTCTCCTCTGTGCTGTTGTCCTTCTGTTGTGCTTCAGATCTCTGCATCTTTCCCTACTGTACTCTGAATCATCGCTATAATCATCCCAATACTCTTCACTTGATGCGCTGTTGTTATCTTGACTTCTCATAAACATGTCTCTTTCCTCCCTTAGTTTCTTCTTGGGTTGATGCAGCGCATACTGATATCCCATTAAAACTTCTCTCCTTGAGCCTTCGGGTACTTCTGTGCCATGGTTGATAGCTGACATAATGATTCTCCACTCTCCGGTTGAGACATGAATTTTCTCCTTCTCCTTTTTACTGTTACCCTTTGGTTTGTCGACTTGCTTGTTGACTCCTTCGTTTCCTTTGTGATTATTTTCCTCTACTGCTTCAGTCATAATGACGCATAGCTGATGTACGCTTTTGGAGATGCCACTACTTCCGGCGGCGAAGTCCCTTGTACTATTGTGCGTTTTAACCGCTGTTGCTTCTATGTCAAATTTTTCCTGAGTTTCATCGAGTTCTTCGATTTCGTTTTGCATGTCTTTTGTTGCTGCGAGACTGACTGGCAAATTTACTTCGCTGGAGGAGTCCACTGATGATCCTGATATTGTAATTCTCTCATCTTTCCTCACCGACGGATCTGGTTTTGTCAGATTCGAGAGGCGAGTTGAACCCGAAGGTCCCACGTAGATGCTCAGACTTCCGATCGTCAGCTCCATCTCTTGGCTCTCATCAATTTCTGTACTGCTGCTGGCTAAAAGCGAAAAGCCGTCGAATTCATGATTCCAACGCCCAGAGTCCCCACGGTCGGCGCCAATTGACGTGGGTTAACTCGACAAATGTCCTAGATGAAGGACTTAGGATCGAGGAGATAGGGCGTCGGATGAACTCGAAGGTAAAGTTAGTCGAATAAGGTGTATATCGAAAGTAAACTTGGGTGTTGAACCTGGCTTGCTTTCAATCTGTCCCACATCGTCCCCTCCTGGCCCCTATATATAGATGGCCAAGTCTCGAGGATCGGGTGGGATCCGATACAGATTACAATAGCGACATACGGTAAGAACTCATATTTCAACTAGTATTACAATTGAGCCTAGCTTAACAGGCCTCAGGGGTACTCAACTAACGGGCTCTATTATCTATACCCTTGTCACCAATTATGCAAGAATATTACATAGTTACTGTATAAAAGTTTGAAGTGTAATTCAAATGGTTTAAATTGCATTTTAGCACCAATTAATTCATATCTTTTGCTCTAGATATCCAAAAATAACAAATTTGTAGTCTATGGAATCCTATGAACATGTAGAACATCACAGAATCAAGAAACATCAAAGTTGATATGTGCATAAACTTGGTGCGTGCAAATTCATTAAAATCACTATTTTGAGCATAAATTAAATTTAAAAAATGATTTTAGAGTGAAACCAATTGCAGTAGCTTTGTTTTACAGTATCCTATCCAGTAGCATCACTGTCCAAATTATTTGAAATCATTTGTAAATATTCAAATTCAAAGATGAGGATTTGAGTATTTTCATCATAAGATTAATTCTATAATTCTTATCAATATGATTCCTTCTACAAAAGTGAAACATATGACCATACCAATCTATCCCTATCATATTGACTCTTAACCATGACCCATTATCATACTTAATCTTGCTGACCTAGTTCACAAGATTGATTTTACACTTGAGTTGTTGAGTAAATAGTAATGTATCTCAATTAGGGTTTCCTTTGATACTTGTGTATGACACACTCTAACCCATATCACACATATCCTAAACCATTCTAATCCATTATCATCTTTGATCCAAAACCAAAACTAGTTGAATGATTCAAAGAAGAATTTAAAACTTTGACTTAGCCATATCCTCAAAAGTCAACCCAAGTTCAAGTTAATCCTTTTGTCCAAGCAAATCTTGTGGCCAAGAAGCCACCATCATTCCAAATAACATTCATACTTATTCAACCCCATGCCAACTTGATCATATTGGTTTATATTGAACTATTTGATTTACATATGAGTTAATTGAGTAATTCAATGTATCACCAATACATACCCACGCCTATGTGTAACTTATACTATTATGAGTAAGTTTTGTCACAGTTTATTCAGTAGTGTTCTGTTGCACTATTCTATACTTATGTGAATCTATTCACATGAGTCATCTCTAAACTCTATCCATGCTCATGCCAAGCACAAGATTATTATCATTACATTTTATCTTGGAGAATCATTTCTTTTTAATCATTTGACCTTGCCATTCAAACTCTCAAACCCATATCTTGTAGGCCAAAGGTTCATGCCATATCTCTCTCATCACAGAAATCATAAGAAATTTTAAAATGATAAATCAACTCTTACCAATTGTTTGCATTGCTTAATCTTGTTTGTCTTGGAACAGTATGTTTATGTTGTGTTACACCTATTGCTATAGATTGAACGGAGAGAACATGTTTTGTTGAGAGAAGTGAAAGGATTTGAACTTCAAAAAGGCAAGTGACACACATGCTTCCACCTATCTTTTATTATATGCATTAGTGGTTTCAATACTATGCATGATATGAAATTTTCAAAGTGGATTATGAAATGCTTAGCTCCTAGTAGTGTGTAGCTATCCCTTAGACCCTACTTGCTAGTATTGCAAACATGCTATGGAAAATGATGCCATGCCTTGTTTTGAAGTGGAATGAAAAAATTATACTCAACCCAATGAAACACCTAGGTGGAAATGGCATTGCTTGGATTATGTTGAGTGGCTACCGAGGGCTGCACACCTGGCTATCAACCCAGGATTTGTGTGGTTGCTGTCACCGGGGGTACACTTGTGGATGGCCACCCAGGAACAAAGAGACTACTGTATCTTCCTTGCTTTAGTGAGCTTCCAGTGCAGCTTTATGACAATATGGGCTCTGTCTTGACTGATTAGGATGTGAGGGTTCAACTTGTTTGCAAGACATTGGCTGGTAGCAGAATTATAGGTGGGAACGGGTCTTGCTAGTATGGTTGCTCTCTCCTTCTGAAAGGTCTTGTCTCATTCTATATGAGTAGAATGGGTCTTAAGGTGAAAGTGCACAACCCCCGCAGGGTGTAAAACTAATCGATTAGCTGTGCCCCTAGTTATGGACAATTTGAGTTCCTAGACATGGATGTACGGAAGAGTCTCATCACCATTTCTTAATGATTAAAACTTGTTTAGAAATAGTCTCAGGACCATGTGGTGGATTTAACCTTATGGGGTCATCATGGTGGATTTAACCTGGTGACTTGGTGCTCATAGTGGATTTCACCATGTGCCCCTCCCAAGACTTTCAAAGATTAAAAGTTTTGATTTGGAAAATGATAGGATAAAGCTTGATTTATGCAAATTTCAGCCAAAAGCTCCACCAGCCAAATATCATGTAGATAGTTCCTTCACGACAGCCACCAAATATGTGTCATTTGCCAGTACATCATTGTACAGACCCCCATTCATGGGGCTGCATATTCAAATGTGCAGGTTTTCGGATGAGAATCAATTAGTAGGATCTCGAGTCTACATTCCAACATTTCTGCCTGTGGCACGTGATGAAGATGGAGGCTCCTTGCCACTTTGTTTTCCGCTGTGAATCTGTAAGGTTAAAGACTTATGTAACTGGATCTGCGATGTAATATTTGATACTAATGCAATGATTACTATATTTGTTTGCAAGAAAGTAAATAATGCTTGAATAAAGTAAATGGTAATATGAATGTAAAAGAATGGACTGGGGTCCATAGTTCACTAGAGGTGTCTCTCCATAAAGATAAATAACATGCTGGGTAAACAAAATACAGTTCGACAATTGATAGAATAAATAAAGCATGCACATGTCATGAGGATCACTATGAGATTCACTTGGGCATTACAACATAATACATAGCCCGTAATCCAACTGCATCTATGACTAATAATCCACCCGCCGGATGTCGTCCGAGCAACCGTTGGGTATTAAGTTGCAAGCAATAGATTATCGCCTTAAGCAAAGTGTGTACTGTAAACAATACAAATGTCCTTGAACACAAGATTGTTGTTTTCTCCCTAGTAGCAACATCACATCTACAGCCTTAGAAGTTATTGTCACTCTCCCAGATTACTAGAGGCATGAACCCACTATTGAGCATAAATACTCCCTCTTGGAGTTGCTAGCATCTACTCGACCAAGATATCTACTAGCAACGGAAAACATGCAAGATCATAAACAACATAGAGATGATAATTCATAAATCAACTTGACATAGTACTCAATATTCATCGGATCCCAACAAACACAACATGTAGAATTACATAACGATGATCTTGATCATGATAGGCAGCTCACAAGATCTAAACCTGAAGCACATGGAGGAGAATACAACCATCTAGCTACTTCTATGGACCCATAGTCCAAGGTAGACTACTCACACATCACTCCGGAGGTAGGTATGGTGATGAAGAAGGCCTCCGGTGGTGATTTCCCTCTCCGGCAGGGTGCCGGGAAGAGCTTCTAGACCCTCCCGATCTCGGGTCGATAACGATGGCGGCTACGGAACTTTTCATGGAAAATTTATCGGGCCTTAGTGTTTTCTCATCGAAGAGAATATATAGGCGGAAGGGTGATTTCAGGAGGTGGACAAGGTGGCCTCACCACCTGGTGGCGCGGCCAGGGGTGGCCCGCACCACCCTATGGTGTGGCCGCCCTCTGGCCCCCCTCCATCTCTGCTTTGGACTCCGTCTCTTGTCAGGAAAAATAGGAACTTTGGCTTTTGTTTTGTCCAATTCCGATAATATTTCCTGTGTAACTTTTCTGAAACACAAAAATAGCAGAAAACATGAACTGACACTGTGGCATCTTGTTAATAGGTTAGTTCCAGAAAATACATAAAAATGCCACGAAGTGTAATCAAAACACAAAGCAAATGGTGTATAAACAAGCATAGAGCATCAAAAATTATAGATACGTTTGAGACGTATCACTGCCGCCATCATCGACCCTAGTTTGGGAGGGTTCTAAAGCTCTTCCCGGCACCCTGTCGGAGAGGGAAATCATCACCGGAGGCCTTCTTCATCACCATGTCTGCCTCCGGGGTGATGTGTGAGTAGTTCATCTTTGGACTACGGGTCCATAGCAGTAGCTAGATGGTTGTCTTCTCCTATTTTGTGCCACCATGTCTAGATCTTGTGAGGTGCCTAAAATTATCAAGATCATGTTATTGTAATGCTACATGTTTTGTTTGCTGGGATCCGATGAATATTGAGTACTATGTCAAGTTGATTATTGATCTATCATGTCTATGTTATTTGTAATCTTGCATGCTCTCTATTGCTAGTAGATGCTCTGGCCAAGTAGATACTTGTGACTCCAAGAGGGAGTATTTATGCTCGATAGTGGGTTCATGTCTCTTGTAATCTGGGAGAGTGACAATAACTTCTAAGATTATAGATGTGCTGTTGCTACTAGGGATAAAACAACAATCCTTTGTCCAAGGATAATTGTATTGTTTACATAACAAACTTTGCTTAATGCAATAATCTGTTGCTTGCAACTTAATACCCAAAGGTTGTTCGGATGATATCCTGAAGATGGATTATTAGTCATAGATGCAGTTGGATTACGGTCTATGTATCATGTTGTAATGCCCAAATGAATCTCATAGTGATCTTCATGTCATGTACATGCATTGTTATGCATTCTCTATTTGTCAATTGCCCAGCTGTAATTTGTTCACCCAACATGTTATTTATCTTTATGGAGAGACACCTCTAGTGAACTGTGGACCCTGGTCCATTCTTTTACACTGATAATACCATCAACTGCAAACACCGTTTTCTTTCTGCAAGTGCTATTTTATTTCATTCACTGCAAACAAACA